>OY039066.1:3525000-4135000 GCA_955850985.1 Elophila nymphaeata
CCCTGTATATTCACTTTGAGTTTTGAAATTTATTTTTAACTAGTCGCTGATTAATCGGCAAAAAGTGGCAACTGTTTTATTCAAATCATATTTATTGTAACAAATAATTATACATAAATTTTCTTTTTCTGCACTTCTTTTCTATATATCCTTTAGTTACCAAATCTTACATGCCCCTGTGCGCGCAATATACTTAAAAAGGGGTTCAAAGTTTTTCTTCACATATTAATATAGAGTTAGATATACCTACTCGAGTATACATATATCTAATCCTCAGATCTTATATCTAATCTATACTTATATTATAAAGAGGAAGAAATTGTATGTTTGTAACGAATAAACTGAAAAATTACTGAAATAATTTCAAAACTTCATTCACCATTAGAATGTTACATTATTCCCTAATGCCATAGGCTATATATGATTAAAAATACTCCACGCAGACAAAGTCACGGGCGAAGCGTTAGTAGTAAATGAATTTTCTATTTTTCTGCACAAATGGTTTGGTACGTAAAACAAAATGTATGGCATAGTTTGAAAACTTATTTTTCTATTTTGAACTTTTGATCACCTCATACTATTTGACGCCGTCGTGGTGGAGTGGTCAGTAACGCTGCATACACATCAAGCGGTCCGGGTCCGAGTCCTGGTAGGAGCACATGTTAGGGTGATGAAGACGAACATTTGTTCATGAGCCATAGTTGTTTATGTATTTATTTACGTTTGTGTATAAAAATATCTACACTATTATGTATAGATAATTTGTCCGTTAGGTATCTAGTATCCTAAGCACAAGGTCTTAATGATACATCGGTACATACATACAATGATCGGGCAATTTATCGAGACCTTGGCTCGATAAATTGGTGAGATCGTGCAAATATATTATTATTTATACTACTACCTATGTTAACATGGATAGGTAGGTGCTTGCTTTTGATGCCATCTTCCAACCATTCTGTACCTATATGCCTTCTTTTATTAATTAGTACATTTAAATTAGTTGATTTTATTTAAAGAGAACTTTCTAATTTATTTTCTTTTTCTTTCACTTAACACTTGCTTTCTCTATATTTTTTGGATGGATATATCTATTTATAGTAAGTATTGTATTTTTCTTTATTTCTTTTGCTATAGTACTTATATTTGTTTTATGTTCAATTTATTATGGTATATTAAGCTAACTAAGTCTAATTTAGAGCATCGTTCTGTTTGTGGCCTGTGGTTTTGGAATGAGTGTCTTTTATGTGATTTCTTCGTATTTAAGCTAGTTAACTTATGATAATTTAAGATTAGATTTAGTACCTCTATTATACTTCTTCTTTTAAATTAATGGGGATCGCGACACAAAAAAGATTAAGCATTGCGCCAATATCAAGTGAAAATGTACAGTCAACAGCACGTCAGGCTATACAAAACTGTAAAATTTTTCTAAACGATTTTCAACCTAAGACTATGCAATATAAAGTGCATAATCGAGTGGGAAAATTTGACAGTTTGTGGTAACCCAACGTGCTGTTGTCTGTACATACTATAAGTAACCGTCAATTGTACGGTAGATTGAGTTTAAAATGGAGTCTCTCAACACGTGTTTTTGCAACAAGAACTCGAGAGAAACTCACCTCTATTATAGATCAGCAATTTTGTCCGAATCACGGCCTCTACAAATGCCTGGTCCATGTGTTACAGAGAGGGGAGCCAGGAGTAGTGACTGGGACTTGTAACCCAAGTGAAGGTTTACGGGCCCATTTACATTGCAGTAAGCCCATTGCAAGCTTACAATGGGCCTCATAAGAAGGCTCAAGGTCACCCAAAGGGCAATGGAGAGGGCTATGCTCGGAGTTTCTCTTCGTGATGATATCAGAAATGATGAGATCCGCAGGAGAACCAAGGTCACCGACATAGCATAAAAGAATTGCGAACCTAAGGTGGCAGTGGGCATTGCGAGGAGGACTGACGGCCGTTGGGGCGGAAAGGTCCTTGAGTGGCGACCACGTACCGGGAAACGCAGCGTTGGTAGGCCTCCCACAAGGTGGACTGACGATCTAGTAAAGGTCGCGGGAAGCCGCTGGATGCGGGAAGCCGCTGGATGCGGGCAGCGCAGGACCGACCGGTTTGGAGATCCTTGGGGGGCCTATGTCCAACATTGGTCGTCTCTCGGCTGAAATTATTACATTGCAGTAACGCTCACCTCCACTACTCCAGTTTCTCTCTCAGAGTGAGTTCTGACTACTATCACACAGCTCTCCGACATATCTTCCACAAGTATTCCTAACATTGCCATAGTGACGAGTTCACTACGCATGTGTGTATGCACTGAGAGATCACCTCGCAAATTCTTGAATGGTATGTTGCAGGTTTTAGTAGATGTAGTGAATCAATTGTAGAATTGCGTCCTGAAAATTGTAAAGAAATAGTTTAAAAATACTGAAATATGTAATCTCTCAGTTCTCACATAGCACTTACTACATCTGAGAAAATATTAAGTTCAAACAAGATCTTTGCTTAATGTTTTATAATAGAACTTTATTTAAACACGTTAAACAGCTTCGTATACAAAAAAATACAATGTTTTTCATTAATCTCTCAGTTCATATAAATGAGATTTGTAATGATGGTGGTTTACCTTTAATCTATTAAATAAATCCATATTATTTTCATCGCACCTTTTAGTAGAAACTATAAGGAATATTGTAAAATAAAGAGGGCATCAATAAAATGCTGCCGTTCTATGCAAGCGATATTTAATCGTGATCTCTCAGTCCACGCTTTCAAATTATCTAATCATTTGTATGACAATCGAAATAACACCTAAAATTTATCGTCCGTAATCCAATATTTTGTAGAAATAAGTTTGACTAAATTCTACATATTTCTTATTCAGAATATACGGCGTGAATACTAAGCATAATAGCTTATTAATTCTGTGTACACAAATTGAAACATCTCGGGACATTTTTATTTTTATTTTCCCTATTACGGGACGGCAGAAGGATCTAACCCATATCAAAAAAAAATCAAAAATGCTTTATTGGGAACAAAAAGTTGACACAGAAACAATATCACGATGTTGTCCGCAGGAAGTATTAAACTGTGTAGCAAACAACAACGCCCTCCTCCGATTGTACACTTCAATGTTCCAATTTTAAAAAATTAGCTATATAAATTAATAAAAGATAACACTAGGTAACTGATGCAAAATATACACTCATTTAAATGAATATATTTGGTATGTGCCTGCGTGTTTGTGTGTGGGTATGTGTGTGTGTGTGTGTCTGTGTGTGTGTGTGTGTGTGTGCGTGTTTGTGTGTGAATGTGTGTGTATGTGTTTGTGAGAGATCTGTTGTAGTTTTCTTGTGATCTGCGTAGGAGCCGAGGGATGGATGAAAGGCAACTGTGACTGTGACAAAACATTATTTTAAAAGATTTTCAGTGTTGTTATATGATAACGTAAGGAGATATTTTAGTGTAACTAGTTTACAGTTACGGGCAGTTAGCGGGTAGATATTTAATTCTTTATTCAGTCGGTTGTACAGTCTAGGGCTGATAAAGTAGTAATGTCGGCTTGCAGTGGAAGTACGGTGGGGAACAAGTTTACAAACTTTGTCATGTCTACGTTTAGTATTGATGAGGTCGGGATCAAAGTTAAGTTCCTTGTGTTTTCGTATGATAGACAAAAGAATGAAGATTTGACGGACAGTAGGAACCTGACAGAGTGAGTAAAGTTCGGTAGTTGGAAAATAAATGGGTTTTTTACTGAGTACTTTAAGTACGGCTCTCTGAGCTCTTTCAATTGTCAACATATGGGTTTTGTTTGCGCCACCCCAAGAAGTTATGCAATAAGTTATGATTGATTGCGCTAGTGCGTAATAAATATTCTTGAGGTGTTGAAAATTAAGTACTGATCTTAGTTTTTTAAATACAAAAATGAGTTTTCTGACACGGGAGGTGATCGATTGTATGTGAGGTTTCCAGGAAAGAGCACTATCAATTAAAACCCCAAGGTATTTTATACAAGAAATTCGTTCAATTGATGTACATTCACAGTCGGTGTCAGTAGCTAAATTGGAGCATGTATGGGCACGTACAGAAAACGACGAGGGAGGAATTGAAGCTCGGGAGGGAGAGAAGGTAATAAACTTAGTTTTAGCCAAATTTATTGTGAGAAGATTAGAATGAAGCCAATGCAATACAATCTGCAGTGCTTTCTCTGCGATAATGCGAGTTTCCTGCCAACACCGACCATGTAAAATGAGAGCCGTATCATCGGCATATGTTACTATTTTACAATTTGGAATGTGAAGATTGCAAAGGTCGTTTATGTAAATTAGAAACAAGGTAGGTCCTAGAACGCTACCTTGTGGAACGCCGAAAAAGAGATTTTCTTCCACACTTTGAAAATTGTCTATCTTGACATATTGGGAGCGTTCAGAAAGGTAGCTTTGGAACATATTCAGAGCAACGCCCCTGACCCCTATGTATTCAAGCTTACGCAGTAAAATGGGGATCGAGACAGTGTCAAAGGCCTTTGATAGGTCTAGAAAAACACCAACAGATTTCAGCTTTCTGTCAAAGTTACCGACAATGGTCTCGGTCAACTCTAAGACGGCATCATCCGTTGATTTTCCTCTCCTAAAGCCAAACTGATTGTCTGAGAGGATACAGTTGTCCTTTAAGAAGTCAACAAGTCTGCTGTTTAGGATCTTTTCAAAAATCTTTGACAGAACAGTAAGGACAGAAATTGGCCTATAGTTTGTGACACTGTCTCGATTCCCACTCTTAAAAACTGGGTGCACAATAGCCCTTTTGAAAGCTGTGGGAAAGATACCAGAAGTTAAACATATATTAAAAATGTGTTTTAACAGAGGAACAAAAACGTGTTTGGCAGATTTTATAACGAGGGTCGATATACCGTCCCAGCCCGTTGCACAATTATCACGAAGATTTATTATTATATTTTCGATTTCCTTGCTGTCGACATTAAAGAGGGCCATGGAATTAAGGGGAGGTTGGGTATGACGGGAAGGCTGGGAAACATTGAAAGAGCTCCCTTTGAAAGCAGATGATGACTGCGCCTCAAGTTCCAGAGAAAGATTTTTACCGACATTTGCGAAGAAAGAATTCACTACATTTATCGAAGTTTCAGAATCACCGTGACCTTTAAGTAGGTGATGTGCTTGAGATTTTTGCTTTTGGAGGTTTGCAATATCTTTCACAATAGTCCATGTGGCCCTAATGTTATTCTTGGCTTTGCATATTTCGTTTTGCTCATATTCACGCTTTACTTTTTTTAAAATATTGTTACAGAATGAACGATAACGGTTGTAAATAATTTTGTGCGTATCATTATTGGGATTGCGTTTCATTCTCCGAAACAACCTATCACGGTGACGAATGCATTTCAGAAGGCCAGGTGTTATCCAGGGTTTAATTATTCTTTTTCGACTAGGAATGTGAATAATACGACTATTATCAATCACAATCGAGGATACTTGTTTGATTATGCTATCCGTCATTATATTAGGATCTTTACAACTGTATACAAAAGAAAAGTCCACCTCTTCCAGTTTTTTAACGATATTGGGAATATCAGGGCGATAACAGTGATGTTTTGAAGTCTTATTTTCAACTTTGTGGTGACAGCTTAACACAAGCGGAGCATGGTCAGTAATCAAAGAGTCCAAGACGAAAACGGAAGCAACAGCTGGTGTCCGAATTATGAGATGATCCAGGCAACGATTCTCTCTGGTAGGAAGTTGATGAGCAGGAAGCATGCCATGTGAAGCAACAAGGTTTAAATATTCATCAGCTGCGGTGTCAGAGATGCCAGGAATTAAATTTATGTTTAGGTCACCTACGAGAACAACGGTGGTAAAATCTTTCAAAGTGGAAAGAGTACTATCCAGGCTATTTAGGAAAATATTAACGTTTTTGTAGGACGGTGATCGATAAAGAGCTACGACAGCAGTGTTATTGGACAATTTGATGATCATGCAATTTGCTTCAGCCAAGTTTGGTAATTCTACATTGCAGTGAAGATCACTCCGGACAAAAGACACGACGCCATCATTTAGGTTTCTGAAATCTGTCTGAAAACATTCAAAACCAGGCAGAGATGGGACAAATGGACATTTTGACAACCAACATTCTGAGAGAACTATGATATCAAGAGCAAGATTTATTCTCATTAAAAGAAGAAGAAGGTTATCAAAATTACAATTTATGCTCCGGATATTGACGTGAAACATTTTAAGACCGATGTCACCACTCTTAATGTGGGATGCAACATATTCAGGAGAACAGGTCATTGCTTCGGATACAGAAATATCTTCTATATCTTTACTAATGAATTCTAAATCTTCCATAATGAAACCGATAAAAGTGAACTAAGGTTCCATCCAAAGACCAAAAGCAAAGTTTGTGGCCAAACTGATATTTTTCCCATCAAGAATAATTTGTTAAGGGGAATATGGTGACAGTTGGTATTTAGAATTTTAATACGTGGCTCGAGTGTGAAGTAAATGTGTGAAAACTTTATGTAAACGTGTACGTTTGCAGTGTAAATTAAATCGTGTGTAGTGTAAATATATAAGTGTAAATTGTAAGTGTAAAATTGTAAGTTGTAAGTGACATACGTAAAAAGTGAAGACAAAACAGAAACATCAACAATACCAAATCCAAATTTTAAAAAAGTGATGTGTAGGGAGAAAACTGAAGGAGCTAGTCATATCTGCTCACGGAGCTTGGAAAGGTGGATCTCATCTGTGACTCGAATCAAAAGACCATTTTCCTTTTTACGAAGAAAAATCTTCCCATGGGACACCCAACAGAATTTAAATTCTTTCTCCTTGGCAAGTTCTCTCGTATGGTAAAAGAGTTTCTTCATTTTGGAGGTAAGGTTTTCTGAAATGAATATCGGGGTTGCAGGTCCACTTAGGTGCAGGTGCTCCGTGGTTAGTCTATTTGTGCCTTTGTTGAATTGACGAAACATCGCAACGATTTTTTCCTTCATCAGAACACTGGTGAAATCCACAATGATAGTATTTTTACTCGGATTTTTGTTGTTGATTCTAAATAAATCCTTGATGTCGTTTGGCTGAAGTGGTACCTTCAGAACCGCAGTAGTCTTTACCACGGTTTCCATAGCCATGTCTTCAGTTTTCTATCTTCTTTCTTGGTGTTCGCATTAAAATGTGGGCGTCACACATTTTAATGCATCTAGGGAGTACGTAGCGAGAAATGCATGGCAACAGACCTTATGATGGCGACTGATGAGCTGGAAATCCCACTATAAAATTCTCAACGTCATACACACCAGTCGTACCATAGAACCTTTATTTAAATAATTCCTCATAACTAATCGTCAATATAGATGTTTATGTTTTTCTATGGTCAAAGCCATAATATTTGGAACGTAATAATTACAAACTCGATACCGATGGAAATTAATATTTAACATTATTTTTGTAACAAATTAGGTGTATAGCTTTTGAAGCGAAACCTTCGTTAATTACATAACAGCATAAATCTACTGTCAATATCTGGATTATTACATTAATTAGTTGATTCAGAAGCTTCTTCAGTAATGAATACAACTGACGATGTGAAATGTTTGCACAAAACCAGACATGAACGCAAATGCACGCAATACCACTCGTCAATGCAAGTATCTCTAAGTAAAAAAAAAAATACAATTAAACTTCTTTTCGTTTCAGCTTATTTGTTCAAGATCTCTACCAATAAAAACCGAAATGAATTTCAATTAAGGAAAATAAACATCAAAGTAAAAAAACACTTCAGCTATAACTCGCGAGAACTTCTTTGGAAGTATTTATTAAAGGTGAAAAGGTGAAATAATAAAAGCCCATAAAATGATTGGCATGCTGACGTGCCTTCAATTATTTTTATTTCACTCCGCAAAAGCTCCGCAAAGTGTTTGAGTAAAAATGTGAATTTTCAAAATTGCATTATTCTGTTGTCTGCATTAAAAAAAAGGTAGCAAAATTATATTCTACATTTACGCATTTTGCAAATGTCAAGTGAAAGCGTATCTAAAGTAACAAATTGTACAGTAGATTGAGTTAAAAATGGAGTCTCTCAACACGTGTTATTACAACAAGAACTCGGGAGAAACTCGCTGTAGCAAAATTAGATTTCACTTCGAAATTCGACCCCATTTTTCCTGTCGAATTTTATGTTAACCCCTTGTTTTGCTCATGATAATTGGAAACCAATTAGCCATGGTATTCCGTAATTCCATTACGTCTAACTCGGAGAAGCTCATATATTAAAAAAGCAATTGCAATTTTTTTTGCTGAAATGTACGACAAGGGCATTATAGAAGCAAATGTGTTATATTGTACTATATAAGATATTTATGTCCATAAAACTTGTACAGAAAAGTCGATTGCCAATTATGCTATCGTCTTTGTCTGCAAAATTCATTTCTGACTCGATACTTAATTCCCATGACGGAAAATTCGTATATTGCCACTAAATTGGTATAAAAATGTTACAAAATATCATTTCCTGTCCGCTGTATCCTTCGTGATCTAGAAGTTTGTTAAGCCGGGAATTAGACCCTGAGGTCTGGGTTCGATCCGCGCTTGTCTCCTTAACCTCTCTTTCCCCAATCCTCAGGGTAGTTTAAATTTGCGTTCAATTTGAATGATGGACTTGTTTCAAGACTGCCTGAAAATACCACAGTCTTATAAAATTAATTCCCATACAATATCTACCTTCAGTCTTCTCGTTTTGTACAATCGGATAATTTATAGACCCCGCGAATTGTAAGTAATCTTATGCTGCTTTGTGCTTCGGAAGTCACGTTTAGCGGTTGGTCCCCAAAGAGGAAGAGGGAAGTTGTAAAAACAAATTAAGTCTCAGATCTAAAGTGGTGACTTGTTGCCACGTGTGTAATCTTTGCCACAAGCATGAAGAAAAGTTAACTTAAATGAGGTTTTTGTGGGTGTTGAGGTCGCTAAATGTTAACACATTTGCTCTCATGAATATGTTTCATTTTCAACGCTGTAATTACAGCGTTTGTTTTTCAAGTAACGGAAAAAGCGTCTTATGTCATGGTAGCTTAAGTTGAGTGAATTGCATAAATTAGATGTTTTGTATTCTCTAGTAAAAACAGATTAAGAATAAAAATAATTAAAAAAAAAATTGGTTGTCTGTAAAGTCGGTTTACTGACGATAGTTGAACGTGACAACGTCTTAAGAAAATACTGATGGAATGGTAGCATTTTTCAAAAGAAAAATTTAATTTAATTTGTTTAATAGATTTTTGCTTGCACTTCAAGCCTTACATGGAACGCCTCAGAGCGAGGTAACGCCGCATGCGTCATGTTTTTTCGTGCGTGCAGCCGGCTCTATCGAATTATAAGACGTTGTCACGTCAAAACAGAATTAAGTTGTACATTATTGTCATAGCTTAAAGTAGGAATAATTTATGAAGGGAAACCGCACTGTGTGCAAGACTTAGAAAGATTTATTTCTTTTTTGAAGTAATTAAGTATCTCAAGACACTTGATAAATTTCATCTACATTTGTTACTCGAGTTTTTTTTATTTTACGGGTGGCTCGAGCCTTTTCCTTCTTCATCTCGCGTGATAGTAAAGACTGCAAATGGATGCCAGCTTCACCAGGAACCCTCAAATACTGAGGGATTCGTTATCTTTTCCGGTAATGTTGGAACACAGCAAACCTGCTAACACTGTCGTCATGGTGACAGACAGTCAGTTTAGGATAACGAACACTAGCCAGGCAGATTTAAAACAATACACTAATTGTTCGTTTAATGCACCGAACACTTACGAGTAAATTTGTAAACTTAGCAATTAAGTAAACGCCACTGTAAGCGGCAGTCCGTAGCGGAAGCAGCAGTCAGTATTACTTTTAATACCAATCGAACGCGCGCGACTCATTGCATAATAAACATGGCATAGAAAATCATTGTAGAATTAATCAAAATATAATTATCATTATCAAAGGACTCGGACTTTATCATTTATCAAATAACCCCGCACTACCTCGAACATTTTTGGCCCTTCGAGCCGGATGAGGACTGACTACAAATTTGCAATTTGCTATGAGCGAACCTACCTCAAAAAAACAAAACATTTGAAATGACAACCAGCACACCAGGAATATACTTGGCTTATAAATACATCATAACGTATTGTATTATGAGTCCATTTTGAAGTATTACGTTCAACCCGTATTACTTTCTGCTCTTCTCAAAACATTCCTTTCATCCGTCAAAGTCTAAAGTCTAATCCATAGACAGGTAATATCGAAGTTGTGTACTGAAGCGTAATTCGGTAAATACTTTTGTCTTGAGCGAGTTTTACAATAAAAGTAACAAATTTTACTAGGTGGTGTGCCAGTATGTAGGGTCATCTGTTGTGGTACTACCGCCTTTCCTATTTCAGCCGTGAAAAAGTTTGCTGTGTTTCGGATTGAAGGGAAAGTTGGCCAGTGTAATTAACGGGCATGGAAGGCATTTTGGAACACCACGCGTCACGGCCGCTGACCAGGCGTGTTGCCTGTCATGTCAGTTGAGATACTTTTTAATTTTCAATAGAATACAATTATTCTTCCATAGATATTGCGAATTTATGACGTCATAAATTCTTATAGTCATCTGACTGAATATTAAATTATTTTGGAAGAAGATGAGAAACGATGGAGATTTTCTGATATAAAATGACATCACCTTCTACCAATTTAACACCTTTTAATTATTTGTGAATGGTGTCAACAACCCTAATTTATAAATAATCTTTTTAAATTTGGAACACCTCGTGTCACCGCCGCTAACCATCCCGCCGAATTTGAGGAAATACTCAATAACCAAATAGGGTTCTACTTTTAAAATTTATTCCTGCTCTGGGAAAGGAAGCAATTACAATGAGTTTTCCCGACCAGTGGTGGGAGGGAATAAGCGTGCTCTACCTAATACTCAGATCAAACAAACGCTATTTTCCGAGTGTGAGAAATGAAAAAATATTTCCCTATTCAAAATGATGATGTCTCACTTTGCCGCCTGCCGTGAGTGAATACCCTCATTAGCTGAAGAAATTGGAGTAGCGATGCGGGTGTAAAAAATGTAGCTTTGAAATATTTAAGCCTGATGATGGCCGCTGGTAATGTTGCATTAGGGCAAAGTTATATCTCAAAAAAATAATACCTACTTAAAATCCTGATAGCATTATTACTTATCTCATACTAATAAGATATACATTTCTTAGAATGTTAAAAAGCGACTACATTGATACAAAACACTTCAAGGATTGAAATCAGTTATCAAGTAATTACACTAATATTAATGTATTTTTTTTCATCTGCCGCCATTGTTTAGAAATCACGAAATACATAAAAAAAATCTCACAGGACAGGCCCCAGCGTAGTGTAAGAATTTTTGTAATATCATCAAGATGTGACAAGGTTGTAAATTTCTACCTACTGTTGATGTATGCTTGTAAATGCACTTTTTTGGAAATAATAATTATTATTAAGTCAACTGTAAATATGACTAGACTTGCATTAATATAATTACCTATGTGTTTTAAGAATCTGGCAAATTACACTCCATTAATAAAAAATAAATTAAACAAATTAATTCTCTCACAGATGATGACAATCCTGTTCCTGGTAATGAAGCTAACCACCTCGCAACGCTGCCTGAGGAAGAAGCCGCTGTAGCAATGATGGGGCTGCCGAGGGCTGGAGAGATCACCAGGGCGCAACTCAGGATTAAAGAAAGCAAAGAATTTAAGGTAAGTATACTCCTTGAGGGAGGACTATGTCTAACAGTGACGTCTCTCGACTGAAATGATTATGATAGTCCTTCCAGAAGAGGTGAGAGTAGGACTGAGGATTACTATAGGTGGGTAACGCGAAGACGCCTGGTGCATGGAGTACAGAGAGCCTAGACAAGTGACAAATGTTTCGTTTAACGTTTCTATCGAACGAATGTCAATTTTTGACTACTACTCAATTACTCATACATTTGACTCGACGGTCGCTATGGAGCTTTCTCTGTAATACGTCAGTTTCTTACATTATATTCGTTATATTATTTTCTTTAAAAGTTCGACCCAATCCATTGGTTGGTTTGGCCCTCAGTGGTGTTTTCGTCAACTGCCAAGTTATGTTCAGCAGTGGACGTATTTGACTGAGACCCCTGCTTCAGATTACGACAATTTATAACTGTTAAGCAAGTTTAAACTATTTTGAAGGGTTTGGACGTCCATTCATCGTATATATAGCAACGAATAAATTGTGTGATTTATATATTTACATATTTTTTATTGTGCCCTTTGCCACCGGACAAATGCTTTCAACTGACTGATTACTCCTTGTAATATGCAGCACATATTCGTAAAATATTTGACAGATACTTTAGTGATAACAGCCCAAAATCCTTCTTTTTTTCTCGTCTAATAGTAATAGCCTAATAGTAAAGTGGACCAGAAATAAACGAACTACCATTAGAATTATGTAATATTTCTAGAATAATAGGTTGGGGAAAAAGTTTCTTCGCATTTTTTAAGAAAATTCAAAACATTTTTTAATATAGTTTATTTACATTTAAATAAAGTATGTAGGTACCATTTTGTTCGATAACTTTTTGCCATCTTGTAGGTAGGGACATGATCCCATTGCTATAGAAATTTTGGGACTTCTGGTCAAAATACCGCGACAAGTGGTTTTGGCAGTCCTCTCGTGATGTTAACCTGACACTGCCTAAAGAATTCTGAAGAGACCGAAACAGGTGGAAATCTGAAGGTGCAAGGTCAGGACTATACGGCGGATGCATTAACACCTCCCAGCCAAACTCTATTATTTTTTGCTGAGTGGCTAAAGATGTGTGAGGTCTAGCGTTATCATGATGAAAAACCACACCCCTTCTGTTGATTAATTCCGGCCGCTTTCTCTCAACTTCTTGCTTTAATCTCATCAGTTGTTCGCAGTAGAGTTCAGAATCGATGGTCCTGCCTGGTGGTAACAGCTCATAATGAATAATGCCCTTCCAATCCCACCACACACACAGCATCACCTTGTTGCGAGTTAACCCGGGTTTCGCCACAGTCTGTGAAGCCTGACCGGCCTTTGACCACGACCTTTTTCGCACGTTCTTGTCGTACGTGATCCACTTTTCATCACCAGTTATCAGCTTCTTCAAAAATGGTTCGGTTTCATTACGTCGTAATAAAGAATCACAAATGAGTACACGGTTCCTTAGGTTTCTTTCAGTGAGCTCGTGAGGTACCCAAATGTCGAGCTTTTTTGTGTCCCAGTTTTTTTTCAAATGCGCCAAAACTGTTTTGTGGTCAATTCCCAGTTCTTCAGCTACGTCGTAACTACTGACATGCCGATGCCACTTTTTCAAAAATGGCATCCATTTTATCTGTAATAGGGCGACCAGAGCGACGTGCATCTTTGACATCAAAATTTCCGGATTGAAAACGCTTAAACCAAATTTGTGCTACTCTCACAGACACTGCACTAGGTCCATAAACATCGCAAATTTTTTTCGCGGCTTGCGTTGCATTTTTACCTTTTTAGTAGTAAAATTTTAAAATGTATCGAATTTCTTCATTAGATTCACTCATCTTGGCGGTACGAAAAACAAATGAAAATCACACATTTTCCTAATTTGAATTTGGAATTATGTTCTTTAAAATTTAAACTTTCAATGATACCAAAACCAGCCAGATACAAATAGTATAGCCAAAGAGATTTTATTACAAGTTTATACATACTATAATGCGAAAAGACTTTTTCCCCAACCTAATATAATATCTTTAACCATAATTTTAGAGTACTCTTGTTCTAATGAGTTATTCGGTAAACAATATCAATAACTAAATTTTAAGTCTCAATTATTTCAAGGAATATGTTGAATGTCCATGATAAGATCATCAACACTGAAAGCTCTGTTGATAAAATTTACGTCATGTAATTTTTCCCCCAACTAAATCAGCAATTTTCCCATTATAATTGAGTCCCGTCTCCTTAATTGTCAAGCACTCATTAATTTGTTTTGTTCACAGAATACCGTCGACAAATTAGTGCAAAGAGCGAATGCATCTATTATAATTGGAACGTCGTCGTGGAGAGAACAATTTTCAGAAGCTCTTACTGCCAGTTCAGGTAACAAATCCGTCTATTTGTTTAGTTTTACGTGTGAAGCTAATAGAATATTAACTTTAAAACCTTTTCGAATTTTATTGTTTTGCTCTACGCTTTTGTCCGTCGTGACTCGGTTTTTAATTATTACAAATTTTATCCTACCCTTCTAGATTATTCATGACTTTCGAAATACACAATTTCAAATCTACATTTATGCAAATTACGAACAGCGCCATTAGCAATAACACAACCCCTGTCTCCATCTGTATCTGTACCCATTCTGTAGTTATCATCGATACTTTAGCATTTTATGACTTCATTTAGAGACAGACTGAATTCTCCTCTTAATATAAACGTAAAGTATTAAGTTATCGCAAACGTTGATGGCGAACGAGGGCGGGCTATGTTGATGGTCCCAGTGATAATAAACCTCATTTTATGTTCAGGGTCGGTATTAAAATCTTACGAGGTGTGCCTATGTCAAGCAAATTTTATTCAGAGAATGGTTTTTGTAATGCATTATTCGCGTGAGGCAATTAATCAAGATTGCAATCTGAAATATTAAGTTTAGTTTATCACAGCCTTTATTTGTGACAATGACTCTTGTGTCATTGTAATATATATTCTCGCACAACATTATTTCAGGTAGGTACGAGTAAGTTACGTAATTAACCAACTGCTAACATTTAAATTGGCATGAAGTCATAATAACTAATAGAACGATTTGATTTGTGACAATATGGGATACATTTAAAGGATAAACGAAAAGTTAATCGATTTAACATTGTTCATTTTGAGTTTTGGCATAGTTTAAATGTGCCGCTTGCAATCTCAGTCTATTATTTTTACATAAATAATGTAAAAGGTCTGAAATATAATTTCTTAAGTTGCTTTATGTCCCTGCGATGTTTCTTATTATAATAAATTTATTATTAATATGTTTATATAATCATATGTCAGTTGACTCTTTCCTTTCTAGCTGTCTGTCTGTATTGCTTACCTATAAATGTTATATGTTCTCTTTTCACTACGCATTCTTTCTTGCACTTACTCTGGATGGAATCTCTTTTGTGAGTAAATTGTTTTCAAGGCACTTTCACTAGTTCTTATACACTTAAGATTTTACTTAATTTAAGAATATATCCTAAAGCACTTAGCTATACATACATCTCATCAAATAATTGAAATAGAATAATAAGCACAATCAAAATGAAAACAACAAATAATGTAGAAGAAGACAATGGTATGCTCTAGAAATTACTATACGTTCTCTTTAACAATTATTCACAAGGTATTTAGGAGGAGGAAGTAAAAGACGATATCCAAAATACGTCAGATGTACCCAATATACGCTCAGCAGAATTTGTAATTGTAAAGGTTCTTCCTTTTCCAAGATATTGTGCTATATGTAGACTATTAACATGTACAAACTATGCTTCATGTAAACTACAAGTTTAATGTGCACCAATTCAATCAGAAATTATTCAACTGAAAAGTACCCATACAAATCCTGCACATAACTGAAAAAGAATCCAAAGAAATTGTTCCCGCATGCATGAAAATACTCTGTGACTTACAAATCATTTTGCTATTGCAAAGTCGTAACTACATAGCTCTTTTTACCTCGTATTTGACTTGGCTCTTTGCCACTAAGTCGGAAGTTAATATGTTAAACAAACGAATATGAAAATTAAGCTGGGGAGTAGCAACCGAACGGAAAGTTAGTCTGAGGAAATGAGAAATAGGTAGTTAATTTGGGAAATCTAATATGTTTAGGGATAAGGTTGGGTAGAAAGTACTTATCACAAAATTGTATTTAACTGTGGTTGAGGTAAGTACACCGTTAATCGAATAGAAGGGTATCTTCTCGTTTTAATCACAGCTCTATGCTGTTTTAGTGAGTGATTTAGTTATGCTAATCTATGTATGCCTTGTATAACCACAACTTACTCTTATAAACATAAAACAATTAATTTGAAAATGAATTAATATATAAGTGTATGCTCCACAGGTTCAGACGATCCGGATGATCCACCATCCTGGTCAGACTATGTAATGCACGTGCTTACTTTATTCTGGAAGATCATTTTTGCCTTCGTACCGCCCACGGGTTAGTATTAGTTAATTTTATGCCTTAATTTCTGAAATAAATTATGTCGATTTTGTGTAATTAATTTATCCAACAATATTAAAACAAAAATACTATGACACATTTTTATAATAATTTTTAATATTGGGTATTGAATTCATAATACTTTATATTGCATCTGAAAAAAGTTATCCACTAATAGTAAAGTCACTCGTATAGTCAAAGGAAAGTTAACCATTCATTTTTTGAGTCTAATCTTATCTTAATTATAGCTATGCATTAAGCATTTAGCCAATATCGAATGAAAATAGTTATTCTACACTAAATTGAACGGTAGATTGAATTTACAATGGAGTCTCTCAACACGTGTTTTTACATCAAGAACTCGGGAGAAACTCCGAGACTAATCTTAACTTTAAAATTAGAAGAGCTGAAGTCTTAAGTCAATCAAAGATCCTTCCGTGAAGGATCTGTTTTTCGAACATTTAACATTCAAATAATAAAAATTCATAATATTATATACAGGCACTGAAACGTTACGATTTTATTACATTCGTAGATATCGGCGGAGGCTACGTCTGCTTCGTAGTATCCATCATCTGCATTGGATTAGTGACAGCTGTCATCGGTGACGTCGCGTCTCACTTCGGCTGCACTCTTGGTATCAAGGACTCGGTCACTGCTATAGTGTTTGTAGCACTGGGCACCAGTATACCAGGTACCTTATAATTGTGACTACTTATTTTATTACTCAACACAGTTAACATTAAAAGCTTTGAAATAAACAAAGTTGCGTTTACAACGCTGCTTTATTGGACTTTGAGTTACAAAGCGAAACAATTTTAATTGCTTTCAGTATAACTGTAGTCGTAATCAATAAACTCTGCTGTAACGTTAATGATTCTCGTAGGTACTGAAAGCAACAAAGAAATTTTAATAGGGGTCACAGCTAAATCTTTTTTGAATAAGAATGTAAAGGTCATACTTGCCAAGAAAGATTTCATTGATTAAGAATGAACTGGGCTTAATTAGAGTAAGCAAAACCTCAGCATTGTTTTTAATAATTCCCGCTATAAAATATAATAGAAACACGTTAGTAGTGCCATGGAACCTAAATCTCCAATCTTTTTTCAAGTTAATGATGCATTAACAGTAGCAGTTATAATATTTGTCTAT
Source organism: Elophila nymphaeata (assembly GCA_955850985.1). NCBI lineage: Eukaryota > Metazoa > Arthropoda > Insecta > Lepidoptera > Crambidae > Elophila > Elophila nymphaeata. The sequence continues at coordinate 3,542,408 of OY039066.1, forward strand.
CTTTCAGATACGTTTGCGAGCAAAGTAGCTGCTATTCAAGATAAGTATGCAGATGCCTCCGTGGGCAATGTCACAGGCTCAAATGCCGTCAACGTGTTCCTGGGTATTGGAGTAGCGTGGACGGTTGCTGCTATCGTCCATTGGACCAGGAACGAAAAATTCCTAGTTGACCCGGGCAAGTAAGTAACCCAACAAAATATCTTTAACTGTGTATATTTTCCTTTACATAAATATCAAAGTGAAATCAATAAGACATTTAGTAGTGTTGTTCTTAGAATCTTTGAAGTGGATTATTAAAGTAAATAACGAGGAAAAATCGCACCATAATCTGCACAGGATTCAGAGAAACCGAACGAACTATGACTGGTTCCTATACAATGTCAAAGATATCTGACACCTCTATCTTCAACTAAAGAGAGATATTGTGAACCATTTCAAATCATGATATATAATCATATCAATAAAATAATATTATGGTTAGGCATACATCTGCAAAATTTATAAGAGTAAGCGTACGGACGACACCAGATTGGACTTCGTATTGCAAAATTCATTGCCAGTTTGTGGAACCTGATAATTATGCTGATGACTATACAAGACACGGTCTTAAAGCTAGTTCCTAAGCCATTTTGATGTCGTAATGCGAGAAATTCTTTCGACAATTATTCCGATATCATTATTATTATTACTTATTTTTAAAGAGATATTTCGATTTGACGCCTAAATAATTCGATGTCTAAGCATGTGTTTCTTTTGCAGTCTCGCCTTCAGTGTCACAATGTTCTGCTCGGAAGCAGCTATCGCAGTTCTGGTGTTAGTTGTCCGAAGACGCAAATCTATAGGCGGCGAACTCGGAGGCCCTAAGGGTATCAAGATCTTTACTTCCATGTTCCTCTTTTCTCTTTGGCTAATCTACCTTACTGTTTCTAGCTTAGAAGCTTACGACATCATACAAGGTTTTTAAATTGATAGGATGGAAATTGATTTTAGTATTATAAAGCAGAGCTAAATGGTATGTATTGTTCCGTTATAGATAACATTGTTATAGGAATTAATGCCAGTCGAGTTGTAGTAGATAATATTAAAGAATTTGAATGCTATGTTTTACGTATGAATTGGCTGTGATTCAAGGCTTGCTTTATAAAACTGAAAATCATATTATATTTATCAATGTAATAAATGTCAAATTAATTGTGAAAGATAAATATCAACATGAGAAAGATATTATGATATCTTTCTCATGTTGATATTTATCTTTCGCTTAGAATTAAAGATGGCTTAAAACTAGATACATTTATTGACCAATAGGATTACAGTTACGGCAAAACACTGCAATGTTATTGGTCTGAAATTGACGTCACGGTGAATATCAATTTTTGATTGTCTACAAAAGTTGTATTTGGAGATGCATGTGCTCAAATGTACAGGTTTAGAGATTCTTCTACCCTTTCTTCCTCTAGAACTTTCTATATTTCAATTTTAAATAAAACGATAATAATCTTCAAAGTGTAGCCTTCATGGCTGTGGTTAAAACCTATTTTAGATTAAGATTGCATATTAGTGTTGTGTGAATTTACTATTATAGGAGAAATGTTAACTGTGTTTCTCTCTTTAATCGTATTAAAAAGCAATTAACTGCGTGATACGCAACTATTTCTTTAGGCTTCGATTCGATACAAAAAATTACTCAAATGTTCTATAATACTCCAATCGTATCTACTTATATGTATAATTAATTTAGCTTTAAGATATCTTTAATTTGCCTATCAAATATACTAGGTTGCAATTCTCCAAAAATAGTAATCAGTGCTTTCATCCCTTTTTTTCAAAAAGTGTGAAATTAAAAGTTTTCGTTAACTCGCTTCGGTGGTAGATATACTAAATATTTATTCATCTCTATTTTCCACAATATAAACTAGCTGTAACAGATTGGCCTTTATTTTGGTGAAATCGATTACATTACGCCATTCTTTAATTCAGTAATAATTTTGGTTAATTCTCATTTTGTTTGGAATGGAAGCATCGCGAGCGTGCTATAGAGAATTTAATTTAGTGTTTCGATTCTAAATATGCCATACAAAATTTTCATCTCTTTGTGGAGCATAATAGGTTTTCTCAAAATAATCACTTTGCAGTTACTTTGATATACTTTGAGCTAATAATGTTGTCTCTTTCTCAATACTCTTGAATGATAGAGATATCAGTCTACTGTATAGAGGAAGTTATCAAACAATACAAAGGTTATCAAAACTTTTACGATACGTATCTTAGTTGATTCTATTGCATTAACAGCATTTATCTTTAAAGCACTTGGGATTCTATCCTCAATATGTTACTATGTTTTAGGACCTTCAGCTTCTATGAAACGGTATAGGACTTACTCTTAATTAAGTGCCAAGTGTATTCCTGCACATACGTTCTACTAATATGATTACTTAGTTACAGATGTACATTTAATGAAGTACATCTGCTTTATGGGCTACTCAATACTGTCTAATTTCGACAATCAATTTTGAACTTTACTGAATGAAGATAAAGATTAATTGATGGGAAGTTTGACAGCAGTCTTGCAGCTGACTGTATAGGCCGTCCGATGCGTTCTTGATATAACTCCTTACAGTAGAACCTGGCATTTCGACACATCAAACCAAACAGAAGAATCGAATCTATACTTATGTATGTAAATAGATGATAGTATAATATATAAAAAACAATAGATAATTTTGTTCGAATCACGGTGTTCAGTAAGATTTATATTACACTTAGATACTGTTTTATTGCAATTTATAATTCTTGCTGATTTTTGACTAAGTGCAAACATTTGGTCTCTATTTTCAATGAATTAGAATTGAAATTGCAGTAAAAGGGACAAATGATTAAATCATAGAGTAGCGTTAATTTCTAGAGTATATGTAAATAGGCAACGACAGATGCATATTTATTGTTTAGCTTTAGATAAAGCTTAGGAATGAAAATATCTAATCAAGTCCGATGCAGTTCATGAAAACAGGCTGTTACACCCTTGCAGCATATCTGCAGATGAAAGAGATTAAAATATTGTTAAATCTGCATGAAATATCAAATCTTTTTGTTCGAATAGAGTTCAGTCGATCAATATTAAATGGAGGCCATCATAGAACAATTGCACAATCAATTTTATTCACACGTTGCTATTGGCCTAAGCTCTTGTGACAAACGTAAAAATTGGCGACATTGTATATTGATCGATTAGAAACTCAGTCTGCTTGATTTTGCTGTAAATGTGTAAGCTGCCTAAAGCGTCCACACAAACGCTGCAGCGTTGTATATTATAATTAACGCTTAACTAGTCTTATATTAATTATTTATTATGAAATAACTAACATCGAAAATAAAACGCAACTTATTTTGACTGCAGCTTTTGTGTGGGCGCCATATTTTAAAACATTTGATGGATTGTATGTACTGCCATTATTATAAGCTATTTATTTTCAGAGTGCTTATTTTAATATGTAAGTTGTTTATTTACAAATTTGGTTAACGAGCCTTTAGTTTTAAATAAATTGATTTCTAAGTTTCAAAATATTATAAGAATCACCTTTATAACAAGTGAACCCACAAAAATATAAACGACAAGAAAATCTCTGTCAAACGACTTGGTTATAGAGCAACGGATTGTGCACGTATTGCGATTTTGAAATCATTGTTTAACAGTGCTTATATTACGTTACCAAAACAAGAACTGTTTGATAGTGATAGTGGTTCATTTATGATTCTGTTGATTAGTGCAAATAGATATTAGGCTTTAAAGTACAGGTCGTTTGAAAAGAGTGATAATAAGTAATAGTTCCAGATGCACTTTAGAAAATCAACGTTTTAATATGCGTAGGCCGACGCCAGATGGTAAAAAATCACTTGTGATACTTGAAAATTTAATACGACACCCAATATGTATGCCAATTGGATACGTAGCCTAAGTTTTTCGCACTTGTTCCTCGTGATAATCAAGTTTAATTATATACGAGGAATTTGATTGATTTTGGTTATATGCAAGGAAAAATAATTCTTCGTAGCTGACCCGGTTATGATGTGGGATTTTATTTTTCCATATAGAAACTGTTAAAAAAATATTTTTCTTCCTAGCTAACAAATCCCGAACGAAAGAGGCTTTTAAATGACAATTAAAATAGTTAAAAAATCAGTTTATTTAAAACACTAGGTTCGACTAGATAGTTTATTATAAAGTATATTTACTGTTTTTATGTAGCAAGTACAAGACGTAGCTGTAATAAAATTATGTCGAATATTCGAAGGGGTATGTAATGATACTAATATGATAAAATTATGATACTTGTCTAATTGTCTAACTGTCGAGAGAAAAATAACGTTAATCCCACCCAATATTCGTTAGTTCCATCGACGGAATAGCCATCAAAATATCCAATTGAAAAGATAGACCTGTCGCCAATTTATGCATTTTATTTTCACACAGCGCGTTTTCTAATTTCTGATCTATATTTGTTGTTGGAAAATACATTTATAACTTTTTTATAAGGAATTCACAAAATATTAGAACTAGTTTCTTTAGCTGTTTCGAACTCGATATATGTAAACAATTTCTGCCTACATTTGGACCAAATCTCTTGATTTCGAATTTATTTACGATAGAACTTTTCTACGCTGTTGTATGTTTTAAAGGTACTCTGTAGATTTTCTAAATTTTTTCAAAGCTTATAGCCCTTTTAGGGACGCTCATGAACTTAGTAGTTGCTTATGTTATTTTGATAGAATTTTAGATCTTTCTTTTTCTTTGCAATTATGTGAACAAACACGTGATTATTTGTTAAATAATTCTTAGAGAGATTTTTATCCAGTTAATAAAAAATCTTTTAAAGACGATTCTATAGAATAAGACTCGGTATTCTAGTACTATAAAAATCATTAACATCTCCAATTAATTCTGGAATATCAAACAGTAACTCCAACACAAAGTATTTTTGAGATTCCTAATCAATCGAACATGCTAAGCAATTTCATAATTTTAGGGTAATGAGTCTCACCTAGATTCAAATGTACCGAACCACTTTAATTTGTTATTGATGTTTTTCTATGAGTATAATTATACTTTTTTGAGGCGTTTTCGACTTGTGCTACCTTGGCAGTTTCCGTGGGTTATGGTGCATCTTGGTTCGTTTCGGGTGATTTGGCGTGCTGGGCTATATTCTCTTGGGAAGTCTCGGTTCATGTCAGCATGTGCCTACTTTTACTAGCATCAATTTGCATCGAGTAAAAGGTCTTCGCATACAGGAAATTATAACAATATTTTCAACATAAATGCAATACAATTTAAACATTATTAGCAAATATTGGACAAGGAACATCAATTTTGGATGAGTGAACGAGGGGAACCGAGACTATGACATTGATTGATTACCTTAAAGAGTAAAGATCTTCGCCAATGTTTCGATTCACACTCTTGAAGCGAATTCAAGAAACATCTTATTGAATAGATTTACAGTAAATTATGCTAGATAAACTTATAATGTATCGAAGGCTGAAAATCGTATATCGCAACTAAAATTTATTGATATTCATTCATATTTCGTACGATAATAAATCATGTGTTTGTTCACATAACAATGCATTAAGATGGTAACAACTCGTAATCTTCTCACTGTAGTGATTTTATTTAAAACTCGTAGTTTTTTTATTATAATCTTATTCTCGTATCTGGAATACGAAACCTAAGAGTTTGGGGTATTTTAAATATACATGTACCAAGAAAATAAATTCATCAATTTTAGTTGACTTTTTTGGACCAGTTTACCCCTTACTCTAACAATCTTCAAATGTGCAATAATGAACCCTATCCTACGAATTAAAGAATCCAATCGCTTTCGAATAATGAAAATAAAAAAAATCCTAGTTAATAGACACAAAGCGTAGTTGATATCAATTATCTAGTCTTTCAATTTATATAGTTACTCATTTTGGAGTCATTTAAAAGATAATATTAATTTCACAATTTAATTTAATAAGTATTGTTGAAATTGTTTTGTCAGTATTGGTAATTTTACTTTAATTCAATGTATTGAATATCAAACCACATTTCAGTGCACTAACTGTAACGGATATACTACAACATAATAACTGATCTGTTTTAGGGGACATTGGATACATTCGAGTCTTTATAGTGGAAGACTCGTTACACTAATTTTTTAAAGTAGCTCGGTAGTTTTTGTTTCATTGAAATAGTAATTTTAACTTTGCTATGCTGCATCTAATTTAAAAATTTTGCGTGGCAATACATACCCCAGTCTGAGGAGGGCCGCAATAATTTTAAAACTGTGAAAGTGCCGAACTTGGAATTCTCAGTAGCAATGCAGCAACTTGCGCCTTTACGATTTGACTGAGTTATATGCAGACGTATGTTCGCGTGTCATGATGCATTTCTCCTCTTTGTCATGCTACGTGCTGTTTCGTAGAACTCATCATGCGTGACTAGTGACGTCAACATTTATATTGTGAAATTAATATTATCCCTTAATAATATTTTACATGAATTCTAAATGTCGTGCGTGTATAGATATCTCTGGCTCCTCTCTTTGTATGTAATAAAATAACCTGTAGCGATAACGAACTGATAGTGTAAATAGTATTATTCCGTTGAAAATGTTGCATTACAATTTATATACCAATATGATTACATTTTTATTATAAATTCTAAAAGGTCTCAATTCTTATTCAAAATTAACCCTAAATGGTACTCCATTAACGCATAGACTTTATTTCGTTACCCAAAAGTCCTGATGTAATTTGATAATGGTTTTGCTTAAATTTGTGGCACCAGCATTTTTATTATTACGCAACCTCAATGTTAAATGCTGTGGATATTTTATTCTTTCTCCCTCTACCCCTTGAAGTTGAATCAAATGTAATTAAAAAAACCGGAAGAAAACTATTTTTAATAATTGCCATGGGCATAAGCAAAGGAACAACCTGAGCTTGTCAAAGTTGCCAGATGATGCCATTTACAAATCAATATACTATTAAAACTTCAAAATTTGTGGCCCCAGCATTTTTATTATTACGCAACCTCAATGTTAAATGCTGTGGATATTTTATTCTTTCTCCCTCTACCCCTTGAAGTTGAATCAAATGTAATTAAAAAAACCGGAAGAAAACTATTTTTAATAATTGCCATGGGCATAAGCAAAGGAACAACCTAAGCTTGTCGAAGTTGCCAGATGATACCATTTACAAATCAATATACTATTAAAATACATATAACAATATTATGTTATAACAAATGTATAGTGGTCGATCAAATTAATTCTTTTAAGAAATAAAACTCCACAATTTTGCATGAAATACTTACTGAATAATTATAGACTTTTCTTTTGTGGGATTTTCTAAGAAATAGAATTATGTTGTTGTTATTTAAGAACTCAAATTATGAAGAAGGAAAAATAACATAGAGAGAAAATAATTTCCTGAATGGTACCGCTACTGTGCTTATTTGAAATTAGGGGCGAATTCTCATTGAGCTTTGAATTTAAATATTTTTCAAGCATTTTTAAAATGAACGTCTAAATTAACGCTGTGAAGATTTATGGAAATGATTTTTTTCATATTAGACTGCAATGTCTTATGAATCTACTAATTTCCATACATCCTATATAAATGAAAATGAATAATCTCTTTATTTAAATGGACTTTGCTAAGTAAAGTATGGGTACAAATACAAATCAATATTATAATGAAGATTATTCTAAATATCAAAACGTTCAAATATACATACATTTCATTACAATATTTTGTTATAATCCATTTTTATTAGGTACCTATTACATCCCACTTCTGTACATACCTTTGCAGGACTCTTTCCACTGTCTCTCGTATTATGTGTTTGCAATTTTCAATCTATGAATAATTTACCAACTATTTGTTATTTCTTTGTTAAAAATATACAGGGTGAATTTTTCAAGTGGGCCTTCAGGGCCAATTCCTAAACTATAAAGAAAATCGAAAAATGCTCAAAGCAGTCACGAGCCCGATTTTGATGAAAAAAAAATTGCATCATTGGATTGATTGATAAAATAATGATCATCGCTTTGATTATTGCTTCAACCAAGGTGGAACAAGAAATATTTTATTAAAATTTAACATTTTCCATTAACTTCCCGTATGGCATTACTTCCCAGAAATCGATACTTATTAACAACACTATCGAATGGTGTAATAAAACAGGCAGTGTTTTTTTTTTCAAAATCATTGGGTTCAATTCCTGGCTAAGTTTATTGATTTTTCAAAAATTCAATGATGCAGTTTTTGTTTCCATCAAAATTGGGCTCGCGACTCCTTTGAGCATTTTTCGATATTCCTTATAGTTTAGGATTTGGCCCTGAAAGCCCACTTGAAAAATTCACCTTGTATATTGTTGAATTATAAATAAAATTTAATATTTTCACTAAACATAAAACAACCACAATAATTTTATAGTATCTTCAATTGAACAGAAATATTTTAGCGTTTATTCAACGTAATTATATTGGTAAATAAAAGAAATTATGAAAAACGAAATGTAATCAAAACATTTAATTTGCAAGCCGTCCGAACAAAAGAGAAAAACGCTTAAAAGACAATTAGAAATATTTAAATTTCATTTACATTACGAGAGCAAAATATTGCTTGTCTCGTGTTTATTTTTCGTTGATTTGCTTAAAATATTTTCTATTTATTGATTTAAAAATAAATGAAATTCGCACAGCACCGGAATCTTCGAATAGAGGTCTTAATATTGAAAATATGCTATACAATGACCTTGATGCTTGTCACTTACCTTAGCGGGCATTTGTCCAAATGACAGCAACAGCATAGAAATACAGCAAAAACTCGAATGTAGGTTAATCTATTGCTGAGGAGAAATCCCTTGCAGATTTTTTTCTATATAAAATAAACAGAATATTTACAAGTAATAACGTGGTCTTTACAGTAATACCAATAATTCTGGTTTTCTTTACTTGCTAAAAGTTTTGCTGTAAAGTTAATTCCGGGTAGGATGTACCTACTTAGGTATAATTTTTACATCTGTAGTAAAACCATAGATTTAAAATTACTTATTGACGTTTATAGATTGGCAATGAATCGACTAGGGCGAGACCAAAACAATGCACTAATGTGTGAGTAATGCGCATGTGTGCGTGAAAGATACTACTGCACTCTAATAGCCGCTGTCTTTTCTAAGTGTCTGACAGGCCGACCTAGGCCGCCTGCGTGTACGTGAAATGGTCTCATCTATCTATCTCGCTCTAATGTAGGCGTTAGTATGCTCTTTCTCTTTCGTATTGCCAATCTACAGTTTCGCATATCTATGAGTAAGTAAGTTGTTGAAACACAACATGAGTGACACATGATCTCAAAGTTCATTGCGGATTCACGCGACCCGCTAAGTTTTGTTTCTCAAGAACTTAGTGAGCCGTGACTGTGTGTAATATGTGTGTCATTGCTCAACGAACGCTCAGTGCTGACACAGACGCATACAGAGACAATTTACATGTATTTCTACACACACAACCATAGCTGACCTGCGTTCGTTAGATAAAAATACTATACCTACCGCATATTCGCATAATTTAAGTGATACGCTGTAGAAATTATGTATCAGTGAGTTAATACACAACTTAATCTGGAATTTTAGATCGACAGCGTGCCAAATGGATCGATGGATCGTTTGTGAATGGCAACCTTTATGTACGAATCCTATAATAGATATAGTAAATTGTGCATAAGTACACTCGTATAAATAGCTATTTCAAAAATCAGTCAGTTTTTCGGTAGCGGTGCTGTGTGAGCGTCAACCTTTAGCTAAATATTTTACGCCTTTCTGAATAAATGTTTCTTTTATTAAAAATTAGAACAAACAGTCATATTTTATATATTGAGTTTTTAGATTGAAATATAACTTAATCAAATAGTCACACAATTCGTGAACGGCTGTTTAAAAAATATTTCAATATTTTTGTGAAGCTGCTTTAAAATTAATGCCGGCTTTAAGTTGGCTTTAGACTAAACGCCATATATAAAATAGTAAATAGAAAATATATAACTGAAAAGATTATTATACTATCGTGTCGTCGAATAAAATTAATTATTCCTATTATATCTTAATCTCACTAAGATCTCCTAAATGTATTTCTTTATTGTACCTTCTGCAACAAATCACTACAAATAAAGATCTTAATTACTACAGAGGAATAAGGTGAAGTACCTTTTCTTATTAACTTTAAAATTTACGGTTTCCATAAAAACTGTCACAGCTTAATGTGACATGGTACAAATACTAACCTACTTTTGAGGGTGAAGACCCTTGTCTAATTAAGTTAATCTTCAGTGTTGTAATATGGTTCCTAATTAGCGTTACTGGCCTACAAATTGCTTGGACATCTCAGAGTATGATTGATGAACTTATTAACCGATACATATCGCTCTTGGAATTACACGGAGTTGGATAATAATGCCTTTAGCGAGAGTGTGGTTTACAACCAATTTTCATCCCGTGGGTGTTAAAAAGCCTTTGAACCTTGAAAAAGATTGTATGTCACACCTAACCAGAAAGTGATATTGGCCACACCTAACCAGAAAGTGATATTTTTCGCACGCTACGCGACATAAAACTTTGTACTTACCTCGGGCAGTAAAAAGGCCTCAGATTGAATATAAATCGCCGTCGCCTATTTAAGACATTTTTGTTTTACCGCCCTTGTTAATAAATGTACTACTGAACCTGGTGCAGACCATCGCATCAAGGTGTCTCTCGCGCGGCGTCAGTAAACCAACCACAACCAGAATTCCCAAGGTCTTGGTGAATTGGTGTCAGGCAGGTGGCCGGCCATAAACTCATCAGTATGGTATCATAATGCACAAACTCCAAATAAATTGAGACCTAGGGGCTTAGATAATAAGTGCCAATCGCTTAATAACGATAAGATATCTAAATTAGTCATCAAAGGCCATATTGCTTGGTATCTACAGCATCTTCTCTTCCGCTACCAACTTACTTAGAGCTACGACTGGCCACGTGATTTAACGACCATCCCATGATCCCATATACTGTTCTTATCGTATCTTCGACATCGTTTCTATTTGTTACTTTGTCTACGGGCATAGTATAGATATAAAGAAGAAAATATTGCTCGTAGCCCTGGCTAACTACATTTTTATCACAATCTGCCACCGCAAATGTTAATAGCATGATGTTCTGACAATCAGTGATGAGTTATCTGGACTTTAAGAGTTAGCTCACATCTACCTCCGACCTTAACATCACTTACAATCAAAAGCTTCCAGTCAAATTACATTACATAGGAAGCAACTTGTATCAGCTGTTTTATATGGTCCGAAACCCACACGGAAAAGAGATTTTGTTTACGACCTTCTAATTGACAGGTTTATAGTCAAAGTTTCGGCTTTTCTGTCTAGGGCGAAAGTTAACGAAACGATAGATTGTTATAAACACCTAAGCTTTTTAACCATTCTGGTAGCGCCCTCGCGAAGTAAGCCTAACGAAGTCACATTGTAGATACACTCCTGGGTACTGAATATGAACCTGAGTTTAGGGTTGATGGAAAAATCTGAACCAAAACTCTCACTAAAGACTTTCACTTGGCGATTAAATACTCTAAGATGTTCTCTGAAAAGTCTCAAACTATTTTCAATTTAAAACCTTCATAATGTATTTTAACAACTTCTCAGGAAACTGTATTATTAATCACGTGACAGAATTTTTGTTTTATTAGGTGCAACATAGTAAATATTACAACAATGTAATGCAACAAAACCCCAGAGTGATTGTAAAATAGATGATTGTAATAACGGGTACTGTTTTTCGAAAGTCACACCGTTGCTAAGCAATGCAATAAAAGAAAGTACTAGCGAATGTTTAGCATTGATAACGAATTGCGCTGATAATGAATATGATTTCTGTGGCACCTTTCAAAGTAAAGAGGATGTTTCTAAACATTGAATAATGTTAAAAAGGAGACAATATAAATATTATTCTAAGCCAGCAGCGGACTGGGGCTGTAAAATGGATATTAATTTCAAATCTTACGCCTTAAAGGATTATTTCGAAAAACAAACTACCTCGAAATATATTTTAAGCATTTTATAATAACTATTAAACTCTGAGCTGTCTTAATTGGATTGCGAAACTTTCGGCTTTCGAAAAACAGACTCTAATGCTTTGGATTTGAATTTTATGTCTTCCAACAAGGTTTCAGAGGCTTGCTTTCAACTGAAAAATAAATAAAAAATGTTTTTTTTTTGCTCAGAGCATTCTATTGGCTTCCTGATTACGTTCGACATAAAACTCAAATTCAATTTATTCTAATGTTAGACTTGGCTTGTGTTTACACAATTGTTTTGTAAAGTAACACTGTATGTTGAAATAGTTATGTATTATAGTAAATAGAAAATATTAAATTCTGCACGCAGGCGCCGATGGATATCATAGTTGATTATGTTATTTTGATAAATTATTGTTATTGAACAGATAAATAAAGTGTTTGTTAAGTACTTAATGTGGATTTTATTTACGATAGCCTAGTCAAAATTTGCTGAAGTAAGCATCGAAAGCTCAATAACTCGAAAGCATGCTGGCAGAGTAGAATAGCATCACCCCATATCCTCCAATAGGTGTCGTAGAAGGTGACTAATGGATCAACAAAGGGGTATTGATCACCATATACTCCGTCCACCAATCCGCAGTGGGCAAGCGTGGTGGACTATTGCCTAAACTTCCTTCGATGACAAGAAAAGACTGTGTCCCACCAGTGGGTCGAATTATAAAGGCTGTTATGATGATATGATGAACTAAGCTGCTCATTACATACGAAGCTGTTGGTTGTAGCATGAGCCGAAAGCGAGTGTGTAACTCAGACGAGTATATGTTGAGCAGAGCTCACGAGAGTCATACGACTGTCAACTAAATTAAACTTAATTTTGATTTTGGCAATAAGTCTTTCACATTTAGCGTCGCTGGCTGAGGATCTTGCTCGGTAACAGTATGGATGACAGATTAAATATAGAAACTGTAGATGGCCAATGGAAGAGAAGAGCATACGGCCTACAAGCGAGATAGAGAGGCAAGACCATTTCACGTATGTACACGGCTTGTCAGTGAGTTTGAAAAGACTACAACTGTCAGACTGCGCAATACTGGGCATAGTGCAGTACTATGATAGATTTACAATTACTGACGTTTATAGATTAGTAGCGTCTCGGTGGCGTAGTGCGTAAGAGCGTCGCCGCCCACCCGAGAGGCACTGGTCAAACCCGCCACGTACCAATGTGTTTTCAAATTTTGAATTTATATGTACGTTTAATCGACGCTTTTACGGTCTAGGAAAACATCGTGAGGAAACCTGCACACACCTATGAAGAAATTCTTAGGTTATGAGTGAAGTCGACTAACCCGCACTTGGCCAGCGTGGTTGACTAAGGCCTAATCGCCCCTAATGTGGGGTAGGCTCGAGCCCCTCGGTGGGGACATTATATGAGCTGTTGATGATAGATTGGAAATAAATCGACTAGGGCGAGTCCAAATACAAAAAATACCTTATGTGTGAGTAATGCGCATGTGTGCGTGAAAAATAGTACTGCAATCTGACAGATGCTGTTTTTTCTACGTGACTGACAGGCTGAATTGGGCCGCCTGCGTGTACGTGAAATGCTCTCGTCTATTTATCGCGCTCCAATATATGCGTTAATATGAACTATACTATTTTTCACGCACACATGCGCATTACTCGCACTATGGTGTATGTCGTTTTTGATCTCGCCAGATTCATTTCAATGCCAATCTATTTACGTAATTAATTATACACCAGTCTATGGTCTAGGCATGTTTTTAACAAATATTTTAAACATTTCCTTTAATATTTTACTAGCTTTTGCCCGCAACTTCGTCCGCGTGGAATAGTTACTTTGGGCAGCATTTCACTCGTAATTTTTTAGGGTAGTTCCTTAATTTTTTACTAAATATTTATAATGATGAAAACATACTCATGATGATGTTCAGACTTTGTCACCCCATTTCCCCCTTTAGGGCTTGAATTATGGAAAAATCTGAAACACATGTTTACTCATTTATCGATAGGAGTACCTACTTCTGTTTAATTTCGAATAAAATTGTCTAAATAGGTAATTTCGTTTCCTCATACAAACTTTCATCCCTTATTTTACCCCCTTAGGGTTTGAATTTTAAACAATCCGGCCTTACTCATTGTTTAAATCACTAAAGGAACCTCAGTGCATAATTTTAGCTATCTAGGTCTAGGTGGGCGTTGGTCAATCAGTCAGTCGAAACTTTTCTTTTTATATATGTAGTACTAGTTAGTTTATGCCCGCGACTTCGTCCGCGTAGAGTAGTTACTTCGGGCAGCATTTAAATTTTCTTATTATTTCTTCTAACCCAAGCGCCATATAGGTACCTACAAATTTTCATGGATTTTACTATAAAAATGACGGATTTCCATACTAACTTTTGTAACTAAAAGGCCATGTACCAATTTTTATGGATTTTACTTTTAAAATGACGGATTTCCATACTAAAAATACAAGAAAATCTTTCGATACTAACTTTTCACCCCCTTTTCACTCCCTTAGAGGGTGAATTTCCAAAAATCCTTTCTTAGCACCCCTGGACCCCATAAGGAACCTACGTACCAAATTTGGTATCTATACCCAGCGGTTTGGGCTGTGCGTTGATATGTCAGTAAGTCAGTCATTCATTCAGTCAGTATTCATTTTTATATATATATATACATTAGGGTGTCCCAAGACATAAGGGGAAATTTTTTTTTCGTGAATTTAAATACGCATACCCTCTTATTTTTTTCCATTTGATCCCAATAGATCATATAATAAATATTATTGTGATTGGACACCGGCAACCCGTGCCGACTTGACGTCAAACATACGAAAATTTTTTTGTATGGAGTTTAATAGGAAAATATTTAAGACCTTGATATTTGTTGGATAAATAAAATTAAAACTACCCAAAAAATCTATTATGCACTTATTTATATTTAAAACGGTTCATTTATTAAATTTTCCCTTTAAAGTTTATTTTTTACAGTCAGAAAAATCTTCCGGTATTCGTAAACCCATTGTGACAAAACTTGTATATTGTTCCTTCTCGACTGTGATGGAAATCATGCATTATCTTAACTACTCTTTCAGTTGTATCGTTCACTACCCTCAGAAACGACGTCTTCTTTCTAGATTTTTGAAAATAGGCATTATGCCATATAATGCCTATTTTCAAGGACATTCGTTAAGAAAAGTGGCATAGTTTTTAGACCATCAAACAGAGGGTTCCCCTTCGGTTGGTCAACAGTTATTAAACAAATTTACAGATGACAAGCAACGAAATTCAAAGTGATCATTTCGCAAACCAACGTTCGATTTATTTATGTTTCACAAACTTTACATCTCACCAAGTAATTGTTTCATATATTGTCATTTTGCAAAAGAACTCTAGTCAATTTTTCCTAACACAAATACGTTAAACGACAAAGATCTATTGACCAATTTTTCTTTAATAATATGGTTACTTGGTCTAAAGACATTAGGCAATTTATGGTATGGCACCGTATCATTTCTTAACTTTTCACACTAAAAACATAACGATTGACCAATTTTTCTTTAATAAAATGGTAACTTAGTCTAAAGACGTTAGGCAATTTATGGTATGGCACCGTATCATTTCTTTTACTTAGGAACTTTTCATACTAAAAACATAAGAATTATAAAAACACAAAGAAATTGTTCAATAATAGTTTATGGGTGCCATTCGGTTCGCCTAAAAATTTTGCGATTGCTTCTTGTATTCTTGCTTGCTACATGGATGCTTGCATTGCATGATGTATGCATGCTTGCATTGCATGATGTATGCATGCTTGCATGCATTGCATAGTGCATGCATGCTTGCATTGCATGCTGTATGAATAATTGGATTGCATGCTGTATGCCTGCCTGCGAGATGCTTGCCGGGGGGTGCAGGGGGGCTGGCCCCCCTGCTCGGGGGGGTCGGGGGGCCTGAGGCCCCCCGCTATAAAGAAAAACCATAACGAAAATAAACCTAGGTTAGGTTAGGTTAGACTTGTGACCACGCATAGCGGAGCGAGCGAAGCGAGCGGAGCATTGTATTGCTTGCTGCATGCTTGCTTGCATGCTGCATGCTTGCTTGCATGCTGCATGCTTGCTTGCATGCTTGCTTGTATGCTGCGTGCTTGCTTGCATATCGTTTTCTGGGTTAGGTTGACATGAAAACAGCGCACAAGCCGAGCAAGCGAAGCGAGCGTTCCGCGGCAGCGGCCGGCGAGTGCCTGAAGCGATTTGAGGGCGATTTCACTGTATTTGAAAAATAGCAAATTGAAATTTTAGTAAACAACAAGATTTTTTATTTTAAAATAAATATATTTTTTTTATTTTAGTAAACATAACGTTTGTAATTGAAATTTAGTCAAACAAACTATTTGTAAAATAACATTTTTGGTTTTTGTAACTTGTTAATTTGAAAATTATCAAATTGAAATTTTAGTAAACAAAAAGTTTGGAATTGAAATTTAGTCAAACAAATCATTTGTAAAATAACATTTTTGGTTTTTGTAACTTGTTGATATGTCAGTTTGTCTTTTAAAAATTTAATTAACAATGCATTTTTGAAATGACTGCTTATCATATGGATGTTTGCGTTTTGATGTCATTGTTAAAGCATTAGTTTGCGTAATGAAACATTGACAAATGTTGCTTGCGAAATGGTAATTTGCCAATGAATTGTGTGCGAAACATTAGAGAACCCAAACAGAGACTTGCTGTTGACAGCAATGAAGTCGTAATTTTTTCCCTCTGAAAAAAAAACAGTAAATTATGACACAATTATCATTGAAACAATCCATATTTGAACCTGTTGGTTGCCACAACACAGAATTTATAATTTATCTTCTAGATTTCAGTCTACAATATATTCATAAAGCACCTACTTGTTGTCTTCCTGAAGAGCTTTCTATTCATAGCCCCGCAATAATTTGTTCATTATTCCCATAAGATATAACTATTGAAAATTGGAAGATATTCTTCTTTTGATTTCTGAGGATCTGAAGCAGGCAACAGTTTGCCGTTCCAGTGACTCACAACATCGGGTACCTCGTTTTGAAAATAAACTTTTATGACTTTAGCGGGATTCTTCCGTTTCTCCTTTCAAATTCTTGGAATCGTAGCCTTACTTATTGGAAACTTAACAATATATCATCCCAGCGCCTCAAAAGTAGCTTCAAGAATGAATACTGAGTCGTCTCATACTTAACTGGCACCTGTCTTTTAGTAGTCGCAGCGACTAACTTAAGAGTATTAAAGTCTTTTCGCATCGACGTTTTCTGCTGACTGGTTTCAGGTTGAGTACCTACTCCGTAGTAGTTCTGGCAAATCTTCTAAATTTGTAATCAGTCGTTTTGTAATGGTTTATAAGATAATCTCAAAGAAGGGGCACAGAGAAATACGTTTTTGAGAAGTAATAGGTTTTTTTCCCACCCCAGCTAAGAGGCCACGACGACCTGGCTCTCTTTGCTACTGAAAGAAGATTAGGTCTTCATTTATTAATTCAAGGGCATTGGCATATGCAATATCAAATTAATTATCTTAGTTTTTGACAAACTTTTGATGACGTTCTAAAATCTTGTGTTTTATGAGCATTTTTTTGCTAGTCTCTCCAAACTTGTCATAAATTTACATGTTACTTCACAGAATTAGGCGAAGATTTAGTATTTTTATGCGCTTTATACCATTGGAATAATATACTCGCAAAATTGTAAGATTTACACTTTAATTGACTGTTGAATTCACTTACCGAGGATATTGTAGAACATAACTTCCAGAACTTCCATTAAAGGACTGTTTAGAACTCGATATTTTTGTGTTATACGACTCCTATTACAAGTATACTCTTTCGATAACTGCGTGATACTAACAACCTCTTGATTGAATGAGAAATAATTGCATTTGCACGTTATTATATGCGTCTCAACACGTTAGCTCACTGACGTCTTTATAGATAAGTACTAATATGTTTCGATGCAAGTCGGCACGGGTTCCCGTGGTCCTATGTCAATGAAATTTTATTTATAAGTGTTTTGTCATCATTGAAACAAAATTAGAGGGTATGCGTTAAAAAATAACTACTTTGATTTTTTTGGGACACCCTAATATACATACTAGCGGACCCGACAGACTTCGTCCTGTCATTAGAAAACATTTGTATGGGAAAAAGAAAAGGGCTGTTTTTATGTTTTTTCCGGCAATTATTCGAATTTTTCTCGCCGTGAAAACCATCCTTGAACTTCAACGAACATTTTAAAAAAAGAATTGGCCAAATTGGTCTAGGCGTTGTTGAATTATGCGCTTATCAACACATTTTGCGATTCATTTTTATATTATAGAAGATAGATGATAGATATTAAGATTTATGACCATCAAACCAACCGAGTACAAATTGTACCCCTTGGAAACTCGGAACTTCAGCATCGGTGGTAGAAGTTACTAAGCCAAAGAGACAGCGGGTGATACAATCATTAGTTAACATTTGAACGAATGTTTTTGTTGGCTATATTTACAATTAAAACTAACCCAAGTTTACTGGACTAGAGAAGTGTTTACGCGGTTAGTTTAGATTAGTGTTAAGAATAATTAAATAGCTTTTTTTTTCACTACAGACTAGGAACTACCAGTTCCTTAATCCGGACAGGATTTAAGGATTTTGCAGATCCTTAAGTTTCTTGTTATAACTTAAAGTTACCTATCACCCTGTGTATAAATAATTTAATTACTGTCTATGCATCTTTGCATCAGTTCATCTTCTTTCTTCTACCCTGCTTCAGTAAACAAACAAACCAAAGTCAACTAACAAGACATAGGCATGTTGCACTCAAAATCTCAGCAGTACGGGTTTGTTGATTTTATAAGAATAATAATCCAAAAGTTCTAAAATCTTCTATTTGGGAAGTCATCATCGTTCCTCAATTATATTAGCGAGAAAAAAATCTTTACATCAAAAATAATTATTTAGACATCATCGCTTATTCACAATCAGATACATCTCGATTTATATTGAGTAACTACGCAATACCCGCAACGCTCGGAGAGTCACGTACGTTTTTATCACTCGAATCGATTGTAATATTTCAAACCCGATGGCTATTACCCTGCTACCGAAATCGATGTCGCCGAATCGACTTGAACACAATTTATCTCGGCTTTATTGCTGGGGTGTTGGAATAGATGCAGTCATTTGTAGTGTGTAAGTAGTAATTGTAATTTCCAGTAAATATAATATTAACAAGCTATACATCAAAAATTAAAAATTATGATTATTTTTGTAATATATTTTCTCATCTCATGCTCACACCTAATTGTCTAACCCAAAATATATATCGCTTAATACAATTTTAACGTTAGACGTCACAATTAACTTGCACTTCAATAGTTCAAAGTAAATGATTTAATTATAGATATAGGAAACTGTAGATTGGCAATGTAAAAGAGAAAGAGCATACTAACGCGTACATTAGAGTGAGATAGATAGACGAGACCATTCACGTACACGCAGGCGGCCCAAGTCAGCCTGTCAGTCGCGTAGAAAAGAGCGACTGTCAGATTGCAGTACTATTTTTCACGCACACATGCGCATTACTCACACATTGGTAATTTTGTTCTGGTCTCTCCCTATTAGATTTATTGCCAATCTATAAACGTCAGTAATTATAAATCTATGGATTTGATAATCACACAGAAAGGCTTTTACAAAGTGAGACATACATTTAGACAGACAATTTACAAACGAGTGCGGTATTCCATCACAAAAATTCGCTCACGTATAACTCCATCAGGAATTCGCGCAACAACGAAGATATTGTAAGTAAAAGAATGTAAACCATGAAAATCTCTAATCTCTCATAGCGAATACCGTCTTGCAAACGGCAAGCAGAACCAAGGGGCTTAACGTGCCTAGAATCCGTACCTGAGTTATTCGTGATCGAAGTTTTGTGATGGAGTACCACACTCTTGTACAAACGTACCAACTGGCTTATTCCTACAAGATGCTTAGACACAAAAACATAATATTATGTAGAGGTATACATTCGTCTATCGTTGTAAATTATCTGTGATATAGATATGCTGCTTGAAGAGAATTCTCGTAGGATTATTCCTTGGCAGTTGGAACGTTTCAAGTGTGTGGTACTCCATCACGAATAACTCAGATACGAATTTGAGGCATTTTAACCCTAGAGTGAACGCGCTATGATCATTTTGCCGCCCTCACCAAAAAAACTTTAATAACTCATGAAAAACAATTGCCTGTAAGGTTTGCGCTTTTTAGTAGCTTTCATTCGGAACTCGTGCCGAAAGGCTAGAGACTAAGAGCTAAGACACCATAAGTGCGCGGGAGATTGCTAGAGGATGAGGTTTTACTACCAGGTATCGCTGGGGTGTCATTATTTCTTGCGAAGTTTAAATGTAAATTGCATTTATTGTACAAACTAAAAAAACAGCTTTTAAAAAACAACTCATTACTGTGGAATGAATATTGTGCATACCGTTCTGATGTTCAGATATTTTTGCCAGTACATATCCTGAAGATGTAGAAAATATTAATTTTGTACATAGTCTTTTTCTATTTTTATGAGTGTTCCATAGGATAATATCAATAGGTAACTCGAAAAAAATCATTTAAAACATTACGTTTTCAAGAAACATTTATAAACCGTGTTCCTGAGGTTATACATTAACTTTGGCATGTTATTCAGACTAATATATTGATCATTTTTTACTATGGACACTTTTATGAATTCCAATTTCTTTAACATTTTTTATTTTCCTACAAACTAAATGCTTAGATGTAATTTATCTGATATGAATTACTCGTCTTCACCTGAGCTGGCAACTTCGCATTTGAAACTTTAGTCATGTGGACTCGTTGTGGACTAAACTTTTCGAATCTTGTTTTGAAGTTTTCTTTTCTTAAAATTCAGTTTGATAGTTTTGGTTGCACAAAGTGGCAACATCTCACAGATAAAGACTCTTTCTCACTGCACAACACAATGAAATTGGTTAAACTTTAATTACCAATGACTTAGAAACTATTTAAACTACTATTTCCTTTGTACGATATGTTTAACAAGAGCTATAGAAGTATTATTCAAAGTTAATGTATATCCTCAGGAACACGGTGTATAGGTACCAAAGTTTGTAAAATAGAGTTCAATAAATGGGTTGAATTTCTTTACATATCTGTGTTTTACTTAAATCCTGCGAAAATAAATTATTTTGATTGCTATATTTCTACTTAAAATTTTCGGAAAGACGCGCCCACTCTTGACTGTTGGTCCCATCTGATGTTGCATAACGCTGTTCGCTATGAGAGATTAAAGACTCGTGGTTTGTAGATGTACCTATGAAGGTAAATGTAATTAATAGCCAAAAAAAGTGTCAACTTTTGCGTTTGCGAATAGAGTTTAGTACCTACATAAAAAAAGTCTTATAATGTTCGAAATTGTACGTCACTTATAGAAAAAATTACGTGATTCGACGTTATATCACCGTTTGAAAGCATGCCAGCGCTGAGAGGAATTCTTGCTGGCGGTGGCACTTGACTTAAGTTTCGTATTTTTTTTTTCATAAAATTATCTCTAAGTTTAATTCTTTATGCCACCGCCAGTACGACAAAAAAAATCACAATTTTCACTTATAACAGTCATACTTACTACCTCCTTTTATTGTACGAGAGAAATGTTTTATCATAATTCGTGGGATTTAAAAATAATCTGTTGTTTTAGTATCCCAGGAACAAAAGTTACGCGTGTTTCCACACTGTTTTATTTAAGCGGTGAGTGTAAGCGACGCTTTCTTGTGGCTCTGTGGCGCACAAACTTTTCTGGCTGCGTTTTTAGTGAAAAGCGACAGCGATTAGCTTATTATATAATAGTACTAGCTCTCCCGGCCACGCGTTGCTGTGGTAATTTCATACCACTGACCTATAACATTGTATCTGCAGTAAAAAACAAAGACTACTTATCAAGATTAAAACTATCCTATCTCTCAAGTTGGATCCAACTGCACACGGTGTACACATTTTATTAAAATCGGTTAAGCAGTTTAGGAGTCCATCTCGGACAAACAACGTGACACGTAATTTAAATATATTAAGATTTTAACGCATTCCAATCACTAGTTATAGAGCGACGCCGTTGTGGTAGTCTTCAAGTAGTATGGTGGAGCTTAACCGTGTCCATCCGTGGTCTAGTCTCGGAAACATTTGTACCTACTCAACCAACAAATGTTTCCGAGTCATAGTTATGTACACGATGTTATAAAAATACCCCTAAAGCAGAAAGGGGTTTAAATGGTCCCATATAAAGAGTTATTTTACAGTATTAGAAATTCTATCACTGTATATAGACTTACCACAAAAAAATATTATTTTCTTTTCATTGATGTGCAAACCCTATTTCGCTAAATTCAAAGAGTAAACTCGTCTGCAGGAAGATTATTTTGAAACGCGTTGTATATTTATTGCAGTTTGTTATTTTTAACTTACAAAGTTGGGTACAACAATATCTAATATCTATATAATACTAGCAACAAATAGTGTCTTTATAATACAAGAACAAAGTATCACTACCTTACATTGATTTACCCAACTAGATATAAGCACAGAATGCTTATTTCAGATAACACTACTGATAAAAAATATATTTTACATTTTTTATGACCTTTTTTGATCCACGCGAACGAAGTTGCGGGCACAGCTAGTTCTAATTAATTATATTTGACCGTTATCTTACATCCATTTCAAAGGTCTTCAAGATACTTAATTTCGAGTGAGTGAGTAGACTCGGCCAGCTCCTCTTAATACTATTGGCGAGACCTTACTCGAGTCTGTCCATAGTTAACGGGAGTGTTACCGCAAGATTTGCTCCTTCAAGTTAAACTAGAATGTATTTCTAGACCAATTGATGTTGGTAAGGTGTTGTAAAGTGGGGTTGAGCGGATAATTTCTTATTTTCACCGACAGTAGGTATCAGATTAAATATAGAAATATAAAAATTACAAGATTTTTTTAAAATAAAAAGACAATAAAAATAATCCACTATGTCGACGCCGATGTGAGCTCATGCTACTGCGGGGGTAGCGACGTAGAGGACGTACACCACGCACTGTGGGAATGCAAACTATACGGGGAAGCGCGTAGGATTCTTCTGGACAAGGTGAAGACGCTTGAGGCGGGCCCGGTCTATTTGCCGGACCTCGTGGGGACGGAGGCGAACTTCAGACAGGTACGGGACTTCACAAGATTAGGAGTGGGCTAGAGAGAGGTGAAGAGCGAAGACGCAGCAGAAGAGGCAGAAGACTGGGCAGTGGGAGCTAGCGGTACCACTTCGGGTGAGCCCGGACGATCTGGAAGGCACCGAAGGCGTACGAGTGATGTCCGCCACAGAAAGGGGAGAAGGACCATAGGGACAAGGAAGACAGATAAAGAATAACTTGTAGGAGAGATTAAGGTGCGCTGTGAAACCAGAGCCTCCGGAAACTAGCAGCGCACTCTCCCGTGATTAGGTCTATATAACCAGAAGGTTGCGTCACGCCATGAGAATGTGGTGGGTTTGTAGATAGTCTTATCCCTCTTCATCTACTAAACAGGTATTTTTGCTGACTGTCTAAACTATAGCGACTCAGAAAATATTCTAGACGAATCTAGGTACTTATTCGTATTTGTAGCATGATCTTGTTCCGACGAAAATATCATTTCATTTTTACCCGTGACATTTTTTCGAGGAATTTTGCATAACTAAATTGTATCGTATCAATTTTTGATAACATAGAAAAAACTGCTTATAAAATATTATGTATTCTGAGATGCATCCATAATCTAGTTAATGTGTGTAAATAATTTAGTTTTATAATTAAAAAATACGTAACATTCCTGAATCAAACAAACACATTTATTCAGTTTAGGTAGGTAAAATGTTCAATTAAAATAGAAAATTAACATGAACTTAATAGTACTTATATAATTAAATGAGAATCAGCTGTTCGAGAATTTTAATTAATTTATAGGTAGGTATATCGAAATAATAAAAATAATTAATAATTCTCTAAATTAAAAATCTCAAAAATGAAAAACTCCATCTAAGCTATATGGATTTTACGATTAAAACCCTTTTAAAAGTCCCCAACATTACAGTGAAAGGACAATTACTAATAGAATGTGATTTTTCAATGAAGATTATTTATGTAGAGCTTTTATCAGGCAAAATAAACAACTCCCAAGGGATATTAAATTCTATTCACTACGCAGTAAATTGCAAAATCTCTGAGCAAGCCATTTACTAACTGTCCACTAATGAAAACCTTGCTGGAGGTTTATTTGTACTCTCTGATGGCCCGACAGTGATGAATTGATGATAAAAACTAAATTCTGTATACGTTGAAATAACATTAATTCCATATTTTATGTGACGAACTGGCCACTAGGCCGGTAAATTTTATACTACATGTTTATACTTCTCTTGTGGGAGAACTTGACGAGCTTCGAGACTGACGAGTTTTGAAGAGTGACGAGAGTCATGGCGAACTTTCCAAGAGAATTTGTAGTCGACATATTGCAAAACCTTTTGGAAGTCTCTAAGGTAGCCTAGCCTTATAGGTACGCCTCTAAAGTTAGTCTAACTTTCTTTAAAAACACGATGACACTGTGATAACGTTTTGTCATTATCCGATCCGATATCGGCGTTGGAAGGAGGATAAAATATGACAATACATTTATTTGCCGATACGGATATCGTATCGAATAGCGAGCAAATGCTCTAAGCCTCTGTGACATGCAGCAATTTAATTAATTAATAAGTAGATCGTTTAAAAAAGCGCGCGCTCGTGTTAATTTGCGTTCGATTTTATTCCTTAAATTATCGGTTATTACAAAGGGACCACGTTTTGTTTCCATTCATTCTGTAAAATGGAGACTTCGCTGACAACACGTACGTTCTCTCATGGTATTTATGTAATGTTTTGTTCATACTTAACAAAGGTAGACCCAAAACTATGACCATTAATTGTAAACTGGGGACCAATTTAACGAAACTCCAACAGAAGAGTCACATTATATAGAATTAGCCTAACTTACGGGAAGGTGTGGAATATGCGTGAACACACACGGAGATACATTCTTCGGTAATATTACGCATTCTACTTATTAGTTTTTTAAACTTTGATTTTGTGTAAACTTTCTATTCTAAATAATGGCACCGGGACACGTAAAGATTACGCATTTTGACAATCTCAGGAATATGTATTTAAAAATTTAAAGTAAAAATAAATTATACGGTAGAATTAATTAAAAATGGAGTTTCGCGACACGTCTATTTACAACAAGAGCTCAGGTGAAACTCCGGAGTGGATTTTAGAATAGAAATTCCAAATGAAGTGATGTCTCTTAAAACGTTTAATTTTATGTAAACTTTTTTATACCCGGAATGCTGAGATTATTTTGAGTGTAACATCAGCCCTGGTCGTTGACTTTAATAATAATAATAATAAATCATTTATTTCGGAGAATCCATATAAATGTTAATAACAATGTTTACTTAAAAACTATGTTAGTAAAAATATAATTTAAATATAATTTTTAGTTGGTTCGGTTATTGAAGAATTGTTAATTTTAGACTTTGGTGCCCCTTTTATGTCGACGACAGGCTATAAAGGCTGTTTACGACGATGATGATGAACCTATAAATATAATTATTACCTTTATTGCTATTTTTGTTTTAAATTCCGTTAAACTGAATGCTGAGCATTTTAATTTTTTACCGACTTACAAAAAGAAAAGGTTCTCAATTCGACTGTATGTTTTTTTTATGTATGTTAGTTACCTTATATTTTTTACTGGGTGTACTGATTTTCATGATTTTTTTTATAATTGTAAGCTGGTGTTTGTCATGTGATCATATTTTAAAATAAAAATAACATATGAACTCAAGACGCAGAAATAAAAATTTCATTTAAAAAAATGTAAATGTATTTTTAAGGTTCGTGCCTTATAGAGTCCAGATATGTATCATTTGCTCGATCCAATCAGCGCATCCGTATCGCCGATGTGTACCATGATCGCTTAATCTCGTATGATGATACGCATATCATCACCCGTCCACATATGCGATCCTGATGTGCGTCGGCGATACGGATATACAATATACAAATGATACACATAATTATCTGGACCCGCCTTAAGGTAACGTAGACGGACGAAATAAACACCCGTGTATTGCATATTTCTTTGTCTAAGAAACGTCGATCTTTTCAATGGAACCTCTAATTTATGGACTATGTTCCATAAGAACAAAGGATTTTCGCTATTCAATTAAATCACTCTCTAGTGAGGAGGTGTGGCGTCATTAATCTTTATGGATAAAGAGATATCCACTTCATTTAACGTTTTATAGAACATACAATCTTTTCAAATTTATTCAAAACGTAGGCATGTAGTAATTGTATTTCGTTCTTAGAACCTACTTCACATGCTACTAACGTTCGTAGCAATTCTACGAGGATTCGTAGCAATTCTACGAGGATTCGTAGCAAATGGGCAGTGATCATTTTATTATTGGCAAAAGAAATTGATAATATTTAATTTAAAATATGAATATTGTAAAACTGTTGCCGATTGCTAGTAAATACGTTTTAATTTATATCATGATTCATTTTTAGTTTCTCGTACGTAGTATAGAGGAAGTCTTGTAAAAATTCGACCTCGAGATTTTGACGGATTTACACGTTTTGGACCTCCCTGAGTGCAAAAATATTTTTTTTTGTAATTATGTCTGTGTGTGTGTGTGCGTTAGCACGATAACTCGAGCATGCTTTAACTTATTGCAACCAAATTTATGATATCAAAATATAAGGTTTCTATCAACTTTTGAGCCGTCAATCTCGAAAGTCAAGCAACCAAGTGCACGGTCGGTACTCGGATGGGTGACCAAAATTTAACATGCATGTATGACATAAAAATAGTAGGTTTCTGTCAACCTTTGAGTCGTTTTCGGTATACGAGAAAGTCAAGGGGAGACCACTCCCGATTTTTTGTTTTTAATAATGTTTTTAATATGGTTTTTATTTGTTGCTTATTTCATTGTGTTTCAATTTTTATTTAATAACTACTCAGTTTTATTACACCAGTCGGGCTTACATATATATTATGTCAACAACACATTAACTTACCACCAACCGTTGAATTTTCCTATCGATTTTGCGCTTTATAATATACAATCAATTGGAGTGACAGTTTTGGTTAGTCTGATATGCTGTCGTCTGCACAGTGGCAATCTTACCTCTAAGAGAGGTCTCTTCCAGACAACACTAGCTTTAGATCGATAAATTTAAATGCGGAAATAATGTGTGCAAGTGTTTTATTTACAAAATGTTCATTTATTTGTCAACCAACGTACACCATAATTAATGATTGCAATATCGAGCACCTGCACCACATTGCAGCGATTCGAGCTTCATTGTGATGCCACGAATCGAGTTTAAACCAATGAATCGATATGATAGCGAACTCAGTGGCCGCGACAGATGGTATGCGACGTTCCAACCGGATATTGAATCGCGGACATCGCAATTTATATAGCTTGAATTGAAATTTTCAGCACATGCCACTTTTATTTAATCTAGACAGTTTTACTCTTATTTAACGTTTGAATTAAAATGGAGAAGATTTAATGCCGAAGCAAACATCTCTTGAAAGCTGACGCGATCGAGATGGTTGTAAATCAATAAATCATTCAGGGGATAACAAACATTTTTAATTGTGATGTTTTCATCATCATCATCATCATTTCAGCCGAGAGACGCCCAATGTTGGACATAGGCCTCCCCCAAGGATCTCCGAACCGGTCGGTCCTGCGCTGCCCGCATCCAGCGGCTTCCCGCGACCTTAACTAGATCGTCAGTCCACCTTGTGGGGGGCCTACTAACGCTGCGTTTCCCGGTACGTGGTCGCCACTCGAGGACCTTTCCGCCCCAACGGCCGTCAGTCCTCCTCGCAATGTGCCCACTGCCACTTGAGGTTCGCAATTCTTTGGCATTTGTCGGTGACCTTGGTTCTCCTGCGGATCTCATCATTTCTGATATGATCACGCAGAGAAACTCCGAGCATAGCTCTCTCCATTGCCCTTTGGGTGACCTTGAGCCTTCTTATGAGGCCCATTGTAAGCGATGTTTTAGCAGTGTTTATTTTTTTATTTATTAAAAGTTTTCATTGCAAAATTAAGAAAGCCCGCAAAAGTAACTGAACCGCTAAAGCTTCGCGTGTTCAAACCACAGACAACAACGCAGGAGAAATATTAAATACAAAAGTTTTCAACTAATTAAGAATTAAGAGACTTTTAATTGGAGTTTCATCTGATAATTTGTCTTTGAAAACAATGGTCGCGTTTGTTGAAAAAGTATAATATTGAAACAAGGAAGCGGGGATAGTAATGATATTTTGAAATCATTACGAAGTTGTAAGCTGTCGGCTGTTTCTTCTCTGCCTCAGGATATAATAATTAATATATTTATTTAAGTAAAATAATTATTTTCATCAGGTACCGGTAGTAAGACGATTTAATAAAGAACTTTTTAATTTTGGTTTTGGTAGTCTCATGTTAGATTCTGTAAGGGACATGATAAAGAAAGCGCCCAAAGCACGTGGCCGAGGCAGTGAAAATAAAATTTATGTCGTGGGCGCGATATTTCATTCGTTGGGCGGACATACATTTTTGTTATTTATTTATTTATATAGAAACTCAACAGCTTTTTATTTAGAATGATAGTTTAACTAGTTATTTATTATTCTTTAAATTCAAGCCAATGACAGAGTTCCATAGCATTCTCTTATGGGTACACAGGATACACGTTAGCGAAAAACGAATAATTAATTTTGAAAATAAAATTATCCATTATGTTGATTTTTTTTAAAAAAGATATAAACTACTTATTGATATTAGTGTTATGTACTAGCTTTATCTTTCTATATCATGTCCCTAAGGCCCATAGCACCAAGGGCGGATCCAGGGGGGGGGGGGGTCTTGGGGGTCATGAGCCCCCCCTGGGCTGGGTCCAGGACCTAGGTGGACCAACAATTAAAAAAATTTTTTTTTATACATTTTTGTCCCAATTATAGATTTTAATTAAGTAGGTACTTTCAATATTTATTTATAATACCTACTTTGACAGCAAACGCATTATTCGGGAAAAACTTTTTTATTGGTCTGAGGGGAAAATTTGAATTTACCGTGCCACCGCCATGGCCGCCACCTTCGTGTTTTTCACCATATTTCGTGTGACACTTGCGCGCGTTGTTGCGACAAGATTTCGACTGAGGTTTCGACTAACGTGTAGCTAGACCTAACCTCAACCGGTACGACTAAACTTTAGTAATAAAGTACTAAGCTAAAAAACTATAAAATTCCAATATAACTAATAGTGTTCCTAAAAATTGTTGCATTTGCGATGCATGTGTTATCGATTTTCATCCATTCGCTTTAATGCCAAACTTTCTGATCCATGCAGGACGACAGATCTCAAGATGCCTTTATAGATTTTGCCCTTTAAATTAAGGGGAGTGACATCATCATTTCAGCCGAGAGACGCCCACTGTTGAACATGGACCTCCCCAAGGATTTCCAAACCGGTCGGTCCTGCGCTGACCGTATCCAGCGGCTTCCCGCGACCTTTACCAGATCGTCGACCAGACCCCACCTTGTGGGGGGACTACCAACGCTGCTTTTTCCGATCGTGGCCGCTATTCGAGGACCTTTCCGCGCCAACGGCCGTCAGTTCACCTCGCAATGTGCCCTGCCCACTGCCACTTAAGGTTAGCAATTCTTTGGGCTATGTCGGTGACCTTGATTCTCATGCGGACCTCATCATTTCTGATATGATCACGTAGAGAAACTCCAAGCATAGCCCTCTCCATTGCCCTTTTGGTGACCTTGAGCCTTCTTATGAGGCCCATTGAGGCCCCTCAATGGAAGTCCAATATTGTCCCCGTAACCTGCCGCCATTTCATCCATCCTGAGCTTACTAGATGATTGACGTCGCGGTGTATATTACCGTTGTGCTGTATGTATAACCCAGGTATCGGAATTCAGAGCAGACTGATACAAGCACTCCGTCGAAAGAACCGGCTCAGGGTTGCAGAGACCACCGAAATGGCAGAACATTTTGGTTCTACTGGTTTTCTAGCCAACACTCTCCAGGACTTGGTGCCACTTTTATTATTTCGGTCCTCCAGTCCACCCTTTTAATCAGTTCCACGGTACTTCTTGTGGAAGTTAAAATCTGGAAGCAAGACAGCTGATGTCATTGCGAGAGGTGGACATTCAAACGCTTTTTTTTTTCTTTTTTTTTTTTTTTTTATCGTGCAATTCTGATCCGAAAAAAACGATTTTGCCGGTTTTTTTAAATGAAAATCGGAAAAACTGGTTTTCCAAAATCATTCGGTTTTTGAAACCTACTTTTTACTTGTATCTACTATGTGACCCCCCCCCCCCCTCCCGACCACGAGGCTATGTGACCCCCCCCCCCCCCCCGACCACGACTATATGACCCCCCCCTGGAGCCAAAGCTGGATCCGCCCTTGCATAGCACACGGCGGACTTTCTGTTTAATCTAGTCCGTAGTATGAACTTTATTTACTAACCGACTTTAAAAAAGGAGGAGGTTCTCAATTCGTATTCATGAGGACTGGAACAGATAAAACGTCCGACAGAAAGAGTTACTTTCGCATTTATAGCACGGATGTTGACCGCTTACCATCAAGCGGGCCGTAATAATAATATTAATAATTTCTTTGTCCTAACACTTTGTTTTTAAAAATAATTGTCAAGTATCACCATGTTTGGACTTATGCCACGCCCACGTGGGCGTCTCTCGGCTGAAATGATGATGATGATCATTATATTTCGCCATAAAGGCATACAAATTTAACAAGAGTCATAATTAAAATTAAAATTACAACATCACAATGTCAAAAAATACTAAATCCAAATTCTCAAAAATAATGACATGCTGTCAAACTGTAAGTACACAAAACAAATTAAAATTAAATAAATAAGTCAACATTTATATAAAAAAAAAAATTTCATGTCGTTTAAAAATTCCGTATGCTTCTTTTTCATCCATAATTTCAAATACCTACCATGTAAATTGTGGTAAATACGCTGTTGGTTTTATAGTAAATAAATAAATAAAACATAAAAAAATATATATCATTTTCATTTATTTATGGTCAACCCTAGCAATACCTAAATCCTATTCGAATCGTAACTCAAGATTTCTTGAGCACGGTTTTTTATGGCGTCAGAACGAGGTGCGGAGCAAATAATCGTTTCACGACTACCCTCCACAACTTTTTCTTATTTGTAACTTACTGCGGAGAAGCTGAAGCTTTAACCAACAGAGTTTTTCTTACAGATCAATGATATTGCCATCTAAAGATATGCAATTGGTATTTTGAAGATACGACTGATAAATCTTCTGAATATTATTACGTAGAAAACACTTTGTATCCCTTTTTGCGCGAATTGAAAAGTCTGAGATTTGATATAATTAAAGATTATGCATACATTTTATCTTCATACATATTTAGTCCAGGTAGGGCACATCGGACTAGCCGCTGGAATTTGGAGCAGCCTGAACTCCCCAGAAGACCACAGTCAAATAACAATAATTTTCGTGCGTGTGTTGTGTTTCTGTTGCTGAGTAAGGTCGCCTGAGCTCCACAGCAAGAATGGGACTAGGGTTGGCAGCATGCGACTGTCACGTCAGTGTTGCAAAAGTCTATAGGCTACAGTGGCTGCTTCCCACCAGGCAGGCTTGTCTTCCAACCAATAGTGACAGGTTTCCGGTCTTTCACCTGCACAAACGGGGCATTAACTACTATTTCGGTTCAAGATGTAGATAATTTTTCAAAGCCGTCAAAAACACAAAAATCTCCAGACTAAAGTAGTCTGTAAGTGCTTCGAAACAATGTGTATAGTCGCGTGGGAGAGCGCGCCGCAAGGACGGCGCACGAGGTTTGAGTGAAACGTGCAATCGTCCGAACTTTCAGTGAACCAACAAGCAGGACAGATGTATTATTCTAAATTATTCGGCAGTCCAGGTTTCGTGTTAAGCAAGCTACCAGCATCTCATCAAAATCTGTCGCCATAGTAAAAATGTTAACAGCATTATTGTGTTCCGACAGTTAATGATAAGATATCCAGTCCCTCTGTGGTTGATGGTTCCAGGTGAAGCTGGATTCCATCTTCGGCACATACCATCAGGTGAAATGAAGGCCAAGAGTTTCCCTGCCAAGCATTAAAAAAGAGTCGGCACTTTTTCATAATGGAATTAGTAACAAAAAATCGGGAGTGGTCTCCCCTTGACTTTCCGTATACCGGAAACGACTCAAAGGTTGATAGAAACCTTATATTTTGATGTCATACATGCATTTCAAATTCTGGTCACCCATCCGAGTACCGACCGCGCACTTGGTTGCTTAACTTTCGCGATCGACGGCTCAAAACTTGATAGAAACCTTATATTTTGATGTTATACATACACGTATGTTAAATTTGGTTGCAATAAGTTAAAGCATGCTCGAGTTGTCGTGCTCACGCACAGACACACACACAGACATAATTCCAAAAAAAAAATATTTTTGGACTCAGGGAGGTCCAAAACGTGTAAATCCGTCAAAATCTCGAGGACGAATTTTTTTACGTTTACAAGACTTCCTCTATACTACGTACGAGAAAGTAAAAATACTGAAACATGGAAAGCAAAGAATGTATCTAAGCTTTCCCTATTATTACGCGCGTAGAAATGATCCATAAATATCACCTTCGTATCACAAATCGCATTTAGCTCTCGTTCGCGCTTGAAATACGAGTATCAAGACGTTTTCATTTAAAACAGGTTCGCGTAATCGCAATTGCCTTGGAAATTAACCACTAAGACAACGGCGTACGGTATACGCCTTTCTATTTGCGGCTTAGGCGGTTTGATGGAAAGCTGCCGTTGCTATCGTCAACGTCTTAACATTGTGATCGATTGGACACTGCCACCAGACTATTTTGAAGATAAGGCCACAGAGGATTAGCCCTTTGAATTTAGAACACTTACCTTGCCTACCTCTATAGATAAGTATAGGTAAGTACCACAAGGTATGTACAGACAACAGCACGTTGGGTTACCACAAACTGTCAAATTTCTCCAAATGATTGTCAACCTAAGACTATTCAATATAAAGTGCATAATCGATTGGGAAAATTTGACAGTTTGTGGTAACCCAACGTGCTGTTGTCTGTACATACCTTGTGGTACTTACCTATACTTATCTATGGAGGTAGCCCCACGTGCTGTTGACTGTATGTACAGTCAACAGCACGTCGGGAGTTTCTCCCGAGTTCTTGTTGCAAGAACACGTGTTGAGAGACTCCATTTTAAACTCAATCTACCGTACAATTGTCGGTTACTTTTATAAAATTTTCACTTGATACTGGCGCAATGCGTAATCTTTATGTGTCGCGATCGCCATTCGAATAAAAAAGAAGAAGAAGAACAGCACGTCGGGCTATACAAAACTGTCAAATTTCTCCAAACGATTTTCAACTTAAGACTATTCAATATAAAGTACATAATCGATTGGGAAAATTTGACAGTTTGTGGTAACCCAACGTGCTGTTGTCTGTACATCCTCCTTATGGAACACGTAGATGTTATTAGACAAAATATTTTTTCTCATACATGCATGGAAATATTGTCATTATTTTCGAAAAAAGAACACGCGAAGTATCGTATTTACGGACAAAGAAAACCAAACCCATTTCTGGAGTGTTGAATATTGGTATTGAATCCTAAAAAATCTAAAAATAAAACCATCACCGTGCTGCGACAGAACCGATATATATTATTATTTTTCACAAGTAACACGTCATATCAAAAACACCATAAATAATAAGAAGGAGGCTTAATGTAAATATTGCTTTCCAACACCCCATCTCAATGTTTACATTAAGTACAATTAACCAAAAAAAAACTTAATCACTCTTAAAAAACTTTTCTATCTACCTACTAAAACAAAATTAATTTTACCTAACTCATAACATAAACATCAAAATCTTTAACACATAAAATTACCAATACAATTCGTTAATTTTTCCCTAACTAAACTTTTAGTCATCAAATCTGCCAAATTTTCATTAGTATTTACATAGTCTATCTGTAAAACTTTCTTTTGGAGTAAATCTTTCAAAAAATGATATTTGACATCAATGTGTCTAGTTCTTTTGGAATTTTCAAAACTTTTCGAAATAGCTATGGCACTAATGTTATCAACTAATAAAATGGCTGAAGATATTTCGCCTAAACATTCGGCAACACCTTTTAAATTTACTAGCCACTGTGCTGTGTTGCCTGCAGCTATATATTCGGACTCTGCTGTAGACAAAGCAACGCATTTTTGTTTGGTGGAGAACCATAAAATGGGATTTTTTCCGTGCATTATCATCCCACCACTTACGCTCTTTCTATCACTTTTGTCGCTTGCCCAGTCGGCGTCCGAATATCCACGAAGTATCGTGCTATCTTCAGATTTTTTAAAAAGTATTCCAAGCTCCTTTGTTTCTTTCAAATATCGCAATATTCTTTTACCGGCTTTCCATAATTCTTCATTAACTTTATCCAAAAATCTACTTAAATATGAAACAGAATATGATATATCTGGTCTTGACGTTATTGACAAATATTATAGACTTCCTATGAGTTGTCGAAATGGTACATCTATTTTCTTTTCGTTTTCTTTAAACGTGACGTTAAAGTTGTGTTCCATCGGAGTTTTCACACCTCGACATTCTGTCATATCAAATTTAGCTAAAATTTTGTTAATCATGTTTGTCTGCCTAATCACAATAGTATTTTCATTTCTTGTTACTTCCATTCCCAAATAAATGCTAAGTTCACCCATATCTTTTACTTTAAATTCTTCTTTTAATTTTCCCTATTATATGCTTGTCTTTTCCCATTGTCAGAATATCATCCACGTATATTATTACCCAACAATCCTCTTTATAATATAAACATGAGTCATAACTTGACCTTATGAAACCATTTTCTTTCATGAACGAATCTATTCTTTCATTCCAGCATAATGGTGACTCATTCAATCCATATAATGATCTTTTAAGACGTAAAACTTTATTTTCTTCAGCTTTCAATCCTTTTGGAACTTTAAGATAGACCTCAGACTTTACTTTACCGTTTAGAAAAGCGGTTGGTACGTCTAACTGTCTTATTCTTAGGTTGTCTGATAACGCCTTCGAAATGAGCATTTTCACTGTAGATTGCCTGGCTACTGGCGAATAAATATTATCAAAATATTCGTCTCTCTTTTGTTGGAAACCTCTTACAACTAGTCTCGCCTTCTTTGTTCCATCATCTTTAATTTTAAAAATCCATTTTGTATCTATTGCCTTCTTTCCTTTAGGTAAATCTGCCTCTTCCCAAGTTTCTAATTTTTCTAAAGCATTTAATTCTTTATCAACTGCATTCTTCCAATCTTCACTTTCAATTGCTTCTTCGAATGTACTTGGAGCATCTGTCAGTAAGCTGTACCCTTCATCAGCTAGTGTGCAATACACAACATTTGTCTCGTAATCATCATAGCGAGTTGGAGGTTTAACTACTCTTCCTGACTTCGTACTTTTTATCGCTGGTCCCTGTTCTTCTTCGTTTGTCATTTCTTCTCTTTCTTCTTTATTATCTATTATTGTCTCTATCTTATCCTCTATGTCTTCTATTTCATTTTTTTTCTCTTCCACTTTATTTTCGTTTTCAGAATATTTCGTATCGTTTTCATTGAATTTAACATCTCTTGATATTATTATCTTATCATTTTCTGGGTCCCATAGTCTATAACCACGCTCTGCTACCATGTTGAATATTGGTATTGAATCCTAAAAAATCTAAAAATAAAACCATCACCGTGCTGCGACAGAACCGATATATATTATTATTTTTCACAAGTAACACGTCATATCAAAAACACCATAAATAATAAGAAGGAGGCTTAATGTAAATATTGCTTTCCAATATGGAGCGTTTTTTGAATTTGGAACGTTACAACGCTCCAGCAATGTTGTATGAAACGGCGTGCTGGACGTGCTGGAGTTATTAAATATTGATTGGATCTCTTTTATCAATCTTGGCATATAAAGTCTCTTTGCTTAGTACAAATTGCGTTCACGTGGCTGTATAGCCATACATGCGTTTGTCTTGGTGATAAATAGAAAATAGGCGGCAAAGCTGAAAATCCGTCTTGATTTGTTATTTACTTAATATATTTATTTTAATCATTAAAATGAGGTTCGACGGTTCAGAGAGTAAAATAGAGATTGATTGTACTTTACGAGTTTTAAACGACAATCGACCGGATTCAAAGGCAAAAACATTTAAAGCAATTTTTAATTAAAGCCCCAGATGATATATTTTATATGTAAGTATGTTTTATTTCCCTCCATTCTTTTGAGAATAGCACTATATATGGCACTATATAATGGCAATTACCTGTCTCGATTAGTGAAGTCCTCGCCTGCGGCTCGGCCTTCAAACTCATACTCGACCTGCAATTGCCTATTTCGCGGCCTTTGCAATAATGTACTAATATTTTTTATATTTACCAAAGATCTTTATTAAAGATCTTTGGTAAATCACCGCTTTTGGTGCCGTAGACTTAGTTCACCTGAGCTAATTCACCTAGGTGATTTAAGTATTACAGACCATCATGGTATTTTTATTTAAATAATATTTCTATTTTCTTTTCTAAAAAATTACACAATACCATAAAACTTCCGATGAAACAGATATTCTTTTGAAATAGAAAAAGTTTGCTTTCGTTTATTGCGCAACAAAAATTTTCTGACGTCCAAAACGTTAAACTTTTTCTCCGGAGTAAAATTTTTGGTTCGTATTATCTTTCACAAATGTTTCTGATGCCGGTTTGTACGGTTTATAATTCTGTCGACTCGACGTTTGGCGGACAAACGTTCAGTAAATGAAAAAATAAAATGAACAACTAATTATTGGACCTAGGTTTCGGTGTCCATTGATTTTGCAACTGCCACTGAGATAACAAATGGTTTGTTCCCACATAAAAACAAATAAATTACGAAGATTTCATGGAATGGATTTTTTTTCGTAAAACATGAGTGAAAATGAAACACTCGAGTGATACTATTAATAACACCCGCTCGTGTAAAAACCTTTATTATGTGACAATTTTATAAACTACTATTTTATAATTTTATCGCCGCATACAAACACTTTATAACTTGAGTAACTTCATATAAAATAATCATTGGTCTGAGCTAACGATCGTCATAATATGACATCTCTATTTCAACGAGTTCTCAAGTCGTTATTAAAGGTGAGCAATATCCATAAATTACTTTTCTTTCCGCTCGTAAGTTTATTCTTTTATTAGATAACTTCATAAGAAAGTTAGTCGAATAAAACCAAACACAATAATATTATGATATTGAACAGTTATCTTTACTTCTACACTAATATTTTATTGATGAAAGATATGTTTGTAACAAATGGTGGTGGGTATCAAAATTTAAATTGGTTAGTTCAATAATATATGAATAATTGAATTATATAGAAAATCTTTTCATAAGATAAATAATCCAAATGCGTGGGAGTAATAACTACCCAAAAATTTACGCATGTTAAAATGTAACTTAAATTATATTGATAATTATTTATTGACTTGTATTGGTGTTTTGAAATCATTTAGAAATTGTAAGCTGTGGAGTTTCTTTCGCCATTTCTTCTCCATCTCAGCATAATAATAATTATTCGTCCCGAAATGGTGGTAGGGCTTTTGACGATTTAAAAGTACTTAGCAAAGTCCATTTAAATAAAGAGCTTTTTAATTTTATAATTTTCAAATAAACTCATAAACGGCTGAACCGATTTTAAAAGTTCTTGCACCATTAGAATGCTACATATTTACTGAGTATCATAAGTTATAAATGTATATGTTACGTTGAAAGACCGAAAAAATAGCTCACAATGTATTGTGGTCACAGTAAAACATCCACATGGCTCAATTCGTGTTATGGCTCTAATGAAAACGCTCACAAGGCGTTGTGGCAATCACAGAAAGACCACATAGCGAAATTCGTATCGTGGCTGACAAAGCACTGTACGTCGTCAAAAAGCCATGAGGCGTTGTGGTCACAAAAAAGTACAGTCCGCCTGGTCGTAAAAAAATAACCCTAACCTACCCATCATATTTAGGTCAGGTAGGTTACCCGGCGTCCCGGAGGGGTTTTGGTGAAATGGCGCACACTATGCACGCCGATCCCGAAGCACCCCCTTCAGGGCTTAGGAGGCTACCGGTGGGTTTTAGCGGAGTAGAACCGGCGCTGTTCCGCGCCGGTGAATCCCGCACGCGCCGTACGCCCAGCAAGCGTGTGGTATGGTCCGTAAATGGATTTCCCATCGTCACAAAAAAAAGGTTACCTGGCGTGCCAGGACTGCGGCGCTGCGGAAGATACGGCGGCGCTGCGTAAGATGTAGTCTTGTCACAGTGGTTGGGTCGGACCTCTCACTTGCCAGTGATGAATGCCATGCTGGGGAGCTCCCTGACGGTGAAAAATGCGTAATGCATTTTTACACAGCGACAAAAAAAGTTAGGTATGTAAGGGTTATTTTTTATGACCAGGCGGAGTGTACCTTTTGACCACAACACCACATGGCTTTTCTTCATTGCGTCTAGATCGAATAGCATATCAGCCACGACACGAATTTCGCTATGTGCTCTTTCTGTGATTCCCACAACACGTTTGAGCTATTTTTTCGCTCAATGAGAGTTTTCGATCTTTGAGCATAACAAATATGAATATATCAGAAATATATTATATCAGAATTAATAAATTGAAAACAAAAAAAATAACCATCAAACATCGAAACGGTGGTTCTCAAGAAATTGGTGTGATTTGAAATTCGATAAGTTAACTCCAACTCGAATTATAATTTCAAATTAAACGCTTTCAAACTAGAGGTCTAGAGAAAATAAATTATTCAACTCTCTGAGACATAAAGATGAACTTGGATCTTTAAAGCTGCTTTTATTACTACGATACCGTCGTGGTAGAGTGGCCAGTCACGCTGCCTGAACTATACGCGGCCTAGGTTCAAATCCTGGTATGGACAAGAAACAATTTTGTTCACGAGCTACATATTTAATTTGGTCGTCAACATATAATTGAATTAGGATTAAAATGTAACTAAAAGTCATAAGTCAGTTTATAAAGCGTCGAAAGATTTAGACAAAATAAGGGTATAAAAATCTAATAGAACGAACTGAAGCATAATCTTCCGAATATTTCGCGGGAAAAAAATAATTTCAAATATATTTTCATCAAATTAAATCCAAAAGTCAGTTTCCCATATTTTCGAGAGCCACTCGTCGTTTTATTAACGCAACACAAATTCAGCACAGCAAATAAGATAGACGCGGTAAATTGCAGCGTACACTGGCGAGCACTGAAATGCCCTATTACGACTGAGAAATGTCCCTAAAGAGAGGCAAAGTGCCTACGGGGCAATTTGGCTTTAGAAATGTGGCCTTCGGAATGTTCGCGAAAGCGAGGACTGAGGATTTCCATGTTCTGATGCGAAATGAACTGCATATAAACGGTGGCGGGCACTCGCTGCCGGCTTCAACAGCATCCTGAAAACTGTTGCAGTTAGATTCGATTGGATTCGATGGACTGTTCGAACGACTGGGCGATTTTGCAGTTATGCTCTTGAACTTAGCTGCAAAATAAATTAAATAAATTGTGTAAGTTTGGTAAGGTGGGTTAGAAGAGATTTCTATTAGAATTACGCAACACCTTTGTATTTTTTCCTTTTGTGTAATTCTCGTGTACCATAAACGATTAAATAAGTAAGTAATAAGTTTATTATCTTTCTTATTTCTGCCGTGAAGCACAGCGAACTCGCTGTGTTTCGGATTGAAGGGAAAGTTAGCCAGCATATTCACTGGGCATGGAAGGCATAGGACGTTTTTGTACTACCAGGAATTATACTGTCCGGCAGTCCGACTTTTTCCGATTAACTTCATCGATTTTATGCCCCATAAAACTATTCGCAGATCTTTTTATACAATACTTAACAACTCCTAGAATCAGGTTACATCGCAATTTCATTTCCTCGAATAGTTGTTATCTACAAGCTCATTCCATCGTAAATTCTTTTCCTATTTTATTTATTTTATCGAAATAATGTTAAATCGATGTTTTGTTACCCATAATTTTGTTTTCACGTAAGTTTCAGTTTGCAGAATAGTTGAAACATCAAGTTTTACTACACTAAAAATAGTGTACATCGAAAATACTTTTTTTTATGTAATTACTCGTAATCATTTTTGTTTCCCTGTAAAGAAAACCTATGGATTAAGTTAGGTTAGATTTAGAACAACAGGCAGTCAGCAGCGGTGTAACCGAAGCTAACGGAGATTGCTTGTTGTATTCTGTCATGCTACATGCATGCTTGTATTGCATGCTGTATGCATGTTTGCATTGCATGATGTATGCATGCTTGCATTGCATGATGTATGCATGCTTGCATTGCATGTTGTATGCATGCCTGCAAGATGCTTGCCGGGGGGTGCAGGGGGGCTGGCCCCCCTGCTCGGGGGGTCGGGGGGCCTGAGGCCCCCCGCTATAAAGAAAAACCATTAATACGAAAATAAACCTAGGTTAGGTTAGGTTAGACTTGTGACCAAGCATAGCGGAGCGAGCGAAGCGAGCGGAGCATTATATTGCTTGCTGCATGTTTGCTTGCATGTTGCATGCTTGTTTGCATGCTGCATGCTTGCTTGCATGCTGCATGCTTGCTTGCATGCTGTATGCTTGCTTGCATGGTGTGTACCTACTTGCAAATTAAGAATTAGTTTTTAAATTAAGAACTAACTTCAACAGTTTTTATCGTCAAACGTCAACAGGCAAATGTATCGTTCGATGAAACGTTACTGCGATGGAATGTTGTTAAACGAAACATTACAATGTGTAACGTTAAATATTGAAACATGTTTTTATAAATAGTGTTATCGATAACTAGATAGTTTATATGAAATGTTAGTTCGATAGACCGTTATTCTGGTAAGCAACACAACTTTGAAACATTTTTTTTATGAAAGTTTATTCGATAATATGAAACGGTGATTATTAGCTAGTCGATCAATCAAGAAAAATAGATATTGAAAATCGTGGAATAGTTTTCGGTGAAATGAAATTCGATGACAAAAAAATCTGTATTTTGATAGGTACCCGCGCACTACACATAATTTTACCGTCCAAAGTTTTACTTTTCCCTATTCAGGAGCGTTTTTTCCGAGCAATCCAAAACGTATATCTGCTTGTGCACTAGTAGATATTAGTTAAAGAAAATTATTTCAACCTGTCTCAATTTCTTGTGGTTTGTGTAATAGGTCCCTGTCAGGTACCTTTCACTTATAAGGGGATGCACGCAAAATTCTTTTTATCAGAGTTTTAATAGAGTAATAATGCAAGCAAGAGCCGTCATTTCACGATACTCATCGTTCCTAGCGTAATAACGCATACGTGGGGAGTAGTTTCAAAGAGCACTACCTTAAACTGCGCCGCACCGATCCAAGTAAAGAAGGACAAGTGCACAAGCTAAACAACCGCTTTTTTTCATGCCATACGGACCACAATCTTCCTGGTAGTGCGCAAATGCCCATATTATCATAGTCCCCAGGATGGCAACGCACTTGCAGTGTTAAGTGACTTACCCTATTGCAAGTGTCTATAGGCAAAGGTAACCACTTAACACCAAGTGGGCCTCAAGCTTGTTTGCCATCTCATATTGTAAAAAAAACTGCTTTCTCCTACCCTGCTCCCAATTTATTTGAAGTCGGTGCAGTATGTATTTCTAACGACA
Source organism: Elophila nymphaeata (assembly GCA_955850985.1). Taxonomy (NCBI): domain Eukaryota; kingdom Metazoa; phylum Arthropoda; class Insecta; order Lepidoptera; family Crambidae; genus Elophila; species Elophila nymphaeata. The sequence continues at coordinate 3,584,498 of OY039066.1, forward strand.
CACTGCTATAGATTTTGGCTTTAGATTTTACGTACGGCCGCCTGCCTAACACTGGCTCTAATTTCTTATTATCATACCAATAATAATTCATTATATACTATTTTGTCTATAATTGTTTTTTTTTTCATCCAACTGTCATGTTGAACATTTGAATTCATCACTCTCCGGTCACATGCAATTCATTCCTTCGCATAACTAGCCCAGCAATTCTCTTTTTGAATTCCTGTCACTGAATCCACCACTCATTCATAAATTGATTAGGTCAATTATTTAATGATTTAATGCAAGTCTCCTTTGCATTAAATCTTTTTTTTTGCGAATTTCCATCTTGTGTACATTAAAAGAATTTAAACATATTTGAATGATTGAAGTCAACATTTGACCAATGGTTTACTAAGCGACCCATTTCCATGCACACCAGTGTAAGACGACCTAGTTTCTTTCTAGGTGAGAATATTTTTGCCAGAAGGGAATATAGGAAAAGAGGAAAGTGAGCAAAGTTGCCGGTAAAGTAGGTAATCTTACCGGGTCGCCTGGCTTGAATTAACTTGTGAGACTTTTTCTTATCGAGCCGAAATTGACGCGCTATGCCGATAATATTTTTCGGTTATAGACTCCATCATGGTGGAGTGGTCAGTCACACTGCCTGATAGGCAGTGACTACACATCGGGCGGTCCGGGTTCGAATCCTGGTAGGGCAAATCTTTGTGGGATGAACAAGATTATTTTTGCTAGGAGTGCTAGGAGTAGGTTCACGCCGGAAGCCTAACGGGCGGCCGGGTATCGAAGACGAAAAAGAAGAGTAATGAATATTTTAACATTATTTAAAATTACTTAATTAATGTTGAAATATTCATTATTATTTATTTTGGTCCAGATCCGATTCGATTTTGAAGCTTAATACCAAATAAACTATAATCTTTTGCTTTGATTAAATAATTTTAAGTTATAGTAACACACTCGACATCGCCAGTCAAATGCACTTGATTTATGAGAAATATATATTTCTGTGTATTTAATTTAATATTTGCAACTGTAACATAATAGAATAGGAGTAGTGTATTTTTTGTTATTATAGAATTCTAAAGCGATTTTATTAAAACTGGAAAATAATATTTATTGCACATGAACAGTATGAAAATATTTAAATAAATTTATTTTTATTTAATTCAATTTCAAGACAACTTCAGAATAAATGTTTATTTGCTGGTAAACCAAAATATACATAAGATAGCAAAAAAGTCTCAGTACTTGGTATATAGAATCTGTTTTCTGATTACAACCTAACTGAGAGTTAATCCTCGAGATAAATCGTTGTCACGTCTTTACTCGTCGTGTCCCGGTGATGGATGGCTGGCAGCTATTGGTCAATCGGCTTCCATTGTTACACTGGTTGCCACTTAATGTTTTGTACACTTTTGTACTTGTATAAGGCGACGTTCAAACATGGGCGACTTTAGGTGGGACACAACACAAATCTTCAGTGAACAAATAAACAAACCCCACCACCCCCAAGTCACCCAAAGGACAATGAAGAGGGCTTTCTTTAGAGTTTTACTGCGTGATCGTATCAGAAATGATGAGATCCCCAGGAGAACCTAGGTCACCGACATAGCCCAAATAATTACGAACATTAAGTGGCAGTGGGCAGCGCACATTGCGAGGAGGACTGACGGCCGTTGGAGTGGAAAGGTCCTCGAGTGGCAGCCACGTAACGGAAGACGCAGCGTTGGTAGGCCCACCACATTGTGATGTCAAGTGTGTCCCCTTGGCATTCGAAATCACATGCCATCGTCGAGTTGTTTTTGTTTTCCCACCACGGCTAGTTCCGGCCGGCCCCTTTCAGGGCCACGACCGCGCCCGAAGTCCCCCGGGTATTGTCCGATGGCTGCTCCCAGTGTCCTCGTCAGCCGATGGTGGAGGAGTGGCTGCGGACCACCAATAAGTGCAAGGAGTGCCTAGACGGGCAGCGTTGGGACGGTCTCGGTGTAGTTGCGCTCATGTGCGCAGATCCCGAGCTATCCCGTAAAAGTGCACTGATGGTCAGGCTGGGGAGGATGTTTAGTGGGTATGGAGGGAACGCCTTTACCTCGAGTCCCACATATCCCCTGCGGTTGGCACCAACCCGCAGGGAGGATGCGTAAATGCATTTGACCTCACGAGCTGATAATGATGATGGAACGTAGTTAGTATGCACCAGTTAATTTAAAGTTTCATAATCCAACATTTCCCTTCCCCAACCGCTCCAGTTTCAATGTTCACTGAAGTTCGGTTATTTTTATTTATGAATATGCCTCAACAAACGAAATGGCGCGCCCCGGTACAAAGTTTTTGTTATTATTTGGAAAACAACGAGTACAAACACAATTAGCGCAGTCTGTTTGTCCGCTATATTGGGGTGAACATTGGCCAGATTGGTACGGAATGCAATCTTTAGGCATAAGAATTAGCCTTTGGCTGAAATTTTCGGAATTGATTTACGCAGTACACGTAAATAGGTATATAATGGAAGACGTTACTTATTCATTGTTTATCTTCTTCTTGTCGACTGGTTGACCTGGTACAGGTTTACCCATCATCAATCAGCCTCCTCTGTTTTTTTAATATGATAATAGGGGTTAAAGTATGAAATTGCCGATTTTTTCCTCATTATTCATTAGTGTATAATTCCTTTTATACAATAGCTATATCCATTATTCTTTTTTTATTTTAAACTTCATTACATGGACTTATATTTAGCTATAAAATTTTATTCTCATTTAATTTTTTTTGACAAGAACTAAATCTCCAAAAACAGCTCGTGGTAAGAGGTGTCCGCCTGCGTTATGAAAATATGAATATTTTTTACAGGTATCAATTCTCAATTTTTTTCTCTAAGTATCCTATAGCTTAATGTTGTCCCAATATATCCACAAAATAACACAAAAATTATATTTGTGATTCCTTAAAAAAATCGCTAATAATGGAAAATGAATTTTCGTTAAATTCCCTACAAAACGGCAATTTCATACTTAAACCCCTAATATTACTAGTTACATCTTGAGCAGCGTCGTTGAAAAATTCAAAGTCACTTCTTGAATATTGCTATCATTTGATAAAGCGAAGTCTTATAACGGCTAGGTACTTGTAAAAACAAACTGTGGACTTTCCGGCAAATAGTATTTCGGTGAAATATATCAAACTCAATCCAGGCACATTTTTCGTGCGGGTACTGCGCGGCGTCCACACGATTGGCTCGTATAATGCTAATGGTGATTAATCAATGTTGAGCTATGCTGCCCTGTGCTGTTGTATATTCAAATTTGTCATCCTCTAGATTGTATCACAAACAAAAATTTTTTCGAAACATTATCATATCAGCCTTTATAATTCGTCCCACTGCTTCGAGTCACAAAGCTTCTCCTTGACATCGAAGGAGGCTTAGGCAGTAGTCCACCACGCTTGCCCAATGCGGATTAGTGGACGGAGTATAAGTTGATCAATACCCCTTTGCTGATCCATTAGTCGCTTTCTTCGACACCCATTTGAGGATATGAGGTAATGCTACTCTACTCTGCAGGCATCACCTGGCATTCGAAACATCATTCACCTGTAATTTATTTTCTATAAATTAAAGAAATGAAATAGTTTTTAACCGACTTCAAAAAGGAAGTTTCTCAATTCGGTTGGTATGTTTTTATAGCACAAAATTTGAAATAAAATTTTGTATCCATTCCTAGCGAAATTTGATCGACGACATTTCTTAGTTAATTATGCTTAGCTGCCCAAAAGTTTTTAATACATCCTCAAAAACTTCCCCAAAGTTATTTCGAGTGGACTTCATTTAATTTTATCTCCGTAATTAAATGACCTCATTCAATAAAGATTCCCGTTGGTGAAAGACAAACGGCTTCAAGTTATCAAAACTTCTCTTGGCTTAATTTTTACTCGAAATCTTTTTTGGTAAAACTAAATTTACGAACATAGGCTCTTGTCCCACTGTGAACGATGAGCTAGACACTAGAAGCGAATTGATAAACAGCGCTAACGAATATTTAAAGAGTTTTATTTTTATGAATAAAACAACTTTTACGGATTTATATTGCACGAACGAAAACGAAACGTCGGGCAATAATAACAACATGTAAAATCTAATTAAAATCATATAATTAAAATCCGTAACAGTTGTTTTATTTATAATGTGTAGTGCTCGCGCAAATCTAAGAGAACATAAGTATTATTTTTACTTTCATGCTGCGACAAAATAGTGGACAGATAGTTCTCGCAGGCCGACATGAACAGTCAGAACCAACTTGCTTGTTTGCTCATTTTCCATTTTCGACATTTTACATCGGAGACTTAACATACGGTTTCCCAAAGTTTACAAGACTCAACTCAAATCACATGTTCTTAACCTTATAAAGTTTATTCATCTATATGTCGATTAAGTATCATACAAAGTGTTCTCAAATTAAATTGTGACAAAGTAATTGAATTTTTTACTAAGAAATACACATAGAAATCTTCAATATTTTTGTGTACAGTAAATCAACAACTGACCTCGACCTTCTAGTGACGTTCTAGAAGCCACCTACAAAACTAACTTGTGATTTTAATTCCGAGTTGATTGTGGATAATGATACAGTATTTGTTTCATTTTATTACTGAATCTGAGTTTGAATTGTAATTATATTTTAAAATATATATTTTTTTATTTGCATGTGTAGGTAGTCTTGGCGTCTAGAGATATTATTTGACCTAATGTAATTAAAATTTTAGAACTGTCAAAGTGTTAGATGTAAATCCTACTTATAATATTATAAACGTGAAAGTTTGTATGGGTGTATACATGTATGGATGGAGTCTGGATGAGTGTTTGTTACTCTTTCACACAAAAACTACTGTATGGATTTTGATTAAAGTTTACAATAATATAATACATCAGAATAACATATCGGCTATAATTTATACTGATACTGCGCAAACGACGTCGCGCACAGAAGCTTGTTGTTTATAATTGATAATAATTTAAATAACATATTGTATTATAAATTGAAAAAGTTGTAATAATATAAGTAATGATAATAATTAATCGCATAAGCGTTTTGAATGATTATTGCTGTTAACTAGCACATGTTGAATAAATAAAAAAATAAACGATAGGCTGTCGTTCCTATTTCCAAATTTCATGTTGAATAATAAGAAGTTTGAGGGCTATCGACCTTCAAACTTCTCATACAACATTTTTTTTTTATCTAAAATAAATATTAGTTCGTGCAATATCAAGTGATTTCAAAGCTATACACGTCACTATTACCTGTGAGCTAAAGAGCTGACGTTATTTCTCTGCCCGTTGAAACCCTGAATCGGCTTTCAGGCAACTGAAAAAGCGAGAAAAACTTTTTTTATGCGAAACCGCACTTTTATATCTACCTTTTTGGTTCGGGTCAACGAGTCCGCTTTTATTTAAAAAGGTCCGTAAAGATTACATGCATTTACTTTGAAAGAGGTTTTGTAAGAAATAAATGTAACTCACAGGTTTCATTGCGCTTTCACGCAGTAATATGTTACTTGTGTTCTTTTTAATCCTAAAAGTTACTACTGCTAAATGCGAATTTAATCACATTAGAATACCCAATGCGTAAGAGCGTCGTCTCCCACCCGGGAGGCACTGCTTCGATCCCCGCCACGTACCAATGTGTTTACAAATTTTGAATTCATATGTACGTTTAATCGACGCTTTTGCGGTGAAGGAAAACATCGTGAGGAAACCTGCACACACCTATGAAGAAATTCTTAGGTTGTGTGTGAAGTCGACCTACCCGCACTTGGCCAGCGTGGTTGACTAAGGCCTAATCGCCCCTAATGTGGGGTAGGCTCGAGCCCCTCGGTGGGGACATTATATGAGCTGTTGATGAGAATACCCAATACTCAGTATCTTTATTGCAAACCATAATGTACAATAAGGTGTTAAAGGTAGATAATATTTACAAGATCATTATGGACCCAGTCGGGCACGTAATTAGCTGTAGAAGAGAAGACGACGAATTTATTATGGAATTGGTTTAATTAATTAGATCACAAACATATAAGATTATAACAAACATGTCAGGATTTATTTTGTATATCGGAAATCAATAAATTTGTCAGTTAGGAATTCATTTATGTCGAAATACCATTAAGAAAAAATTGCTTTATAAATTTGTTGTCAATATTCTCATTTATTAGTACTTATGTCCGGTATTTTATTAAAACGAATAACAATCATAACTTGGCGACCAGTAGGCCTATTCCCTAACTTTTTTTGACAGTTGAAAGTGATCATCACTGAGAGAATTACATATCTATTGCTGTTCTACACGACACGCTATTACGGCACTTGTCGCGTAAAAACAGCAATGGATAGGTAATTCACTCAGTGATCATCATTTTCAACTGTCAAAAAAGTTAGGCAATAGCCCCCCAGTATCTTTGTTCATACAATTAATATTTTCTTAGCAGTTTATGGTCACCAGCTCCACGGAGTAGGAACGGGCACCCGACCCTAGGGTTGGCAGCGCGCGAGTGTTACGTCAGTGATGCAAGCGTCTATAGGCTAAGGTGGTTGTTACCACCAGGCAGGCCATATATGGTCCACCAACCACTTGACACAAAAAATACTGACTTTTTTTAATACAAACTCGATTATGTCAAATCAAAACTCATTAGTCATTACTGCCTGCTACAATAATGTTAGCCGAACTATACTCGGGCACAAGAGGCAAAAGTGGACTGGCAAAGAACGCCTGGGTTAACATACTCAAAAGCACTAATCGAACCATACTCTCGTAATCGCACTGACTAGCTACTGAAGCTCAACAGGGGTAACCTAAGCGTGTTGATAAGGGCTCTGACTGGCTGCCAGCTGAAAAGACATCTCTACAACATCAAACTGATAGATACTGACGCTTGCAGATTCTGTGAACAGGAGTGTGAAACACCAATGCACCTCCTGTGCTCTTGTGAATGTCTCATTCACAAAAGAAGCCTACATTTGGGGAGACACATTCTCGACCCAGAGGATATCAAAACAATCCAAGCTAAGAATATCTTATCATTTTTAGATAGTACCCAGCTAAAGGAGTACATGTAAGTCCTCAATAGGACCTACTTGGAGACTAGTCACAATAGATTTTTACAGGTCACAGTGACGCAAAAAGCCCCGAATCGTCGAAATAATAATAATAACACTCAGCGTTGGAGGATGACGGTTGTCGTAGTGTACGCGTAAGTGTAAAAATAATACTAATGTTCTCTTAGATTTGCGCGAGCACTACATATTATAAATAAAACAACTTTTAAGGATATAACTCGCGTTTAATTAGATTTTACATGTTGTTATTATTGCACGAACGCTGAAAAGTTTTACGAAACGTTGGGCAATATTATCAACATGTAAAATCTAATTACACGCGAGTTATATCCTTAAAAGTTGTTTTATTTATAATGTGTAGTGCTCGCGCAAATCTAAGAGAACATTAGTATTATTTTTACTTTCGTGCTGCGACAAATTAGTGAACAGATAGTTCTCGCAGGCCGACATGAACAGTCAGAACCAACTTGCTTGTTTGATCATTTTCCATTTTCGACATTTTACATCGGAGACTTAACATACGGTTTCCCAAAGTTTACAAGACTCAACTCAAATCACATGTTCTTAACCTTATAAAGTTTATTCATCTATATGTCGATTAAGTATCATACAAAGTGTTCTCAAATTAAATTGTGACAAAGTAATTGAATTTTTTACTAAGAAATACACATAGAAATCTTCAATATTTTTGTGTACAGTAAATCAACAACTGACCTCGACCTTCTAGTGACGTTCTAGAAGCCACCTACAAAACTAACTTGTGATTTTAATTCCGAGTTGATTGTGGATAATGTATTTGTTTCATTTTATTACTGAATCTGAGTTTGAATTGTAATTATATCTTAAAATATATATATATATATTTTTATTTTCATGTGTAGGTAGTCTTGGCGTCTAGAGATATTATTTGACCTAATGTAATTAAAATTTTGTAACTGACATAAGTGTTAGATGTAAATCCTACTTATAATATTAATAACGTGAAAGTTTGTATGGGTGTATAGATGTATGGATGGAGTCTGGATGTGTGTTTGTTACTTTTTCACACAAAAACTACTGTATGGATTTTGATTAAAGTTTACAATAATATAGCTCATACATCAGAATAACATATCGGCTATAATTTATACTGATACTGCGCGAACGACGTCGCGGACAGAACCTTGTTGTTTATAATTAATAATAATATATTGTATTGTATAAAAAATAAATAACATATTGTATTGTAAATTGAAAAAGTTGTATTAATATAAGTAATGATAATAATTAATCGCATCAGCGTTTTGAATGATTATTACTGTTAACTAGCAAATGTTGAATAAATAAAAAAATAAACAACGTGATTGTGTTCCGAGGAATGTGATATGATAGGATGTCGTTCCTATTTCCAAATTTCATGTTGAATTGTGATAAAAAAAAATGTTTTATAAGAAGTTTGAAGATCGACAGCCTTCAAACTTCTTATACAACATTTTATTTTTATCTAAAATAAATATTAGTTCGTACAATATCAAGTGATTTCAAAGCTATACACGTCACTATTACCTGTGAGCTAAAGAGCTGACGTTATTTCTCTGCCCGTTGAAACCCTGAATCGGCTTTCAGGTGACTGAAAAAGCGAGAAAAACTTTTTTTTTGCGAAACCGCACTTTTATATCTACCTTTTTGGTTCGGGTCAACGAGTCCGCTTTTATTTAAAAAGGTTCGTAAAGATTACATGCATTTACTTTGAAAGAGGTTTTGTAAGAAATAAAAGTAACTCACAGGTTTCATTGCGCTTTCACGCAGTAATTTGTTACTTGTGTTCTTTTTAATCCTAAAAGTTACTACTGCTAAATGCGAATTTAATCACATTAGAATACCCAATGCGTAAGAGCGTCGTCTCCCACCCGGGAGGCACTGGTTCGATCCCCGCCACGTACCAATGTGTTTACAAATTTTGAATTCATATGTACGTTTAATCGACGCTTTTACGGTGAAGGAAAATATCGTGAGGAAACCTGCACACACCTATGAAGAAATTCTTAGGTTGTGTGTGAAGTCGACCAACCCGCACTTGGCCAGAGTGGTTGACTAAGGCCTAATCGCCCCTAATGTGGGGTAGGCTTGAGCCCCTCGGTGGGGACATTATATGAGCTGTTGATGAGAATACCCAATACTCAATATCTTTATTGCAAACCATAAGGTACAATAAGGTGTTAAAGGTAGATAATATTTACAAGATCATTATGGACCTAGTCGGGCACGTAATTAGCTGTAGAAGAGAAGACGACGAATTTATTATGGAATTGGTTTGATTAATTAGATCACAAACATATAAAATTATAGCAAACATGGCAGGATTTATTTTGTATATCGGAAATTAATAAATTTGTCAGTTAGGAATTCATTTATGTCGTAATACCAATAAGTAAAAGTTTTAATTGTTTTATAAATTTGTTATATTCTCATTATATGTTCGGTATTTTATTACAACGAATAACAATCATAACGTGGCGACCAGTATCTTTGATCATACAATTAACATTTTCTTAGCAGTTTATGGTCGCCAGCTCCACGGAGTAGGAACACTCGCACGCTGCCAACCCTAGGGTTGGCAGCGTGCGAGTGTTACGTCAGTGATGCAAACTTCTTTAGGCTATGGTGCCTGTTTACCACCAGGCAGGCAACTTGTCTATCAACCACTTGACACAAAAAGGACCTCTATGGTCGCGGAATACTGACTTATTTTAATACAAACTCGATTATGTCAAATCAAAACTCATTAGTTATTACTGCCTGCTACAACTCAGACCAATGATTCTATTGGTCTGTGTGCTACAATAATGTTAGCCGAACTATACTCGGGCGTCACTAACTAAACTAGGCCAATCGAATCAAATGTATTTATAAGAAAAGAGTGTGTACACTCCACGTACACAAGAGGCAAAAGTGGACTGGCAAAGAACGCCTGGGTCTCAATAACACTCAAGAATACTCAAAAACACTAATCGAACCATACTCTCGTAAGCGCACCGACGAGCTACTGAAGCTCAACAGAGGCAACCTGAGCGCGTTGATTAGGGCTCTGACTGGCTGCAAGCTGAACAGACATCTCTACAACATGAGACTGATAAATACTGACGCTTGCAGATTCTGTGAACAGGAGCGTGAAACACCAATGCACCTCCTGTGCCTTTGTGAATGTCTCATTCACAAAAGAAGCCGACATTTGGGGAGACACATTCTCGACCCAGACGATATCAAAACAATCCGAGCTATGAACATTTTATCATTTTTAGATAGTACCCAGCTAAAGGAGTAGGTACATGTAAGTCCTCAACAGGACTAGCCACAATAGATTTTTACAGGTCACAGTGACGCAAAAAGCCCCGAATCGTCGAAATAATAATAATAATAATAACACTCAGCGTTGGAGGATGACGGTTGTCGTTCTCTTAGTTGAAGTCGAAGTCGAGGCCGAAGTTGACCGATCACGCTCGATAATAATTCAGCCGATAACGGATTAGGTGTAGTCGAGCCGTTAGAGGTCCTTGCTTTGACTGAAGTAATGTTGATGAGTCTAGAGAAACGACCTACTTTGCTCGCACTTAAATGCGAAACATATCAGTGCCTTTTGAATAAATGAACATATTTTTTCTCTTTTTTATTAGAAATATAAACCAGTTAAAGAGTTTTACGGTCGTAATGCATATGTAATTATAGAACCAGCGCAGATTTTTATGATAGGAAAAAATATGTAACTCAAATGCACTTGTAACTAAACGATACCTTTTATAATAATTATGTATCTAATACTCCACCCGCAAATTCGTCCGCGTGGAGTTTTTTTTTAAATGTATCTTATAGCGTTCCTCGATAAATGGACTATCCAATACAAAAATAATAAGATTCAATTTGAATCAGTACTTCCTGAGATTAGTGCATTCAACCAACCAAACAATCCAACTTTTCAGATTTATAATATTAAGTATAGATATAATTATATTGACCTATACTGACTCTTCAAACCATATCAAATAATTTAAAGCTCTGTAGTATCTTTCACGATTTTTTTCTAATTATTTAAATAAAATTATTATTTTCATGCCGAAGAGGTATGAGGGCTTTTACATATTTAAAAGTATGTAATAAAGTTCAAACAACCTTTAATTGTTCATGTTAAAAATACCCGTGTTCCTATTGGTAGAGCCATTTGTACGCTATCGGCTCTACCAATAGCGATCACGGGTATTTATTTAATCATTGGTACCTACTACAACAGAAAAATATTTTAAAGTAGTCATTTTTTGTACAAAAAATAAACTTTTATTCTTAAATCAATATTCAACTTTATAACTTTATGAATAAATACATACCAATTTGCTTCGCCTATGAAAATATTTCCTTTCGTTTAACTAGAGATAAAGCAGTGAATACAAATATTACTTCAACGCGCAAACGTGACCCAGGAGTGCTTAAAGGATTTTCAGTATAAAAATTATGAGCTCAAGCCGAGTTTTACCGAAGATTTATAGGCGTTTATACGAACTATCTGGATTATTTGATACCCGCCGTAATATAGAAAGAGTTTTAGAAAAACGTATATTTTATGATAAACTTTAGCCACTGCTCAGAAAGTCGTTACTAAATATATAAAAAAAAAACACAAAACTTAAAACAGAGAAATAGATATATTATGTTTTAAAAAATATAAAAGTAAATGTGCCATCTGTGGTTGGTGGCAAAGACAAGTGACAACATTTATTTTATTCCAAATATGGAGGTTGGCACCGACCTCAAGAAAACGTCTATTTATTTATTTATTTTATTTAACATAGTTGGCATAATTACTTTTAAATTTTAAAAATGTATAAAAAATTATTAACCAATTTCAAAAATTCCATTTTTTGTCTTTAAGATCAAAGATTTGAGATAGTTTCCTGCAAACTTTACAGTGTTAAGAACTGTAGAGTAGTACCTATATTATTATTCTGAAAAATAACAGGCAAAGTTTTGTCTTAACTTTAATAATCGATAACTTTGAGTTAAAAACTGATTTTGATATCTATCAAACCCGTTTTATACTTGCACCACTAAAAACGTCTACGATTAATCAGGGAACATACATAAAAAACAAAGATGAATATGAATTGAGAACCTCCTCCTATTTGAAGTCGGTTAGTAATGATAAAACGCTTTTACTGAATTGATATTGTTAAAGTAGATGTAGCGATCCAAACATTTAAACCAGGGCTCGAACTCACACTGTTAAGGTTGCCATTCACGAGCAAGCCATATAGCCTTCGCGCCATTGGCTCGATTAATTCATAAGGCATTCACGAACGCGTCAGCGAGCCGTTCCATTTGGATCATATTGAGTGTACGCGTCGACAGCACCGGACGTGTTCATAATGAACTTCGATTCAGAAGATGAGTTTTAAACGTATGGCGCGACGGCTCAGACCGATCGGCCTGTTGGTTTTTTGCATTCACGCGCCGCGCCAATTGACGCGATGGATCTTGGCACGGTAGGAATTCTATCGTGCCGAGTCAATTCATTTGGACTAACAGTGCAGTCACATTCATGGACGAATTTTAGATCGACAGCGTGCCAAATGGATCGCTCTAGCTCGCTCTTTGACCTTTAGCGTCACTGGTCACTCCACGACGGCGTTTAAATAATATATATGAGCTACAGAGCTTACTTTACATAGGGACGTTCAAAGTCACTCTTATTACAAAAACTAAATAAAAAAGTGTCCAACTAACGTAGCCAGAAAGCGAAGCCGAAAAGGCCTATTATAATTTTGTTTGCGCTGAAACTGAACGCTGGAAACTCTGAAACTTTGCCATTTTCGCTAGCTTCCCAAACAAAAAGGCCGACGGCCGGGTGACAGTTTCAACTTTTTCTTCTTGCTTTTTTGCTCAAAGTCCGTATGTTTTTGTTAATTGAATTTGTTCTTATTGATTTTGTAACTTATTATTGTACCAGTTGAAAGCCAGTTATTTTTTCTAGCATTCTAAATGTTGCCAATTGTCCTCTTTTAACCGACTTTAAATAAAGAGAATGGTCTCAATTTGACTGTACGTTTTTTTATGAGTGTTACCTCGGCGCTTTGCAAACGGCGGGGCGGGGCAGTCTTTTTGACCGCGAAGCAATAAAGACTGCGTCTGCTCGTCTATGCCCGCGGCTGCCCTCACCGCGAACACTAAGCACACGAGGGATGGAAGCAGTTAGTTCACGACGTTCGTTATAGTAAAGAACAGAAAGAGCGGCGCGGACTGAGCTAGCCGCCCCGCGCTGCCGTCTGCGTTACTACATACATACTGGTTTGTGTGATACGTGGCGGGCAGACACGGACATGCCGCGCCGCCAGTGCCCGCCTGGCACCTGCGGTGCAGTCTTTTTGTCTTCTATGTGCGTTGGTAGTATAAGATTCCCTTTGTGCTATCGTCCGCGGTGAAATTGACCGGCCGCCCCGCTCCGCCCCGCTCCGCCCCGCTGTTTGCAAAGCGCCTTACTGAGAGTACCGATTTTGAAGACTGGGAACTTTTAACGTTGGGAACTTTTAACGGTGCCTATTATAGGTTACTTCAAAACAAAAAATGGAGAAATAAAAAAATGTTTTTGAAAAAATCAACCTCAATATTTGGAATAAACTTGTATTTGGGACTGACCTCAAAAAACATTTCGATTTTTTTGAACAAAAATCTTTTATTTCTGCGTTTTTAGTTTGGAAGGTGTTTTTTCAAAAGTTACTAAGTACTTTGATAAATTGTTTTTATGTTTGTTTATTGTTTTTGTTGTTGTTAGTGACGTCTTCTTTTTCCCGCTGTTGAAAATACTAAAATATGCGATGCACTGATTATTCTAAAATAAAAAAGGTACAATGATAATTATTAGCAATATAATAATTATTGATATATACCTACACTGAATAGGCCTATACCAAACAGATTCACATTAATAGTTTAATTGATCTAGCAAAAAAAACGCAACTTGGGTTATTGACCTTCTAAGTCAATAATCTAAGTTGCGTTTTATTTTCCTATCAGATCAAACTCACAGTTAGATTCTTGCCCCACCTCTTCCCGTTCGGCAAAAAGAAATTTCGCCTTCCTATGTATACCAAAACGTCTTTATCGTAACAATAATAGTTGACGTAAAAATAGCATGCATCCAAAATTTCAATTTCGCCTGTCAGCGGATGTTTAATAAAAGACGATAGTTACATTATAGTGGAGCATCAATCAATGTCAAGAACCCGGAGCGATTATTACGTAATCACAGACGCACAATAGAAAGTAGCTTGTCCTTGATGTTACAATTATGCCTCAATCAGTAAGTGCGAAAAGTATCGAGTATACCACTCCAAGCGTCGGTTACATTTAAGTAGGGCACGGATTACTTATTATAATATAAAGGTGTTTGATTGGTTGAACGCGCTAATCTCAGGAACTCTGATTCAAATTGAAAAATTGTTTTTGTGTTGGATAGCCTATTTATCTAGGAAGGCTATAGACTATAATATGTGCAGATGTATCTATGTATGTATCCCATATGTGGAGATTTGTAATAAGTATAGAACTTTCTATATAGTTACTTAGTTATAGTGATTATTGACACTGAAAGTCTTCCTAAAAATTATAAATAAAAAGAATATTATATTATATAACGCGAGTGAACGCGCGGGCTACCACTTGTCTATAATGTAAGTAAAACCTCAGACCACCACCACAACTTATACAGGGTGTAAAAGACATGAACAGTCAAACATGAGTGGTTCTCGTTTTCTGCTCACCATCATACCTTTTTTTCCTTTAGGCTATACCTGGGAAATTGATAGTTACGATTTTATTGAAGGTCAAATAGGTCCATTTATTTTTAATTTTTTTTATAAAAACATATTCTAAACATTATTTCTTTATTATTGTCTAAAGAAACATTATCAACATTTTTTGGTATTTCATAACAAAAAATGGCTTCAAAACGTTAGTGTTCAATGTAGCTCACTCGATGCACACGAACACAAACGAACGGGGCCGCAGCCGTCTGGCAAAATTATAGCAGTTTTGCAAGTTGCGTGTGAGTTGAGCGCTTTACATTGCGCGGTACAATTTGCATTTTTTTAACACCAAAAATCAAAATCCTATAGAAGTATTGTCGATATCAAGGCATACTGAACCGACCCAAAGTAAATTGGGAGCAGGGTAGGAAAATGAAAAATGATACAACACTGAACAACTGAGCTCTTGGCTTTTATGTCATTATTGTACGCGTAGCTTTGGCATTAGGCTTTTACGGTCGAGTGTCTGCCCGACACCAACCCTCCTTGGGAACGACTGCTATCTTTCCACAGCACCTGGGACCACCAGTAACGTGCGTTCCGTAGCACTGAGGAAAATCGAGTTGAAAAAATTCTCGGTCACCCATCCGAGTACCGACCGCGCACTTGGTTGCTTAACTTTCGTGATCGTTACAAGAACGCACGACCGCGGTGCCATCAACCTCCTCGTCTCAGCTCATCTACGAACCTGCGAGGACACTACGAAGAAACTACGAGGAAACTACGAGGGAGCTACGAGCCAAATACGACGAAGCTACGAAAAAACTACGAGAAAATTAGTGCCGGAGAATCTAATACCCGTATTCACAAACATTACTATGAGATCTCTCGACTCTTGGATACAATCACAGAGCTCTATTTAAGGCCATCGCGTTTCAAAAAAACTCTGTGATTGAAAGAAAGAAAGAAAGAAATCTTTTTGTCAGCTTATAAAATATACATGAAAAATTGTACAGTCGAACCAACTGAATCATGACCCACTTGGCCGATCATTCCTTTACAATCTTAAATTTAGTTAGGTTTTCTTCGCTATCATGCGTGTTGCACTTAGTATGTTTTAAATATGAATAAAAATGTGGCATTACGGGTCAGAGATCTATGCAATTTTACTTTTTGTTATCACTGCACTAAAGTCTCAATTGGAATTTCAAATAAGATGCCGTTTATAATCTAAACTATTTTCACTACTGAGAAAAACGAATAACTATTATATTTTTAAAAATAAAATTACGTTATGTGTCAGATGTCAAGTAGTAGTGGAAAATTTTTTAAAAGGACATATTGATAACAGGTTCGATACTTAAGAAATGTATGTTCAAGCGAATTTCAACCTACTTTGTATTGAGTGACTGTAGAAAAATGATCTTAAGGTGGTCATGATTCAATTTGGTCGACTGGTCATATAGGTAGTTACTTAGCTTACTTAGATTGGTTCGTTTCTTTTCCAAGTGTCGAGTGATCTCATAGTAATGTTTGTGAATACGGGTGTAAAAAAAAAACTACGAGGAAGGTACAAAGAAGCTAAGTACATCAATGACATAAAAGCCAAGAGCTCAATTCCCAATAAGTGTTAGTAGCTACGTCTTAGCGTCCACGTAGTTTTCACACAACTTTCTCGTTGTGCATATTTAACGTTGATACAACGCTATGCTGTATGTCATACTAAAACTGGCCTTTATCATCTACGAGTATTACTCGCTTAAATTTTAAAGTACTGAACCGACTTTGAAAATCAACAATGTAGCAATTTTATACGTAGAGTTCAAACAATTTATCACTATCTCAACTGGAAGTTTCCTATCAACCGTTACAATATCTTTTATGTATTCAACATGATGCAGTAACTTAAATTCTGAATGCTATCAGGAACAACGTCCAGATTTCGCTAGCAACCCCGCAAACCACATTATTATGCCGACCGTACCACCGTGGTTGCATAACGCAGTAAACGTTCTATCAGTATGTTTTCCTTTTATTGAGCCAATTTCGAGATAATCTATATATATAAAAATTAATGCTGACTGACTGATTGACTGACTGACATATCAACGCACAGCCCAAACCGCTGGGTCTAGAGATTCCAAATTTTGTACGTAGGTTCCTTATGAGGTCCAGGAGTGCACTAAGAAAGTAATTTTGGAAATTCACCCTCTAAGGTGGTGAAAAGGGGGTGAAAAGTTAGTATGGAAATCCGTAATTTTTAAAGTAAAATCCATAAAAATTGGTACGTGGCCTTTCAGTTACAAATTAAGAAAGATGTATTTTAAGATTTTTGTAAGTTCCATCCCTAAGGGGGTAAAATAGGGGTTGAAAGTTTGTATGGAAATCAGTCGCGTTTAATGTAAAATCGATGAAAATTTGTAGGTATATGGCGCTTGGGTTAGAAGAAATAATAAGAAAATTTTAATGCTGCCCGAAGTAACTATTCCACGCGGACGAAGTCGCGGGCATAAGCTATTTATTATTCAAAATTCACGATGGCAGGTAAGGTTCTTTTTTAATTACTAAGAGACCTATGGAATAGGTTAATGCTGAGATAATGGCGAATCGAATTGTATGGAAAAGAAAGGTATTTTTACACCGACATCACTGTTACGGCGACACATGTGCCCTCTATTCTGCATTGTAGGATGAGGCGCTTAGTGTATTCTGAATCACGTCTTGAATCGTGGCCGAAGTATTCTAAAATACGAGTCTGGATTATATTAGAGCTGCTGCTTGATACCGAGTTCTTGGAGTATAGAAATTTTGATACGAAGCTTGGTTCAGGGCAGTTCAAGAATTCTCCTCTAGCAGCACATTTCCAGAGCGTCTATCTTCCTCTTCTCAATTTCACACAACGTCCACGTCTCGGCAGCGTACAAAAATATGGGGAAAACAAGTCTTCGGTAAGATTCCTGTACCTCCGTTCTTTCTTCAGCTTATATAATAAAATGTATGAAACTGTCAAAACATCTCGGCGGCTAATTGTGTTAAATTTTTACTCGTGGACACGCACTGGAGTGTTTGCTACTTGTCTTTACATTTTATGTTAAAGATGCATCTAGGACAAAGGAAAGCCGTCAGTTTTGTTTGACTGTATATTATTGTCTACCTTCAACTATGACTTTGGCACGTCGCCAGCACAAAAGTTTGATGCGACTCCGGGCGTGAGGATAAACATCTGAACGTTTAGTCTTAGGAGTTTTTACAAGCAACTTGCTCCAACTTACCCCACAAAAGGGTGGACGTGTTAATAAGATAAAACATATCTTGTATCTTTCTTTTACACATATGACACCAACTTTTGCTTCAATAGAAGTCGTTGTTATACTAGACTAGAAGCATAGAGCTAGAGGGACTCGGGGTACAGAATTTCCTTATTGCATTTTCGAGAGCTGTGGGCATATTTTTTATGTTAAATGGTTGGCAGACAAGCATACAGCCTGCCTGGTAGTAGGCCTATAGACGCTTCCAACACATACCTAAGTAACACATTTATTCGACAAGGTAAGGCACAGTGGACTTGCCGCTCGAATTTGGAGCAGCCTGACTTGGACCTCCACCTTACAGAAGACCACAAATAATATTTATTTAATTATTAGGTTGTTAGAAGATTTACAGTCAAATATCAACAATACAATAAAGATGTAAGTTAACCAACGCCATTTAAAAATCTTCACATGTATTTTAAGTTAGTTGCAATATTTAAATGACTATTGTAACATCAAGATATAACAAACAGTAATAACGGAACTTCCGTAATACGACATGTTTGTTGGTTATGTTTGAGTTAGTGCTCAATCAGACTGCACTAGCGGGTGCGAGCGCGGACGCAGGCGCTTGGGTCTTAGCGTGGCCCCACACTAGCCGGTCGTTCTTTGCTACCTAGAAAAGACCATAAAACCGGAAGGCAAGAATGCAATACAAAATGTACTACCAATCACACACCACCCGGTGTGAAACGGAAAGAACGCCCGGTAAGCAAGCAACGAGACCACGCCTCTCGGCGATTTTGCTTCATTCAGTACCATAGATTAATATAAGTACTTACGTATTCAGTACGCCGGTAGCTGTGCTCCTGCGTTGACTCGTTGCAAAGTTGCGAAAAATGGCGGGATCGACAGAATATCTTATTTTACATATCCAAAAATTCCCGTGTTTATGGGATATGCAGTATGTCCTTTTTTGCACATTTTAAAAAAATAGGGCATGAGTTCATCATCGTCCATTACGATATTTTACGTATTATTACAAAGGTACACGAATACCTCTCTCGGCAAGCGAGGATTTCAGCAAGATTAAGAAAGACCGGCCACTGGTGAGTGTGTTAAGATGAACCCGTTTTTATGGTCTTTTCTAGATAGGTAGCAAAGAACGACCGGCTAGTGTGGCCTGTGACTGTGGTCTGCGTGTTCACAGTGCCGAACGAGCTACGAGTCTCATTGCGCGTATTTTGTCGTTCTCAAACTTTGCGGCGTAGTTGGAAAACATGCGATTTCATGTTTAACCGACTTCAAAAAAATGAAAAGGTTCTCACTTTGACTGTATGTTTTTATGAATGAATGAATGAATGAATTTATTTATTTCAGACCAACAGTCCATAGAATTTATTAGTATAGTTGTTAGTAACAATTTTCACTTAAAATTAAAAATTAGTATTGTTAGCTATTACTACTACAGATCCTGTTTTAACTACTCTATTTTGTGCCAGTAAGTCTACGAGTACACAGAAATACATTCGATTCAAAAGAAAACATTAGATTATATTAAATTTCAAAATGTCATGTCATTAAATTTATAAAATAGTAATATGTAAGTACTTTAAACTTATTTTTTGAATTGTCCATAAAATAATATGTCAAATAATAATATAAATGTCTTTAATAAAATTATATAGGTAATAATGTCAACAGAATAAAATAAAATAATCATGTATAAACAAAATTGAACGAACAGAAACACATGCCAATTTACCAATACTTTTAATTACGGTGTACCTACGCCTGAAAACAATGTAACCCTATACAAGCCCGCACAAATGGACTATCCACGCGACCGGCCATAACGAGAAGGTTACTGTTGGTGCTGCATCGGAGACGACTCAGCAGGGAGGCTGCTCTTTTTCTAATAATGGCGTGAAAGCCATCTGCATGAGCTTCTGTGAACATACCTGATGCACTGCACCACCGCGGCAGCCCCAACAGCACCCTAAACGCGTTATTATACTGAACGCGCAACACGTTGATCGTCTTCTGCGTATAGTTTACCCATAGACTGCATGCATAAAATGACTGGCAAAAAGCTTTAAGGAGTAAGATCTTAACGGGTTCTGTGCACTTTGCAAATCTACGGGCCAACATATTACATCTGACGGCCAACGATCGGCGCTCCCTCTCGATATCCTCTTGATCAGATAGATCTTCAGACACCCAGTGACCTAGATATTTGAAATGCGACACTCTCCTAAGTTCAACACCAGCGAGATAAACCGGAGGTACCGAGACGATCCTATGTCCCCGCGGTTGAAACACTAACAGTTCGCTCTTATTTGCATTGTATTTCAATCCGTGGTCTGCAGCATAACACTCACATTTCTTGAGGAGTTTTCTTATAGCACTTAATGAGGGAGCCAACAGAACCATGTCGTCTGCATAACTAAGATTAATCATCATTTTCCCATCTATGGAGCAGCCAACACTCTCGCCTCTTTATGTGTGTTACCAACTGTTTACTGAGTGTACCAATTTTGAGGATTCTTTTTAAATTTGGAAGCTGGTGCTTGTTATGTGGTTCCATTATATTTGAGCGACATCTAAGAAGTAGTTTTTGATTTTATCCCTAATAATATCTATTTAATTAACATCGATGATATCGTTCATATATTATTACCTAATTGTTATTTGAAAGATCTTGAGATATTTCCCTGAAAATGTCTATACTTACTATACTAAAAAGCAAAAATTTATTTGCTCCGCGCCCGCCTCAAGCAGACGCGTGGCTCACGGGTGCACTGTGATTTGACCTCGAGATTTTGACGGATTTACACGTTTTGGACGTCCCTGAGTCCAAAAATATTTGTTTGGAAATATGTCTGTGTCTGTGTGTGTGTGTGTGTGTGTGAGTGTGTGTGTGTGAGTGTGTGTGTGTGTGTGTGTGTGTGTGTGTGTGTGTTTGTGTGTGTGTGTGTGTGTGTGTGTGTGTGTGTGTGTGTGTGTGTGTGTGTGCGTTAGCACGATAACTCGAGCATGCTTTAAGTTATTGCAACCAAATTTAACATACGTGTATGACATCAAAATATAAGGTTTCTATCAAATTTTGAGCCGTCGTCGATCACGAAAGTTAAGCAACCAAGTGCGCGGTCGGTACTTGGATACCCATCCATGTACCGAAGTACCAAAATTTAACACGCATGTATGAAATCAAGATATAAGGTTCTATCAACCTTTGAGTTGTTTCCGGTATACGAGAAAGTCAAGGGGAGACTACTCCCGATTTTTTGTAGGTTAGGTTAGGTTAGTATGGTGTTCATTTAAATACAAGCCATATTTATATAATAGATATTAATAAAAAAATCATAATTCTTTTAATTTTGGAAATCATTGCCCTAGAAAAAGAATATGATGATTTTTTTAAAATCAACATAATACAAATATTTCCTGAGTCCTTTAATTTTTAGCGTAACTAAGAATATGATAGTTCTGCTTCCTTTTAATACACAGTGCATCTTTCACTCTTATTTCTTTCAGCTGCTCAAGAACCAATTTTGTCGGATTCTAATAAATAGTTCGGTTGAAAGAGGAGTTGTACGTTTAAGATTCAAATCCAGTTTCATAACAGGATCACGACAGGAGCTTTTGTTATTTAATTTTATGAAATATCCTGTAATACATTTTCCAAACACCTAATATTAACTACATAGAAGCACAGCAAAATGATGTTAAGGAAGTTTCTTCGAGCAAAAATATTGTGATACAATAAGTAACTTTCGTACAAGTTTTCCGAAGTCAAAGAGGCATGTTGTACAAAATTAGATGTTGAAATCTATAAACGATACTTTTCGACGTTGGCTCCGAAAGTTCGTAACAAGGTATCGCTTTTAAGTTTTATAAAATGTTATTTTTAGACAAAAGAAAATACTCACGTGAAAGTTTAAATTCGAGTTAAATTCTTTTCAGTTTGTTATTTACGAGGTCCAACTGCATCCGCTTTTCCTATGGCAAACTCTAGTGGAAGCCAGTTCGCTCTGTAAATAGCTGGCCAACATTTTAATTTAGAATAAAGTGTTTTTAATTTAAAATTCTGAATTTGGGATCCGCTGGAGCAATCAACCGAAGCAAACATGTGTATTTAAACCCCCTTATTCATAAAACCAAGTGAATTTATTAGAGATTTACAAAACACTTTTTAACATGATAATAACTAAAATAGGTTTATTTAGTGTTTATGAATAAGGCTGAAAATCTATAGGAATACGGCGCTATGCAAACAGAGCAACTTTGATCTCCTTATTGCGGCAACAGGCAACTCACAACTAGCTGTTTACATAATTTACTTAAAGAAACTGTGCAGACATAGCAGCTCTAGATAAGAGTTTCAACGATCGACATCAGTTTTCAGTTCAATCAAATTGAAAAATTGTCGGTCACCCATCCGAGTACTGACCGTGAACTTGGTAGCTTAGCTTTCGTGAACGTTACGAAGAAACCGCGACTATGGTGTCATCGACCTCCTCCTTCAACTTCATGGAATAAAAAAAAACATATTTACACCATTAGTTACACCGTGAAAGGGACCAAAATCCCGATTCCCGTAAGCAGATACGACAGATATCCCATTAACTATTTGTCACTGTCACTTCCATACCCATAGAAAGAGATAAAGCGTCCATTTTGTACGAATTCCGATCTACCTAATACTAAGGATTACTAAAAAGGTTTCATGAAATTTGATTTTTTTATGTGAAATTAGTTTTATTTTTAAATATCACGGTGAAACTTTTCAGGGCAAACTTTAAGATGAAAGTTTATGTGATATGGATAAGGTTGAAATTGTCCCCAACCACTGGATGTTGGGACCTGCAAACACAAATACCTAGCTAAAACCGAGGAATATTCTAGCCAGACGAAAGTCTCTAATACGTGTTCCCAGCGATGACCTACGGAACCAAAACGTGGCCGTTTAGAATTGGCATCTTAAGAAGGCTGAAGGTCACTCAAAGGGCAATGAATCCCTTCTACTATCAAACGAAAATATAATTAACATAGTTTGAAACTAAACTTAATAGAAGTAATTAAATTTAATAAAGCTTAGTTTCAAACTTTGATAATTAACACCAATGTCTTTTTATAGTTGAATATCGATTTTTTATAGTATGCCTACAGTAAACTCTGTATAGTCACAACCACAGATTTAATAATACAAGGAGATAGACCAAGCCGGCGTTTAACTTGCGACAAGTGCGACATTTCCGCCACTTCGCCTTCCGATAAAGTCAAGTGAATACGTAACTCAGCAATTTGACCGATCTCCTTTGCGACTGTGCTTAACTTTCATCGCTTCGCAGTCCTTAAGACGCGCTAAATAGTGTATGTTACGGCATGCTCCACTAGACAATGTTATGTAGGTATCTCAGCCACAAAATAAATATTCCCTCATTTTTTTGTAATAATTAGGATGGCATACAAACATGTGTGCCTAGAGAGTGGTAGCACAAGTTTTTATTGAAGACTCTCATTCATTTTAAGCTCAAGTTCTTTTGAAGGCTATGGTAGTTTCTCTAAGAGCTCGCACTCAACTAGACTCGGAATTCAGAGCTTATCGAGCTCATGGAGTAATCTAGTTTCCATAACAGAAGTTCTTAAAGATACTTAATTTGGGCTAGATAATAGGTGTGAGCGTAGAAATATATAATTATTATTATAGAGGTTTGAAAATCTGACTCGAGTCTCTAAATTTATGACTCTATAGGACTATCGTGTCTAATTGTGGGTGGTATCGATCCACGCAAATGAGCCCTTGGTGCGATTAACAAGGAACTACACCGGCAGAACAAAGGAGATGTAGCGGAGCTTTAGGTAACATTTGGTTACACATAAAGCCATATTTTGCAGTATGGGCCATGCAGTACCCCAAAATAGTGACAGATTACCAGCCGGTGGCCTACACTAAAGAGGCCCAAAACCAAAATATTGAAAAGTTTAGTGAACCAGCAAGCCATACAATCAATGTGACCGATAGGTTTGAAAATTACAATAAAACATACATTAAATAAGAGCTATGGTTATGTACATTTCAATAGTTTTTGTTCCATTAAAATCGATGCAGTATTTCCAAAGTTATTAACGCCGAAAGTTACGGTCGCTATTTAATTTTTCAAGTACGCACGCTCTAAGTAGGTGACGTCACACATCGACAGCCGACACGGCAGCCGCTCGCTACCTATACTAGTCGCAGGTCATTCAAAGTTGCTCTGCGTTTTATGTCGTACATACCTACTGCGATCTGTGTAACTTGACTTTTATTGTTTATTAGCCTTTGAATTACAATAAAGGAGAAAGGATTTCAACAAGGTCAATCAGATAATTTACCAAAATTAGACAGTTTGTCGCAACTAGCAACGGAAATGCAAGGACTCAAACTGAACAAGTAAAGTAGGTATTCTTTTCCTTTAGGATGTGAATAGCATTTTTGAAACATAGATAAGTGAACCTACTTATTGGGTATAGGCACGGAAGGTAAGTATAAGCTCTAGTCGTGTAAGGTACCTACCTATACTGGGTGTAAAAGACATGAACAGTCAAACGAGAACCATGTATTCTATACATCAAAATAAGACATATTTCAAAAAAAAAATTGCTGGGAAATGATTTTTATTTTTTGGTGTTTAAAAAAATTGTAAATTGTACCGCGCAATGTAAAGGGCTCAACTCGCACGCAACTCGCAAAACCGCGATAATTTTGCCAGACGGCGGCCCCGTTCTTTAGTGTCCGTGCACACCGAGTGAGCTACATTGAACGCTAACGTTTTTAAGCCATTTTTTGTTATGAAATACTAAAAAAATTGATAATGTTTCTTTGGACAATAATTACAAAATAACGTATAGAATACGTTTTCACAAAAAAATAAAAAAAAATTATGACTTTGACCTTCAATAAAATCGTAACTATCAATTTCCCAGGTATAGTCTAAAGGAAAAAAAATGTTGTGATGGTGAGCAGAATACATGGTTTTCGTTTGACTGTTCATGTCTTTTACACCCTGTATACCTAACCTAAATGCAGTTAACAAGTGATGCTGAACATTTATGTTACTATGTGCATGTTATAAAGGACGAATTTAGATAAAGGTAAATATTTGTACTTACATAGATAATACCTATGTAGGTAATATTTAGGCATGTAGTGCAGTGGCGCAAAATATTTTTTCCAATGAGTGCATTTTTACTTTCCCGTATACCTACGTAGCATAGAGGAAGTCTTGTAATCATAAAAAAATTCGACCTCGAGATTTTGACGGATTTACTCCCTGAGTCCAAAAATATTTTTTTTAGGAATTATGTCTGTGTGTGTCTATGTGCATTGTATATCTGTGTGTATGTGCGTTAGCACGATAACTCGAGCATGCTTTAACTTATTGCAACCAAATTTAATATGCGTGTATGACATCAAAATATAAGGTTTCTATCAACTTTTGAGCCGTCGATCACGAAAGTTAAGCAACCAAGTGCACGGTCGGTACTCGGATGGGTGACCAAAATTTTTCAAAATAAACCTTGTAAGTCATGAACTCATCTCGGATTTTTAGGATTTTAGTTATTTTTTCTTACTAAAATCTGTGAGAAGGGTATACATATACATACATATATGCCATAATACGGGCTTTTGGTCTGCAAGTCGGTTTTTAAATAGGTACAATCATGGAACTATAAATATATATATGGAAGGTAAGCATCTGGACAAGAAATACATTGAATAGTCCATATTGTAATATTTAGTGTGATGTTTGTACTACTATTCGTCGCGTCGCCAGAAGGCGCTGCTGTGGCGCGATAAAGAAACCAAACACCAAGCGGGTGAAGCCGCGGGCGGCCGCTAGTTTATTTATAAACTTGGGTACCTATTTACCTACCTTCATTTTACCGTCAAGAAAAGTCAACTTACTTAATCATACATAAGTGACAAAATGAAGATATTGCACCAAAAACCTCATAATACAACTTAGTTATAGGGTATTTCCTAGTAAGTAATAGGTAACCCAAAGCTTAGAATATCTAATTACATAATAATATTATCTTACTTAGATCTAAATGGTCTTCACAATAAATCCAACGGTCTTAGGGTCAATTGGATCTGCCCGTTTCATAACATTCATCCACTTTTTACGCCTTTTGGCTTCCAATGGCACTTGAAAAAATAGTTTTGTAGGCGTTTTAATGGTTGAATTTGTACACATAGGTACTACACAATATTAGTATATGGCATAATGTTGATTCACACCTTAGAGCCACATAAAATTAAAGACAAGCGCGCGCGCCAGTTGCACAGAGCTAAAGAAGTACGCGGCCGCGAGTACCACTGCCGTTCTGTCGATGTGTGACGTCATCAACTTTCCGCGACTCGTTTTAAAAATCCGGACGGCGCGGCAACTTTGAACGCTTATATCTCGGTCACTTTTTAAGATATCAAAAAAATAAAAACACTGTCGTATTTGTCTAGTGACCTATATTCTGGGTATATCTTTAACAAAAATCGATGGTCAGATTGATTAAAAGAACTTTATGACTTTAATAAATGGGCCTCATAAGAAGGCTCAATGGAGAGGGCTATGCTCGGAGTTTCTCTGCGTGATCACATCAGACATGATGAGATCCGCAGGAGAACCAAGGTCACCGACATAGCCCAAAGAATTGCGAACCTTTAGTGACAATGGGTAGGCACATTGCGAGGAGGACTGACGACAACAATCGTGTACCGGGAGACGGGGCGTTAGTAGGAGGTGAACCGACGGTGTGGTAAAGGTCGCGGGAAGTCGCTGAATGCTGACAGTGAAGGGCCGCTCAGGTTGGCGATCCTTGGCGGAGGCCTACGCCCAACAATGTGTAGCTCTTGACGGACATGTTAGGTACAATTTTTAGTTTCTTAAGATCCTGGGTCTTTCAAAAGATGCGGAAGGCATTACATGGCAGCAAAGAGTCGGCGAGCGTGTCTAGTTATGTTGTGAAGTGTTCAAGGATACAAGGAGAATGAACGTGGATGGATGTAGGAAGAGAAGAGGACTGAAGAAGACATAGACTCTTTGTGAAAGAGACCACGTACCTACCGGGAAACGCAGCGTTGGTAATCCCCCCAACCCCCCAAGGTGGACTGATGATCTGGTAAAGGACGCGGGAAGCCGCTGGATACGGGCAACGCAGGACCGATCGGTTTGGAGGCCCAACAGTAGGCGTCTCTCGGCTGAAATGATGATGATGGTGACTTTAATTCTATGGAAGAAGTTAAATTTGAATATAGGGCAAAGCTACGAAAATCTATATCAACTTGACAATAATTTGACGTTATCCGCCGTTCACCTGACTCCCTCAATCTCTTTCGTATTTAAAGTAAGAGCCGGATAATAAATTCATAAGAGTCTCACGGCGATTTATTAAGACAAAAAGAAACAATCGTTTTTTTATAGGAAACGTGACTTAAGGCGCTGTTAGACGAGCCACGCTATCTGTAAACCTTTTTAGGGTGTTGGCATAATAGTTGCTTAATAATTTTGAACTATACCGCTTTGGTATAAGGTTGAAACAAAATAATATTTTTTTTTGTTCCTTACTAAGGTGGACGCACATTTAGCCGAGCAAAACGCGTCGAAATCGCCAAACGCGCCGAAGAAATCGTTTCTCTGTAATTATAATATGTGAATAGAATGAATGCGAGCATTGGCCGAGTCGTCCACATCAATCGCGCCGCATCTGGTGACGTCGTCTGAATTTCCGGGGTATAAAGAATTCTAAAACTCGTTTCTTTCTGCACGTTCGACTTGGCTAAGTGTGCGTCGATCTTTAAGGGTTTATTATAATATTTTTGCATTACATATTCTATCTAAATTCTATTTAATATTTAAATATTGTTTTAACAAACATCTCAATTTTATAATATTTACTTATGTAGTTTCCAATTACAAATAGGACTACTCTTTTTCTGAACCTTGTGCAGACCATTTTTTTATATTACGAGATAGCAAATAAGCTTGCGGCCCACCTGGTGTTGAGAGACAGACAAGACACTTGCGATATTAAGGATAATCAATGAACACTGCAAGTGCGTTGCCATCCTGGGGACTAAGATGATGTGCCTTCCATGCCCAGTAATTATACTGACTACCTTTCCCTTCAATCCGAAACAAGGCGAACTGCTTCACAGCAGCCCCCAAGAGCTCATTCGCGTGGTGTCAGGGAAGTGGCCGGACATAAAAACTATGACAAAACTGAAAGCAGTATTGTGACATAATTATACCGACCACAAATGAAAACAAAGTAAAACTACCTACAAACTCGGTTACTCTCGTGTAGACGACGCTTAACCAACACCCAAGATAATGCGCAACGGTGCCACCGAAAACGACAATAAATTACGTCATCCGCAGAGAACTGCGTTTTGTTTGTGAGAAAATTTCCACAGTAAGCCAACGTGACTGGCAGTAACGAAAATTTTTTTCAAACGAAATTCTTGAACATTGAACAAAATAGGTTTATATTTGCGTAGCGGTAGAGCACAGTATCCGATGGGTCCGGTGATTCCTCACGGTGAAATTCAACGTATCGGTATCTTTTCCGACTTTTTTAATTATTCTTTTTGCTCCTTTAGCTTATTCTTACCAAAGGATTACCAATATCAGTGGTTGCACCTCCCCCTCTTCTGAGGGGGTGGCGGCTTCCGATTGCCTTTTAGCCACTCTGGCACTAGGCAAAGGGATGCCAGTTGGTAAAAGTCCGTCATAACCCGACGGTCGTCCTTTGGTTACCCATGAGGTAACTTTTCCTTACAGAAGGCCAAGTAATTCTAAACTTTCATGGTGTTGTGTTTCTATCGGTAAATGAGATTGCCAGTGCTCCGCCGTAGAGGATGTGGTTGGCTATGTGGGTGTGACACGTGACAAAGTGTTGTAATCGTATAAGGCCGTTCAAAACGTGTAAAGCCACCAAGTTTCCAGCTATCACTCAATTCCCAACGTGTAACAATGTTACTCGTTGCGGTGTGACTTGTTGGGAACAAACGCTCAAGTTTCTCCATATCACTATCACACTTTCCATCTCCCGTAAATACAGATCCCAAATATAAAAATTCCTTCACGTATACATGTCACAAGGAAATGAGGGGATAGTTACCGCCAGTATACGAAATCTAGGGATACCTCTAAATCATGGTAGATTTAGTGTACACGTCTCGTACTCTGTGACACGGAGTCTGTGGTGGGGCGCTGCGTCATTACTACACACAGAATTTGTGGTGGGGCGCTGCGTCAGTCAGTAGTACCGCTAGAGCCGTTGCCGAGAGCGGACGTCTTATATTACTTTACTCTTTGGCGGACGGTTACTTGAGCACAGAATGTAGTGTCGAGTCAGTGTTACGAGTGGTTACGAGAACACTACAGTAGATCGAATATTCTTGTTTATATTCAAAGTACTCGTACTAATGTAATGTCAGTGATATGTCATTTCATTAAACTAAAATCTAGTAAAATGAGAAAAGTCATTCTCCTACCCTGCTCCCAATTTAAATAGGGGTCGGTGCAGTGAAGGTTTGGCATTAGATTTTGCTGTCTGCCTGACACCAACCCACATTGGAAAAGTAAAATGAGAAAAGTGTTTAAGTTACAGTATATAAGAATTTGGACTCTCCCACAATAATTTGTGGGAGAGTCTAATATTAATATTGTCCAACCGCTTGATCATTAAAAACAACCCTGAACCTACCGATCACACAGGTATATAAGTACATAAGACATCAGACTAAATTTAGTTTTGTGAAACAACAAATACTGAATATTCTTAGCAAGTAATTATTAACAAGAATATCTCCGTGATTTCATGTCATGCTATCCCTAGGGATTTCATGATATCTCTGGTATCCTCATTTCCCTACGACATTTTTTTTATACCTACTACGTGACGGCAAACAAGCTTGCGGCCCACCTAGTGTTAAATGGTTACCGTTGCCTATAGACACATGCAACATTAAGGGTAAATCACTTAACATTGCAAGCAAGTAATTGCCATCCTGGGGACTTAGATGATATGCCTTCCATGCCCAATAATTACTCTGGTTACCTTTCACTTCAATCCGAAACACAGCGAAATTGTTCACGGCAGAAATAAAAAAGTGGTACCTACCCAGACGACCCTACATATATGTCTTTTTTTTTTTTTTTTTTGTCGATGGGGAACCAATTGACTGGCCATACCGCACGCTGGCTAGGCGTGCGGCGTGTGCAGGGATCACCGACGCGGAACAGCGCCAGTACTACCTGCTAAACCCCACCGGTACCCTCCTAAGCCCTCATGGGGGCGCTTTGGGATCGACGCACTGTACGTGCGCCATTTCACCAAAGCGTCCCCGGACCCTACATATATGTCTACCACCTAGTGAACATATACATACAATCACGCACATAAACCCAAAAGGTGTTGAGTAGAGCCTTAGGTAACACTTGGTTATATACATAAAACCAGATACGGCAGAAAGGGCCATTCAGTGCCAAGTAACTAAACCTTCAGTGAATTAACTAACAAGAGATGCAACCATAAAATTTAAGGATTGTACTTACCTCTACGAATTCGAAAATTCTTCGTTAGCTTAAACAATTGTCACAGTGCCAAATGAAAGAAGTTTCAATAGCTAGACAAAGCTAATAACATTTGCGGTTCCCAGGGCTGGATTTAAAGGTCTGGAGGCCTCGGGGCAACAAAGGAGTGGAGGCCCCTTAGCCCCAAATTATTTTCCAAATAAAATGATCAATTTTTTTCAATCGAGTTTTCGGTTAAAAAATAGGCATACTTCTTTACGACCTTTAATCAACGAACAAAATAGAAAGATATTATTATTATTATTATTCATGTTTGTACAAAGTACTGTTGGTAAAGGTAAAACGCGAAATAAAATATGAAAGGAAAAGTTGTTTACTGGTGTTTACTAGTCTGAATTTGAATATTTTTTTTCCGAAGTCTCTATTGTGGGGGCCCCTCTTTTGTGAAGGCCCTGGGCTGTAGCCCTACTTGCCCTCCCCTAAATCCGGCCCTGGCGGTTCCGGGCGTCATGCCAGGGACAATCTTTCCCTTGTCATCTGTGATGTGTTCCAACTACCCTGGATCATTACAGTAAGTAGTACAACCACCTAAGAGTACCCTTCCCAAAGAGTGCGCAGAGTTGGTACATATTTTAACCTAAAAATATCTTTATGTGGACATGGAACTACTCACATTGGAATGTCCAAGAAACGAAACTGATAGCCACCAAAATATAATGCCCATTGTTATCTGCCTCACTGTTAAGAAGTTCGTACTCTTTGGTCGCTTTACCCTACTATCTCCAAGAATTAAAGCGCAGGCCACACCGTCAGCGGGCGAGCGATTGAGCGAGTCGAACGAGTATCATTTCTCCTCTTTTCATACTTCGCTTCACACCGTGGACTACAGAAATAAGCTATGTCGGCGAAATCGATGCGAACGAGATATCCGACGATGCCAGCGATGCTTGAACCGAAGTATGAAAACGATGGTCACTCGGCTCGCCCGCCACTCCCGCCTTGGCGATCTTCTTCGGACGGATAAATAGTCGCACATAATTTTCGGTGTAAACCCACATAGCTTAGCTCACCAAAGCTTCGCTTAGGGCCTGCGCTTAAGTAAAAAATGAAACTCTTGAAATTCATACCAAATCACAGATAATATAATACTATACAAGACCAATTTAAATATAATACCAAAATCGAGAAAAAAAAACTGTCATGACAAGTACTGAAACGGGATTTGAACCTTCGCAACTTCATCGACCTTTCCTAATAACGTGACTGCTTTTCTAACTAAGCTACACAGGACTATGATCACGGCGAATTTCTTCATATATTATTGAAGGATCGCAATCCAAGCAAGTGCGACCTACATGGTGTTTTTGTAGTTCATGTTTTATAATGTCAAATGTCACTCATCTAGAATTAATTTCGAAATCTGTACACTTATATAGCGTTTTAGTAAGTTGTAAATAAAAGTCTGTTTTATATTTTAAAAGCGTTTATATCCATCAAGCTAATAGCTTCCACATCGTCTGCGCACTCTATACACTACAACAGGTTATGGGATTGCTGCAATTTAGCTGAAAGATGGAGACTTCGACTTTCAAGTACAACATTGCACCACTCGAAGGTAAAAGCAACTGGGATACGTGGAAGTACAAAATGCTTATCGTACTCAAGAGCATACCTCGCGCTCTCGACGTAATCGAAGGCAGACTTACCCCGGATAGAGAAAGTGAAGCCTGTGCGACTGGAGTACCCGCCGCCGCTACCGTGTCGGAATTCACGAAAGCCGACTCCAGTGCTCTTTTCTTTATCACCAACAACATGACTGAAGAAATGCTACGAAAAGTGATGAGATTTACGTCCGCTAGAGAAATCTGTTTAGAACTTCATCGAATGTTCGACGGAACCAACGAAGACAAGACCTTCCAATTATATATGAGTTTCTTTGGACTGAAAAAGGATCCAGCTGACGACGCAGCAACTCATATGTCTAAATTGAAAAACATTTGGACCTCATTGAACAAAGAGCTCGGTGAAGATAAGAAGCTCCCGGATCTTCTTCTCATATGCAAAACGCTCGACACACTGGGAGAAGAATACAGTCAATTTAAGAGTGGATGGTTAATGTGTCCAACGTCCGAACGAACTATTGACAACCTAACCGATCGTCTGTGCGTGTTCGAAAGAAACTTGATGGTGCCTGCCGTGCCACCAGAACAAGAGGCTTTAACAACAAATACCACACAGAATGGGACAAAGAAAAAGAGTAAGGATGCAAAGATAAAATGCAACTACTGCTCCGTCAAAGGTCACCGCGTGAAGGATTGCAAAAGATGGCTTCAAGATGGCAAACCTCCGAAAAGCAGTAACCCGCCTTCCTCTTCTTCGTCTCGAAAGGAATTACAGATAGCGGAATTTAAGTACTTACAAGAGGAAGTACTGACATCAGAGCATGAAGTATCGACGACTTCATCAAGTACAGTC
This sequence comes from Elophila nymphaeata, assembly GCA_955850985.1. Classification (NCBI taxonomy): domain Eukaryota; kingdom Metazoa; phylum Arthropoda; class Insecta; order Lepidoptera; family Crambidae; genus Elophila; species Elophila nymphaeata. The sequence continues at coordinate 3,617,688 of OY039066.1, forward strand.
AACTGGTACGTTGATAACGGCGCGACATGTCACGTTAGTAATCGCGGAGATCTATTTCAGACTTTCCAAACTTTTGACCAGATGCACACCGTCTCTACGGCTAATGGCAATGCACTGCAAGCTAAAGGCAAGGGGAATATTGTCATCAAATCAGAGGTACGTGGAAAAGTTTACGAGATCACTCTGAAAGACGTGTGGTACGTGCCACAGATCACAAAAAACCTGTTCTCTGTTCTAGCTGCTCATGACTGCAACTCAATAAGCAAGTTTATGTCGACACCAACGAGTTGCACTATGTCAACACGCGGCGAAGTGAAACTTACGGGTGTACGCAGCATAAGCGGAGGTTTATACAAACTAAATGTTATGAGCGTCATTCCTAAAAGAAGTTTAGAAGTGAATTTATTACTAACGAAGACGCAGCTTTACCACGAGCGACTCGTACATCAGAATAAGCGTCATGTACGGCAATTTGTAAAACGGGAGTTAGGAGTAGAGCTTCCTCGAGATGAAAGCATCTGCGAAAGTTGCATATTTGGCAAGTCGCATCGATTGAAGTTTGGTACCCGACCTAGAGCTTCAAGACCCGGCGAACTTGTACACAGCGATGTATGCGGACCATTCCCTAACTCATTTACAAATCTACGCTATTTTGTATTATTTAAAGATGACTTCACCGGCTATCGCTACGTTTACTTCCTGAAAGCCAAGTCAGAAGTAAAACAGAAGATGCAAGAATTCATCGCCGAAGCAAGAAATACTGGTCATTCGATCGAAACACTCCTGAGTGACAATGGCGGCGAGTTTGACAATAAGGATGTGCGTGAGATCCTCGCCACGCATGGAATCAAACAAAGGCTTACTATGCCATACACTCCCGAGCAAAACGGATGCAGCGAGAGAGATAATAGAACCTTGGTCGAGGCTGCAAGGACTATTATGCACAGCGGAGGTTTTCAAGAGAAGCTTTGGGCCGAATTAGTTACAGCGGTCGCCTACGTTCTCAACAGAACCGGTCCATCCCGTACAGAGAATAAAGCACCCTACGAACTATGGCATGGAAAGAAACCGAAAGTTGCTCATTTACGCATCTTGGGCTGCAGAGCCTACGTCCATGTCCCCAAGCAGAAACGTAAGAAACTCTCCATGAAAGCCCTCAAAGGAAGATTAATCGGATACGACAACGACGATGGCTATCGCATCTGGTGCGATGACAACAGAATGATTCGATCGCGAGACGTAATCTTCGATGAGAAGCCGCTTGACAGAACTCAATGCGAAGACGTTGTACCCACGACAACGAGGAAAGATACATCGTTCAATGAAATCGATTTGGAAGTGACTTTCAATAAGGAACGCAATGAGGATAGTCAAGATTCTAGACCAAGCCATCATATTGAAAACTCGATACCTGATCAAGAAGATCAAGGACGTGCACCGCATATAATACACGACAGACCTGAATTTGACGAGGAAAATCCTGACCATGGTGAAATATCCAGACCACCGAGCACAATGTGGTATGAAGCCGACGCCGATCTAGGAAATTCATCTGACTCCGAAGATGAAGTAACGGAACCTATATACAACCTGAGAGACAGGAGCACCATTCGTCCTCCAGAGAAATTCAGAGACTGCTGTGCACTTATCGATGAAGAAGCTGAACCCAGTACGTTCAAAGAAGCTATGAAGAGCGCGCATAAAGATGAGTGGATCAAAGCTATGCTGAAAGAGATAGATTCTTTGAAAGAGAACAACACATGGGTCCTTCAAGATCTACCTCAAGATCGTAAAGCCATACCATGCAAATGGGTTTTTAAGATAAAGAGAAACCCGGATGGCTCTATCGACAAATACAAAGCGCGTCTGGTTGCAAAAGGATTTAAACAACGCAAAGGAATCGACTACGAAGAAACGTACAGTCCTGTAGCCAGATTTGCAACCATACGATCACTACTAAGTGTTGCTGCGAGTGAAAGGATGTACCTAACACAGTTTGACGTGACGACTGCCTTTCTCTATGGTGAGCTCGAAGAAGAGCTATACATGCAACAACCTGAAGGTTTTCACGATGGCTCTACCCGCGTATGTCATCTGAACAGAAGCCTGTACGGATTGAAGCAAGCGCCCCGCTGCTGGAATCATCGTTTCCACAAAGTACTGATTGAACTCGGATTCACACAGAGTACTGCAGATCCGTGTCTGTACACAAAGAAAGTAGGGGGGAAACAGATCTTACTTACTTTATATGTCGACGACGGATTAGTGGCTGCTTCAGACAAACAGCTTGCCGATGAATTCCTGGAGAACCTGAAAGGAAAACTTAAAATTACGACGAACCCCGCGACCTACTACTTAGGAATGGAGATCAATCAATGCAAAGACGGCACGATTGTAATCCATCAGGAAGCGTATACAAAGAAGGTACTTGAGCGCTTTAACATGGCTAACAGTAATCCTGTCTCAACGCCGATTGATGCCGCAGAAAAATCGTCTGCAACACAACTAGATGCGGAGAAAGGAGACAGTGAAGAGAATAACTTTCCCTATCGCGAAGCTGTTGGCGCATTAGCATACCTCATGGTCGCAACCCGCCCTGATATCGCCTATTCTGTGGGTATAGTATCGCGCAGCTTAGAAAAACCTACCAGAAGTGACTGGAACAGAGTTAAACGTACACTTCGTTACCTAAAGGGAACTACGTCTCTTGGGATCCAGTATAAGCCGAAGACCCTGATAAAGCCAGAACTGGAAGGATACAGCGACGCCGATTATGGTGGTGATGCTACTACCGGACGGTCCACCACTGGAATTGTATGTTTATACGCCGGAGGTCCAGTATCATGGACAAGCAGAAGACAAACTTCAGTAGCACTGTCCACCACTGAAGCTGAATTAGTGGCTGCCAGTAAAGGAGCCAGAGAATTAGTCTGGCTGACAAGAATCTTTGAAGATTTAACAAAGATTAAGAGTGTGCCTAATCTCCATGTTGACAACGAAGCAGCTGTACGATTAGCACACAACCCAGAGTTCCACAAACGGACGAAGCATATCCGCATCAGGCACTTCTATGTCCGAGAGCTTGTGTCTGAAGGAGCAATATTTGTCAAAAGGATTGGGACCAGAGACCAGGTCGCAGACATTATGACCAAAGGACTGTCGAAGCCCACCTTTGTGAAGATGAGGTCTGCACTAGCCTTGTTTTAGAGGGCGTATTGAAGGATCGCAATCCAAGCAAGTGCGACCTAGGTGTTTTTGTAGTTCATGTTTTATAATGTCAAATGTCACTCATCTAGAATTAATTTCGAAATCTGTACACTTATATAGCGTTTTAGTAAGTTATAAATAAAAGTCTGTTTTATATTTTAAAAGCGTTTATATCCATCAAGCTAATAGCTTCCACATCGTCTGCGCACTCTATACACTACAACATATATTTTGTATCAATTGTGTCACAAGATGATTAAGTCATCTTGCTTAGCACAAGATGATTAAGTCATCTTGCTTAGCACAAGATGATTAAGTCATCTTGCTTAGCTTATCAATTTCGAAGATTTACATCTTCAACACAATCTTGATATCTATTGACCTGTAATAATGTTTTGAAATAATTACGAAGGTGTGGAGTTTCTTTCTCCACCTCAACAAATAGAAATATTTCATTCAGCCGAGAGACGTCCACTTGAACATTGGCCTCCACCAAGGCTCTCCAAACCGGTCGGTCCTACACTGCCCGCATCCAGCGGCTTCCTGCGACTCTTAACCAGTCACAGTCTTAACGTCAGTTCACCTTGGGGGTGTGGCGGGTGTGGTCGTGGCCCTGAAAAGGGCCGTCGCCATAATAATAATGTCCCTCTGTGATTGAAGGTGAAGCTCTATTCTTTCTTCGACCTTATCGCCACTTACCATCATGTGAGATGAAGGCCAAGAGCTTCCCTGTCAAGAAAATAAAAGAAACTAACGATAGCGTCAAAGTGAACGTCGCTCTAAACAGCCCTTCAACAAAGTATCCACCACGTGAGTGCTCTCGACGCAAGTGTCAATAAACTCGACGTATCCACACGATCTGGTCTGACCTACTTTTTTTATGAGCTGCCTAGATTCATGATGTAATTTATCCTACGTGTCATTATTTAAGCAAATTACAAAAATGTACTACCTACGTTTATTTATTTGTTTCTAAGTATTGCAAATTAAATTTTGTATGATGGATGGATGTGTGCTTGTTACTGTTTGACGCAAAAACTGTTGAACGGATTTTAATGTAAGTTTACAATATTATAGCTTATACATCAGAATAACATAAACTAGGCTATAATTTATACTAATGCTGCGCAGACCAAGTCGCAGGCAGAAGCTAGTTTTGAACATTTGGTGATATGGGAAGTTTCGTAGAGCTACCACAATACTACGTGCGCTCATCCAACAAATTCAAGTTAGGAAGAACATCTTTCTTCTTTCTTCGACCCTGTTTATTTATTTATATATTATTTATTTGGGACACGAACAATATGTATGTATGTACAATTACAGTTAAATAAATCGAATATAAAACATTTATCAATTAAGTTTCCACTAATAATTATTTCAGACGTGTCAATAGTTACGTTAGAGTCAAAATGTGAATTTTACATAAGAAAAGAACAAAACAAAAAAAAAAAGACTCAAAAATACAAACAACAATATAAAAAACGAATTAAAACTGTTCTCAACTCTCTCCCTCTCTCTTTCGCACTGTTCGCCCTTCACTTCCACTTACCAAGGCTTAGCTATTTGCTAGCCCTATTTCTAATAAAACATTACACTTCCCTTAATCCCGGAAATTACTTTTCAATGGAATTCACTTCACAGCAATGCATTATTTAACACGTCGACCGTATCTCCAATTCGAATATGCTGTGGGTAATGGTGACAGTGGTGGGGTAAACGTGTACCTACACGATTTTCACGTTGCTTAATTACTCAAGTAGCTGGAAAACATGACGTAATCTTTATCACGGACATGATGTGTTCGGTGTTTTGTGGAAAATCGCGATGAATGTACCGCAAGTCATTTTAGGTACGATTTACAATACGCAGAGGGCGGCGGTTTTCTTCATTATTTTATTAAGTGGAGGTCGATAATACAACGGTTTAATTTGGTTGATCGGTTTAAAAGTGACTCTATAGTTTCGGATTGAAGGGAAAGGTAGCCAGTGTAATTACTGGGCATGGAAGGCATATCATTTTAGTCCCTAAGATGGCAACGCACTTGCAGTGTTAAGTGATTTACCTACCCTTAATATTGTAAGTGTCTATAGGCGACGGTAACCACTTAACACCAGGTGGGCCGCAAGCTTGTTTGCCATCTCGTAATTATTACAAAAAATAGATACTATTACCACAGCGTAAAACATACAGTGGACGCCTTTGAAGTTTAGGAAAATGCCGATTTTGTCTACACAGCATGAAGTAGACTGACAATAAAGTGGACCAACCAGCGTCTACCAAACGAGGGTATTGCAGTTTGGTGGCGCCACCGCCCCTCACTGGTCCCGCGCCCCCCTCACTATTGCTGTCTAGACGTGCTCGTTGGCTGACTGAGAACTTATAGACTCTGCTATTATTAAATTGTCGACTGTTCTCAGACAGCCCCACTAAATAGATAGGTACAATGGAACACCGAACAAAACATCTATGGACGTTGTAAATCATGTCCCTTATAGATGTCGCGGTGACAATTAATCACTGATTCAAAATAGCGCCTGAGTATTAAATCCCTGTTAAATCTGGTCACAGTGACAATATTTCACTTTAAAAGGCGATCAGCAATGTTGAGGGATGTCTGTGAGTATGTTTTGCCATTTGGATTTGTCTAGTTGTACTTATATAGTTTTGAAATACCTAGTCTTCTGAATATAAGGCACATCAGCTTTCAGAAGCTAAACAATACTTAAATCTAAAGAAGTGAGTCCGATTTTTACTCATTTTTAACCGACTTCAAAAAAGAAGGAGGTTATCAATTCGACTGGTTTTTTTTTAATGTTTGTTACCTCATAACTCGTTACTGGGTGGACCGATTTTTAAGATTCTTTTGACCTTTGGAAGCTAGTGCTTGTCATGAGGTCCCATTTAAATTTTATCGACATCTGACGAGTAATGTTCTCTTAGATTTGCGCGAGCACTACACATTATAAATAAAACAACTTTTACGGATTTAACTCGCGTGTAATTAGATTCTACATGATGATATTATTGCCCGACGTTTCGTAACACTTTTCAGCGTTCGTGGTCACGGGATGACTAAAGATGTAGGTTGTCAAACTTTATGAAATAGTTAAATCTACCGTCACTTTAATTATTAATTTGGAGTGTTCCGTTTCACGCAAACGGAGCTCACGGTGTCATTAGGTCTTGCTGTGTGGTGGTTTGCCTGAGTTTTAATAATTTTAATTACTGGATCCCAAGCAGGTGGTACGGCCCAACCATCTTCTCTATTGAAATTTGGGTGTTTCTTTATTTCAATAGCCTCGCGCAACATCCTCATATCAACATCATAGCCTAAGCCATACTGTGTATAGGAAAGCAACTCATACAGACAGATACCTCAATGGTGACTCTCACCACCATCCTAGTCAGCTTGCTACTGTAGGGAAATCTTTGTTTCAGAGAGCACACGGCATCTGTGACAACAAACATCTTTCTGGCGAGCTTACTCATGTTAAGCATGTACTGCAAGCTAATAAACTGCAAGTACCAAGGCCACGTCACCCACGCCGAGTAAAAGCAGCCACAGTTGAGCGTCAACCTGCAGTCTTACCATACATGAAAGGAGTCACGGACAAGATTGGGAACATCTTGAAGCGAGCTTCGATTAAGACTTACTTTAAGCCGCTAAAGAAGATTAACCAATTTCTACGACCCGTCAAGTGTAATATACCCTTTCAAGATGCAGGTATATACAAGTTGGACTGCGACTGCGGGCTCTCGTATATAGGTCAAACAAAGAGAAGCATAGGCACCTGGGTGAAGGAGCATATAGCTGACATAAAACATAGGCGCGAAACGAAGTCTGCAGTGTGTGAACATACGCAAGAAGGGCCCAACCATTATATAAGGTTCGATAAACCACACATTCTCGCCAAGGAACGTCGATACATCCCAAGGATGTTGCGCGAGGCTATTGAAATAAAGAAACACCCAAATTTCAATAGAGAAGATGGTTGGGCCGTACCACCTGCTTGGGATACAGTAATTAAAATTATTAAAACTCAGGCAAACCACCACACAGCAAGACCTAATGACACCGTGAGCTCCGTTTGCGTGAAACGGAACACTCCAAATTAATAATTAAAGTGACGGTAGATTTAACTATTTCATAAAGTTTGACAACCTACATCTTTAGTCATCCCGTGACCACGAACGCTGAAAAGTGTTACGAAACGTCGGGCAATAATATCATCATGTAGAATCTAATTACACGCGAGTTAAATCCGTAAAAGTTGTTTTATTTATAATCTGACGAGTAGTTTTTGAGTTATCCCTAATAATGCCTATTTAATTGACATTGATGATATCGTAATTTTATCACTTGTATGTCTAAAAAAAAATCTTGAGGTAGTTTCTTGAAAATTTCTATACTTAAAACACTAAAAAGCAGAAAAAAAATATTTTTAAATAAAAAAAACCGCCTTCAAAACTAAAAACGGGAGAAATAAAAATTTTGTTTATAAAAATCTAAAATGTTTTTTGAGGTCGGTGCCAACCTCAATATTTGTAATAAACGTTGTCACTTGTATTTGGGACATAAAGCTACATCTGGCAGTATGAGCAGTATGACCATAGAAAGACATCTGCACCGACCCAAAATAAATAGGGAGCAAGGTAGGAAAAAGAGGTATTGAAAATATATTCCAGACATTTTACAGTGCTGTGTAGTCTGGCCTGCAGTGCCTACATTAACACATAGAAATAGATGGCTATATACCTACTATTCCCCCAATGCGAATGCCAATGTCATCCATCTTCAGGCAATAAAGCTGTCAGATGCAATCTAAGATCTACAACACGTTGAACACGTCAAATGAACATTGCCTCAAGCTCGCCTCCCTTTCCCCCTTTGAATATAACTTGATATAAGTAATGCATAGAACACCACAGGGTGATTCGGTATGCCAAAGCGTGCCGTGACGTTAGTGGGTGCTAAGATAGTTGTTCATTCGTAACGCCGTTGGTGTGATCACCTACTAGGAAATCCAGCGTTGGTTGGCCTTCAATAAGGTGGACCGATGATCTGGTAAAGAAGCCGCCGCTAAGTGCGGACCAATCAGGTTGTAGATTATTTGGAGAGGCATAGAATATCTACTTATAGTGGGCGCCGCTAGGATCTTGTGTATAAAAAATATTTTTCTCTTTTGATTCAGTTTTTAGTGCATCATAGGTACCAATACTTATTAGGATTTAGGTAGGTTTTTCAGGACCCTTCTAACAAGTCGTGCGAGGAGAATGTTGAATTTAAGTCGTTGCGAACTGCTTCATATAACTATCAGTTGAGGTCTCACCAAATTATCGAGTGCCCTTGATGTCAAGAAAATATCCCCTGCGGCCTTGAAGACACGAAATGTTCATTGCCTCATTCCTTCTTAGTTTATGTGGCAATTACGGCAGTGGGTGCCAAATGAGAAATCGCATTACAGGCGCGGACTCAATGCCAGATTAATACACTTAACACTAATCTAAGTGGGTTTATGATAAGCTTATTTATAATGAAACTCATTGAAAAAAACGAAAAAACTTAGTTTTTTTAACCGACTTCAAAAAAGGAAGAGGTTCTCTATTCGACTGTATGTTTTTTTATCTCCATTTGTAATTTATAATTTTGAAGGTACCTACCTATTTTTTAAATATTTTTTTTTGTATTTTATAATTGTTGTTTTTATTATGATAAGATTTACGTTTTAGTTTGTTTTTTAAATTTTTTTGTTCATTCCGCACAATAGGTCAAGTTGTGTACACTTATACGGGGTCATTGTCTATAAATAATTATTAGTAGGTATATTTTAATGTTGTAAATACTTAATTGACAGTAATCTGTTAGTATACCAAATATAGATAAATAAATAAAAAATGAATTCTATCTAATTAATGTAACAGGTGTTGGAACATAGTATCCTCTACTTGAATGCACTTGCTAAAGACTAAGCGCTGTCTAGAAATCTTTTGAGGAGGTTTTCATTACAGGCTTGAGGATCAAGGAAAGGACCCGTCAAGGCCTTCACAAAAAAAAGAGTTCTCGGGTGGAACCACCAGGGCAGTACAAAGTAGTAGGTTACTCGATTTTGTTGGTGGCAAGTAGATGGTTATTGGGAATTCTGTCCCACTAAGCATTTTGTATGCTAGAAAACTCCTAAAGATCATGCAACAAACACATTCTAACTAAATTGTTCAGCTGGAAGCCCTATAGTAGCTCACTGCGCACGTGGTAAGATCACACTCTGAATAGACTCCTAACAGGTGTTGCCCATGGTAAGATCACGCACCAACACCTTCTAAACTGTTTGGCTGGAAGCACCGTAGTTAACTTCCTGCGAGCCCGTGGTAAGATCACGCACCAAACAGACTCTTATCCTAACAGGAGTTGGCTGACCTTCCTGACTAACGTTAGTGACCTATACTGTTCGACTGAAAAAATTGTTGGAAAGTACGTAATGATCAATAGCATACATAATGGGTATTGGGTATTCTGTACGGGTACCTATCAAAATACAGATTTTTTTGTCATCGAATTTCATTTCACCGAAAACTATTCCACGATTTTCAATATCTATTTTTCTTGATTGATCGACTAGCTAATGATCACCGTTTCATATTATCGAATAAACTTTCATAAAAAAAATGTTTCAAAGTTGTGTTGCTTACCAGAATAACGGTCTATCGAACTAACATTTCATATAAACTATTAAGTTATCGATAACACTATTTATAAAAACATGTTTCAATATTTAACGTTACACATTGTAATGTTTCGTTTAACAACATTCCATCGCAGTAACGTTTCATCGAACGATACATTTGCCTGTTGACGTTTGACGATAAAAACTGTTGAGGTTAGTTCTTAATTTAAAAATTAATTCTTAATTTGCAAGTAGGTACACACCATGCAAGCAAGCATACAGCATGCAAGCAAGCATGTAGCATGCAAGCAAGCATGCAGCATGCAAGCAAGCATGCAGCATTTAAGCAAGCATGCAATATGCAAGCAAACATGCAGCAAGCAATATAATGCTCCGCTCGCTTCGCTCGCTCCGCTATGCTTGGTCACAAGTCTAACCTAACCTAACCTAGGTTTATTTTCGTATTAATGGTTTTTCTTTATAGCGGTGGGCCTCAGCCCCCTGCACCCCCCGGCAAGCATCTTGCAGGCATGCATACAACATGCAATGCAGGCATGCATACAACATGCAATGCAAGCATGCATACATCATGCAATGCAAACATGCATACAGCATGCAATGCAAGCATGCATGTAGCATGCCAGAATACAACAAGCAATCTCCGTTAGCTTCGGTTGCACCGCTGCTGACTGCCTGTTGTTCTAAATCTAACCTAACTTAATCCATAGGTTTTCTTTACAGGAAAACAAAAATGATTACGAGTAATAACATAAAAAAAAGTATTTTCGATGTACACTAACTTTAGTGTAGTAAAAATTGATGTTTCAACTATTCTGCAAACTGAAACTTACGTGGAAACAGAATTATGGGTAACAAAACTTCGATTTAACATTATTTCGATAAAATAAATAAAATAGGAAAAGAATTTACGATGGAATGAGCTTGTAGATAACAACTATTCGAGGAAATGAAATTGCGATGTAACCTGATTCTAGGAGTTGTTAATTATTGTATAAAAAGATCTGCGAATAGTATTATGGGGAATGAAAATCGATGAAGTTAATTGCGATAAAGTGATGGGTTCCCATTCTGTACAACCGAAGTGAGTGAGAGCGTGAGCCCGAGCGAACGGAGGTGGGACAGAATTCTATAGCACGGCTAGTTCAGGGGTACTGTGTTGTGTATTATTTAGAGTCAAACACCAGTTAAAATCACCAACTTTAATTACATCAACAACTTTTAAACTTAGCAAAACAAACATGTCTGACTTCACGACATCATTCTATATCTTATTCTATATTTAGCTTACTCTAAACCGGAGAGCGCGGGGCGGATATCCGTCCACAGATTATCTATATCGCGCAGGTAAAATACCCCGCGTACGACGATGCGTTCCGGCTACACACTCCCCCTCTACACCATGACAGCGCCCTCGCTCATGGGGTAGCAAAACTGAATTACCTGGTTGATCCGTAATAGCACTATCTTTACTACATGGGAGAGTACTCTCCTCACTACAAGACTCGGAGCTTTCTACACGACGCGGACGACCACGTTTACGAACCGGCCTTACAGGATCAGGTAAGTCTTCTCCACGATTTCTAAACGGCGTTAACTCGCGAATGTGAAACTTACCAACAATCATTTCAGGATTGTCTACATGGGCAACTTCAAAGGTTGTAGGACTACATTTCTTCGACAGAACATAGCGGCCATCGCGCTTTGGAACGAACTTTGCGGTAAGTGACTTAGCAGAGTTGCTTAGGACATGCGATTTTATAAAACTTTATCACCAATAGCAAAAGACGGACCAAGTTGCCGAGACTTATCTGCCTGAGCTTTCTTCACATCCTGCCGAACTTCTACCCTTTCACGCACTGCAGCTAAGGACCCGAGAAACCTCTTCAAATATGGAGTAATTTGAGGTATGAAGTTATCTTTCTCTAATACAGCCTTAGGATCGTTATAAACATCAAGTGGTGATCTCATCTCGCGAGCAAAAGACAGGTAAGCTGGACTGACTCCTGTTGTTTCACACACAGCACTATTCATCGCAAAACGTATCAAAGGTAAGTACTGAGGCCAAGACGCATGATCATTTCCTACTAACTGAGCTAACTGCGTTTTTAACTCGCGGTTTTTCCTTTCTGCAGGATTAGCCTCCGGATGATATAGAGGAATTAGGTTCTGATCAATACCTAAGATCCACATACACTGCTGCATAACTGCAGAAATAAATTGCACGCCATTATCAGATATAATGCGTCGAGGAAGACCATATCTCAACAAATACTCTTCTACAAGGACACGAGCGCATGCCTCGGATGTGGCATCTTTGAGGGGAAACATCTCTACCCACCTTGTGGACGTATCCTCTACCAACAGTATCCACTTCTCCTTGTTTTCCCCTTCAGGCAATGGACCAAAGAGATCTATCGCAAGCACCTCGTTTCTCTGATTTAGAACCGGCGTCTGCAGCAAACCGTACGGCTTTTCATTAGTCGCCTTGTAACGTTGACATGTAACACATGACTTAACATAATCCGTAACTACTCTACGCATTCCAGTAAAATAATAACCTTGAGCGATTTTCTGATATGTCCTTTCTATACCCGGATGACCTGCCAAAGCATCGTCATGACATTTCTTCAGAATTTCGCTCTGCAACGACACAGGAACTACAAATTGAGGTACATCATTATCTGCATCTGGATTATAGCGATAGAGCACTCCTCTATCCAAAATATAACCTCTCTCAGACCACCTCCTACCTACGATCTCATCTTCAGACTCCATTTCGTCTATAATCTTCTTGATGTCAGAGTCTGACAACTGTTCTTGACGAGACTCAGTGGGACTTCTGGATGGAAGATCTACCACCACAGAGCATACACTACAAACATTAGAATCACTCTCATCACACTGTGGTCGACTGAGAGTGTCCGCTACGACATTAATTTTCCCGGGAGTATATTCAAATTGAAGATTAAACGACTGCAGCCTAAGTGCCCATCGAGCCAACCTACCAGACGGCGACTTTAAAGTGAATAACCATTTAAGTGGCTGATGATCACTGCCTAATCTTATGTCATGGCCGTCTATATACCCACGGAACTTTTCGACAGCCCATATTACAGCCAGAGCCTCCCTTTCGGTCGTACTGTAATTACGCTCGGCTGGGGACAATAGGCGACTTGCATATTCTATCGGCCTTTCGTCATTACCTTCTCCCTGTAACAAAACCGCGCCTAGTGCGTAATTGCTAGCGTCGGTACGAAGAACGAAAGGCTTACTATAGTCAGCTTGTATTAAAATTGGAGCGGTCGAAAGACGCTTTTTAAGCTCTTGAAATGCTTTTACCTGGTCTGGTCCCCATGACCATGCTTGATTTTTCTTTAATAACCGTGTCAACGGTTCGGCCACAGAAGAAAAATTCGAAATAAATTTCCTGAACCAGGAACATGTCTGGAGAAAAGTTCGGAGATGTCGCAAAGAAGTTGGAGGTTTCATATCCTCTACTGCACGAACTTTATCCCCGTCAGGACATACCCCATTCTGGGTAATGACATGTCCGAGATATTTTATCTCATCCCTAGCAAACACACACTTATCTCTATTTGCGCGAAGCTTAAACAACCGAAGTCTATCAAAGACTGCTTGAAGGTCACTTACATGTTTTTCGAAGCTCCCGTCAGTGACAATTAGTAAGTCATCTTGGTATGCTAGTAAAGTTGAATTTTTGAGAATAGAACCAGAACGAAGTCTATCTACTAACCGCTGGAACGTAGATGGCGCGTTCTTTAACCCGAACGGCATCCTCCTAAACCTATAAGCCCCAAACGGTGTTAGGAAGGATGTTTTATCTCTATCCTGCTCACGCACTGATACCTGCCAGTAACCACTTCGCATATCGAGAGAAGACATAAAACAATTCATTTTGGTAGATTGCAGAAGCTCATTTATTAGCGGCATGGGATAAACATCTGTTTTTGTTATTGCATTGAGTTTTCTGTAATCTACGCAAAAACGTACGTTCCCGTTAGCTTTTGGCACTAAAAGCGCTGGTGACCCCCATGCTGACTCGCACTCTTCAATTATACCATCCGCAAGCATACGTTCTACTTCCACACGCATAAGTTCCTTTTTCGCTGGAGTTAGCCTATACGGAGGAACTACTATCGGAGGGTGGTCGCCAGTGTCAATACAATGCTCTGCAAAAGGAGTTGGGTCTCCCCCTGCTTCAAAAATATCCTGATTATCCGCGAGAAGACCACCAAGAAGCACGCGCTGATCCCCACTGAGCGAAGTCGCTTCATCTTCTCGAAGACATTGGTTAACAGTACACAGAGATAGATTTGACACTTTCTCAAATTTCATGTCAAACTTACACTTACTATTCTCAGCAAAATACCAAGTATTATCACCAAAATTAAATACTAAATTGAAAATAGTAAGGAAATCAATACCTAACAAACTCTCATTATTGTTAGATTCCGGAAAAATCAAAAATTTTATTACCTTAGTTTTGTGTCGAAGTGTCACTTCTACCTCTGTAGTAAAAACATCCATAGTCCTGGTTACCCCATCCGCCAACCTAACAATTTGTGTTGACGGCACTAACGGGTGTCCTAGCTGTACAAGGAGAGTGTGTAAAGTATGACCCGCAACACAACTTTTCGCCGCCGAGTCGACCAACGCGGTCCCACACTTACCTAAAATACCAATCTCTAAAACTGGTCTAGAAAACCTATCACTACTATTGTTTACAGGTGACACTTTCAAAACCTGTGACGTTCGTCGAAAAGCTTCTTCGACATAGTCGCACGTAATCGAATAAAACGCCTCACCACTTGACGACGGATTACATTTCTTACAATTAGATTTTATTACATTCGCGGCACCACAACCGTAACACTTTATTTCACTTTTTAACTTTTCTTTATCACAGCTGTCTTTTGTATGACCTACACGCTTACAGTACGCACAGAATAAACGCTTAGTTTTCGCCTGCGACGACGTCTCTGTCGGCGCCGGCGTAGGTGGCATTACGAGCGGCTGGGGTGGTGCTCGCCACATTTTATATGTAGGTTTTACAGCTGGGCCATGAGAACTATTCTCTTTTATCGAATCCTCGATTCCTCTAGCTTTTATGGCCAAATCTTCGAAGTTATGTATGCTATCCCTGCATATACGTTTCCGAATTCGGCGGTCTAATAGGCCGTATGCCATATCTATCTCAACTTTCTCGGTCAGATCACCTGGTGGCAATTTAGAAAACATGGCACGTATTTTTGCTATGAAAATATCTGTGTTCTCTGCGCCTTGCGAGAGAGCAAACAAATCTTTGTATATCTGGAATGGTGGAGTTCGTTCACCAAATGCACTTTTTATTCTAGCTATTGCATCTGCCCAGGTCATAGTTTTATTTTTGATACCCTGCCACCATACTGCAGCATGACCTGTGAGCAGCATCGACATACCACGTACTGCATTGCTGTCTGTTATGCTCAAACAGTCTTTGTATGTCGTAATGGCATCGACAAAATTATCTAAAGATTCCTCCGGCCGGCCGGCATACCTTGCAGTGCATTGCGAAAAATTCCCGCCATTGCTGCCGGCGATAAAACCCGATGAGAAGTCCATATTGTTTTGTTGTGGCGTTGACGATCGTACTTCGTTTATTAGTTGCTGGCAAAATTGATTTTGAGATTGTTGTAGCGTCAACAACAAGTTGCTAAGAGCCTCCTGCGACATCGTAATGTTCCCCGAATCGCCCGCGCTTGCGGCGGCGGGAACATCAGGAGCCCTAACATCGTCTTCAGACATTTGTCTTGTTCGCGGCATTGTGAAGCCTAATAGCACTATACCGAAGAACACAAAAGTCGATACAAGCACGATGAAGTACTTTGCAACGTTTTTCACAACATATTTTGTACTCTAACACACAAAACAGCGTTTGCCGGCCCCCGAAAAAAGTAGGTACACTTTACACTTATTTTAACACGTTGGGCGTCCAGATTATAGCACGGCTAGTTCAGGGGTACTGTGTTGTGTATTATTTAGAGTCAAACACCAGTTAAAATCACCAACTTTAATTACATCAACAACTTTTAAACTTAGCAAAACAAACATGTCTGACTTCACGACATCATTCTATATCTTATTCTATATTTAGCTTACTCTAAACCGGAGAGCGCGGGGCGGATATCCGTCCACAGATTATCTATATCGCGCAGGTAAAATACCCCGCGTACGACGATGCGTTCCGGCTACAATTCCCAATTTCCATCTACTGTGGCAAAACGTTATTGTCTGTGGAAGTGAGATGGTGAATAGGATGCACATACACTACAACTATATTGCTCATAACAGAGAAACTGCAGACGTTCCTAAAGGAAGACTTCTGGCCGAAGGCGTTGTATTTCGGCGCTATCGAGGACGGCTACCGAACACTGCGCAATAAGTACTTACGTCAACAAACATAGATGATAGTGCCTAGTGGTTAGTTATGTGTATTTTGTTTTTATAATTATGTATGTTAGTCTTTAAGGCATTTATTATATATGGGCCTAATGTTTTATACTTTGTTGCCGGAAATTAAGAATTATTATCTATTATAATTATTATTATTACTATGGTGACAGACTGTAATGTTGAGATGCCGGTAGCTCTATAGTCTGGCGGACTTTAAAACAAGTAAGTACCTACCTACCTACATAGGAATAAAAACCAAACAAAACGAATATAATTTTGTTCTCGCTTAAGGATACCTCGTTAAATTATAGATAACAATAGATAATTACCTCTAAGAATAGGTAATTATTGTTTTCTATAACTGGCTTAATACCTTTAGTTTAGTTTAGTTTAGGCTTAAAGTGAATTAAAATTCTCTTGAATTTAAAGCCACTTTAAGCCAATAATAATTCTTACCTAATTCAACAAGACAACAATATCATAAACTTTCGGTAACTAACTAACCTTCATAAGACGAAATTGAAATCTAATTTATACTTGGATACCTACCTAATACCTACATTAATTTCCAAAAGTTTCTTGGTTGCGCAAGTTAGATTATTCGAAATAGTCCCATTGCCACAACTAACTTAGATTGAGAGCTAATTTAGGAAAGTACAATCGACAGCGTATCAAGTGTAACCATTATTAAAAATCTGTGAGTGTAACT
The DNA here is from genome assembly GCA_955850985.1 of Elophila nymphaeata. Taxonomy (NCBI): domain Eukaryota; kingdom Metazoa; phylum Arthropoda; class Insecta; order Lepidoptera; family Crambidae; genus Elophila; species Elophila nymphaeata. Next base: position 3,634,743 of record OY039066.1, read on the forward strand.
GACGCTAGTTGGAAGCGTCGTTAGGCGACTCAGAAATTCTGAGTTGAGCGCGTTGAGCTATCTGTATTCTGAGTCAGAATACAGATAGCTCAACGCGCAGGCCCCTACCGACACGGACGCCCTAGGGACGTTAGGCGGTCGAGAGACTCCCCACGGGGGAGATGCTCGGTCGCCCAGTAATCCCCTAGGAACGTTCGACCTACAGGCTTGAGGACCCCCCAAGGTCTTCGCCTTCTTAAAAACCCGGTGACGCAGAAAATGTCATCAGAGACAATCTGCAATAGAATATAAAAAAAAAAACGCACAGGCAGGTGCTGGACATGGGTTTCCGGGAACAGAGATCGATCCTTCCGACCACCGTTAGACTACCAACGTGAACGCACAAGCACATTAACTTAGTTGGAAGAATTAAGGATTAATAATATGTGTTAATTAGGTAATATTATCCTTTAAAAAAAACACACTTTTATATTCAATCGGACATAAAAGTGAAAAATAACTTTTAAGTACTTATAAAAACTAAATGATGAACGAAAAGTATAGATACCTAATTATAATGTAGAGAAAAGCGTGGGGTGCCGAAAGAAAACGCCTCAAAGTTGACAAAACTCATATAGCGGCCACAAACGAGTCATCTGCCCTACAATCGATAATAGATAATTATGGCTTTATGGAAAAAAAATATTTTTGCGTTTACAAACGCGTAAATTTTTTTTAATACTAGAAAATATGCACTGAAAAAAATCGACTTGCCTCAGGCGGGAATCGAACCCGCATCATCTTCCGCAATCCGGGCGGCTGGGTTGACCACTTCGCCACCGAGACACTGCTTTCGCTGTCGTAATTTGTTGTTTTTTTTTCTAGTAATTATGGCTTAATAATAGATATGTAAAGTGGCTATTCGATGATATGGTCCATCATCTTCTTCGATGTTTTGGCGTTTGTGAAATGAATGGCACCTACCTTAATAATTCATTGTTATCATTAATAATAATTCATTCTTCTATCTAGGTCCTCGCACGTCCCTGCGGGGTGGTGCAAACCGCAGGGGACATGTGGGACTCGAGGTAAAGCGTTCCCTCCATGCCCACTAAACATCCTCCCCGGCCTGACCTTCAGTGCGCTACGGGACGGCTCGGGATCTGCGCACGTAAGCGCAACTACACCGAGACCGTCCCAAAGGTATACCTAGGTATCTATATGAATACCTACTGAGTTCGAGGAAACGCCACAGTCATTACCTAAGAACAATCGTCGCAATAATAAACTAATGATTATAAATACAATATGTTATCGCCAGGTCGTCGGTCAGTCGAACTCCCGAGTGGGAAACGAGTCGTCGTCTTTATCAGTCTTATTATTGTATTGATAGGCAATTTGTTTTATCAAAGTGATGGATCCGGAGAGACAGCCGCTATTGTCACACCCTGTTGCTATAAGACATTTGAGGTTCAGGTAAGGAAGTATGTAGATACACCTACCTACTTATTTATTTATTTAAAACCTTTATTATAAGTACAAAAAAAAGCGACACAAAAGGAGGACTTAATCCAAAATCATTGACTTTTACTAAAGTAGGACTACAATTTTATTTTAACATAATAAGAACAATCAGCAATATTTATATTCGGTTTTGCAATGCAATTGTTTGCATCTAGTTTTGTAACAAGAATTGGTTGGATCTAGTTGCAACCGCTATGATATCGGCTAGACCCAAGAAACTTATAGGTAAAACTGTAACCTCCTTGGCTAGACCTAGTATTAGCCACTAGGATTTCGTTGGACCTAGTTCTAGCCGGAATGATACCGGTCAAACCTAGTTTTAATCGGCTAAAAGTAGGTGTGGACGCACTTCGGGTTCTAGCCGTAACATTATAAATTTTGAAATGTTCTTATACCTAATTTCTTGTGTAACCTAAGTAGTCGAGTTTTATAAATATTTTTTCAAAATATTCTACCTTATCAAAATAAAAAAGTGACCTAGCTCCAGCATAGCTCGGAAACTTGGGGCAATTTTCATAAAATTTCATTTATCTTGTAGATAATTTAATTATTTAAATATTCATAATTATGAGCAAATTGGCACCTTGTTACGAAAAATCAACAGTTTAACTGTTTTTTTGCGTCTTTTCCGAGTGTTTTAAGGTCGCCATTCACGAGCGAGCCGGAGCGATCCATCGATCCATTTGGCACGCTGTCGATCGTCCATGAATTGTCACTGTTGGTCCAAATGGATTGGCTCGGCACGACAGAATTCCTACCGCGCCAAGATCGACAGCGAGCCAAATGGATCGATGGATAGGGCCAGTACGTGCCCTTTAGTATTGCCAAGGTGCAATTTGTACCACAGAAATGTATGAAACCTATGAGTATATCTTCTTTCAAATAAAAGCATATGACCATCCATTCTCTTCCAGGCCACTATACTACGACGAAGTGTTATACGCGCAGACAGCTGTAACTTGGCGTCGAGCCCGCCTCAGTCTGGTCCTTATATACTGGGCCGTAATGGCGATTATCCTGTCCATCGCCGTCTGTTTATTGGTCACCACTCCGAAGTGTCGGCTCTATGACGTCGACGTGGGGGTTGTTCCCTCCGTTCCTCCAGTGCATATGTCGTTTACGCCCCTGGTATCAAGCAGCAGAGCGTTGTACAATGATCTAGTCTACACTGTTTGAGGATAAGCATTTAAATGAAGATAGTGTGTACTGTAACCTGCGAACACATATACACATGTTCGCAGACTGTAACAGTTAGAACCTGCGCAGACGATGGACTTATTCCCCATCAAAAAATGGCCGCCAAGATCTTGACACGGACTACACGTGTGAAACTATGCAACACCAATGTGCAAACAATTTGCTCGTCGGAAATGTAGTGAAGCATGCACTACGAAAAAAAATCTATAGTGTTGTAATTTACTTATTCAAGGGGCTGACTCGAGCCAACTAGCGCCACCATAACATTTTATTTCATAACTTCTCAACAAGATCAATTTGAAAAATGTAAAATGGGCTCATTCACAGATTTAATATTTATCTAACTACTGTAAACTCGTTTACATTAAGTTATATAATGGGTTTATGTCAATTGTAGCCACTTATCGCAAAAACACATTTCAAAACTTAACGGACCGATGTAAAATTGTGGTGTGTCGTTTAATAAAAGCTCGCTTATAAGAAGATCGTAGCCGATTCAAATTTTTTAAAATTGATCTGATTTGAGAGTTATAAAATTAAATGGCATGTATTTAACGCGGCGACATATTATTCTGAATAATTAGCCAAATTAAATGTATTGGTGCACCCGCCACCAAGCAGCGCTAGTTGGCTCGTGTCAGGTCTGTCGATGAACTATCTCGTATGCATTATACGTTACACCATCCAGTTGTGAATGTGAAATATGTAGGTACAAAAAAGTCCGCGAATAAAAGTCCCTTGTCTGCGCAGGCCTTTAGGGTAGGTATGTAACCAATGCTAGGTAGGTAGAAACCTATTTGTAAATGTAAGGAATGGGTGTGAATTTTTGAAGTGAAAAGGATACACTATTTTTTCTTTTTTTTGTCACTTTACTACAAAACAGGTTGTATTTCGGATGTAATAGAGCGATTTCTTGATTCTTTGCGTTAAGATTAGTATAAGTTGTTTACACCTAACATTAAAAGACTGATATGGTTTAAATAAACAATATATTCATTACGAAATGTGTTTTATTAAAACTTCACTGTACAAAAATATACAAAAGAGAGATCGTCTAATTAATGTTACACGACTTATATCATGCTTCCCTATTTAAAAATAAGTATTGTACCGTGTATTTAGGCGGTATTCAATAACGCCTAAGTTCACAATATAAAACACTACGCATGAGATTGCACTATGAATGTACAGTCGACAGCACATCAGGATAACCAGAACTGGAAAATTTCTGGAATAATTTCGCAAACTTATTCCACGATCAGTTTAAATTGTAGATATCTACTGAAGAAATTTGACAGTTTGCTGCAGCTTGATCTGCCATCGTCAGTACATTAACTGACACATAACTATTATATAATACCAACGAATCATTAAAAATATCTATTTCTACTAAATTATTCTTTCTATGGTAAATATAACTCCATTTCAAATTCATTATCACAAAGCATCCATATAGTTATAGTACAAACAGCCGCAGGCCAGGCTACCGAAAACAAATTTCGTCAACAGATTATCAACCTTATTGTATAGAAAAATATTTCTAAGGTATTTTATAGAATTTGCAGTAGCCTGTGTGCAGCGTTTTTACAATTATGTGACATTTAACAGATATATCAATTTCCTATGACGATGAACGGTAGTACGCAATATTAGTTGGACAAGTTACACCTCATGGTAGACGAGCGGAGTAAGTACTGATCAGACGAGAATGAACACAATACAGCTTCAGTTGGTATTTTTTGAAAAAAAAAACTTTGGTATTCTAAAATATGTTCTAAGATAGAAACAATAAGACTGATATTTCTTTGTTGTACAGTAGGTACCTACTCCTCTACCCTCTTGACTAATGGAGAGCACTTTTACGACGGCACTTCACTTAACTATTCGTATTGGCGTATTTGCATTATTTCTCCAAACATGGCAATGCGTAGTTTGTCTATTTGAATAGATTTCCTATTTTTGCACAAAAAGAATACCTAATCCAAAAACTAACACACAAGCACAAACGTGTTCCATACGCTTGTCGGTTATTGGATGCACATTAGAGTCAAAATTATTTCCGATGTCCGTCCACACGAGGCTCGCTAAGTAGCGTACACGCATACATATATTTTGACATATTGAAATTATTTGGATACACTCAAGAGTATGGACGAAAAGTTTGTTGTTTCCTAATACCTACATGAAATATTTGAACCTATAAATCGATATTGCGACGCGATAACGAATGACCAAGTGAAATGCCGCTATTAGACGATCTCTATAATACAAAGTACAAAACAAGTTTAGGTACGTAGTAACACTTCTGTAAAATCTTAGGAACAATTCTCATTTTTAAATTGTTAGTACTAATAAATGTACATTTCATTACGAAATGGAAAACAATTAGTTTCGAGGCGAGAATCACCAAATTTCCACCATTTTGGTGGAGTGTTCAGCCCCCTGATTGCGCTGCTTACAACGTATTAACCGAATCCAAAATTCTTTCGCTTTCATCATTTTGACAACAGATTGACAGCTGTCAGATGTTAAAACTTAAGGAAACGTTAACGGTTTGGTTTTGGTTTTTACGTTGCTTAATACGCTGCCAGCACACTAGGCAGTCCGGATACATAAATACGAGTTCTGGAAGGGACAAATGTGTTTGATGTACAATAACATAATTATGTTAACGACTCATGGTTATAATGGTTATTTATGTATTTAGGTTTAATTATAATAATAACTATAATTAATAATGTTTGTCTGCGACCATAATATAAAACTCTTTAATGATACTTAATTTGGGCTAGATAATTAGTGTCGGCGTGGAAATGTATATTATTTGTGTGCATTATTTATCTATTAACTTCTCGGACTATGATTAGAAATGTTTGTAAAAGTTTAAAACAAGAGCTTACAAACTGATTTTTTGAGAATTTATTCTGCGATCACATATAATAGTACCAAAATGAATTTTAGAAACTTTAAAGTTAAGTTACTAAATATTTAAAGTTTAAGAAAAATTTAGAGAGCAATCCTGTCTGAACCAAAATCAGATATTCTTATCGTAGCCCTTTTGCTTCTTGGGTGACTTACCTCGTTAGATTTTTTCAAAACGAGATAAAATATAGTGTAAAATTAGCTATTTGTACTAAAAGCAGGTTTAGTTGTAGTGGTTTCTTAAATAAATTTAATTTATACCAACTTCTAGAATTAATAAAGGTACAAATACACTCGGATTTTTTTTTAACAATTATGCGGTTTTATTAACAATAACATCGTTACTCAAACCGTTCTTCAAATGATACTGCGTTTTAATTGTATTCAATAAATTCACATGCCATATACATAACAATAAGTTTTGAAATAACATTTTAGTGTTTTTTTTAAAAAAATGTGTTCCGTAAATTTGTTTAACTATCTCATAGCAGTAAAACAATTGTGTGATTTTAATCTAGTTTTATTTTCTATTAAATTTGTCACTAGATAAATGCAAGCAAATGCAAGTATAGCACCCCATCGACAAACAGTTGAAATTCTTAAGTTATAGTAAATGCTTAACAACTTAGTTCAATAGTAATATTATGCCACTTTTGTTGTATGCAATATATTAAAACAGATCATGTATGTGCAATCTCACTATTCAACTCTATATAATCGTGTAGCAGACATAACGCCGACCCAATTTTACATAGTTGAAATTAATTTAATTACCCATTCGGTTAATAGCTTAACAAAGAATATGATACATAATACAAGGTAATAAAAGTTATTTATACAATCGTAAAAATATCCCTACCTTAAATAATTTTCCAACTAAAATTAAGTTTTTTAAACATAATAAAGCTGTTTAAAAAATAATATTGATAGAAATTGATTAATTTACTTATTATTAACATACACCGATTCCGATATTTGTTCTAGAATAAATTATACAGATAAGGAATGACTAAGTGTAGCTTCCATATATATTTTCAAAATTTCAACGACACAATTAAGAATATTTGCCATATTAATAATCTAAAGTTTACTTCTTTGAATATAAACAATTTTCTCCTAGGTGTTAAAATGTTTACTATACCATACAGTTTCGCGGTCTTGGCACGATGTAGATAAGTGCTTATTGTACTGTTTATATCATAAACACATTATTATATTAGGATTATTTTCTGAACTTTGAAGCCTCATCTTTCTTTGGATAACAATATAAAAATATACATCTTATTACAGATAATGCCTTGAAACTTCATACAAGCTATTGCATAATCACTGTTTGGCTAGTATATACTAATAGACTTTGTTCGTATATACTAATGTCTTACTTATAAATAGATGATTATAAAATCAGGTCTATAGATTCTGTATTGAGATTATATTTTCAGTGGAATTCCTGAGGTTGGTTTAACATTATTGTAACGATATACAAATATCAGCTTATTCTACTTTTATAAAAATTAGGCTGTTACTACTTAATGTCTTATACACGTTAGTTACAAAAAAATATTTAAATGCAAGTAAAACATGTATCTGTACACACTAAGAAATTAAATAATACAGCGCACAACATCATATAGTAGATTGTACGTAATATAGAATAATTTTTAAATTTCGCAAAAACTGTTTTAGAATGTCAACTAAAAATATTTACATTATTACCTTTATATAATATCCCATAGACTAACAATTCACGATTCTCATAAAAGCTTTCAGTGCTGTAACGTGACATGGCATCAAAGTGTAAAACAACTTACTGGCCCTGGCCGCAACAAAATTAATAAAACATGATTTACAATGAAGCTACGTTAATTCCTATTATTACTGGTATAAGAATATTTCTCTTCAATTAACATAAAAACTGAAACTTTAAAAGAATAATGGATTAAAATTAATAAATGCTAAAGTACACAAGAAATAGAGACAAGTAATACCAAATCCTCTTCGCTCATAAGAATACTAAGAGGTTTTTATATACATTCGCATACCAAACTTATTATTTTATACTATGTTATATAATTATGAAGTTTCTTTTATTTTTTCATTTTTGTAGTTTTTAAATTTAATGAATATATTAATTATCTTCTCAATTTTCATTTCATATCTGAGTAAGACGACACAAGACAATATAAATAGTGTTTACAGTATTAAATATTATACTGTCTTAAATGCTGGCAATTCGCCACCGTTTTGAGGCACATACTGCCAGATGTAGCATAGAGAGAAACCAAAAGTATAGTACATAAAGCACTGGTCACAGACAAAAACACTTCAGGTTGCCACAATCTGTCAAACTTCTAGTAAATATTGCACTTTATGTCAAATGCGTTTAGGTTGAAAATCGTCTGGCGGAGTTCATCATTTTGTGAAAACGTGACTTGCTGCTGGATGTACATTAAATGCGTCTGTTCATGGTGTTTCCACAAGAAACTATATTATTAGCAACTAAACTAAGAAGAAACGTTAACAGTACTTCTATATTCAATATATTTCATATAATAGTTAAATTACATCAGCCACACGTCCATTTAACGTTCGCTATTGTAATACTACTTATTAGAAGTATTCACTTATCTATAGCTTCTCTCAATTACAAATAAATCGTTACAAATACTTTCACTTAATGTAAATTTTATTTTTAAAATAATCCATGTTAAGCGTGCCCGCACACGTCAGCAATACCGATTTTCCGATCAAATAGAATTCTATGTTGCAAGGCAGAAAGTCTACAAACAGCACGTTTTAAGATAAATCGATGCATCCCGGTCGATCCGATTGTAGGCGGAAAAATAAACGTTTGGGAATTCATAGTTCCAATATAAAATGTGTTTCATAACTAATATAACAAAATTAAATGCGAGTGAGTTTGTCTCCAAAACCGCCTAACTGATTTTTTGGAGGGATTGGGTAAAAAATAGATCTCGTCATGTTTCTAATATGGTAACATTGAATACGAGGTAGTTCGTTTGTTACGCTTTGACTCCAAAACCGCCTAACTGATTGTTTTGGGTCAATTGTTAAAGAAATAAATGAGGCCCTGGAGACTGTTCGTACGCCACGAAAAACGTTACACAGTGGAGACGCACGTAATTGTTGATGGTATTGTCCTAATGAAACTGCCAATATTATCAACTTACCAATATAAAATGCAAATTGCCTTATTAATAGAAAACTTAATTCTGATTTTTCAATTTAGGCGAACTAATGATATGTTCGCCTTAATACAAAATCCGGATATAAAAAAACTAATTACATATTTTGTATAGGATATCTATCAAAATTTTATCCCTAGCAGGCAAAAGTGTAGAAAGATAAGTTATTGAGGCCGGCCATCATAGTGTAACTATCATCTGTCCTGGTTGTTGGCTTTTGTAGGTTGGTTGCGAAAAATCGGCCCAATTGTGTACTAAAGTCGGTCGTGTGCTGGCAAGCTAATTATTGTAGATACGTTGATGAAACATAAATCCGTCAAGTTATGAGTCTGCACAAGGAATCGGTAATTGAATATAGGGCGTAAAGTTGTGTTTCTTCTTGGTTCCGACTTTGATTAGTTTGTTTAGCGATTACAGCCAGTTCTTCCAATGCTTTTTCCAGAATGTCCTGGTGTTTTGGGAAGCTGAAAATATTAAAAATTATTTATTTAGTCGATGTAGGGCACAGCGGATACACCTTACAGAAGACCGTAGTGAAATAGCACCACATTCTGTTGGTGAGTAAAGTTCCCAGAGTTCCACGTGGTAGGGAAGGAGAATAGGGTCGGCAGTGTTGCAAGTGTCTATAGGCTAGGGTGACTGATTACCACCAGGCAGGGCATATGCGTGTCTGTCAACTAAATAACATAAAAATTACCCTCTTTTTAACCTTTAGAGCAAAATAGAATGCTTTGCCGTAATCTGAATTTAATTCCGAGTTTAATGGAATCCCAAAAGTACTACTCCATTTTTTTAAGGTCCGTATTCTTTTTTTAGCCATGTGATGCTGGCAGAGTAGAATACTATCACCGCATATCCTCCAATGGGTGTCGTAGAAGGCGACTAATAGATCAGCAATGGGGTAATTGATCACCTTATATTCCGTCCATCAATCCGCAATGGGCAAGCGTGGTGGACTACTGCCCAAACTTCCTTCGATGACAAGGAGAGGCCTTGTTTCCCAGCAGTGGGTCGAATTATGAAGGCTGTTATTATGTTGATGATTTTTTTTTATGGTACGGTTAACCTAGTACAGATTAGCCTGGCGTCACAGTTTTACAATTCGCCAGCAGTGGGACCACCGTGACTTTTAAAGTACTAAGGAAAATCACCTCCTCGACCTATTTTTTTTACTACCGGCCTTAAATAAGTAAAGAAAGTATTTAAATTTAAAGCCCCTATAATATTTTTAATAATTTACACTACAATTTACATTTGCTCAATTTAAGCGATTGTTGCGGAAACCGCACAACTGCTATTTAAAACTTCACCGACCTGGTAGCGAGCGTTTGTGCCGCATTCGTAAGGTCGTGTTCGTCGAGCGGCACGGCGAGCTGCGCGGCGAGCGCACGAACTGGCTTAGCTTCGCACGCTAGCGCAAACACTCTAACTCGAACTCTCCCCAACAGCGGCTGAAGGCCAAGGCTTATTAGCATCGAAGTTATCTGCGTGTTGATCTACAAGATACAATATATACAGATGTTAGTACAATACTAGGTGGTAGACCCATATGTAGGGTCGTCTGGGTAGGTACCACCGCCTTTCTTATTCTGCCGTAAAGCAGCTCGCTGTGTTTCGGATTGAAGAGAAAGGTAGCCAGTGTAATTACTGGACATGGAAGGCATATCATCTTAGTCCCTAGGATGGCAACGCGCTTGTAGTGATAAGTGATTCACCCTTAATAATGCAAGTGTCTATAGGCGACGGTAACCACTTAACATCGGGTAGGCTAAAAACAGATGCTGAGTCTTTCATTCATCAAATAAAAGTGACAGCACCAGTTTTAAGCCACGACTAACTTTAGTCTGTGTTTTGTAATAAGGGGAAACTGTCAGATGTGGCTTATGTGTAACCAAATGTTACATAAAGCGCTGCTCAACTCTTTTGGGCTTACGAGTGTGAATTTAGTACTGTACTATCATAGATTTAAAAACTGTAGATAGACAATGTGAAAGAGAAAGAGCATACTAACGCGTATATTAGAGCGAGATAGATAGACGACACCATTTCATGTACACGCTGGCGGCCTAGGTTGGCCTTTTGGTCTGAAAGTCTGTTTGAAAAGACAGCAACTGTCAGGTAATGCAAAGTGCAGTAATATTATGTCACGGAGACAGGTGCATTATAGTAGAAGATCCGAACCTAGATCGACCTTCACCGAGCTGATAATAGAATGAAACATATTTTATTATTAATTTAGTATATTAGAAAATATATTAAAAATGGGTTGTCTAAAAAAATCAGACTATTTTTAATTATTTTTTGAAAAATGATTTTTTTAAAAAAATGAATAAAATATTGCAACATCAAGATAATAAGAAAATTTTGTCCTGACTGATAGTAGAAACCGTATAGAATGTGCAGGCATTGGGTTGTCTATTATTTACCTGCGCGAACTACTGGGTTGTCAGATATGAACAGGTATGTCGATATCAGTTACTTTCACTCGATTGGATAATAGAAAAAAATTTATATCATCATAAGCGCGCGACAAAATTTTCTTATTATCTTGATGTTGCAATATTTTATTAAAAATAATTTTTCAAAAAATAATTAAAAATAGTCTGTCCAGGATTTTTTTAGACAACCCATTTTTAATGTATTTTCTAATATACTAAATTAATAATAAAATATGTTTCATTCTATTATCAGCTCGGTGAAGGTCGATCTAGGTTCGGATCTTAGACTATTACTCATTTTTGGTCTCTGCCGATTCATTTTAATGCCAATCTATTAACGTTAGTAATAATTCATCTATATCTAGAACCTATAATTCAAAGTGCCAAAAGTAGATGAAGTGCAAGTAATATGCATGTTAAATCGCAGCAAGTAGACAAAAGTGATCTCCATGAATTTAAAATGGTCAATAAATTTGTAAATATGGGTAAGTATTCTATTATAATAAGCCGTTTACCTGCTGTTCCGAATTCCTCTTCATGTTCTTAGTTATCTTATCGCTGGCAGTGATGAAAGTCACCGAGATGTGTGGACTATTTGGCTTATCATTTTCATTCCAATTTAAACTTTTATTCGCGGCACCTTGAAAAAGTAAATAGTGACTATTAAAATTATTCAAAGGCCTCAATAACATTAAGAAGTGTTAAATTCTACTAATTTAATAATAAACGGATGTACAGTCAGCTTCAGAAGTAGATAATCACTTTAGTACCATGTCATAGCAACGCCAGCGTTTGTGGAGTAATAGTTGCGACAATTATGTATCAATTATTATTATGACAAGGTACTAAAGTGATCATCTACTTTTGATGGTGACCGTACTACTCTGTCAAGAAAGTATCGGGAAAAGACTAATAATACACAAAATGTTAGTTATTGATCCAAATTTATTTTATCACCTTCAAAGTATGCTCCTTCAGAAACGATACACATACGCCAACGAATAATCCAATCTTCAAAACATTTTTAAACACTGTTTCCGGAATCAGTTCTCGCCGCAAATTCTCCTTTATGTCTTCTACCGAAGCCACTCCGAAGCTTGTTGACTAGTTTGCATGTCAAACTCGTAAATCCACGTCTCGTCACCAGTAACAATGCGTTTCATGAATGTTGTGTCAGAATTGACTCGTTCTAGCATGTCCTCAGCGGCTCTAATGCGACTGAGTTTTTAGAGAATATTCAGGCCTTTTGGGACTAGCCGAGGGGCAACATGTTTCGTACCCAAGTGATTATTTAAAATGGTACGGATCGACTCGTGAGATACAGAAAGATCGGCGGTTATCTCTCTTAAAGTTGAATGAGGATTTTCTGTCACTATTTCCTTCACTTTTGCGATGTTAACTTCCGTTGCAAACGTTGATGGCCTACCAGAGCGAGGCAAATCCGCCGTCACATTTCGATCGCTTTTGAACACTTTGTACCACGCATAAGCACGTGTTTTTGATTAAATCGATTCACCGTAAGCCTTCTGTAACATTTTCAGTGACTTCGAACACGAAATTCCATTGGCGATGATTAACTCTTTGAGACAAACTCTTAAGACAAACTCTTTGTACGATATTTTTTGTCCATTCGCAATACACACTAGATATGATATAACCAAAAACAGCACTGTATTTAATACAAATAACAGATGCAACACAAACAGTTGTGCCAATCTAAAAACAACAAAAAAAAACTGATTTAGGAACAATAAACAAATAATCCATTCCCGATACTTTATTGACTGAATGTATGAATGTCTAATTTTTACTCATCCTCTGCAGACAAAGTCGCGAGCAGAAGCTAGTCTATACTTATATTATAAAGCTGAAGAGTTTGCTTGTTTGAAAGCGCTTATCTCAGAAACTACTGATTGAAATTGAAAAATTCTTTGTGTATTGGAATCTTGTGTCTTGGAATGGAATTTGTTCTTTGTGTGTTCCATTAACGAGGAAGGCTATAAGCTATATAACATCACGCTACAATAAATAGGAGCTGAGCATCAATGAAAAATGTTGCAAAAACGGGAAATTCACGCGAACGAAGTCGCGGGTACAGCTAGTTTAAAATAAAAACCAACTGCTTCAGTGTTTGTACTAATTGCAAAGGAAAATGTCCCTCCAGTACTTTTTGCGTGAAAGAGTAACAAACATCCATACATACTTTCGCGTTTATAATATTAGTAGGATTTGAGGTACAGCGTTTGGAAAAAATTAATGAAAGAGAAAAAGGATTTAACTTACCTTCGGGAGATCGAACTGTGTCTGCATTCAACTTTTGTTGGACGAAATATAGGATCTCCAGGGCTGACACTTTGTGTTCCCTTACACTGAAAAGATATTACCACATGTTACAATGAAATAATCACTATTCTAATATAATTAACGATAGCCTCAAGGTTGGTTGTCTAACGAGTTGCAAAAGTTAAGTTAGAATAGTACATTGTTCACCGCGGGAAGAAAGTGACAAATTACTAATGAAGGAGCATTTTGCACAATACTCCCGAGTTGGGAATCGAACGTTCTCCAAGTGCTACATAGTGCTTTATACTACACCTGTGCGGAGCATTCAAAGACTTAATTATATATAATTAAGTCTTATAATTATATATATAAAAATAAGGTGACATGGGATTTTTTTTAGAGAAATTCCCACTCGTCACCTGAGGGGACAAAACTGGGCTTATTGTCGGATAGTTTCTTCAGCGACCAATTTTGTGTCAACATACCTGTCATTAACCCAGTAACTGACTCTCACTATTCCATCGTCCTGCTCTAGGACCATCCCTGCTTTGCTCAGTTCGTGAGCATCAGCTCTGCTCGATGTACAACAACAGCAGCAGTTGTAGCCAGCATCCCAGAGGTGCTTCGCTAACGTAGCACTCCTGGCAGCCGCTCTATCATTGCTCGGTGTACCCCAAAAGCAAACGCAGATGAGGGTTGACTGGGAAAAAAGAAAAATCTCTTTTTATCCCCCCTGGTAGACTTAAGCAGCCAAAAGCTACAACTCAACATGCCAACGAAGTACAGAGCAAAATAAGCATACATAAACACATAAAACTACGCTTTCCACGACTCCCATGAGGAAAGACAAAGATCACTTCGTTTCACTTGTTGCTATCCTTAAGGTGGTATCCAAAGGTTCATTTTTCGTTCATTTTCGCCTTCCATTCGGTACATTTGCGGTACGGTAGAATAGCATCACCCCATATCTTCCAATGAGTGTCGTAGAAGGCGACTATTCAATTCAATTCAATTCATTTATTCATTTGTGAAATGCAGGTTATAACATTCATTTAAGTGAAACGTCTGATACCACCTTTACACATATCTTTCTCTTCATCTACTTTCATTACAGGCCTCATACATGTTCGGCGAGTGCTTTTGACCTGGCTCTTCTTTTGGATGTTTTCAATTTAATCGATGATCGTTTACCTAAAATCTAAAGAACGTCCCGCGTCTATACTTACTTCCAATTCATATTATTGTCTTCGTCAGACTACTTTCACTCACCCTTTTGACATGACCAAATCATTCGCGTATCACTTTCTGTGATCACTTTCTCTATTCTTGTCACTTTTTTCTTTCAATCAATCTACCCTGGCCGTGCTCCTCATGGCTCTTATTTCTACTGCATTTATTTTGCTTTCATGACTCTTTTTCTATAGCCAAGATTAATTTCCATACATCACCGTTGGGACTAGCACACTGCCATACACAGCCAGTATAGCTTTTTAAACATCTTCTGACTATGCACAAAAAGCCCTTTTCACTATGTTCCATATCATGCATCAGACACTAGCTACAACATTAAAATATAATAAATGTAATTAATTCCTAAAAGAATACCTCAACATTGTTGATTACAGTAGGCAATTCTGTGTCCATTTTCTTCAATATTGTTGCCATCCGCTCTAGCGACAGAGAGAATCCAACAGAACTACATTTCAGATCTGCGTTATCATTAGCCACCTTCCAGAATTGTTGGACCAAAGAGTCGTATCTAAAACGAAAATGGAAAATACTATAAACATTGAATTAGTTTCTAATTTTATTTGGCATATTTTGAAACCTTTTGAAATATACCACAGACAAAGCCGAAGTTTACGCATTCCATACATCAAAACAAGAACAACATAAAAAAATAATTGCTGGGAAACGATTTTATTTTTTGGTGTTAAAAAACTCCAAAAATACCGCGTAATCTGTACAGCGCGCAAGTCGCGCAGCGCTTAGCAACTTGAAGACGACACGTGCGCGACGTTCGGTCCGCTGAGTAGAACGGCCCGGATATCGAGTGCTTACATTGAGCGCTGACGTATTAAAGGCATTTTTTGGTATGAAATACTTAACATTCTGATAATGTTTCTTTGGACAAAAAATAAGAAATAGTGGTTTACAATTCGTTTATATAAAAGTCTTGAAAAAAAATCTAACTTTGACTTTCAATAATTTCATAACTATTAATTTCCCAGGCATAGTCTAGAAGAAAAAAAATATCCTAATGATGAGCGGAATACGTAGTTCTCGGCTTTGTCATGCGTCTTCTTACACCCATTAAAACAAATCAAACAGAAAACCAAAAACAAGAAAAAATCTTGTCATGATAAGTGCGGAGACGGGACTCAACCCGCGACCTTTCGCAATCCAGGAGAGTAGGTACTTTTCCAACTGAGCTACACAGGACTGTGACATCACAGCCCTAATTAAAATACGACGAATATAAATAAAAAAGGCTATTATTAGATACAATAATCTATAAATTTATTATGTTTTTATACGGTGAGCTTAGTGGCTAGTGGTAACATAAAGTGGGTCGTTTGCTGTTTGCCACACTTTAACAATCTTAATACAAAAAAAACTCCGAAGTTATGGTTCAAACCAGGACTTCAAGATCTTGGATTTTTACGGTATCAAAGTTGTAGTAACAGCCCTGAAAGGTCCCTATTACAATTCGATTACTTTGCGAAGACCACTTAGACCAAAGATTTCATCACTCAAATAAAACTACTTTTCACTATGTTGAAGTCATTTACATGGTCCAGGCATCTAAAGCCCTCCAAATCGAATATAATAAATAATTTTGATATAAATTTTTCGCGGTTTAAAAAATATCACGTCTCAGCGAAACAGTAACATTTGACAGTAGTAGGTTAATCCGCAAACTAGGGGCTCGCGGTGGTGACTTTAGTACCACAGTCAGTTCAAGCTTGAGCGAAAAACTTCGTTTTATAATAAACTTTCATTTCGTCCATGGTTTAAACCTGATAATATATTTAAATCTCGTTTCGTAATAAGACGGCTAGTGTATAAAAAAACGAAGAGTTACCTCTCTGAGTTCGTCTTGTTTGATTGGCAAAGTTGTTCACAAATTGCAACTCGACAGAATTACAGTTATTCTATACCCAAGGAACTAATTAAAAATCTAAATTTTACCTGCCTCCTGCCGCTATGACGTCGGCAGCGTGATGTTTAGCCGAAGACCTGTTATCGTTGGTCCTAACTACAGACATCTGCCAGAACACACCGCTGTGTTGAGTTGCGTGCAGCGCTAAGAATGGCTCCACTACCATTTGACACTGGGTGACAATAACACATAAGTTATTTATTAATAGGACAACCAACAAAACTTAAACTAGACACACACAAAAAAAAAATAAGTACATGGGAACTAGGACTTAATCTAAGTTCAGTTTTACTTACAGGTCGCCACGGCATGCATAGTGGACATAAGATATAAATGAATCCGAAAAATTAAATGAATTTAGAAGACAAAAAATAAACAAAGAATGGAAATAATCTAAGAAACAAAGGTTTACAATATGATTAATAAATAACTAATTAGTTTTAAATTCTACATTTAATTTAACTTCAACTATAATATTAATCTTAACTTAAATTATGCAGAACCGACCGTGAAAGAAGACAAGATTCTTTTTCTAAATAGAGCGGGCGTGTCCTTAAAAATATCAGTTTCAAATGCGATTTCTTTGTGCAGAATATTGTACTGCCTCTGCAATCTGTTCATAGGAGCATGATGACCGAGGTTTGTTCTACTGCGCTTGATTGAGAATGGAACGTACCTACACAATCGGGAAAGGTTGTACGGGGTGTTAAAGTTGATCAAACCTAATAGATATGGGCAATCAATTATGCCATTTATGACCTTGTATAGAAGTATGTGATCCAGCAGCAACCTCAACAAATAAGACATCGTGTCACTTGCAAGCTTTACATACATATTATCGCGCTCATAAGCCCAAAACGGGTTGATCAGAGCTTGTAGTATCATTTGGTTACACATAAAGCCACATCTGGCATTATGGGTCGCACATTGCCTCTAAAAAGTGACAGGTGGCTAGCTGATCGTCTACACAAATACCTTTTGTTAGTGGACTCACTGAAAGTTTGCTACTGGTTGTTGAAACAGGACAGATGTTATAATCCAATTAACGCAGCAGTCCGGCCTTAAATGCTTTTTGTGTTTTATTACCATCTTCAACACGGGTGAGATGACGAATCGTATTAAGCGTGATACAGTGTATGAAAAGATGCCTCAAGTTGCAGGAACATGATCTTATTAAACAGGTTTCACTGTATGTAAATTTTTGTTTATATTTATAATGTTATGTTTATTTGTTGTCTATTTATCTATTAAGCCCATAGATTTATAATTACTGACGTTTATAGATTGGCAATGAATTGACTAGAGCGAGACGAAAAAAATGCAAAAATGTGTGAGTAATGCGCATGTGTGCGTGAAAAATAGTACTGCGGTTTGACAGTTGCTGTCTTTTCTACGAGACTAACAGGCCGACATAAGCCGCCGGTGTGTGGGTGAAATGGTCTCTTCTATCCAAAACTGGACCATTAGCAAAATTGTCAAATCTGACAGAGGTCATAATAGAAAAAAAAAATTGTCTGTTATATCTGTCTCGCTCTAATGGACGCGTTAGTATGCTCTTTCTCTTTCACATTGCCTATCTACAGTTTCCAATACGGATAGAGAAGTTTAGGGGTTGGAAACCTATTATTAATAAAATTATGTTTATGTGGTAAAATAGACCAACTATCGCTTAAATGTTATTATTATCAAAACGCTATAAAGTATAAAATCAACAACCTCATCTTACCTTGCAGCCCAATGCCTTGGCGTTCCCAAACACCGCTTCCAGTTCTGCCAACGCTTGCGTTAGCGCTTTCGACCATTTAGCCGGCACTAGTGGCGTCACTAGTTCCCTGACATCCTGTATGTCTACCTCAGCTTTCATGAGATCAAGGAGGTTCGATACATCACGGTCCGTGACGCATAAAGAGGTCAGATGGGTTTTGACTTGTAGGTTCGTTATGCGGCCTGTGAAGAGTAAACTGTGTTACAGTACAGTCGTCAGAATCTTGTATGCAAGTATGACATACATTTGCGTACAAGTTGCTTGCATTGGAAACAAGTTCTTGACAGTGTGCAAATTGCATGCTGGTTTTACTAATGTATACACGTTTAATTTACCAACAATATCGTAGAGTATCCTTAGGGCATTCAAAACATAATAAAATGTTTTGAATGCCCTAGGCATTGAAAACATTTTAATTTAATTTTAATTTTCATAATTTTAATATAATTATCTTCTGTGTAATTTTAAATATTTGTTTTGTAAATTGATTTAATGTTATTTGATTGGATTTAAGTTTTTATTATGCAATCACGCACTACTTAATTGAGAACTTATGGACACACTAAAAGTCTGAAATAAATTGTTTTTATTTTAAAAAGAGGCGTGAAGCACCTTGCATGTCAGCAAGGCGAGTATCTCGCACTATCTATCTTCATTATTGCACTACATTTTTGCTTGCCATTAGGTGTAATGGAGTAATTTGCTTGACCTTTTTATAAATAAAATCTATCTTCCTTCGACATTCATTCTGTTTCTAAGATAAATCTTACCTAATCTGGCGCCAACTAAAACAGGGTACAAGTCAGCCTGCTTATCTAGAGGAACGCCACAGGATCTCAGGAGTACCTTCAGCAGCTCCGTATGGTTTAAATGTAGGATCACTTTGAGCGAACAGCTCATGGCACAACGCCATGCCACTAACAGCAGTTCTGCGTCCGACCAGAGGAAATCTAGAAAGATATAGAAAATTTGTGAAATTAAAAGAACTCTTTTCATTCATTCATTCATTCACTCATTTTCATTTCATTCATTTCATACAGCCGACACCAACCCTCCTTGGGAACGATTAATATCTTTCGACAGCAGTCAGGACCACCAGCTTAACGTGCCAGCACGGAGAAAAATCGAGGTGTATAATTTTCGGTCACCCATCCCAGTACCGACCGCGCTCTTGGTATCTTAGCTTTCGTAATCGTTATGAATAACGCGCGACCGGGGCTCCTTCAACTCCCTAAGCTATACAAATAATTCAAAAATGATTTATCAAAGAATTTTTATAACACCATGCTGTTTATATGACTGTTAGCACTTGCTTATTACACCAAACAACCTGTCCATATTTTTCACGCCTACACCAGAGAGGCACTACTCTGTAAAGTCACGTTCGTATTTTCGGATGTATCCATCTCTTTCAATCTTATCCTAATTTCAGAGCGAGTGAGAGGCATAGATATAGCCGAACATACGGGACTCCCTTAACAGAGTAGGCCCTCAGTTATTCAATCCAAATCTAGTGTCATTACACAAACAAAATACATAAAGATAGCTAATTCAGTCATAAAAGTGGTAGAACTTATTCAAAGTATGAGCTTACCAGTTTTTGGCGCAACTATATCAAAGACGCACTCGTTTATCTCTTTGGGATGAAAACCTTGGTGCTTCTCTCTATAAACCTTGTCCACGAGATAACGCCGCATGAATTTTGTCCCTGTGTACGCTATGTGTCTGTGAAGTTAACGAAATCACTACATAGTATAAAACAAAGTCGCTTCCGCCGTCTGTCTGTCCCTATGTATGCTTAGATATTTAAAACTACGCAACGGATTTTGATGAGGTTTTTTTTAATAGATAGAGTGATTCTTAACCTCTCGAGCGTCGGCGGGAAGCCCCGCATTCCCACGAAAAAAAGTACCGTTGAGCGTCGGCGGGAAGACCGGGCGTCCCGCATATAGTCATGGTCTATAGTTTGTTTTTTTACTACTTCAACTTAGTTTAACCAATAGGAGTGTTTGACATCAATAGAATCTGTGTTCAATGCTCTTAAATACTAAATTATGATTGGTTATCGCGTTCATAGAAAAAGTGTGAGTATTGGTCGTTGAAAAAAAATGGTGACACATTTGGCATGTTGTCAGCCGGGGTGTGTTAAGGTGTATTTAATTCTATAGTTTTGTTTACAAATGCGTATTATGTATTGTGTTGAATGTTTTATGTCGATAAGTGTATATACTTGGTGTGTAACTAAAAATAATGTGATTTTGAGCAAGTTTTACATGATTTCTGAATCGTCAAAGTTTGTGTATTATTTGTTTGTGTATTTTTTGACCGTTGGTGAAATTAAATGCTATAAAATGCGGTAAAAGGGGTATATATTTGTGATTACTTAATTTTAATAATTAGACAATGTTTCTAGGTTTCTAAAAATGTATAAATCATAAAAAAACGGATGTAAATTATTGGTTATATAAGGAAAATAGTAAAATACATCAGGTCATCTGAGGTCAACAAGTTAAGGCATCGACACTACACGGTATCGATGCATTTTGCCGCGCGACACTCGAGAGGTTAAGGAAGGTTTATATGTATAATACATGCATATTTACATAAGCATTGCACCCGTGCGAAGCCGGGGCGGGTCGCTAGTTAATGTATGAAAGGCAAAAATTTTATTAACTTGAAGAGCGAAAATAAGATTCTGATTGATGAAAGTTGTTTTCTAGGTTTTCAATGTCAGCATTGGGAATAAATTAAACAGAATTTTTGATATAAAATATATTAATAGGAAGATAAAGTATCTAATCCACAATCCTACTTAAAACATTTTGAATACCTGGCAAAAGGCAGCCTCAGATTATAAGGTAGATGGCACACTGCTCCCGAAGAAGTCATAACTCTCACTGCATTTGGGAATTCGTCCCAGCATTTAGAACGAGGCGTTAGCAGGGGCGGAGAGAATTTGGTTGCGCCGTGCTTTTTGAATACCTTGAAAGAAGGAAGAGATTAGGCAAGAATCTCCGTTATTAAAAGACTCCATTCCACCTGATGGTAAGCAGACGTAGAGTCGAAATACAATTATAGCTAGTGCGAGAGATTCGCCGAGAGAACCGCCAACCCTCGCCTTGCCATCCTGCAAGGAGGCAGTCAAAATTTCTTTGTTCATTTTGAATACTTATGAAAGTCAATTTTGATGCCATCGGTCCAAGAGTCTACCAGGAGGCCTTGTTCTGAGAAGAACCGGCAAGAACCTCAACAAGTTTTATCCTCCCTTTACACTTTTTATAGTTTTGATTTGGAAAAAATCATAATTCAGAGGTTGAAGTCATAATAATAATTAATCATAATAATATAATAAAATAAAGAATAATAATTAAACTTATAATTAGTCGCCGTCGTGGTGGAGTGGTCAGTATAGCTGCCTACACATCAAGCGGTCCAGGTTCGAATCCTGGTAGTGGCAAATATTAGTGTGACGAATACGAATATTTGTTTGCGAGTCATGGTTGTTTATATATTTGCCGGCACATCAGCTTCTTAGTTATAATTTTTCCGGCGAACGTAACGCCATCTAGTTGTAATAACATGATACAATGAGTTACTTCCTAAACGTAACACCGAGCGCTAGTGAGGTGGCGGGGAGAACGTTGGTGGGGATGAACACGAACAGCGGAGAGAGGGCTCAGTTATCAAACGGCTTGCGTCGAGAACGGTTCTCCCTCGTTCACAGCTACGTGCTCGGTGGAACGTTATCGATTATAGTGTTAGTGTACAGTGTTGTGTTAGTATTAATAAAGTCTACGTTTGAATTATAAATCATCTTTAATTTTCATCTGTCTCTTCGCCCGTAAGACCACGCCACGCCATGTCTGGTCATAACAATAAGCCTCAAGAGCTTACATCAGAAGTGGGATACGAAGGGCGTACACCTGAGAAGACAAGTGATGAAAGTCGACAACCTCGTGACGAGGAACCTTTACCGCGAAGACTGTTGAGTGGAATGGAAGCCTTCTTCACACGACTGATATCGGCGAGTGCTGAAATGTCGGGTTCTTCAGGCTACACCAATAATACGCATCTCATCATGTTCGACCCGGAGGATTCGGAAGCAGATATAGAAGGTTGGTGCAGAGTGACAGAACTAATTGTAACTAGTAAACAATTACAAGGCCCGGAACTACTTTTGGCACATACGCGCGCGCTTAAAAGTCGCGCCGCCACGTGCCTTACAAAATTGAATACGGCTGAAATAAAGTGGCCGATGGTTAAAGAACTCTCGCATGGTTTAGAAAACCCAAGGCAATGCAAGATTACTTTGATGACGTCATTAAGTTTCAAATAGGGGGCAAAGAAACTGCCTCAGAAGCGGCTGTACGTTTATGGAACTTAATTGAACGCATACCCAAAATTGAAATGAACGAAGAGGTTATAGCGGGATTTTCTATCTCAATCTTGTGCCAGCATGACCCGATAATTCGCCGTGAGCTCAACTCGCACGTAATTACGACACGTGCCCAACTATGTAGAGTGCTTGGAGGAGTTTCTCTCAAGAGACGATTGGACAACAATGAACGTAACGAGTTGGATATCAAACGACCTCGTACGAGCGATGTGAGATTTATAGGATCTTGTCATTACTGTGGTAATCGAGGACATAAAATAGAAGATCTATTGCAAGGGAGAAAACGGTGACCTGCTTTTCGTGTGGCAAGCCGGGCCATCTCAGCACAACGTGTCCAGACAAGAAGAGGGTAGCCGAGCAGTCCACGACGAGGAAGGTCCACATCTGCGAGTGCAAGCTGCCGCGGGATACACTATCAACATCATCGGGTGAGGCCATTCCATTTCTTTTCGATAGTGATACGCTCTGTCTTTAGCGGCGGCACTTTAACCGCAAATTCTGAAACCTTAACAGCCATATCAGTGGACTCCTCGTATCAATTGATCGAACACGAAGTTACAGTGCATGAAGGTGAGTATCTTTGTATGTCAGTTGGTGTGGCCAGTCGGAGGGGCCACGTATGCCCAGTCTGCGCCCAGCGAATGTCTAGTGTGGCCAGTCGAAGGGGCCACGTATGCCCAGTCTGCGCCCAGTGATTGTATAGTGTGGCCAGTCGAAGGGGCCGCGTATGCCCGGTCTGCGCCCAGCGAGTGTGTAGTGTGGCCAGTCGAAGGGGCCGCGTATGCCCGGTCTGCGCCCAGTGTGTAGTGTGGCCAGTCGAAGGGGCCGCGTATGCCCGGTCTGCGCCCAGTGTGTAGTGTGGCCAGTCGAAGGGGCCGCGTATGCCCGGTCTGCGCCCAGTGAGTGTGTAGTGTGGCCAGTCGAAGGGGCCTCGTATGCCCGGTCTGCGCCCAGTGAGTGTGTAGTGTGGCCAGTCGAAGGGGCCTCGTATGCCCGGTCTGCGCCCAGTCAGTGTGTAGTGTGGCCAGTCGAAGGGGCCTCGTATGCCCGGTCTGCGCCCAGTGAGTGTGTAGTATTCTGTGTCTGAGTCTGCGCTCAATCAGTATGTGTTGAAAAAGGTAACGAGCTGGTAAAAATAGCCACGTATGCCCAGTCCCCGCCGTCTGATGTTTGTATGTACGACTAAACGAAGGGGACTAATATGCCCGGAATACGCTATTGGTGACAACAGTAGAAGAGACCTTGTATGCCAGAGTTTTATTAGGTGGTACAATTTAGTTGCAAGTCAAGTGCTCTTATCAGCGACAACTTGGTGTCAGGAATGAACGAGCGTGTGTTAATACGGTTTTTTTGCCATCTATTTCAGGTATTCAGGATCAAGACTGATTGCGCACGAGGGCGTGCGAAAGTCAGGGTTGGCCGTGCCGGCACATCAGCTTCTTAGTTATAATTTTTCCGGCGAACGTAACGCCATCTAGTTGTAATAACATGATACAATGAGTTACTTCCTAAACGTAACACCGAGCGCTAGTGAGGTGGCGGGGAGAACGTTGGTGGGGATGAACACGAACAGCGGAGAGAGGGCTCAGTTATCAAACGGCTTGCGTCGAGAACGGTTCTCCCTCGTTCACAGCTACGTGCTCGGTGGAACGTTATCGATTATAGTGTTAGTGTACAGTGTTGTGTTAGTATTAATAAAGTCTACGTTTGAATTATAAATCATCTTTAATTTTCATCTGTCTCTTCGCCCGTAAGACCACGCCACGCCATGTCTGGTCATAACAATAAGCCTCAAGAGCTTACATATTTATTTAAGTAATTTTTTTAATATTTTAATATCTTAAAAAAATATTATGTATATAAAAAATGTCCGTCATTTAGTATCCGTAACACAAGTTCTTAATGATACTTACTTCGGGCTAGATAATTGGTGTGAGCGTGAAAAAATATATTATATTATTATTATTGAAATTTTAAAAAAATCGGGAGTGCTCTCCCTTGACTTTCTCGTATACCGGAAACGACTCAAAAGTTGATAGAAACCTTATATTTTGATGTCATACATGCATGATAAATTTGGATGCAATAAGTTAAGGGAAGCGTCGGTGGCCTAGTGTGTAAGGGCGTTGTCTCCCACCCGGGAGGCACCGGTTCGAACCCCGCCTCGTACCACTGTGTTTTCAAATTTTGAATTCATATGTACGTATATTCGAAGCTTTCACGGTGAAGAAAAACATCGTGAGGAAACCTGCACACACCTATGAAGAAATTCTTAGGTTGTGTGTGAAGTCGACCAACCCGCACGTGGCCAGCGTGGTTGACTAAGGGCTAATCGCCTCTAATGAGGGGTAGGTTCGAGTCGTTGGTGGTGGCCTATGATAATGTAGATGTATACAATTACCCACCTTTATCACAACATCCTTCAAGGCATCCATTATTTCTTCTGGCTTACTCTTAACTTCACCGTGGTATGTGATATCTTCGGCGGCAGACATTCTTTGGTCCAAACAAGCGGTGATTAGACGTTGGTAAGACCTGACAGAGATATGTTAACAGTTGAAAACGATACATTTATACCAGTGTGTCTGGGTACCCATATCGGATCTTTTAATACTATAAAATAAAGTAATATCAATTTCATAAATAAATCACCCTCTAATTATTTGCTATTCAATTATTATTATTAAATGGCGTCTATTTTTATTTTGTCAACAAAGTGCGGGCGTGATTGGTAATTTTGTAATATGAACTAAACAAAAATAACTATAGCTTAATGGCCTGGATCTGTCAAAAAGCCTAATTTGTCAGAAAAAATACATTTTTGCTGATAATTTAATGAACAAATTTGACCGATATGAGTAGCCTGATCTGCTGTCATCTGTACCAGCTTTGAATAAATGAATGAAAAAGCTCTTTATTTAAATGGACTTTGCTAAGTACTTTTAAATCGTCAAAAGTCCTTACCACCATTTCGATGGCGAAAGAAACTCCACAGCTTACAATTTCGTAATGATTTCAAAACATCAATACAAATCAATAAATAAATAATTATCAATATAATTATTTTTTATATAATTTTTTTGTATTTCTTAACCAAACTACAGCATTATATCACTGGCTACGATAGTCGATTACAGATCTGTTAACACTGCTGTTTTGTTTCTACTTAGTTAAAAAATTACATCAGTTACAGTGATAGTGTTTTTAGGAATTACAAAAGTTATAAGTACCATATACATATATACCTAGACAGTCTATCAGTTTTGAATATAGTTACCTTGAACCTCTATCATTCAGAGTGTGCGCTAGTAAGCCAGATAACGCCCCTTCTGGAACGGGCCTCGGAACATGTTCGCTGGCCAACAACTCCACGCACGTTGGCCGAGCACTTGCATCGTGGTTTAGCAGCCATCTTGGTGATAAGATATTAATTTTATTTTTGAAACGAGCGAACAATGCGCATACCTTTGCGTTTAAAGTAGAGATGAAACGGATATCCGGTAACTATCCGGCCGGATACCGGATACTAAAAAAATTTCCTATAGTAAAAAGCAATATATTAATCTTTGTGAGGTAAATATCAATAAAACGGCTTATAATTATGACGGCTTTTATTTAAAGTCGAAAAAGTTACATAAAAGTCATAAGGCCTTCCAAAAAACTAAAATTTTCTTAAAAGATATTCACTCTAATGATAAATACATAAATAGTAAATATCTAATCTAAAAACTTTTAGTAGCGAAACCACTCTACCGCTGATCTAATCGCGTTCGCTGCTCCTGTACGGCGCTAAGCTTGTCACGACATGCAATGAAACAATGGGCCTAATTTCCGGCCGCCGGATATTCGGCCATCCGGCCTCGCAGCTCGCCGGATATCCGGTATCCGGCCAAACAACTATCCGTTTCATCTCTAGTTTAAAGCCCTTTATACAACGTGTTGAGATAACGTACACTGCGATCTTAAGTAGATACAATGAATCACACCAACGTTTTCTTGTTATCAGCATATCTAAAAAGTAGGTAACTCGAGAAAAAAGAATCAGTTTATATTTTTTTCCTATGTTCAAAACTGACTGGGATATAAGACGTTAAAGTACGGCTTCCGCGGCAAACTCCGACTAAGCGTCCGCGCCAGCGCGTGACGTCTCGGCGCAACAAAAAAGTTAAAAAAAAAAATATATAAAATAAACTTTGGAAATCCTGGCCTGATTTCGATGAAACAAAAACTATTATTATTGGCACGAGTACGCGCATTAAATGCAGTACCATTTATAGTAAACTTTTGATGTGTTGGTGTGACTCTTGCGTTGTCAGCGCGTAGCTCTGCTCTATGCTTGAGTCAAATTCGACAAAGAATAAACGTAGAGAAACCACTATAATTTTTGTTTGAGTGATGAGCAAGAAAGGTAGCGAGTGAAAGATACAAATTCATACGAAGTGGCATTTGGTTTCTTTACATTTATTCTTTATCGAACTTGGGCCGAGTATTAAGTTACGTATGTCTCACATAATTAACCAATGCTTACCTAATTACGTGTATCTGCTTCGCATTTTCCTCGATTTGGAAATTCTTCGGCATGATTATATCGACAGTTCTCAGATCTTTCAGCACCATTATCCTCTCCATGGCTGTGGTGTGTGGTGAATGGAACATTTCAAACAAGATGATTCCCAAAGAGTAAATGTCCACTTTCTGATTGTAGATTACTTTTCCCGCTGCTTGGAGTAGCTCTGGAGCTACATAGAGAGCTGTTCCCACCTACAATTTGAAATATTTATAAAGTAGGCGTGATCAATGTTTGAGCACACATTTTCAAAACATTTTAATTTTAATTTTGTGTACACTAATATGTCTGGTAGACTTGTTTTCAAATTTGCTTGTGGTCACATAAATGTGACCACAAGCACAAGCAAATTTCAAAAATGGCTGATAAAATGGACTGCAATTTGTTGACACTGTCAGTCTGTTTAATTTGAGTGCCCATAATGTTTTGTTTCATTCCATAAATAATTCGAAACGTCCTTAGACAATGGATCCTGTAGACTGGGCATCTGCGTACACCCTGTAAGGGATAGACCCTCGTATGTATACAACACTTAGCTGTCAAAACTCATGCCAAATCTATAGAATCCTTTGTCTAAGAAAATCTCCAAGACATGTGTATTCAAATAATAATAATAATAATAATAATAATAATCATTTATTCGCAAAACATGTGTGTACATAATAAAATGCAGATCTTATAGTTAGATAGTCCAACATGTTTCACCTTAATGGTATGCAAATTTTCAAAAAGAATGTCAATTTTCAAAGTTAACGATAGAATCAAATAATTATTTCGTGGTCAAAATCAATTAATAATGTCAAAGATTAAGATGTCAAAAGTTAACATTCGATAATATAATGTAAATTGATGTAAATAAATTAAATCAGTCAAAATAGTAATACATGTCAATTGAACTAGTTATGTCAACTTAAAAAGGTAGTACAGCATACAAAATGTCAAATTATCAATTACAATTAAAATGTCAAGTTAATAAATATATAGGTATACAGAAATTATCAATGTGATTTTATTTTTATATTGTGTTGTCATTTAAAAAGTCTTTTACAGTGTAGTAACATTTTTCTATTAAAAAGTCTTTCAATCTCTTTTTGAATTGGCGCATATTAAGATCTTTTATAGATCTTGGTAGCTTATTATAAATTATTGGGCCCATGAAAAAGGTACTTTTTTGTAGCAATGCTGTATTTACTTTAGGAACTTGGACTCTGTCAATATTTCTTCTAATGCTAATTGAATATTTCTTGAATAGTTCAGGATATGTTTTTATGAATAAGGCAGTTTCATAAATGTAAATTGATGGGAGAGTCAACAATTTATATTTTACAAATATAGGTTGGCAACTTTCTATAGTTTTCATTTTAAACATTGCACGAATACATCTCTTTTGAATCTTAAATGCCATTTCTTTTTCAGTTGAATTACCCCAAAACATGATACCATAACGCAGCCTAGATACAACCATGCTGTGATAAGCTGTAATGAGAGCATCGGAGTTTAGTATAGGGGCTAGTTTGTAAAGTGCATATGAAGATGCACTAACTTTTTTACACATTTCTTCGATATGCAGTTTCCAATTTAATTTTTGATCTATGATTAAACCTAGAAATTTTGTACTATCTGTTTCAGTAATTTTTTTATAGTTGCAGGTAATCTGTAAATCACTAGGTGTGGGAAGCCTCTGACTAAAGTGCATTATTTTAGTTTTATCTATATTTATTTTCAAATTATTTTCATTCATCCATGTTACTACGGAATTTATGGACATGTTGATATCCCTTTCATAAAGTACATTATTTTTACAGTCAATTATTAGTGTGCTATCATCTGCAAATATAGACATAGCATGATTCGTGACTTTTATCAAATCATTAATGTATATGATGAATAATAATGGGCCTATCACACTACCCTGTGGAACACCGTATTGTACAATACGCTGACGAGACGTGTAGTTCCTTTCAAGTTTTGTTTTTCTACAGAGTTTTTTAATTTCGACATATTGCATTCTATTTGTTAGGTATGTTCGTAGAAGCTGAAAAACATTTCCTCGAAACCCATAAGCGTCTAGTTTTTTTAAGAGGATATGATGATCCACACAGCAACAGAGCAACAGGCAATCAAACTTTGTACAAATACGCAAAAGCCCGTGTCACACTTCTCGACTTTGTAGGTATTTGTGTATTAGATCACGTCTGGCGCCGGCTTTAAGTGTCCAAACATAGCGCGGCATCTGAGCGCAATAGCCACTCGCCTTGCTTTGATTGAACAAGCGCTGAGCGCGGATGTTTGTCTGGCAACTGGACAAAGCGTAGTAAAATGCCGCGTGTTGCTATCCCGCAACTTGCACGCTCTGTTTGTTCACACCTTTACATAATTAATTGGCTTTTTGATCGGCCTTTAAACATCTTCGTTCGGCTAACAGAGTTGAGGAAGTATAGAGGCTTTCTTAAAAATCCCAGTAACGCTGTCAAAGCCAGCTGCAGCCAACAGCAACAGGCAATCAAAGAATTTTGGAAAAATCATGATTATAAAATTTTTGGTTTAGCCAATCCAGACGGCATGCACGACTTCAAATCCTCAAGAAGAATGGGTAGAGAATGACGAAAATATTCTACGCCTGCGGCTTTGCTCGCATTATTGTCGGTTAATAGCCTATAGCCTTCCTCGATAAATAGACTATCCAATACAAAATTTATTGAAATTATATGTCTAATTCAAAGCTAAAGACGACACTGGACAGTCATATAGGCTCAGGAAATTTCGTACCTCACGAGGGCTGCCGTATCGTTGTCAGATGACTTACCGCTGATCAAGGTAGCGAACTTGTGCAGAGCACAGTCACATAACGTTTATTTTGGAAAATTCTTTTGCTGATATATTGTTTGTACACTCTATGCGCCAGTTTATAAAGGGTGTAAAAAGACCTATAACCAAGTCATGAACTACGTATTCCGCTCATCATTAGAACTATTTTTTTCTTCTAGACTATACCTGGGAAATTAATAGTTATGAAGTTGTTGAAGGTCAAAGTTAGACATTTTTTTTCAAGATTTTTATAAAAACAAATTGAAAACATTATTTCTAAATTTTTTCTAAAGAAATATTATCGAAATTTTAAGTATTTCATACCAAAACATAGCTTTAAAACGTCAGCTCTCAATATAACCACTCGATATCGGGGCCATTCAACTCAGCCGACCGAACGTCGCGCACGTCTCCAAGTTGCTAAACGCCGCGTGACTTGCGCGCTGTATACATTGCGCAGTATTCTATGGAGTGTTTTTTAATTCCGAACAATAAAAATCGTTTTACAGCAACATTTTTTTATATGTTTCTTGTTTTGATGTATAGAATGCGTAGACTTCGGCTTTGTATTAGGTCTTTTTAAACCCTGTATATTACTTTACTTATATATTACAACGTCGCGAACTGCAACGTTGTCCAATCATATGTTTACCTTGGAGCTTTGATCTCATACAGTGGTGGGTGCATGAACGAGGTAAAAAGGCGTATGGCAATAGCAAGGACGGGAATGGACAAGCTGAAGAAAGTATGGAAGAACAGGAATCTGACCAAAGCCACTAAGATCCGGCTTGTTAATACATTGGTTTTCCCCATATTTTTGTACGCTGCCGAGACATGGACGTTGCGTGAAATCAAGAAGAAGAAGATAGATGCTCTAGAAATGTGGTGCTGGAGAAGAATGCTTGGAGTGTCCTGGACTGAATTTCGTACCAACATTTCCATACTCCAAGAACTCGGTATCAAACAGCGGTTATCTAATATAGTTTAGACTCGTATTTTAAAATACTTCGGACACGTCTCGAGACGTGATGCACAGTCCATTGAGCGCCTCGTTGTGCAAGGTAGAGTGGAGGGCACTAGACCTCGAGGAAGGTCACCCGTGCGATGGACCGATCAAATTAAGGCTGCAGTGGGCGGTCCCTTTCATGAGTGTACCAGGAATACCACAAACAGAGAAAGATGGCGGGACATCGTGAGGCGAGCAACATCAGCCCCCAAACCACCTACATGTTGACCACGACCACTCTGTCAAGAGTGACACGAAAGAGAAGAAGATCTCTAATATATAAAATTCTCGTGTCGCGGTGTTTGTGGTTAAACTCTTCCGAAACGGCTTTCCCGATTCTCATGAAATTTTGTGTGCATATTGGGTAGGTCTGAGAATCGGACAACATCTATTTTTTTTTATTCCCCTAAATGTTAAGGGTAATCCCCCCCTAATTTTATTTTTTTAATTTTTGGACGAAATTTTTTTTTTTTTTTATTTATTATGTGGCATTAAAAAATACATACAACCCTAAATTTTTACTTTTTTCTCACCAAACCCTATTTTTTTATAGCCATTTTAGTAATTTAATCATTTTTGTAAGGCAAAATGACGTTTGCCGGGTCAGCTAGTTACTTTATACAAGTCGATTTTTACATTGTAAGTAATCGAAATTAGAATACGGAGCACGGAACACAACCACATTTTAATTTAATCAGTAGTTCCCGAGATTAGCGCGTAAAACCAAACAAACGAACTCTTCAGCTCCTATACTAATATTATATATTAGTACACACGACGGGTACATTCTATTAAAAGTAAAATTTAAATGTAACTTACTTGACCAGTTAAAGATCCTCCTATTTCTTCTTCTTGCTTAGATTTATCTGTAAAGATATAAAAGTAACACCCAAGTTTTAATAAGAAATTTCCATGCCAGTAATTATATTTACACCACCGAAAAATACAAATATGTAATGTGGCTACGCTCGGAATAAAATTAAAGATTTAATTTTAAGCGTGTGTCATATTTACCTTCTATAGGTAATCCACCGAAAGCTTTAGTTGCCAAGCCAAAATCGCCTATTTTGACATGGTCGTTAGAGTCCAAAAAAATGTTCACTGGTTTCAGATCTCTGTGTATCATACCTCTTTGATGAACATGGGCTAACCCTTCAACGATCTCGCGAAACAACCTCCAAGCTCTGAAGTGTTCTTGGAACAATCCATTATCTATCGCTTGTCTAAGGGTGTGTTTCTCACAAAACTCCATTTGGATGTAAAGAACTTCCTTTAATCTCAACGATTGGGGTCTGGGCGTATCTATTACATCATCGGAAGGTATAGTATTTGAATCTTGAGAGTTTGCTTCAAATTCTATGTCACTGGATGTTTCGTCTTCGGGCCTGAAATTAAGAAACTTTGTTTTGGTAAGCCTACGCCCGTATTTACAAACAATATTTGTCTAAGTAAAAAACAATGCTATGCAAAATAAGACATTTCTCAGTGCGTGCCATATGGCAAGGCTTTTGAGGTCTCATAGTGGGCGTGGACGCACAGGGTCGACAAAACCTATTCATAGACAATACTCGATTAGGGATCGGCACTATGCGTACTTTAAAATGACTTTAAAATACGCACAGGTCGAATGTCAAAAGCAAAGTCCAGATGTCAGAAGTTTAAAGTTTGAAGTAATAAAAAGTCAGTACATTCAACGATGTGAACTAGGCAACAGAAACGAACCAATCACAGAGCTCTATTCAACGCATTGCGTTTACTTATCCAACAGTCGAGAAACATCATATTAATGTTTATGAATACGGGTGTTAATCATTGAAAGACTAGTATTATGCAGAAAGTAACCAAAAAGTGGCCTTTTTGACAGAGCATGGTACGCTGTTGAGATGAAACCCGGATATCGATGGCGAAGTTATTTTATGCATTCAAAGATTGGCATTGTGTCAGTGGGAAGGACCAGCTTTACCCAGCAATGGGAGCCATAGGCTATATAAGAACTTTACTGAACATAATCTCATACAAACTTATGAAATATCTAAAAATGTTTTAATAAAATAATTATTTTCTTCCTGAAACTGTGTGAGTGTTATTTTACGGTTAAATAGTTTTGCATTTAATTAAGCCACAAAATTCAACGCGATTAGATCCAGAGGTCCCGGGTCCGATCCCCGGGGCAGTACAATTATGTACTCTGTTCGGTTGGTGGTAAGACCTTTTTCAAGTACGCGTGGTAACTACCACCATCCTATCAAAATCTGTCTCCATAATAATAATGTTAATATCATTATTGTGTTCCGACAATTAGTGATAAGATATCCAGTTCCTTTGTGGTTGATGGTTCCAGGTGAAGCTGGATTCATCTTGGGCCTTATCGTCACTTGCCATATATGTGATGAAGGTTCCCTGTCAAGATTAAAAAAAATCGGGAGTGGTCTCCCCTTGACTTTCTTGTATACCGGATCAACTCAAAAGTTGATAGAAACCTTATATTTTGATGTGATACATGCATGTTAAATTTTGGTAACCCATCCGAGTAAAGACCGCGCACTTGGTTGCTTAACTTTCGTGATCGACGACTCAAAAGTTGATAGAAACTTTATATTTTGATGTTATACATGCATGTTAAATTTGGTTGCAATAAGTCAAAGCATCTCGAGTTATCGTGCTAACGCACAGAAACACTATCACACACACAGACATAATTCCAAAAACGGGTTATTTGGATTCGGGGATGTCCAAAACGTGTAAATCCGTCAAAATCTCGAGGTCGAATTTTTTGACGACTACAAGACTTCCTCTATACTACGTATACGAGAAAGTAAATATCTACTTATTGATTTATAGCTAATATTACCCGTAGTCATCTTCTTCTTCGCTATCTGAGGTGGTTTTCTGTGCCACGTTCTCTGACATAGACCACCCCACCTTCACGTCCTGCCCAAGTTTCGCTATCACACCCAGGAGACTATCAGCTGGTTTCTTCCTTGGAACAAATAACTTAGTTATCACCTTTACGGATTAAAAAACTACTTTTCTACATGACTGACAGGCCGACCTAGGCCGCCTGCGTGTACGTGAAATGGTTTATCTATCTATCTCGCTCTAATATACGCGTTAGTATGTTCTTTCTCTTTTACATTGCACAGTTACAGTTTCATATATCTGTCACCGGAAAATAACAAGAACCGCAAAATTATAAATTTCCTAGGAATTTTATAAACTTTTGTAGTATTCTAAACGAGAGATAAATTGTATTACTTTACGCCCACATTTTCGCAAATTGATAAACTTACCGAGCTCACACGTAAAATAATAAGTAAGCATTAACCAAACGTCATGTGCACTCTAATTGGTTGAATAAGTAAGTTGTTCCTTCTCCTTCCTCTCCACCGCCATTGTTCGCCACGGAACATAAACAAACCGGTTGCTCGTGTGTTTTTGTGATATTTTTAATGTTGTAACTGTGTTAATAGTTTTAACACATGTAAAAATAGTTTTTTTTTTTTTGAAAATCCGATTGTACCTAAGTCTCTTGACACAAGCATTGCCACTGTCAACATCGACCAATCAGTGTGTTATTTATTTGCCGTAGTTTAAAAAAGCGTAAAATTAATAGCTCTTCTGTGATTAGTCGAACCGTTCAGAATCTTACGAATGGATATCCATTAGTATGTAAATTTACCACGAGACGTCGCAAATAAATTTGCTTGATAAATTTGCAAAAATGTGGGCGTAAAATAATACAATTTATCTTTCGTTGAGAATCCTACGAAAGTTTATAAATTTCCTAGAAAATTTATAATTTTGCGGATCTTGTTATCTTCCGGTGACATATCTATGTTTATAACTTTTTTATATATAAAAAGGTGAAGCAAATGACTCCATTCCACCTGATGGTAAGTAAAAGTGGTGTCCACGTGCGAAGATAGCTGGTGCGAAAGATAAACCGCCGCGCTAGCCATCTTCGCCTTGCCGACCTGCAAGGTGCTTCTTCACGCCTCGTTTGAATGACCCAGGATTGTACGAGGAAGGGAACACGTGTGCTGGCAGTGAATTCCATTTCTTGATTGTTTTTTTTTATGGTACGAGATGGCAAACAAGCTTGCAGCCCACCTGATGTTAAGTGGTCACCACCGCCTATAGACACTTGCAATATTAAGTGTAAATCACGTAACACCGCAAGTGCGTTTGCCATCCTGGGGACTAAGATGATATGCCCTCCATGCCCAGTAATTACACTGGCTACCTTTCCCTTCAATATGAAACACAGCGAACTGCTTCACGGCAGAAATAAGAAAGGCGGTGGTACCTACCCAGACGACCCTACATATGGGTCTACCACCTAGTGCGACAGTGAAACGAGTTGCCAAATTTCTTAGTTCGCGTTGGAATGGTAGCCACAGTTTGTCGGTGACAACGTAGACCAGCACGCGTAGTCCTTAGAAGGAAAGGAGATGGTGGGATTAGGGAAAAAATCTCCTCAGAGCACTCGCCGTGGTACAGACGGTAGAAGGCGCTCAAAGACGCAACATTGCGAAGCAATTGGAGCGGCTCAAGATCACCTCTTCGTCGCCGATGACGCGGGCCGCGCGACGCTGCAACCTATCCAAAGCATCGACTTTGCAGAGCCATAACTAACATTGTTCAACAAACATACCTTATGTCAGGTGTCTTCACAATACTCGTCTCCACTGTTTCATTAGATTCGACAGTGGATTCTATCCAGGCGTTGTAATAACGTACAACATTTTCGTGGTTCAAACGCGACAGCAGTTTCACTTCTCTAGTGATTTTCTTGTTTAATTTGACATTTTCCGGGTTAAGTTTGATCAGCTTTATTGCGTAGAAGCCGCCGTCCAGTTTGTTTTTAACCTGCAAACGGAAGCATAACGATCGAGAACGCAAGTGAAAAGTTCGCGTGAGCGTAGACACCATCTCGTTTCTCGGGTCAAGTCTCGGCGAAAAGTCTCGCCGAGACTTCTCGCGTGGCCTAATACACGTTAGCGTGGACTAAGATTTTTCTACGTCGCCATTTGTGACCTCTGACGTTGCTTGTTTTTACGACAGCAGCTGGGACTTAACGTGCCTTCGAAGCACGAAGACAATTGGGTTAGGAATAGTTAACCGCGCACTAAGTAAGTTTTCTGCGATAATTGTGAAATACACACGACCTGCTCATCACATTTCGAATATTTTCACAATCACACCAGTTGTCCGAAAATAAGTGTGAATTGTAGTTTTAAAACGGCCGCTAATAAAGATTCATATAATTATACAGGATTATTCGTAAAGCCAAAATTCAAATCATTTAAAGATCCATTAGTACAAACAACTTTTTCTATGGAAGCAAAACTGGAATCGGTTTGAATGTTGTTGGCGCTTTACAAATAATAATGACAAATGTTTTAATTCGTAATCAGCATCATCATCATCAGCAGCTCATATAATGTCCCCACCGAGAGGCTCGAGCCTACCCCATATTAGGAGTGATTAGGACTTAGTCAACCACGCTGGCCAAGTGCGGGTTGGTCGACTTCACACACAACCTTTCTTCATAGGTGTGTGCAGGTTTCCTCACGATGTTTTCCTTCACCGTGAAAGCGTCGGTAAAACGTACATAATTATGAATTCAAAATTTGAAAACACATAAATTTGAAAATTCATAATCAGCATTGCTTAAATTTTAACGTTGTCGCAATGCTAAATTTTTATATTTAAACTAGCTTTTTCCCGCGACTTCGTCCGCGTAGAATAGTTATTTAGGGCAGCGTTTAAATTTTGTTCTTATTTCTTATAACCCAAACGCCATATACCTAATGTTCATCGATTTACTTTAAAAAATGACAGATTTCCATACAAACTTTTATCCCTCATTTTACCCCCTCAGGGATTGAATTTCCAAAAATCTTAAAATACCTCTTTCTTAATTTCTAACTGAAAGGCCATGTACCATTTTTTATGCATTTTACTTTAAAAATGACGGATTTCCATACACACTTTTCACCCCCTTTTCACCACCTTCGAGGGTGAATTTCCAAAAATTCTTTCTTAGTGCACCCCTGGACCTCTTAAGGAACCTACGTACCAAATTTCGAATCTCTAGGCCCAGCGGTTTGGGCTGTGCGTTGATATGTCAGTCAGTCATTCATTCAGTCAGTATTCATTTTTATATAGAAGATATTTATATTTTACAGTCAGGTAACAACTATCGCCAACATAATAAACTGATTTCGGCCCCACGATAAGATAACAAAAATAATTATGCCCACCTTCAAGACATCACCGAAAGCACCTTTTCCTAGCCAATCGAGAACTTCAAACTCTTCGTTCAAGCGCGAGTGACGATCCAATGGAGGTCCAGCTTGAGGAATCTTCTTCACTTCTTCATCATCCTAAAAATAAACAGTTACACTGTAGGTTACTCTTGTTCTTTCCTTCTTACAATCTTGTGTCATTCAAAACAGGCGTGAAGTGACCTTGGAGGTCAGCAAGGCGAGGGTTTATCTCTTGCAACTGCTATCTTCGCATTTAGACTCCACTTTTGCTTACCATCAAGCAGGAATGGAGCCATTTGCTACTGCTAAACCTTTTTACATAAAAAAAATGTTTTTGATAAAGTTTAAGCTGTATTTGAGATGCTGAATTAATGTTAAAAAAACACAAAATATATTGGGTGTTGTGATTAATATGCATAAATGAATAACCACCGTTTATAGATAGTTTAAGGACCGGTTTCAAAGGTTCTTATTAGGAGATATATGGTAGAAAAGTTTACAGTTTTGTATGAACCATAGATTTACAATGACTGACGTTTATAGATTGGCAATGAATCGACTAGGGCGAGACCAAAAAAAATCACCAATGTGCGAGCAATGCACGAAAAATAGTACTGCAGTCTGACAGTTGCTGTCTTTTCTACGTGACTGACAGGCTGATATAGGCCGCCTGCGTGTACAGAAAATCGTCTATCTATTTCGCTCTACATGTTAGTATGCTCTTTGACTTTCACATTGCCCATTTACAGTTTCTTATATCTATGGTATGTACTATGTCAGATAAACGCTAGTTGGAACTTTGTGAAATAGGCCCTTAAGAGAAGAGGGAACAATGCAATATTCGGTGTATCATTACAAAAAGCACTTAGAGCATACTCGTCTACAACTACTTTCGCGTGTTCGCTCTATTATTGGTGAGGTAACGATACAATTGTCATATTGTCATTGCCAAACATGGTGTTTATAGGACAGGACACAAGAGCCATGTTCCGAATGTTAGTCTCATTACTGTTAAGGAGGTGAGAGCCATTTTCCGAATGATACTCTCATTACTGTTGGAGTGGGTGGAGGTGGTGTCGTGCAAGTAAGCAATAACCTAAGTAGAGATTATAGTCATTTCAAACGTAGACCGTTATACCTCAGAGCCACTGCCGCCTTCATTTTTCTTCTTGTCGACAAGTTGTTTAGTTGGACCGTCCACGAGAAAACCGTGGTTGACTAGCTGCTGCGCCGACCATTGGGAATGTTCCTCATCGGTTAGACATCTGGAAAATGTCACATAATAACTTTATTTTATATGCAGGGCAATGGCGAGCAATAATAACACTATTTGCAATCAAGACTTTTAATCAGGACTCCACTCAGACTACAAGGGAAGTGAAGTGCACGAAAATTTCCGGACCACGGATTAGAGCAACTCGTGAAAATCACACAGATTATTCAATCATAGCCGACTATTATAACAGGAAAAAAGAACGTTTTATTGAAATGGCCTTTTCCCTTCAATCATTACACTTGCTAGATACACAATCCATACCAAATGAGCCTAAAAAGTAGTTTTGACTATGCTACACTATTGTATTAATATGATTTGAACCCAACCAATTTTGATACTAGACAAAATGCAATAAATTTTAAATTTGGACGAATGTTCACGGAATGAAGTAATGCCATCGAGCACATAGTAATGCTCACGCGTATTTGGAGGATTAGTACAAAGCGTCACTTTGAGTGCGCTAGTAGCTGCATCGCGCGTTTTCTGTAGCTTACAGGATTGCACGTGGGAAAGCCCGCGCGCTCAATCACGCACGAATTAAGCACGTATTGTTGCGCGCGCGATTTATTGTGTTCGTTTTTGACAAGGGCAGACGTTTATAGATTGGCAATGAAGGGCACTTAAAGCCTTAACTACCTACAAAGTCAAATCAAAACTAGTTTTAAATGCGATATATATATACATACACTAAACAATCTAGGCAAACACAACATAGTTAGACTAGTGTGGGTACCGGGACATGTAGGGATTGAAGGTAATGAAAATGCTGATAAACTAGCAAGGAAAGGATCGGCTCAAAACCTCAATGGGCCCGAACCTTTTGTAGGATTATCTAGAAGTACCACAAAAATGGCACTAAAGAAGTATTGTCAAAAAAGGCACCTCGGGAATGGTTGTCCACTCCCCGACTGACACACTCAAAGAAATTTTTAGGATCCTTACACATAGGCTACCTTAAAAGAATGGGAAGAATCAGCAGCACCCAAATTCGCTGCCTCATAGGTGCTCTCACTGGCCATTTTGCCACTAAAAGACACCTGTGTACAATGGGCAAAGCTGATGACCTCATCTGTAGAATGTGTGATGAGGAGGAAGAAAGCATGGAGCACATACTATGTGACTGCGATACACTAGCAAATAGGCGACTAAAGGGCCTGGGTTTAGGTTACCCTAAACCAGTGGACTTTATAGACCTTATTCCCGCCATCATCGTGAAACTCATACAAAATGTTTTCGGTGTTGGCGGGGATGGGTGATAAGGAAAGGGAAGAACAAAAGATCCCATAGGGTCGAAGTGCTCTGAGACACAGCCTCAGCCCCTTGCATCAGAATAAGGAATAAGAATGTGTCGCGAGCGGCTCTCGGCGCGGCGCCCCCTAACGCCCGGCGCCCAGGTGCACCGCATCATCTGCACTACAGGTAAAGCCGCCCCTGCTAAGACAAAGCCGAAGTATACGCATTACACAAAACAAGAAACATATAAAAAAAATATTGCTGGGAATCGTTTTTGGTGTTAAACAAAACCCTTAAAATACCGTGCAATGTATACAGCGCGCAAATCGCAGCGCTTAGCAACTTGAAGACGTGCGCGAATTTCTAACGTTGACCTTCAATAACTTCATAACTATTAACTTCCCAGGTGTAGTCTAGACTAAAAAAAGGTCATAATGATGAGCAGAATACGTAGTTCTCGGCTTTGTCATAGGTCTTTTTACACTAGTTATAAACAATAATGGAAACTTGTCTTGAACATGTAAAACAGGCCCTCAGCGTTTTTTCTCTCAGTTTTGGAGCATTTATCACGGGTCTAAGCATCTAGTTACTAATTACCTTGAGAAAAAATCTTTTGCTGCACTCGGGAGATTCGGTGGCACCTCGCGTACTGTTGCCTCGTTCGTGACTATTGATAAAAGAAGTTGTGCGGCTGCATAGATGTCCTGTGATTGAGTCTGTCTGAAAAATGGATAGCACTGTAGTTATAAGTCGACGATGATTTCCGGTCTACCCACACCTCTCAAACATTAGTAAGTCCTTTCTCCTTTTTCGTCCTTCACAGTGACACAGCTATGACTAATTGTAGATACATGCACATTTGCGCCATTGAAGTGCTGACACACAGAGACGATTTGCACTGTCATGGCTCGCTCATGTTCGGGCGATGAAAATACTAATAAGCTCACGCAATATCGAAATGCTTTTTCTTATCCGGGAGACTAATCTTCAAATTTAGTACGAGAACTTTTAAAGCATTTTTATTTCATTTACTTATGAGTATTAATAGTAGAAGATCCGAACCTATATCGACCTTCACCGAGCTGATAATAGAATGAAACATATTTTATTATTAATTTAGTATATTAGAAAATATATTAAAAATGGGTTGTCTAAAAAAATCCTGGACAGACTATTTTTAATTATTTTTTGAAAAATGATTTTTTTTTAAAAATGAATAAAATATTGCAACATCAAGATAATAAGAAAATTTTGTCCTGACTGATAGTAGAAACCGTATAGAATGTGCAGGCATTGGGTTGTCTATTATTTACCTGCGCGAACTACTGGGTTGTCAGGTATGAACAGGTATGTCGATATCAGTTACTTTCACTCGATTGGATAATAGAAAAAAAATTATATCATCATAAGCGCGCGACAAAATTTTCTTATTATCTTGATGTTGCAATATTTTATTAAAAATCATTTTTCAAAAAATAATTAAAAATAGTCTGTCCAGGATTTTTTTAGACAACCCATTTTTAATATATTTTCTAATATACTAAATTAATAATAAAATATGTTTCATTCTATTATCAGCTCGGTGAAGGTCGACATAGGTTCGGATCTTAGACTATAAGGTGGGTACCCACTATGTTTGTCAACCTCTTGCACTCCGCGCTCCTTCAACTGCTCCACATAGTGGATACGTTTGCACAGAACTGTGTCAGTTCTTAGGGCGAACACAAATCGAAACGCAGTGTATTCGCGGACGCAAGCAAAGCAAGACACAAGTGTTTACGTACTCCGCTCCACGCAAATGCGCTGCGAATCGAATATAGGAGTGATCCGAAAAGCAATCTTTAGAATTGATTGAAGCGAATATACCGATTTTTATAGTCTTCAATAATGCATTGTACCAAAAATGTATGCCGCACCGGCTACTATATCTGATGAAGACATGTTCGTTCAAAAGCTCGTTGAAAACTGTGGAGCGTACATTCACGAGCACTAAAAAGCATCCACATTTGACTCTTATTGCGTAGGAAATAAGGTGCTGAAAAGGCAAAAGTAGATATAGACTATTGCTCGTGACTGTACACCGAGCGGGTGTGTTGCTTGTAGAGGACGACATCCCGAATCCATTGAAGCAACTGCAGAAGAAGCAGGGCCGCGGAGCGCAAGAGGTTCGCGAACACAGTGGATCTTCGTAGTCTATTTTTAACTGAGATAGACACGTATCCGAAAAGTCTTTTGCAATACTTACCTACTGCAAAAACTGTCACCTTCAAGCATTTCCACGAGCCTTGCATCTAGCGCAGCGCCAACCAACTTAGCCCCGCCAAAATTGTCCAAAAACACATTCTCGCATCTCACGTCTCTATGCAAAATACCAACACTGTGTAACTCTTGCAACGCCCCAAACACACCCAACCCTACGGTCCTCAAAAGTTTCAGAGCTTCAAACTGGTCAATATACCGGCACTTATTTAACAAATATTTAAGCGAACACCCCTGTACGAAGGCCCTAAATATAAATACGGATTGCTGCAGTTTCGTCTCTTTCAAAGATTCCGTGAAAATATATGGCACTAAGGAACTGTGATTCAAACGGCACATTGTCTTTAAATCCTGTTGTAAAGATGTCTGCTGACTATTCCGTGTTTGGAAATCTGATGCGGGTGGTATTATCCACTTCTTGGAGACAAGACCGTCGCCGGTTTCATCGTCTAACGCCAAGTATGTAGTTGCACCGTTAGAAGAATGACCTGAAAAATAAATAATTAAAATATAGTCATAACGTCATCATAATAGCCTTTATAATTCGACCCACTGTTGGGACACAAGGCCTCTCCTTGTCATCGCAGGAGGTTTAGGCAGGCAGTACTCCACCACGCTTGCCCAATGCTGATTGGTGGACGGAGCAATACGGATCAATACCCCTTTGCTGGTCCATTAGTCGCCTTCTAAGACACCCATTGGAGGACGTGGGGTGATGCTATTCTACTCTGCCGGCATCACATGGCCATGGTCTTAACGTAACTGAACCTAATTGTGGAATGTTTGATTAATTATTATTTACACCCTTTTTCCAATTTAACAATTTAATCAGTTTCAGTTTTGGAACACAGATAAAATTCTTTAAAACATAATTCGTCGTGGCGGTCGGTATTCGCTATCAAGGCTCATGAAAGTGGCGTTCCGAATCGTTGCTTGAACACCTCGAAGGATCAAGGACACTCAAAGGTCAATGGATAGAAGCCAAAAGAATTGTGAACCTTAAGTAGAAATGGTTAGGACACATTGCGAGGATGGACGCCCTCTGGAGTGAAGAGAACTTCGAATGGGGGCTGCGTACCGAGAGACAGCATTGGTTTGGTAGACCCCGCACAAAGTAGACCAACGATCTGGTAAAGGTCGCGGGATGCCGCTGGATGCGGGCAGCGCAGGACCGATCGAGACATATTCAGAGGCCTTTGTGCAACAATGGGCGTCCCTCGGCTGAAATAATGTTGACACAATTGAACTTACCTAAGCAGTTACCAATGTAAACTTTCCTGTTATTCTTTTGTGTTATCCTAAGCATTTGTGTCTTAAAGTCACAGGTGCAGACTGTGGTCCTTTTGTGTTTATGGTCTTTCTTGTTAGGAGATACTTTTACATCCGCGTAGCTGTAAGAAAATATACATTTCACCATCTAATTTTATATGCAATGACAGTCGTAAGTACGCGTAAAAACATTTGGTTTCGGCAACAAGCAAAAAGTTTCAAACACTGTAACCCGACAACAGGAAAAGGACTTAAATCGGTTAAAATTGGAGTTT
The DNA here is from genome assembly GCA_955850985.1 of Elophila nymphaeata. NCBI lineage: Eukaryota > Metazoa > Arthropoda > Insecta > Lepidoptera > Crambidae > Elophila > Elophila nymphaeata. The sequence continues at coordinate 3,678,581 of OY039066.1, forward strand.
ACAAGGTAAAATCGACTCCTATTAATGTAGCATATATTCGGACAATCGATTGAGACCATATTCATCAAAGTAGGATGAATAATTGAGGCGCCACGGAGGAACTTACATAAATACAAAAATAAATAGACTGCTAAAATCATAATCCTTCCGCTAAAAAGGATTGCAAACCCTACCACCAACCAAACCGAGCACAAGTTGTACCTTTTTGAACGCAACTGAAAGCTTATCTTAGAGTATTAAAGCAATCGTCAGACGGAAGACCTTTTTGACACATGAAAGTGATAGTCACCGAGCTTTTTACTGATCCACTACCACTTTACTATAGCGATATTGGGATATTTGTCCTGTAAAACAGCAATAGATCTGTAATTTGACCGCTACTTATACACTCTAATTGTCAAAACATCGAATAGGCCAGCTGAGAAGTGCACTGGGGGTGAAAAAGTAGAACAATATGAAACGAACTCTGACGATCCCGGCGACAATCCTTATGCGACGAAATTTCCTTTCTACCAAGACGAAATTTCTTCATAGAAATACAATGAAAAGGGCCACTTGCATATTAGGCGTCGTGCTAACTAGATTCAAACTGTATTTGGCAGCCGCAAAGGCTATTCAACTTCGTTATAGTATTTCCAGAAAGAGGACAATCGACGAATCCAACTCGGATGGGCAGCGTTCGGGAAGCTACACGGCATATTCTCGGCCTATCTACCGCAGTGTCTCAAGACGAAAGTCTTTGATTCGTGAGTGTTGCCAGTGATAACCGCTGTAAACGAAACGTTGCCGCTCAAAGTCACTAAAGGGCAAAGTAGAGGGCTATGCTTGGAGTTTCTCTGCGTGATCATATCAGAAATGATGAGATTCGCAGGAGAATTAAGGACACCGACAATACCGACATAGCCCAAAGAATTGCCATAAGTGCCAGTGGGCAGGGCAGATTGCGAGGAGGACTGACGGCCGTTAGGGCGGAAAGGTCCTCGAATGGCAACCACGTACCGGGAAACGCAACGTTGGTAGCCCCCCCGTATCGACCGCTTTAGAGATCCCTGGGTGAGGCCTATGTCGAACAGGGCGTCTCTTGGCTGAAATGATTTTGATAATGATGAGGTGTTGCACGTTTGTATGGAAAAGCTGATTTTATTTTCGCGATTTTGGTGTTGGTCCCAAAGTAAAAGTTGGTTGTGTTGACCTACCTATTACAAAGGCTTCAACTCGACAGCCACTTAAAAAATTCACCTTGTATACTTACTAAATCAACTCTGGTACATCATCCTGGCCATCATTACTATTCTCCTGGCTTGTGCTAGTAGATGTCCGTGTTTTCCTCTTAGCATCACGTAGCATTTCTTTTCGTTTTTCTATTTCAGATCGGATTTTTTGGCGCTGGCAAATAAAATATCAATTACTCAGAAGAAAATTGTATAAAGTCAAAACAATGTCTACAGAAGAAGAATTTTAAAATTTAAAACTAAGTTATTACAATTATTACACTGAAAAATTTGAGGCACATAAATAATTTCTGGTTCGATCCCCGCCACGTACCAATGTGTTTTCAAATTTTGAATTCATATGTACGTTTAATCGACGCTTCTACGGTGAAGGAAAACATCGTGAGGAAATCTGCACACACCTATGTATAAAGAAATTCTTAGGTTATGTGTGAAGTCGACCAACCCGCACTCGGCCAGCGTGGTTGACTAAGGCCTAATCGCCCCTAATGTGGGGTAGGCTCGAGCCCATCGGTGGGGACATATGAGCTGTTGATGATGATGAAATAATTTCCTGTTACTTGAATATAGATTAACTGAATTACAATTAGGCTTGTTTCTGCAGTAGCATTTTATTTATCTAAAATAAATACTTAAATAAAAAATAAATAAAATAAAATAAATGATAAAAAGTGTAATAATTATTACATCTTGTAGGTATAAATTTTTTATAAGCCTGGCCATGCTTTAAAATTCGTACTTTTTCAAGCAGTTTCAAAATTACAGGGAATGTACCCATAAGTTTATCATACTTTCATGTGATAATGTATATAGGACATTTGGATTGAATAATCTTTACAGTAAGCGATTCCCAACTCTACTGTCTTTAATTTAAATGCTAACTTAGTGTCACCATTCGATAAGCCAAGATGAATACCTCTTCATTCTCCTGAATTTGTAAGTCTTGCAATTTCAACTGTTCATTTTCCTTTTGTTTCAACATTTCTTCGTAAAACGATAGCACTGGTTTGTAGTGATCATGTAGGAATTTCTGTGAAATAAAATAAGAATGAAATCGTCCCGTGTGTATGGTTAATCAAGTGAATTCACTTATTTAGCGCCGCATAGAATGGGAAAGTGTTTTTTCGGGACTGACTGCTATTTTCTGGAAACCTCTCCATTTCATATTTTCCCGTCTTTGAGACTTTTGGACGAAGCACTAGCAAAGTCTTTGGACAACGATAGACCACTGTCGCCTTAAAAATTGTTGTTAGTAATAGTATACGCAGTATTGGTTACAGATGTAAAGACGTACCTATTATTTATTTCTCTATTCTCTGGTATTACACTACCGAAGATGCGTTACGCATATTTTATTTATATTATGACAATAGCTTACCTGTACATGTTGCGATAGATCAAAAATCATGACTTCCCCACAATGCTCTTTTGCCAAAGTTTCCAATTCGCTAAGCAATTTTATTCCGTTTTCAGTCGATAAGCCATGCACCTTCTTGAGTAATATGCTTGGTGCTCTGAAAAATAATTGTACCTCAAAGATGCTCGTCAGTTTGTCAGATTAGGTGGCTATGATTCTAATATATTTTACACAGGATTGGGGGTAAATCAAGGCACTGACGCTCTTCTTAATCATGATGAATGACTTGCCTACAGTGGTCGTAGTGGCTCAATGTCTATTTCTAGTTAATGACATTAAAGATGTAGGTGTAACCTTAGACTCCAAGATGGACTTTCACAAGCATGTGACAATTATTGGTAAGAAAACAAAGATTTTTAATTTTATTATAAGAACGTTATCTGAATTCAAAAATCTCTCGGTGGCTAGAGTATTATACAATGCATATGTACGCAGTACACTTGAATATGGGGATCCACATGAAAATTAATATATCGAGAGAATACAGAGAAAATTTGCGTGTTGGTTGTACAAAAAACATAATCGAATTGATAACCTCCTCCGTTTTTTGAAGTCGGTTAAAAAAATTAAAGAACACATTTCGAGAACAACTTTAAAATATACTGGACACAAACAATTCATGCGTAAAGTAGACATACAATCTTTGCAAATATTGCTAAAAGGTGACAAACGTAAATAAACTTCTATTCGGTATTATAAACTTATAATATAAATATATATATATGTAGTGTTATGTATGTATTACTATGTAGTGTTATGTATGTAGTTTTAAAATATATATTACATGTTAGGACTAATTGTGAAGTTATCTTAAATATAACATCGCCAAATCCTCTTTTCGTTTTCTTTGTTTCCTATCTATCTAACCATCTACTGTACAATTTGTACTACATAATGTTACTAGTTATAAGTTTTATAATGTCGATGTATGATAAAGAATATTCTGTTCTATTCTAAAATAAACAACTACTAGGGAAAAGGACATAGATAGACTAACTTTTATCGCGAAAAAAGGGATGAAAGCTTGTATGGAACTTTGTCATCTTTGAAGATCAATATATGAAACTTTGATAAGAAATAAATATTTTTTAAGCGTTTTTTGATATTATTACTTATATGGGGATGCAAGATCGTATAGAAGTCCAAACCAAGTCCAAAATATGCTGCCCAAAGCAACTATTTTCCTCTTGGACAGAGTCGCATCCAAAAGCTAGGGGATATACGCTTAGGTATAGGATTATGGATTTATGGATAAAAATACGTATTTATAAGTAAAATATTAATGGTATTTTGAAAAAAAAAATCTATTTAACTACTATATTATTTAGTAAATCAGTATCAAAGGCTATCTCAATGTTATGTTTGAGCTTGCTAATTACATTTTATGATAAAAATGGTTTAGATTACTGATAAAATATAATCTCGATAATGGGTTCAACCATAAATATACATTAAGGCAATCTCTTTGTTTACATTATAAAAGTGGAAATAAGCTTACACACTACCTGAAGGCAATGGATTCCTCAATTAGATTTGATTTTAGAGTTTATTTCCAAATGGCAATCAATGATATGAATAAAAAAATAATTATAATAAATCTGTAATGTATAGTATTCAAATGTGATGCTAGAAAGCTTATGGATTTATTTATTTTAGAGGAAAAAATTTATGTTCATCATACAGACATTTGTCCATACTAGAACTGTTTTTTAACACTCCACCATAACAGCGTTATTTTATATGATAGCGTTTTAAAGAATACCACCAACAAATTCATACGATAGAGCTATTTTTTCTGACTGCATGATTAATTACAATAGACCCGATATTTACTCTTATAAATAAAACAACCAAGACTGGATTCCTAATAGGCATAGCCTCCCAAATACACACAATGTACAGAATACAATCACAGAAAAACTAATAAACTACTTAGAATTAAAAGACAAAATAACCAAAATCTGGCACCTCCAAAAAGTCACTATTGTGCTGATTGTGCTTTCTTCAATAGGTGTCATACCAAACCAGTTACACCAATCCATTAGAACACTCAATTAGTCAGATAACCAGTTAAAACAAGAATGAAAAGGAAAATACTAGAAAAAATACACTGAAAAAAATCGACCTGCCTCAGGCGGGCATTGAACCCGACATCTTCCGCAATATGGGGGGTTGCGTTAACCATTACGCTACCGAGACTTAGCTTTCGCTGTCGAAATTTGTCAGTGCTAGGTGCTTACTTATATTTTTATGGTAAACATTGTTTTATCAAATCTTTGAAAGTAGAGTATAGAGAAAGTCTTTTAATCATCAAAAAATTCGACCTCGAAATCTTGACGGATTTACACGTTTTGGACCTCCCTGAATCCAAAAATACCGTTTTTGGAATTATGTCTGTGTGTGTGTCTGTGCGTTATCACGATAACTCGAGTTGCTTAACTTATTGCAAACAAATTTAACATGCATGTATGACATCAAAATATAAGGTTTCTTTCAACTTTTGATTTAATCTCAAGGTACACTTAAGTAATTTTCTTTAATACAAATTATACAAATGTTACACTGATATAAACTTACTTGTCAGGATATTGGGAACAACACTCGATATGAAGTGTCACATAACATTTATCACCCTGGATTTCTGAATTGTGATGTGGATGCAAAGTTAACAGCAGGTCTAATGGTTTCCAAACCTTCCATGGTGTTTTCTCTCGGTTATCTACGACATCATCACCAAATATTGCCTGAAAAAATTATTAATGCCACTTTTTAAGAATGTAGGTACCTCAAAAACTTTATTATCATATGAAGGGCATCATAATCATATAGGATACTGGCTGACCCGGTACATGTTGTCCTACCATATTTTTTTTCTTTTTACATACCTACATATAAAAATTATGAATAAAAAAAAATAGAATTTTACTTTCGGGATTTAGGTATTAAATATTTATTAAAATGTATTTCATACACCCAACTACCTAAAAAGAATCATTGTAAGCAGAATAATCACTTTTATAAAAAAAAACAACACTTACATGAGATATTTCCTCAATAAACAAATTTTGTTTTTTTTCAAATAAAATATATTTTTGCGAAGCAAAATAGTACATAGTCTGTACTATTTTGCTGGTTGATGATGTAGATAATTTATCAAAGACGTCAAATTAACAGAAACCTTCATACTAAAGCAGTCTGTAAATGCTTTGAAACAAGGTGTTTAAACGCGTGGGAGAGCGCGCAAATACATCTGCAAATGGGGCTTGAGGGAGTCGCGTACAGGTAAGGCCGTGTATTTTGCCACTTAGTAACACAGAGTAACATATATACTTCTATGTTACGGTAACTTAAAAGAAACACGAAAATAACTAACTAAAACATACACCATAATTATGTTTACTATTTTAAGTGGGTTATGTACTACATTTAATGTTCTTTTAGTAAAGTGGTAGTAATGTTCAAGTCTCGTTACCATAAACTTAAGTTAAAAAAATAATTTGTGCATTCATCTATGAATGCTAGATCGTCAATATTCTTCAATATTGTGGCGGTATGATGAAAAATATGAATTAATTTCGGCTATGACTGAATCGATTTCTATTTAGAGAAATAAGAAATATGTGGAATTATTTTTAATACAAATCAATTAATCACGTGATTAACTAATATCCTAAAGGATATACATAAAACTTGACTAAGTAAACATGTTCAAAACATCTAAAAATAACCGCTAACCTGTAACACCGCAAATTCGTTGTTTTGTCGTTCCTCTGGAGTTTCATCAGACATCGTAAAATACAAAAAGAGTGGCGATTTTACATAGCTTTACACTTGAACAGCAGTACAACTTTAATTATTGCTAATTTAACAAGAAAAGTACAAGCAAAACAATTCTCAGATGTGATGTGAGCAGAATTATAAAGGAAAATGTCAAAATGACATATGACATATTCACCGCGCGGTCCAAATTACGCTTTTATGTGCGTTATCGGCGAATTCAGTTATCGGCACCAACGAATTAGGAATATCATTCCTAATTTGTTTATCGGCACCGATAGCGTGCACACGGAGAATTGAACGTAGACCTTGAAGAGCTGATTCGCCGCTAATTTTTACGCGCGAACACATACTGAAGCTTAACACGCGAATTCAAATTCGCACGAAGCTTGTGGACGCAATGTATTGAGCCCCAGTACCTCGCCAACGCGCGTAGAGATTCACGGCGAATTTGCTGTAGGTACCTTTAGTATGAGTCGTGAGGTCGCATTCGCACCAACGAAAATAATGTGAAGTCATGAGTGACGTCACTAAACAGTGCTAACGGAGAGGTGGTGCAGCTTATATTATACCTGTAGTGCAGTATGTGTGCAAATGTCAAACTCAAATTTGTCGTTTAAGTCTTAAACATTTTAGTTTTGAATTATTAAAGACTTCTTTTAGCTATCTACTACAATAATATTCTTTTACTCTATTAATAATCCTAGAGTGCTATTGTAGTGTGTAAATAGTTTATACCATACTGTTGGTAGGTACAGTTCGTAATGTTTGCGCATATCGGACCGCTAAGATTGTGGTTTTAACTCTAAGAGCAAATATACCAATTTGCTCTTAGTTTTAACTTTTTGACGTGACAACCTTATAATTCGATAGAGCCGGCTGCACGCACGAAAAAACATGACGCATGCGGCGTTACCTCGCTCTGAGGCGTTCCATGTAAGGCTTGAAGTGCAAGCAAAAATCTATTAAACAAATGAACATCAGTATTTTCTTAAGACGTTGTCACGTTCAACTATCGTCAGTAAACCGACTTTACAGACAACCAATTTGTAATGAGATATCGCTTAATGTTTTTTGTTTAATCTGTTTAATCAGGCATCTATACAGCCATATTCATATTAAAGCATATTCAGTAGGTAATTTGATTTATTTTCACGGTTTGTTTTCGTCATAGATACAGGAAACTGTACGTCGGCAATGCGACAGAGAAAGAGCATGCCGACACGTAGGTATATTGGTAAAAGATAGATATACGCGACCATTTCACGTAGTACCAAAACCTTCTTGCGTAGTACCAAGAAGGTTGTTAAGCTCCTTGCATAGTACCTACACGCAAATGCTTTTCATTCATTCATTTAAGGTCAAATTGCCAGATGTGGCTTTGTGTGTAGATAACCGAATGATATCTCTGAAACTCTGCTCTATGCCTTTTGGAATTGTGAGCAGGGCCGCGCCAACCCCCGGCAGCACCAGCACCTGTGTGCGAGACCTATGAAGCTCTGGCGATGATATATCATCTGGCGCCCCTATTGCCTTGGCCCCTGTGTGCGCCGCACACTTCGCACAGAGGGGCGGCTCGGGCCTGATTGTGAGCGTGATTAAATACAGAATGTAGGTAAAAGACATGAACAGTCAAACGAGAACCACGTATTTTGCTCACCATCAGAACATTTTTTTGCCTTTAAACTACTTATACCTGGGAGATTGATAGTTACGATTTTATTGAAGGTCAGTCAAGAGGTCAGTCATATACTTTTTTTTAAATTTTTTAATGAAAGAAAGCTTAACTTCTGAACATTATTTCTTAATTAACGTCCAAAGAAACATTATCAATTTTTACTTTCGTATAGTCTTGTAATCGTAAAAAAATTCGACCACGAGACTTTGATGGTTTTTGGTACACAATTTGGAACTCACCGAGTTCAAAAAACCCGTTTTTGGAATTATGTCTGTGTGTGTGTCTGGGTGTGTGTCTGTGCGTTAGCACGATAACTCGAGTATGCTTTAACGCTTTAACTTATTGCAACCAAATTTAACATGCATGTATAACATCAAAATATAATGTTTCTATAACTTTTGAGCTGTCGATCATGAAAGTTAAGCAACCACGTGCGCGGTCTTTACTCGGATGGGTGACCAAAATTTAACATTTCATGTATGACATCAAAATATAAGGTTTCTATCAACTTTTGAGCCGTTTCCGGTATTTGAGAAAGTCAAGGGGAGACCACTCCCGATTTTTTAGTAAGTATTTCATAAAATGGCTTCAAAACGTTAGCGTTCAATGTAGCTCACTCGATGCGCACGGACAAACGAGCGGGGCCGCCGGCGCCGCCCCTTCGCACGCACTGTGGACCCCACTGACCACGCGGGGGTACCAACATACGCTACCCAGCGGCACCACGAAAGGGGGCACTTCAGGAAGAACGATGCTCACCGGCCGCGATTACCGACGCCAGCACGACGACAGAGGGGGATCGAGCAACTCACCGAAGCGTTCGAGAAGATGTCTCGGGTGCGCCCCGCACCCCGACAGGCCACCGACCGGCCACCCACTACTAATATTCTCGGGCGCCGTCAACGAGTGGCTACCATTCCAAGCGTCGATAACAGAATCCACCGCCACATACAATTTCACGCCTATCGAAAACATGACCCGCCTTCGAAACTGTCTACGAGTGGAAGCTCGAGAAGCAATCGCCGGTTTCTTGTGCACCGCGTCAAGCCCCGCGCAAGTAATATGCACGCTAGAACAATGCTTCGGTCGACCAGAGTTCATCGTAGACAAGATAATCGAAGAGCTGCGCTGCCTACCGCGACTGGGGACCTGCTGCGATCGCTGCAGGGCATCATGTTCCGGTTCCGATAGGGTCCAGTGGCAGTCACCGCCGACATCGAAGAGATGTTCCTGCGCGTCAGCATCAAAGAAGAGGACCAGCCAGCTCAAATGTGCCTATGGAGTGAAGACCGTCAACAACCGCCGCAAAAGTACAAAATGAAGGCGATGATCTTCGGTGCCTCCAGCTCACTCTTCCTGGCATACAGCGATCGAGATCGGAACGCGATGGACTTCGCGGTCACCCGCCGCGTAAAAGTCCATCACTACATGGACGACCACTTCGAGTCCTTCAACGACGCCGAGACAGCGATATGAACGATCGACGAAGTGAACTTCGTGCACGCCCAACAGGGTTCAAGCTGCGCGGGTGGAACTCCAATGCACGCGCAGTCAGAGAACACGTCGAAGCGGGGCTCGGAGCGAATAGCACCACCTGCCTGGCACCAGCACCTAACAAGACACTCGGCCTGCTGTGGGACGCCGAGCAAGAGCAGATGGCTTTCAACATGACGCTGCACAGAGATCCGGAGGAGGTCATCGAGCGACAGCGCACACACACACGAAATACGAATCCCTATGCGCGGTCATGTCGCTATGCGACCCAGCTGGGCGTGATGATCCACTTCACGATACGAGCCAAGATCACACTGCAGGACCTATGGAGACACAAGCTGGGTTGGAAATTCACATGACCAAGTGTCTAATGTAACTTTTCTTTCAAAGTCATACTCAGTTTCTCATGGAATCACGTATTTTTCTTACATAGTTAGTGCATTTTCGCATAACACAGGACGGTATTTTGTTGCTTATACACAGGCATACGCGAACTGTCTACTGTTTCAAGAGCGACTAAGGCCCACAGGCAACATGTGTTGTCTGTTTTGCGTTTGCATTTCGGCGCGCTCATGACGTATCTACCTCTTTTATAGTATAATATCATTGACTAGCTTCCGCCCGCGACTTCGTCCGCGTGGATATTTTACCCCCGTAGCCCCTTAGGGGTGGAATTTCAAAAAATCCTTTCTTAGTGGATGCCTACTCTATATAAGGAGGTATCTATGTGCAAAATTTCAAGTCTTAGGTTCAGCGGTTTAGGTTGTGCGTTCATATATCAGTCAATTAGTCAGCACTTTGAAATTTATATATATGACAAGCACTGCATACAAGTATGACATTGAAAGAAAAGCTACATCAGACACTATACTTATAATGCTCTTTGATCAGACACTTGGTCATGTGAATTTCCAATGCAGCTTATGTCTCCATAGGTCCTGCAGTGTGATCTTGGCTCGTATCGTTGACTTATCTTTTTTGTTCCTATTGGATTAATTATGCAATCCCTTTTCAATGTTGTGAAATATAAGTAAAATAGTAGAGGTGTACTGCTACAGCATTTTGGATCATATTTTTTTCATGTTTTGGTATTTATTATTTTTTCTTTAACAAAACTTATCATTTTATACAATCTGCCATCTTTTCTTGCAATAGCTAAAATTCTCTATATGTATTATTTATTTTTGTTACCTTTCGATATTATTGAACTATTTCCTGTAATCTTCAATACATTTAATAGATTATCTTTCATTTCTTTCACATAAAATACATTATTTAAGTTCACTTTACATTTATTGCCATACACTGGAAAATAGGTCACCATATTACCAATACTCGATGCTTCTAGGATTTGACCATCACCTACTCTACTTTCACAGGTTTTTTAACAATATAAAGTTTTCAAAGTGGTCTGTGCATCCACTATCCAATTTACAATATTTCTGTTACTCTCAGTAATTAAGTTATTTTCACTTTCTAATGAATTAGATACCACCGTTATAAACTTATTTGCCATTCTTGACTGCCCTGAATATGAAGATCCGGAATTCTATCCTTGAAAACTATTATAGTTATTGTGGCTGTTATGTTCATTTTCAAATCTATAATAATTTTTAAAATGGCCGAACTTTCCACAAACAAACATTTCAATTTAATTTTGTTTTGTGACAGTGAGTCATAATTGCTTTTATAATTGTTTGACACAGCCTTAAACACATTCTTATTGTCATGTGCCTAATCCTTGTTTCCCTCCAAAAATTTGACTATAAGTAATTTTACTCTTCAAGTACTCCACAGTCTTTTCCTTTTCAAGCAACAAATTGTCAAGGTCTCCCAAATGACTGTATAAAGGTAGATAGATAGATAGATCATTTATTGCGTCATGTGGTACAAAAGATCTTAGGTAGCAATGGCCTTAACATATATTTCAGTTATTCTTCTTTGTTGATACAGGCCCCAGCATTTTTACTCATTCAAACATTTCTCAAACTCATGAAAATATTCTTCAGCAATATTATCTATAATTATTTACTTTTATATTTTCTAATTTGTTACGACATATAATTTGCAATGCTGTAGACCCTTTTTGGTAAACTTTTTAATTATTTAGTAAGACAATTTCCCTTACAAGTTCCCTTACAAATTCTAGTTGCTTATTGGAAATAACATTATAAATTCCCCTTAAAAAAAATTATTTCCCTGTTCCGTCCGAGCGTTCGATGTGACTGTATCTGTTTTACTATCGTTCGTAGTTTATTTTTGATTTAATGCGTAAAGTTTAATCAATTCTGATATAATTTGGACTTTCGGTAAAGGCGTTGATCTATGTTACCGAATTGTGAAAACAGTTTCTTCTGATCTTATCTTTATAAAAAGATACATGAAGATTAATTTTGTGTCGACCGTTACATCTTCGAGATTCCTGACCTACGACAACTCGCAAAGCCATCGCTGGGGTGAGTCACGCTCGCTTCGACCACCGGCTGGCTAGCGCCGTATACGGGCCGACTCGCTTCCCGCCGCCGCTGCAGCTCACTATTCGACGGTCAGCTGTGTTTTTACTGACTACCTACGTACGTATTTACACCTACCCACTATTATGGCTACGAACACCTGTGCAGGATGTAATCATAAATTTGATGCTGACAATCCCTCTATGACTTGTGCAAAATGTAATAGGATGTATGACTTGATATGTACGGGATTAGATATGGAGAGATTTCTTTGCCTTTCAAAGGATACGGTACGATCATGGATCTGTTTTACATGTCGCAGCAAAATGCCAAAAACAAGTAATTTAAGTACCCCTGTTCGCTTCCTAATGAGTACAAGTGACCCAAATGACTCGATTGTAACTGAAACCAATGACAACACTGACTTTGAAAATGTGACTATTAGACGTGGAAGGAATTCAGACAAGAACATTGCTTGCATGTGTGGAGATCTTTCATTACTTAGGCAAGTTATTCGAGAGGAACTCTGCCCCCATTATTGTAATTACAGTAAGTCAGAAAAAGTAAATTTTGGGAAATCGCACTTTTGTTTCAAATTTTTTAAACTCCTGTATCATAATGATTATAATACATAACTCAGATATTGAAACGGATAACAAAAGGTAAACTTCCGTGGAATGACCCTAAATGTGATTTATTTGTTTAATATTAATAGTTTTATTTTAATCCAACGAAATGTATTTACAATTACCACATCTATCAGGCCAACTTACACTTTTTTAAACATATTTACAGTAACTCGGTACTATACTGTAAATATATCTAACAAAGTATCTTTCCTATGCAAATTACTGTAACTATGTTATATTATATTTAACATAGTTACAGTAACTCTGTATATAAATATGTGAATTTCCAGAAATCCAGTATCTGTTTCTGTGATTTTCACGTTTTCGGTTCACGTTTGTATGCAAAAACAGTAAAATGATGTGCAGATGATCAAGTCTACTACAAAAAATTATGTTTTGCCGACATTGAACCAGTACAATTTTTTGTAAATACTTAGTAATGGGCAATTAATTTAAAGGGTTAATGAATTAAAAGGCTGATTTGTATTATAAAAAATATTTATTGATCATTATTGCACTGAATGTTGCAATAATTGTAACAGTTTTAATAATCATTATAAAATCCAACAATCACTTAGTAACATTAAAAATCTTGTCTCACTACACTGTACCTAAGATTATATCTTTCACAGATCATTGAGTTTTACGTGGTCTTATCAATAATTAACAAAATCAATGTTTGACTAAATATTAGAATCAAATTCGTTCAAAAAACTTAAATGTCTTACAAATAACACGTAGCATTTAAAACTATATTACTTGTTTTTTACGAACAATCTTACGAGGGGCAAAAAACAAGCGTATAAAAATATTATAAAAATCAATAGATATTGAATCAATCTTCAAGAAGATTAGAAGCATTAGAGAAGCTAACGGATCGGTTTTATTTTTTTATGTATTACATAAATTATAAATAGTGTCTCTATACTTACTGTGAATAAGCATGTGGAAATATCATATTTGAATAATAAAAATCGACAGTAACTCTAGTGACTGTAGATATGCTAGAGAAAATATCAAGTAAGAGATAATTTCAATATAGTAAAGCTACTTACTGCCCTAATGTTAACGGACGGTTGAATCTTCATAACACTTACTGTGATTACGCTTACTGTAACTTTGTCAATAGTTGAGATAGAAATAAAGTAAAAATAGTAGTATGTAGGTCTTGATTTCTGGATCACGACACTGTAAAAAAGTCATAACACCGGTATGTCTACTTACTGTATTTATCATAACGGGGGCAGAACTCCAAGCCGCTCTTAAAGAACCTTTCACATTAATTGCGCAATTAACTGACGATTTGCAAAAACAAACAATTGCTATACAAAAAATAGCAGGCGAGAAATCGTCTAATACCGAGAAACGGACTTTGAATTTAAATGGGCCCGATGCTTTATTTCCTTCAAAAAAACAACAAATACAACCAATAATACATACTACCAAGGTTTCTACTCAGAACTTACATCCGAAACAAAATAAAGAACCGAAGAAAGTATCTCCTACAAAACCTCAATCGCCATCGTTGAGTTCACAACATATTAACCGCCAAAGTTCCCAAGAAAAGGTTTCTGTGGTGAACAGAGATATTAGTAACGAAATAAATACACTAAATAACACTGATATTTCAAATAAGGAAGAGTGGAATGAAGTGAAGCGAAAGCGTGCTAGACCATCACTACCAGGAGTACTACGTGGCACGGCTACACCCGGAGCCACCTTATTGCGTGCTGCTGAGAGAACACGATATCTTCATCTTTACTACGTTCAAGAAGGGACAACTATTGAGCAAGTAAAAGCCCATCTCGCCGCTGTCTGTAAAATTGATGTCTGCTCTGTCGAAGCACTAAAAGCTCGAGGGAACTATGCTTCGTTTAAGCTTGGTGTACCGATGAAACTTGCTGATTTAGTTATGTCTCCGGACAACTGGTCTGTAGACATCTGCATAAAGCCATGGCGTCATAACTTTCGTGCAAAAAAAGAAGAGTAGTATTAAACGCTCTAATAAAACGATTCTATGCTACTACCAGAATGTACGAGGATTACGTTCCAAGACTTTAACGTTCTATCATAATGTTGCACAGTACGAATACGATATTATTGCTGTAACTGAGACATTTCTTACAAGCTCAATATACGATGGTGAACTCTTTCCCGTGGGGTACGTGGTTCATCGCCGTGACCGTGATGGTGACGTTGGATGGGGAGGTGTGCTATTGGCGGTGCGTGATTCCTACTCGGTTACTGTTATTGAAGATGCTGATGGTTATTCCCGGGACAAAGAATTAATATTTGCTATTGTAAAATGTAAAACAGTAAAATTTTTATGTTGTGCCGTGTACTTACCACCTAGTTACAAAGATGACCAATATTTAAGTGTTTTGACATGTATTGAGAGCGTTATTTGTTCATATCCAGAGTTAAATGTATTAATTTTAGGTGACTTTAACTTGAACTCTAGTAGTGTAAATGTTAAAAATCAGTTTAGTCAATTTTGCGAATTTTGTCAGTTATACGAACATAATAATGTACTAAATAGCCGAGGAGGTATGTTGGACTTGGTGTTGAGTGATTATGCACTCGATCAAATACAAGTGGCGGTTAACACGGAACCCTTAGTTAATATTGATAAATACCACCCAGCCCTTGACATAACTTTAAATTTTTCGAGTGGGAAGGTACCGTTACAACGGACCTGTCGCGGGTACGAAAGTGGAGTCTCTCAGTGGTCTTGCGGGGATTGGGACTGGAGAAAAGCCGATTTTCAAGCATTGTATTCTACACTAGCCGAAATTGATTGGTCTTGCTTAAATGAGAGTGATGACGTAGAGTCTACTGTTGAGCTATTCTACGAGAAACTGTATGAGTTAATAAATTTATATGTGCCGTTGAAAAAAGAATATAACTTTAATAAAAAATATACTTACCCATATTGGTATTCTTTAGAAATAATTAAGTGCATAAATTCAAAATATTTCCATTTAAAAAAATATAAATCGGATGGCAAAGAGTTCAACAAAGAACTTTATAGATATTATAGGTGGAGTTGCAAGAAATTAATTGACAATGCATATAAGCAGCACATTGCAACTATACAAAAAAATATCATTGACGATCCTGGTAGATTCTGGAAGTACGTGAAAGAAAAAAGAAATAATCGACGACGTGTGGACTCATATTTATATCAGAACGCAGAAGTGACAGGGCAATCTGCAGCAGATGCATTAGCAAATTATTTTAGTTCGGTTTTTTTAGACGAGGTTCCGCGTCTAGATTCTGTAGAGGCAGCGCAGGCGGCTCACTCTGTCGCAGACGCACAATCGATTTCTATAACTGCAATCGACAGGGGGGACTTGAACAAAGCCATAACGCGACTTAAGCCTCATTCCTCCACAGGTCCTGACGCTATAACACCATTTTTAGTTAAAGATTGCATCACAGTACTTAAGGAGCCTCTTCTATACCTTTACAACCTTTGTTTAAAACAATGCACTTACCCAAAATATTGGAAAATTTCTCGGGTAACGCCGATTCCTAAAGGAGATCTCAATTCAGAAATCTCCAGTTATAGACCGATCGCGGTTCTCTCGGTTTTGGCCAAATTATTTGAATCTGTTATAAACAACCATATCAGTAGACAAATAGAAAGCCTGTTACATAATAGCCAACATGGTTTTCGTAGATCGCGGTCAACCACAACCAATCTCATATCGCTTGTGGATTATGTTTATGCCGAAATGGACTCAGGCAGATATGTTGATGCAGCCTATTTTGACTTCAAAAAAGCTTTCGATCTCGTAGACAATGACATCTTGTTGCAAAAGCTATCTATAATGGGTTTTACGCCGAGTCTGCTACAATTTTTTGCTAATTATCTCAAAGATCGTCGTCAGTTTGTCAGATTAGGTGGCTACGAGTCTGATATCTTTTATACGCGATCGGGGGTAAGTCAAGGTAGTACCCTGGCACCGACGCTTTTCCTAATCATGATCAATGACTTGCCTAAAGTGGTCGAAGTGGCTAAATGTCTTTTATTCGCCGATGATCTCAAACTGTATTTGGGAATTGGTAATGATAATGACGCTAACGATCTACAACGTGACATTGCCTCAGTATCGAAATGGAGTACCATCAATCGTTTACCGTTCAATGACTCAAAATGTAAAATAATAACCTTTACTCGTAAATTGACTTTTTCTAACAGCAATTATAAATTATTTGACGCCATCATTATTTGATCCCATGCAAAGGGTTAATGACATTAAAGATTTAGGTGTAACGTTAGATTCCAAGATGGACTTTCACAAGCATGTGACAATTATTGGTAAGAAAGCTAACAAGACTTTAGGTTTTATTATAAGAACGTCGTCTGAATTCAAAAACCTCTCTGTGGCCAGTGTATTATATAATGCATATGTACGCAGTACACTTGAATATGGGGCTATCATATGGGATCCATATGAAAATAAATATATTCTAACCATCGAGAGAATACAGAGAAAATTTGCGCGTTGGTTATACAAAAAGCGATTCGGCTACTACCCTTTCTTGTACCCATCACTGTTTGTGTCAGGCATGGTAGGTCTCGATACGCTAACGTTGCGAAGAAAAATTATTCTCGCAACCCAGTATTTGTCGATTCTCTATCATAAGACTGAAGATCCCGATATACTTGAGAGAGTCTGCCTTTCGGTGCCCGCGCGCATTCCGCGTGATGCCATGGGCCTGGTGGAACCACGCCGTAGACCTCGCCTGCTGCCAATACCTCTGACGCGTACCAAACATGCTACACAAGCACCTACCGTGCGTGCACTGCGCTTGATCGGAGACATGCTCGCTCACTACGTCGACACTGATTTATTTCATGATGGACTACGTCAGTTAATTTCCAAGATCCAAATGTACCTTGAAACATGTAAATAAGTAAGTGACAACTATAATAATTTATATAAAGTGTGTAATATTAGGTTGACATTTTTTTTATGTGTATAAAAATAAGTTTGACATGAACAATTGACAATTAATTTAAATTTTATACAATATTTTGACTTTGACGTCTATTATATAGTATTTTTAATTTGACATTTTTATTATATAGTATTTTAAATTGCAATTATAATTCATCTTCTTAATGTATTATTGTGACTGTACTGTATAACGTGCTTGTGTGTTGGAAATGTATTCTGTAAGCATGCATGTAGACTGAAATAAATAAATAAATAAATAAATAAATGTGACTATGTCTAATCATCCAAGGCAGTTTTTGACCTCATTAGCACTTCCTTGCATCTTTTTATACTGTAAGAATTTTAAGATTCTTATTTACCAATTTGCGTAATCTGCGCCATCAAAAATTGGAATGATGATATCTCCCTCCCCATTTGCTCCCATGGCCGACGCCATTTTCTCCACGTGTGCTTTCGTCAGTGCTTTGAAACTGTCACTGAATTTACTTCAACAAACAGACTGTTATAAATAGTTACAAACTATGGACTGCTCCATGTTAATGAATATAAAATATTCAAAACCCTAATACTTCTTATTAAATTTCTTTACTTTAATTAGAGATATTATAAAATCACACTTCTACATAGTTACATCCATTGAGCACACGCTCAATGGCTACATCGCACCAGAGAGAGGGAGACAATCGCACGTGATATAAATGTACCATAACTAACACTGTTCATTTAGAATTTCTAGTTCTGTGTTGTGCACCAATTGAAACAATTTAGCTTTGATATCTAGTTGCTTCTTTTTGTCAAATCGTTGTACAGTTTTAGCCATACTAATAAAAAAGTCCATCAAAGGATCTTGGCTTACATTTCTATTATGATGCATGTCTCCTTCTATATCTGAACACTCTCTTAATATTGTTACTGCAGTAGTCGGGGAATTGTGTGATGATGCACATCTATAGGGCAGAGTTGCAGGCCTTTGTAATGAGGAACCTGAAAGTTGCGAGTCTTCAGGTGAATTAACAGATAATGGATGTGAAGATGGCATTTCACATTCCGGTACTAAGATATTAGACATTTTTATTTCTTCGTCATTTATATATGGAGTAAGGAAGCTCAACTCTTTACTATATTTCGGCGGTTTTATTTTATTGGCAGCTTGACCAGTTTTGGTTTTTCTCAAACACAATGCCTTTCTATAATTTTCTCTTATCCTTGACCACCTTCCTTTGCATGCTGACACTGAAAAAAAAAAGTCTATAGATAATATAAATATTTGTCGGATTTTTAACAACTGGTACTTTTACATCACGGTTGGAAAATTTTCATATGGGCGAGAGTACAATCCGTGCAATAATTTATTTGATATATAAATTATAAGGCAAATATTATGGTAGTACTAACTGACGAACCAATCTGTCCGCCTGGTTGGATGGTTAGTAATTTTTTTTCTTAACCAACAACCTAGTTGGTTGGTTGAAATTATTTGTTTCTAATAGTGTAGGCAGCGTTACTGACCACTCCACCACAGCAACATATTTGTTTTAAATACATATTTGATGAGACTTTACTCTCATGATGATGCCAGAAGAGGAGAATGAAAAAAAATATTTTATCTACCGCTTGAGCTGAGCATGTTACATTACAGTTGAAGATACTTTTGGGATTTTAGTACAAAAAGTGAGGTTATTTGGATGAAGATTTCTTACGAGTCACGACAATAATACTATCACAATAGTAATGGCAATATATTGTTTACAAAACTTTTTACGCAATGATAAATGCTACTGGTCACAAACAGATCAAGTGGTAACATTGAGAGACATGAATGCGCTAGAAATTTTCAGCAGTTTATACATATTTACATAAAAAATAATGAAACCATTATGCCTTTATTATAAAATATGACTAAAGTTAGTCTTGCATGGCTTAAATTGATGCTGCCACTTTTATTTGCTGTATGAAAGACAAAGTTAGCATCAGTTTTATACTACTTTAGTCCATGTTTTATAATATGGAGGTAAGATCACTTGTACAATACAATAATTATTACTCACCAGTCTCATTCATATGTTCCCCAATCTCATCCCATATATTCTCCCGTCTTTGCTGGTTCATGTAGGCAGGATGTTCCAAGTTATACAGCTCCTCATATTGTTGTACTAACAATATTAATGCTCTTTCGTCCATTGGGAAGTATCGTCTGTGAGTGCAGGTATGTTCGCAGAATCTCGCAACGTTGGAAGAACCTTTAGTGTACGGTGAAACGTGAAGATTCAAAGTATTTCAAAGAATGCGCCTATACCTATTTAAAAATTCCCCTATACCTACTTATAATGCTTTTTGATACGGACGATGGGAAGCCAAGCCTGATTGTTTACCAAAACCAAAATAAAAACCACAAACTTGAGTAAAGTCACTTGACACATGTCAAAATATTAAGTGGTGATGTGATGTGACCAAAATAATCGAACATCTAGGTACGTACCTACACGATTGACTTGATAACTCGAGTCACAATTATATTTTTAGCTTATATCTTTATAATTGTAAATTATTTAATGTTGTTGTTAATTGAAGGGAATGTGATGTTTAAAATTAGAACACAAGAAAACTCGAGTAAGTAATAATATCAAAAAGAAAAATATACGTGAATAAAAAATTTTATTTACGAATACGCTATTTAAAAATATTTTCTTTTACTTTCGGAACCCTGTAGCTTTACCACCATCTTTTTAAAAGCGATTCTAACTCCACACGGTTGAGTTGAGTTCATATTCATATTCATATTATCTTTATTGCAAGTCACTACATGTTCAAATTTTAACATAAGATTTTAAGCACTATAGGTACGTTTACATGTAAGTGACACCCTGTAAGGGTGTAGCAATTTATTATTACAATTTTCTTATTACATCCTTAAATAGTAATAATGAATTTTATAATATAGCAATACATACAATAATCAATTTGTTAGGTATATTTTACTATTATCTTAATTATGTAATTTCAACTTATCATATTAAAGCAGAATACATTTTATTATTACAATTTTCTTATTAAATCCTTAAATAGTGATAATGAATTTCATAACATAGCAATATAATAATCAATTTGTTAGGTATATATTGGTATTATCTTAATATTTATTATCTTAATAATCATCCATACATTAAATTTCAAAACATTATATTGTGTTAGCTATGTCATCTTACAACTTCCAATTAAATCATTACGCAATTCACACCAAAACCTCATCACTACTTAATATTTTTTATTATCTTGAAAAAACTCGGCCATATTATAATAACTTTTATTGATGAGATATTCTTTTAACTGTTTTACAAAGTTTTTATTTTTTTCCACGTTTTTAATGCTATTGGGGATATGGTTGTATATTTTAATTAACATATAGTGTGAAGAGTCCGTTAACAATTTTAAACTTGAAAAGGGTAGCTTCAGTTTATTTTGGTAGCGGTTGTTTCTTTTTATTAATGCAACCGGAGTGTATAATTCTGTATGTTTCTTAACAAATTTGCAGGCTTCAAAGATGTATAAACATGGAAGTGTCAGTATTTTAAGTTGTTTGAAGTACGGTTTACAGGATGTTATTTGTTTTATGTTGGCTAGTATTCTTATACATTTTTTTTGAAGTACAAAAATGTCGTGGGCATTAGTGGAGTTCCCCCACATTATAATACCATAGGCCAATCTTGAATGTGCGAATGCGTAATATGCAGAGAGAGCGGTATTTAAATTTGTATTACGTTTCAATTGCCTAACTGCATATATGAAAGAGGACAATCTGCTTGATAGTTTTTGGATTTGGGGTTTCCAGTTTATGAATGTGTCCATCTCTATTCCCAACATAGTCACGGAATCTACGTTCTCCAATTCATTAGTTTTGTAGTGGTACTTTATATCTAGTGCGGTTTTTTGGTATGGTCTAAATTGTATTAATTTTGTTTTTTTTAAATTAAGCTGCAGGTTATTTTGATTGAGCCATTTTGTAGTAGAGTCTAATATTGTATCCAAGTCCGTTTTGAGCGTGTCTGTATCTGAACAAGGTATCACTATAGACACGTCGTCGGCAAATAGTATGTGTTCAAATGGAATTGATTTTGGAAGATCATTTACATATACTAAAAATAGTATACAGCCTAGAACGCTCCCTTGTGGTATGGAGCCGGTGATAGGAATAAGATCGGATCTAATTTGTTTAATCTCTCCTGTATCAAAGTTAATATTTTGTATCTCCACATACTGATATCTATTTTGGAGGTAAGATTTAAGCCACTCAAAGGCTATTCCCCTTATACCTAGTTTGTAGAGCTTGTCTAATAAGATTTTATAATTAACTCTATCGTATGCTTTACTCATGTCGAGTAACAGGCTAAGTGCATATTCTTTATTATTTATTATTTCTAAAATACTCTGTGTTAACTTGTATACAGCCAAAATTGTACTTCTATCTTTGCGAAAACCGTACTGATTATTATGGAGAAGTTTAAACTTTTCAAGGAAGGCAATCAATCTTTTGGCCATAGCTGTTTCTAGAATTTTGGCAGCTGTCGGCAATAACGCAATAGGGCGGTAATTACTTACATCAGATTTTTCTCCTTTCTTATGTATGGGTTTTACTAAAGATATTTTTAAATAATCAGGAAAGCAGCCTTCATGGAATGACTGATTTATTAATAATGTAAATGGGAAGGTGAGTTCTTCTGCGCATTTTTTTATTAAGCTTGGAGGGAGTTCATCAATTCCGAAGCTGGTTTTATTTTTAATGTTTTTGATGATTTTGTAGGTATCGCTGGGTTCTAGCAGGTGTAAGTATAATGAGTTTTTGATGGTATTTGTTATATTATAGTTTGTGTCACAGGAAAAATTCTGAGTGTTGCTGATTGTTGTGAAGTAATTATTGAAACAATTTGCGATTAATTTTGGGTCTTTATATAAAATTTGATTTTGTTTTAATAATATATTTTGTTTGGGTGGTTGGGGTCTATGATTTATTTCTTTGTTTATTATATGCCACATCGTTTTACTTTTGTTTTTTGAATTGAAATATTTGTGAGTATTTTTTATCTTTTTCGACATATTAACAGCTTTTTTTAATGTTTTACAATATATTTTATAATAATTATCTAATACTTCACTGTTTGTTTGTGTTTTCAGCCGTTTTAAAAGTCTTTTATTATAGCAAGATAATTTTAATCCCGGAGTAAGGTTTGATCTAAATGGTCGGTTTAATAGTTTCTTAATTTGTTTGGGTATACATTTATTTAATATTGTTTGGAGAGTGTTATGAAAAGCATTATAGTTTAGGTTTATATTTTCCTCTGGTTTTATTACTTCTTGCCAATTTACACTTTGAAGCTCTTTTTTGAATGAATACATATTTTTATCGTTATATAGTCTTTTTAAGGTAGTAAATTTTTTTGGGGCTTTGTTACTCATTGGTATAGTGAATATCATGCCTTTATGGTCTGAAAAGCCGAACTCATTGACAATTAATTGGTGGTCACTTGACTTAAAATTCAAGAAAAGAAGGTCTATACAGCTAGAACTATTTTTGGTAATTCTAGTAGGTTCTTTAACTATCTGGCGAAAGTTGTATGATAACATAGTATGTTTTAACTTATTCATATCTAGGTTATTTGTTAAGAAGTTAACATTGAAGTCTCCTCCTATTATTATGGACTTTGAAGTATCTTTTACTGACAATATTTTCAAGAGCCTTTCTAAACATTCATAAAGCACATCTTTATTGTTACTGCTATCTGGCCAGTATAAATTAATTATTAATAAGTCTTGTTTTCTTAATTCTACAGCGGATATTTCGAAGATTCTTTCTTGGGATAACTGTTCTATATCATTTCTTGCTTTATTCTCTAGGTCTTCTTTGATAAGTATGCACACTCCTCCTCCTTCAGTTTTCTTTTCGGTTCTCCGGCAGAAGCTAGAAGCTTTTTGGTACCCAGTAAGATTAAAAAGATCTAGTTTTTCTTTGTTTAACCATGTTTCTGTTAAGCAAATAATATGGATATTCTGGTTACTTTCAATAAAATCTTCTAGTATGTGTATCTTGTTGTTAAGACTTTGCATGTTTTGGTAAAATATACAGATGTTATTGTCGAAAGGAGTGGTTTTTCTGAGAATTTTGTTGGTTAGTGGTTTTGTGAACTTGATTACTTCCTTTTTTTCTATGATTTATTTCTTTATCCATCTTTGTACATTTTAAATATTCATCTTCGGCAGTCGTCGTATTTGTGTCTTCGACAAGTAAGTTACTGCAGCTCTTATTTGAGCATTGATTAAGTTCGAAGTTTGTAGACTCTCTTCCGTTTATTATCAGTTTATTGTTTTTTATGATAGCATGTTTACCGTCCTTACGAGCCTCCAAAAGAGCCTTCTTGAGTCGACGTCTATGTTGTAACTCTGACTCGCTCAAGTATTCAGAGACGCTTAAGCCAACATTCCTAAAGTGCGCAGAATTCTGAAGTATGTATTTTCTTAGTCTTTTATTGGATAGTTCTATTTTTATGGGTCTACAATTTCCCCTATTTCCTATGACATCTATCTCTTCTAGATATGGTGATATATGTATATTCAGTACTTCATGAAAAATGTACGAAAGTCTGTCTATTAGATCATCTTCTGTTTCTCGGTAATGGTTTGTAAGGCCATGCAAGATGATATATTTTTCGAAATTTGTATTAAGTTTACAAGATTGTGGACTTATACCATTTATCTGTTTTTGGATTTCTACATTAACGTTTTGTAGTTTTAAGCATTCTTTTTGTATGTTTTCTATTTTCTTCTCAAGGATAATAATGTTTTCTTCCGTAGCGGTTTGCTTTAATTGTATATTTTCAAAATTTTTCGTAAAGTCTTGAACTAAGTTTTTTAGAGCGCTTTCGATTTCTTTCTGTATAGTGTTTTTTATTGCTAGTAGGATAGACTTATTATTCTGTTGCAGATTTTCTTGGATAAGGGTGTTTATTTGCTCAAGGGTTGTTTGGATAGTCTGGGTGCAATTTTCTGGTAAGTCTGTTTTTTGTTTAGATTGCTCGATAAAGGTCTCACCTTCAAGAGATATGATTGAGTCGTCGCCCACGGGTGATATAGCTTGCCGTCTTAATTGGCGTTTTTTATTTAAATTCAATTCATGGTCTTTTTCATCATTGTTATTTCGAATTGGAGTGTCCGAGTTATTTGACTTAGCCATTTTTGAGCAACATAAAGGGCATTTCCAAGATAATTTGTGTTCTTTCGTCATTGTGTTTATGAATCTCACTAGAGGCACATTTGCACATTGAATATCGTAACTTTTTGTGCATAGACAGCATGATAAATAGTACCTATCTAGTATTTTCTGACAACATCCTTCACACACCCTATCGGAGCTAGCCATATTTTTACACTCAATTTATTTATCTCTGTTTAAAAGTCGAAAAGTTGATAATGCAATATTTTTCTTTTTTTTCTTTTAAAAAATAAATCTGATGCTTGGAGGATTTGAACTCGGTTCACTGGATTTAGTTGCTCGAGTCCATCTGTGGCGCCGTTAGGCCACTGGTATTTATTAAATCACGGCGAAATAGTGCTATTGACTTTGTCAGAAAAAGCACAGGTAACGTTTTTAAAAGTAATTTGAGTTCTACCCGTATTCTGATTCGCACATAAAAGCCAATATCACTTGTTATTTATATTATCATTTTGTTTAGTTTAGTGAAGAATTATATAGGTAGTTACTATATTCAAGACAATTCACTGTTTGTTTCTATAATTCAGTATCACAAATTGTTTTAGTAGTTATGTATTGTCATTTTAATCGAAGTTTATAGCACATTTACACAGTCAATTTAAATTATGAAATTTTTAGTTTGACATTAAGTTTTTAATGTTGATAACATTTTCACTGACAGTTTTATGGAGCACAGATTTTATTTGCAAGAATTTAGCCCAAATACACTTAATTAATATTTTTATAAATTAACTTTACACAGAGCGTACTGTTTACGTGACGGCAGCACCGTCGCGACGAGAGTCGGGGAAGAAACTCATGAAGAATCATGAAGAGTTGAAGAAGAAGAAGAAATCATGAAGAGTTGAGTACCCATATTATGAGTTTCATTAGTTTTCGAGCTGGATCAAACATTTAGTATCTTTCATACATTGCCCACTAGCGCGTCTAGCGTAAACTATCAGAAACAGTAGGCAATGTATGAAAAGTTTTATCTCAGAAACGGTGCATCGGAGTCAAAAAAAATAACCAAATTTTTGATCCCCTATGGCACCCGTAGCAAATTAGGAGACACTTAATGAATTTTTCAAAAACGGTGAAGTGCCAGTTTGCTATTTTTTATATTACATAATTCATTTGTATCACACATAATACATAATGTAGACTAAGACATTAGTCTTTCCCCTCAGACAAAAAAAGTGAAAACACGGGCGACGGGCGAGATGTAGTTTTATTGCCCTTATCGCCCTGAGAAGACGGAGATCTGCGATGCGCACTGTCCGCACTGAGGATGATAAAATAAAACTACACCTCGCCCGTCGCCCGTGTTATCCGACTGAGACATTAGGCTTTCCCTTCGGACAAAAAAAAAGTCAAGACGGAGATTTGCGATGCGCACTGAAGATGATAAAATAAAACTACATCTCGCCCGTCGCCCGTGTTATACGCCCTCAGTAACACACCCAAACACACAGTACAAACTTCCTTATACTGTTACAAGCACACACATGTAATAATAAAACCGGCCTCACTGCGTTATCTGTAGCGCACGGTCCTCAATTTTTTTTTGATTTTTTTTTATGTTACGAGATGGCAAACAAGCTTGCGGCCTACCTGGTGGTGGTCACCGCCGCCTATAGATACTTGCAATATTAAGTGTAAATCACTTAACACCACAAGTGCGTTTGCCATCCTGGGGACTAAGATGATATGCCCTCCATGCCCAGTAATTACACTGGCTACCTTTCCCTTCAATCCGAAACACAGCAAACTGCATCACGGCAGAAATAAGAAAGGCGGTGGTACCTACCCAGACGACCCTACATAATGGGTCTACCACCTAGTAAAATTTTGGTCTGAGATTAAAATAATAATCGCATGTTTACTACAATCCGTGGTTTGTTCGTATCACTTAGTGGTTTAATCAATTCTTTGGTATTATCATATACCTAGGCTTCAAGAAATATGCAATGCACTGTTTTTGAAAATTTTAATAATTAATGTTTAATTACGATTGCAAAGCTCATATAATTTAGACTCGATTTATCATGTTAATCGTGTAAGTAAGTAAGCGATTATTTTGGTTACATCACCACTTATGATATTTTGACATGTGTCGAAATGGGCCTATATTGCGCGGACCGAATACCGATTCTAATCAGGATAATGGGATATTCTTATCGAATTATTGTAATGCCATTGGTCTTTGATAAAATCTATAAAGTTTGAATGAAATCTGACCGTTTAAAGTGGGTCAAAATCGAGCCCAATGAGTCAGTTACAAACATACAGGTGAAACTAATACACTTCTGGACACATCTATTGGTCATAGCTAAAAAACTATATTAGGTCGAGCAAAAAGTTTTTATGCAGTTTTGAACCTGGCACATTCATAATTTTATTCAATTGTCTTTTTTTTAAATTACGAACACAGGATTTATTAACGGATTAACTTTTAAGTCACATTGACACTGGCAGATAGTTACACTCTGTTGCCATTGAAAAAAAAAAAAAAAACTTTTAAGTTAACTTTAATTAAAAAGTGTACCGGGATTGTTGACTAGATGGCGCTACTGTTTTCACAACCCGGAGATCGTACCTGCTTATATTAATCTATGATAATAATGTCGTCTCTACACACATCGACCTAAGTGCAATTTGCTATTTTTAATTACGTTGGTTGTTCTAAAACTTTAAAAAAATCGTGTATTATGATCATTATGATACATTTGTCTTGAAAGAAAAAGTGCACTGCTGCCGGCCGATGTGACGGCACAAGTCGCAAAAGCTCCACGCAACCCGCCTCCAAGTACATATTAATAAAATTAACTAGACAACAATATTTCTAAAAAAAGCTTTTATTTTAAATTAAATGCACTAAAATGATAAAAATAAACTTTAAATAGCATTAAAAGGTTGTCGCGACATTTACTTGTGATTAAGATGAACGACGATAGATCGAAGTAAATCTCGCGACAAGCTTTTATTGCTATTTAAAGTTTATTTTTATCATTTAGTGCATTTAATTTAAAATTAGATTTTTTTTTAGAAATATTTTTTTTCTAGTCATTTTATTTTTTTACTTTTTAGTCAATATTCGTAGGTATTCTTCTCAGTAAACCCTTTCATTTGATACCCATATTGTAGAAATGCATTAAAAATAACTATTCCACCATCTTGGATGGTCCGCCATATTGGATTTAGAATGACATCACACAGCTTATTGTGTATTGTCATCCAAACTAAACGTGTATAAATTTCAGCTCAATCGGTTGAAGAAATCTGCTTCAAAACCGAGTTGCAAGATTCCACCCGAACAAACATACATTGCAAGTTAAATAAAAACATTTAACAACGAGTCTTTATTTAGTGTTTATTATGGATTAAGTAAAGAAGATTTTAGGAAATTCCACTTGCTTTGCTTTCTCGGTCATAATAGGCACGATAATATCTCTTCCCCAATCATTTGCATTATTAAACGTGCTACCTGGCAAAAACTGAAACAAAAATAAAAGGGTTAAGTAGAACAAGGCCACATTGGTAGCGACCATAGTTATCCTCTTAGATTAAAGCAAAAGGAAGATACGTTACCCAAGTAACTCGCGTGTGGCTACAAAACTGTGTCCAATGGACCTACTACGACTCAGTCTCCAATAGGACAGTGAATCGTGCGTGGTACGTCATATATTGTGAAACAAATAATTAATAAGAAATGTAGCGTTAAAAAAGCCTTCTTGTGTGTATTATATACAGTGCACAAATCACTCAAGCAAGGCGCAATAACAAAACGCAAGGACTAACTTTTTACGCGTAAGTAGGTACACCAAACAGTAATATTTTCAAGAAGATTCCTATTAGAAAATACATTATTATAAGGAAATTTTGAGGAAACAAAAAATACAAGACTTGTACGAGAGACATAGACACGTTGAGCCGTATTATTAGGTGAGCAAGTTATAAAATGCAAGAGTCGTGCAAGAGCGACAAGTTCAGCTGCATGGTGGTCGAACGTTAATGACGTCCCGAGACTCGCGGACTTGCTTGCGCTTACGTAGAAAGTGATCACTCTGTCTCGCTTTCTCAGTCGGCACTATTCGGCACCTTAATGATACTGTATGCGACCTTCATTGACAAAGTGTGAGTGATAATTTGTCTATGTAGTTGTCGAGGCCTACTTTTTGATAGATGCGATAAGGAGGATGCCGTATCTTCCCCTTTGCTTTAAACTAAGGTTATCCTACTTCATGCTTGATCAAGCTCCGGCCGAGCGCCGACGGTGAAAAAAAAATGCTATAAATGTTAGTTGCGAACCTTAAGTGGCAGTGGGCAGGGAACATTGCGAGGAGGACTGACGTCTGTTGGGGCGGAAAGGTCTTCGAATGGCGGCTGCGTACCGGGAGACGAAGCGTTGGTAGGCCCCCCCATAAGGTGGACCGATGATCTGTTGGAGATCCTTAGGGGAGGCCTATGTCTAGCAGTGGGCGTCTCACGCCTGATATGATGATAATGATGAGGAAGCTGGCAGTGGCAATTCGTGGTGTGACTCCAGGCGAAAGGTTTGCGCGCGTGATTTTTGTATATTTATCGTTTTTATCATTTTCTTTGATCCTCGTCAACTAAGAGGAATCGCCACTGGTAGCTGGGTGAAATGAAGGCTTTTTATATCAGTAGTACCATTATAGTACCATTGGTGGTACTACGGCAAAGATCTCACGGGGCAGAACATTGTATGATGTAGGTAGATAGACTGTGCGGCAGTAAGCGAGCATTATCAAAGCGGCCATATGCTTGTTTGCCCACAATCAGTGGAATAAAACACAAAACAGTTACGGAATACCTACTTACCCTTCTAGAAAGTACTTCGCTAACCCTGCTCTCGGGCATGTACACCATCCTAACGCCGGAACCAGCTTGTACAGAGTTCAGTGTATGCGTAATTGTTATCTCATCTGTGTTCATGTTCTTCGAGACCTAAACAAAAACAATTCGAATAAGGATTATTTTTGATAATCTAGGCACCTTCTTTCGGTTCGGCGCGTTTATAACTTTTTAGCACCCCTAGCTTTAACACTTTCTCTTGCAAATTACTTGACCAGAACATTGAAAGGAACTCCCTAAAACTACACATGGGTCGCCAATTCTGGTCGGGTTTCCCTCTCTGTCACACAATCATAGACAGGACTTACTAAAAACTGTCGGATCCCTTCACTACGCATATCGACGACTGCGCAGGAGCGTATAGTCATCCGCACGTACCGCCTGCGGTTGGCCTCATTAGGCCTCTGCTCCCCCCCAATGGGAGAAAGAGGACAGTCTAGGGATCTTGAATATCCTCCTAATCGCTAGGGCATATTGGAAAGCGATGGAGCCCTATTCCATCGTTTGCCGCCCCAACTACGGTAGCTGAAGTCTCCCGTATACCCTTCTCCGTCTTCCATTATGTCTCCGACGGCTTGGCGCCGCAAGGGGATCATCCTCCCGCACCCGTTCCGCGGCCTCCTTTTGTAGCATGACATGCTCACAGAAGGAGGCGACTTCATCCAAAGACGACTCACTATCCACCATGGCTTTGACAATAGTCGACAGTGAGAGGTCAGTACCACATATTGTGATGATGGCATTGCGCTGCTGCGACCACGCTGGACAGGTCAACAGCGTGTGCATCGCAGTGTCATCGTCGTCTCCGCACTCGTGACAGCGGGGACTAAGCTCCCTCCCGATCCTGTGCAGGAAGTGCCCAAAGCACCCATGCGCGGACAATACCTGCACTGCACAAGTCGGTAAGAGAGGGAGCCGTGTTGCCGGTGCACCCATTCGTTCAGATGTGGCTGGATTCCCGCGATGGTCCAGTGGCCACTCGTTGGCACCTCAAGTCTTCGTCGCCACTCCCACATGGTCGTCCGTTGGGCCCCTTCACGCCACCGCGTGAGCTGTTCCCGCGAAGGTCGGACTCCTTCCCTGCGGATCTCCGCACTTCGTTTGTACCTCCGCGAGAGCGATTGCATCAAGGTCCCACAGTGGGGTCCCTGCGATAGCACACGCGGCCTCATATGACACCGTGTGGTAGCCGCGTATGACCCTATTGGCCATGACTCGCTGCGGTCTTCGCAGCAGGGCTTTGGCTTTCGATGAAAGGGTCTCCGCCCACACGGGTGAGTTATATTATAATGCCATTGACCGCACCACACCTGTATAAAGGCGACGGCAAGTGTTATTAGGTCCTCTAACGTTGGGAAGGAGTCTACTGAGGGCTCCAATGGTTCCGATCAGTTTCTGGCACAAGCAACGAAAATGCTCCGTGAAATTCCAACGCGAGCCGAGTACCAGCCCTAGGTAGGTAGCGCATATGTGGCGCGACTGGTACTCGAATACCACGCAGAGTTATGTCTGCATCTCCAGGAGGTTTATATTATATAGGGCACTTACCCTGAAAGTGTATTGAATGTGCGGATGTCTAAATGTTCCAGTGAAATAGTGTATTCCATCAGAACCCAAGTCCGCCATTACATCATAGCCAACGACTGCTGGTAAAAATTCTACTGAGGCTGCGAAGGAAGCTGTTGTCAAACCAGTGGTGGATGATGTTGCCAATGAACCAGACAAACTATACACTCGAATCCTGTCCATTTGGAAGAGGAAACCGTTGGTATACTCCACGTGGCCGAGTACATGCCAACTGTACATTGATTCGCTGAAAAAGGAAAAAGAAATGAAACTCTTAAACGCTATGCTACCTACGTCAACTTTCCTTCGACACCTGCCCAATGGGCGCTAAGAACTTATCACTGATAGATACACATACTAAATTAAGCAGATTTTGTAAACCTAACAGGTTTTGGCTACAAATAGTAAACTGGTGATGATAGTTTGGATTTTTACTGTTAAAATTTGACACAACTTAGATTTTACTATAGTAGTCAACTATTCGTGATCGTGGAGGATACCCGTCTTCACGGTCACGCGAATAGAGACGAAGATTTAGTAGGGCTAACTCGCGCGGTGGTTAGGAAAACCACTCACAACTGCTCTCCCAAGGAGGGTTGTATAGTGATAAATTGTAACTACCCCAAATAAATTGGCACCATGGTAAAAGAAGAAAAAAATTACAGTTTTTTTCAATTCAATTTTAAATATTACCTACTTACTTCAAAGTCTGGTCGAAATCTTTTAATTTTAAATTGCAGAAGCCTCTTTCTTCTATCTCCGAAAACGTTTCTTGCACAACTTTCGCTATGTAATTTGTTGGGTCCACCAACCTTGCTCTATTTGCTAAAATTAAAACGGAAAAGAATAAAAATGTTCTGGTTTAATATGTAATAAGGTAGGTAATTTATTTGGTTGTAGCTTCGCTAAATCAAACGAGTATTCTTTCCATAATCTTCTTGCGACTTTTTTAAAGATCAAAAGAACTGCGTGTATAGTCTCCTTTTCACTAGCTATCTTGGCATTTGGACACTAGTTCCTCTGACCATTGGGTTGAATGGAGTTATATTTAGGTATATTTATTTTGTCAGTCATATTAAGAGCTTTTTATAAAACAGTTCTTGGTCTTTATTTCATATGATGGTAAGTGATACATAATCGATGGAAGCAATTTTCGCCAGAACCAAACATCTAACTATAGCAACACAACAAACTGTTAATGTTAACAATTTGTTATGGCGATATGCTTTGATTATACCCCATTTAAGCTACTCACTGCCAGTAAATTAAAAAAGGAGAGAAAAGTTTGACTTAACTTACATATATTGACGAAATCTTGAAGGCTAGAAGCCAATATACTTAAAAAAATTACACTCCTAATCATATTTAAATTTTAAAAGAATACTCTACACTAATTTCTTCTCTGTACCTATTACTATCGCGTATAATTAAATACTGAAGATAATATTTAACTATCAAGATTTTGTATTTCAAACTGATAAATTTCTTTTGTCTGAATTGATCTTGATAATATTACATAGTACCTAGTTATCGCCAGACAATCTTTCATTAAATCATTATTACCCATACAAATGTTAATCCGGTAATATTCAAGATAATTTTGGCAATGTTCTCTTTGATTTGATACTATACCTGTGTATAGCAGTGGGTGACCTTGAGCTTTCGTTTGAGAATATGACTGTTCATATTCTCATACGAAAGCTCAAGGTCACCCAAAGGGCAATGGAGAGGTCTATGCTCGGTGTTTCTTTGCGAGATCGAATCAGAAATGAGGAGATCCGCAGAAGAACTAAAGTTTACAATATAGCCCAAAGAATTGCAAATCTACCACTTCAGTGGGCGGGGCACATTGGTCAGAGAGCGGATTGCCGATGGGGTTGAACGGTTTTCAAGTGGCGACCACGCACCCGACGACGCCATGTGGGTAGGCCCCCCACAAGGTGGATCGACGACCTGATTAAGGTTGCTGGTTACGCCTGGATGCGAGGAGCACAGGATCGGTCGTTGTGGCGTTCTTTGGGGGAGGCCTATGTTCAGCAGTGGATGCCATGTGGCTAAAATGATGTTGATAATGATGATGACAGCCATTAAATAACACTCATTTAATTCGCCGCTCTATTCCCAATATTTTTGGGGTTGGCATACCTATATTTTTAGGTACCTACTACCTTCTTCCATCCTTCTAGATCAGGTCAGCCGACATCTTAACACCCCCGATGCAAAAAGAGGTGTAATTTTACCATATCATCTTTCACAGAGATGCCTTCTCCAGTCTTCTTCTCTGCCTACATCCATCCACGTTCATTCTCCTTACACAATATAACTAGACACCCTCGCCGACACTTTGCCGCCATGTAATTCAGCTGCCTTCCGCCTCTTTTAAAAGACCCAGGATTTTAAGAAACTAAAAATTGTACCTAACATGTAACGTTATGTTTACTAAACATAACAAACACATAAATGTATCTTCATTCTACCCACGGAGTACTATACCAGATTCCACCCGATAGTAAGCAGAAGTGGAGTCCTCATGCAAAGATAGAGATAAAGTCCCGCATTCGCCACTCTTGCCTTGCTGACCTGCAAGGTACTTCTTCACGCCTCCGAATGACCCAGGATTGCAAGGAGGGAGCGGTATCATCATCATCATAACAGCCTTTATAACTCGACCCACTGATGGGGCACAAGGCCTCTCCTTGTCATAGAAGGAGGTTTAGGCAGTAGCCCACCACGCTTGCCCAATGCGGATTGGTGGACGGAGTATAAGGTGATCAATACCCCTTTTGCGGATCCATTAGTCGCCTTCTACGATACCCATTAGAAGGTATGGGGTGATGCTATTCTACTTTGCCGGCATCACACGGCTGAGGGAACGGTATGCTGGCAGTGAATTCCGTTTCTTGATTGTGCGACGTAGTAGATGAGAATGAACTGCCAAGTTTCTTAGTTCGCGTTGGAACAGTAGCTACAGTTTGTCGGTTAGTAGGTACTTAACAGGAAGGGAGGTGGTAGGATAAGGGAAAAATGCTATTCAGAGCACGCGTCGTAGAATAGACGGTAGAACGCGCTCAATGACGCAGCATCGCGACGCAATTGTAGAGGTTTAAGATTTTTTTGCCGTCGAAATTCATAGGAAAATAAAAACACAGTTAATTATAATTATTATATTACAAATAAACTTCCTATCGTAGCGCCTTAAGTTTTGTCATGTTTATAAAATAAAAATAGATTACTAGAAAAATGCACTGAAGAAAATCGACTTGCCTCAGGCGGGACTCGAACCCGCATCTTCCACAATCCGGGCGGAATGTTTGGCGGTAATGTGGAAGATGCGGGTTCGAGTCCCGCCTGAGGCAAGTCGATCGCAAAAATAAAACTATTCCATAAAAATATATTATTCAAATTACTGTAACTCAAATTAACAAAAAAGAAGATCTCCCAAAAATGATATTATCTTCTCGTTTATGCCGGACAGTTGTAACAAATATTAGGGAAAGGTACTTTATTGACGACGACATCCGTAGTCATTGGTCGCACTATATCAGTAGCCCAGGATAAGACGGCATCTTCAGTGCTATCCACGTCGTACTGAAAAGAGGAATTAATTATTATTATATCCAGTTTTTACATTCAAGAATCCACCCGTATTCACAAACATTACTGTGAGATTTCTCGACTCTTGGATAAGTAAACGCATTGCACTTAATAGAGTTCTGTGATTGGTTCTTAGAGCATTTAGGATAAATGCTCTAAGGATTGGTTCGATTCCGTTGCCTAGGTTAGATCGTTGAATGTAGAGACGTTTTATTACTTCAAACCTCCTTCAAACTTTAAACTTTTGATAAGGACCTCAGACCAATGATTCTACTGAGCTATAGACGCTGATTTTGACATCTCGACCTGTGCGTTGTGTAATATAGCTAGCTGGCTACCTAAGCTGTGCGTTCATTTTAAAGTACGCAGAGTTCCAATCCGCACTTAAGTATTGTCTATGAATAGGTTTTACGACCATGTGCGTCCACGCGCACTTGAGACTTCAAAATCCTTGCCATATGGTACGCACTGAGAAATGCCTTAATATGCATTATTTTTTACTATGATAAGTATTGTTTGTGAATACGGGCGATAGTGTCTTAAGCTAAACTTACTAAAGCAGAAAGTATCTCGCTATATTCATCGGAGGGCATGAAGATCATTTTATTAGTGCTTCTGGGATGGACTCCGGCCACAGTTATAAACGTTTCATTGTCGACCATGTAAGCTCGAATCTGTAACATAAAGTTTAATACACACCACACAGTCTATAAAGCATCCCGTCCCCCTAATCTGACATCAGTTAATAATAATAATAAAATATAATTCCACGCTCACACCAATTATCTAGCCCAAAGTAAGTATCATTAAGAACTTGTGTTATGGATAATAGATAACGGACTTTTTTCGTAATATGCATAATAATTTGAGATATTTTTATAAATAAACTTAAATAAATATATAAACAAACATGACTCGCAAACAAATATTCGTGTTCGTCACACAAACATTTGCCGCTACCAGGACTCGAACCCGCCGCTTGATGTGGTATCTATACTGACCACTCCACCACGACGGCGTCAAAGTAAAGTGATGCACAATTAACTGCTCATACACGCGTTCTAGTTGACATGACGCTGCTAGCTTGATCAAGTCACAAGAATCGAAATTATTTTTTTTGCTTCAAGTCACGCAGTACTAGTCGTTGCTTCAAGTAGACTCGTCATGCTCACTGGATAGTCACACAGCACCAAGTTTACCGGACGCCGCGGCTGCAAACTTTATGGTAAACTTCATCGAGTGTGGCGGGCATAAGAGAAATAGAGAAAATCTCACCTCAAAATTGAAACTAATCAGTCTGTGCAGAAACGTCGATGAGTAAAAACGTCTCAGCTGTCCGAACAGCGCTTCCACGTCAAAGCCGAGCACAAGATCATGGAATCTCATTTGACCTCTCAAACGAACGTAAGTGGCATTCCGTACGTTGTCCCACATCCATGCCTGAAATTTTTTTAAAGGTTATTAGGTAGGCAGACCAGCAATTACTGTAGTCTGAAGACGCTTGCAGCACTAACGTGACACCGGCGCGGCCAACCCTAGTCTTCTTCTCTACCCCGTGGTAGGGTTGAGAAGAAGCCTAGAAGAAGAAGAAAAAGAGAGGGAGGAAGACTAGGGTTGGCCGCCCTTACTTACTAACGGAATCACCACACTACAATATTTTAGTGTTATTTGACTGTAAGGTTTCTGCGGTCAACAGCCAATATTTATTAAGCTTGTAGCGATCACGTAACTCTGCCGCCTAGTTACAGATGGCGCTAGACAACAGCGTTCATACCTCATACTTATCAATAACAGAGTATTTCTATGTCACTGATACTCATACATTCGCGACAGTTAATATGGAATACTGAATCGCGCGAACGCAGTTTCCGAAGATGCTAAGACATAAACAAGTTCCGACTATACACAGTTGGACCGCGGTCTCCGGGCATTCTGGCAACTCAGTCTTGTCGCGGTCCTCCGCTGTTGCGAGAATTGATTCCCTTCCACACATAATATATGCGCTTGGCCGACTCAACGGTGTTCGTTCGCCTTCCGCGCGTATGCCCTAGCTAGTCTAATATATATGTTTAGGGCAGCGCGTGCACCTCCCCCTTCTCCCTCCTGAGGGGTGGCTGTTTACGATAGCCTTAAAGCCACTGTCCCTATGCATAAGGTTTCCTTAGTCAGCAAGAGTCCGACATAACCCGAGGGCCGTCCTTCGGGTATCCATGAGGATTATACCTTCTCCTTCCCTCAAGATCCTGAAAGCCTTCTTATTTCACTCGTTTCTTTCTCTCTCTTTTCATCCTCCCAGCAAGAAAATGAGTGGTTAAGGGGGAAAAACAATCCCCGGGCATAGAACACTATTTCCGGCGAAAGTACTTCCGTTTGGACTTCCATAAAACAATTGTTCCATTATCTGTGTATAACTTCCATCAGCTCTGAATACATTATTTTTCTTTAAAATTTCTATCATCATGTGCCTTTCCTTCTCTCATTTTTATTTGGGTCAGCGTAATAATATGTTTTCCTCTTCCATACGTCTCGATCAGCCGTCATCTCAGCATTAAGTCCTTTCTTTGCCATATCATCTCTCACACAATCTATCTATCTTTTCTGATGTTTTTCTCTCCCTCTATCCACATTCATATTCATCACCTTTATATGATTATCATCTCTTCTCATTACAAGCACAAACCATGGAATAAATATAGCTAGTATAATAAAAATAAACCTGTTGAAGAGTCGAGTCCACAACGTCTACATGCTGGATAGTGTTAACGAAACCATTTTTGTATGTGACTGATCCTGTAAAGTTTTTTCCAAACAACTGGTACCTGAAATTGAGAAAACCTTATTTAAATAAAAAATATACCACATTGATGGCAATCAAGTATACGTGCCATGTCCACCGGATCGTAAACGGATACGTAGTCTATGGGCACTGCAATACCAGGAGTGCGCGTTGCCAACCTTTTTCGAACGTTTTCAAAATTTGCAAGTGACTTTGTCGGACACTACACTATGAGTGACTTTCTGTAGTTTTCACGTTTTCTCGAGGGAACGACGAAGAATTACACGAATCAAAATCGCGTTGGTTGCCTTGA
The DNA here is from genome assembly GCA_955850985.1 of Elophila nymphaeata. Lineage (NCBI taxonomy): Eukaryota > Metazoa > Arthropoda > Insecta > Lepidoptera > Crambidae > Elophila > Elophila nymphaeata. The sequence goes on from OY039066.1 coordinate 3,716,595, forward strand.
AGCCTCTTAGGGGTTGAAATAAGGGATAAAAGTTTGCATGGAGTTCCTCATTATCGAAGGTAAAACTATGAGTTTATATTTTAAGCACGCGATAAGAAGTAAAAGAAAAATGTAGCGTTTTTGAAATTTTGACTCCCGTGTGGGGTTGAAATAGGGAATGAAAGGTCGTATAGAAATTAGCAAACAATGGAAAAACAATAATATATTAAAAATAAGCTATTTACAGTTATGTACAGCACTTTGTATGTGTATTATTTGCAAAATAAGTACACTAAAAATAAAAGTGCTACCGAAAGTAATTATTCCACGCAGACGAAGCTTAGCGTAACAAACTTTCAGTAAACCAACAAACAAAAGCCAACAAGCAATCAGATGTCACCGGACAGTCTAAAGGTACACTTATCTGATCGGAATCGTATCGGCTCTTTTAACCGATGCGGTTCGATTTGTAGCCGTTTCGTAGCCGCCTTTGCATAGCGTTCATAGTGAAATAAGAGGCGATCCCTTTCCGAGCTGATAAGTAAGCTATGACCTTCAATCATCGCAGCAGTCCAGGTAATTATCATGTCAGCCAATAGATGCCCACTATTTGGACGCATGCCTACCCCAAGGATCTCTTACGGGACCGGTCCTGTGCCACCCGAGCGATTTTCGGCGACCAAATTGTCGGTTCACCTTCGGCTGACAACGTTGTTAGGCGGGTACTAAGATCACTTAGTTAACCTGGAGATCTCATCATTTCCGATATGATCGCGCCGAGAAACTCCGAGCATAATCTTTGAATGAATTTGAGCCTTCTTACGAGGCCCATTCGGGTAATTAACATTATAATATATCGATATTCTTACTGCAAGTCATTACTAATGTTTGGTATCTTCAAATTGCACCATCCATAATCTTCCAAGTCGTGGACAGTTTCTTCAATCACCTTTAGCATGTATGTTTTAATCTGAAGTAAGTTTACATTGGACACTGGAAACATTAAAAATCAGTTAATAATTCATTTGTACGAGGTCTCGTGATTTTAGATCGGCCACTCAACTGGTCTCAATTTATACAGAATGAAAACTTTCAGCGGGGCAGTAAGGGGAAGTAACTTAACCGCAGCAGCTACAAGAAGATTTTTTGACGTGACAACGTCTTATAATTCGATAGAGCCGGCTGCACGCACGAAAAAACATGACGTCATGCGGCGTTACCTCGCTCTGAATCTAATACTCTAATTTGAATTTGGAATTATATTCTTTAAAATTTAAACTTTCAATGATACCAAAACCAGCCAGATACAAATAGTATAGCCAAAGAGATTTTATTACAAGTTTATTCATACTATAATGCGAAATCTATTTGTTCAGGATTAGATGAACAAGAGAATAAAAGTCGTAAATCAACTCAATTTACTTATATTAGGTAAACAAATAATTAATTCAATAGTTATAGTTTTTGTAGCCGTGGTAGTGTGTCGAGCAATGTCAGCTGATCCAGATCCCCACTCGATGCGCGCCGTCGTGCGATTGGCCGCCTGTGTACGTTAGGCAAAAATGATTCTTAGGTCCTCGCCGTACGGTCGAGGACTGTTGCTGCGGCAACATCTTCCCGGCCCTTGAAAGCTTCCACTAAGCTTTTAAGATAGAACTTCTTCGTCAGTAGGTAGAAGGCACAGGCGAGTAATGGCTCTGCGCATTGTTCCCGTCGCTGTAGAAATGTCGGCAACGCGAGGAACACCGTCGTCACCAGGGTAAATTTTGTTCACGCGTCCAAGACGCCAACATAGAGGTGGAGTTCCATCTTCTTTGATAAGCACCAAATCATCCAGCTTAAGGTTACGGCAGTTGGTGCGCCACTTCGTGCGTTGCTGCAACTCTGCGATGTATTCAGTAGCCCATCTCTTCCAAAAATGTTGTCTGGCTTGTTCCAGGCGCTCGTAGCGAGCAAGTCGACTTAGATTGGTGTCAACGAGATTTGGTGAAGGCAGGGACGTCAGAGGTCTGCCTATCAAAAAGTGAGCCGGGGTAAGGGGATGGAAATCGTTTGGTGAGGGACTAAGAGGACAAAGGGGTCGGCTATTTAGGATAGCTTCGACTTGAACAAATAAATAGAATGATAGTTCCTCAAAAGTTAGGTGTGTTTCTCCTAATATCCTACGTATGTGGTGCTTGGCGGACTTAACACCAGCCTCCGCTAGACCATTGAAGTGAGGAGCGTACGCAGGGGAAAATTTAAATTCGATACCCTGACGTGCTCCAAAATCAAAAATATCATTTTTGGTTAATTGAACGAACTTAGATATTTCCTTGGCTGTGGCAACAAAATTTCTGCCGTTGTCACAGTAAATAGTTTTAGGTAGCCCTCTTCGAGAGATAAACCTTTTTAGTGTAAGAATGAATGCGTCTTTACTCAACTCACTGACTGCTTCTAGGTGAATGCATTTGTAGCGAAAGCAAATAAATATACATAGGTAGCATTTTGATATTTTACACCCCCGACCTTTACGATCTGTAATTAAAAAGGGGCCTGCAAAATCAGTGCCTACTGTACTGAAGGGGTAGTCGCATTCAACACGCTCTCTAGGAAGATTTCCCATAATATTAGACATGGTTTGGCCTTTGAAACGACGACAAATATGACAACTACGAACAACACTTCTTGCCAAAGCGCGGCCTCCTATAGGCCAGTACTGCTCTCGTATTGACGATAAAAGATGTTGGGGTCCAGTATGCAGTAAACGCGTATGTTCGTTTTGAAACAACAACTTAGTTAAATGATGATCGCTTTTAATAACAATAGGATGTCGTTTTTCATAGGGATATGCAGAGCTGTCAATTCGGCCTCCCACACGCAATATTCCTGATTTATCTAGAAAAGGGTTTAAAGCAGATAGGCATCCCTTACTTGGAGAAGTGCCTTTTGATTGTAGGCTATCTATTTCTATAGGGAAAGATTCCTTTTGAGATAATTTTAATAATATTTCTAGCGAATTATTTAATTCTTCAACTTGAAGTTCGCTTGTGTATTTATTTTGAGGGTTTCTACAATTAAATATAAAGCGTAAAACTCGAGCGTAAATTCTTTGTAACTTTGTAAGTTTAGAAAACTTACTGAATTCAATTACGGGCTGTGATGGCGGTGAAACCTTCACAACCAAACTGCAAATCGCACTTGAATCGGGAGATATTCGAGATTCATTTGAAGTAGTTGGATTTGTTGGCCAATAAGGTTCAGGTTGTAGAAGGAATTCAGGGCCATGCCACCACATCCTGCAGCTCTCAATATGTTGTGGGTCTAATCCTCTAGACACGAGATCTGCGGGGTTTTCTGTTGTAGGCACATGACGCCGCAAAGAAAACTCAGTTAGTTCTCCAATAGCTGCAATTCTGTTTGACACAAAGGTAGGGGTTTTATTAGGCGACTTCAACCAATTTAAAACAACACTGGAATCAGTCCAATAAATACAGCGATGTATTTTACATCTTAGAGCCTTAATAACTGAAGTGGACAATTGCGCTCCCAAAAATGCAGCACATAGCTCCAGCCGCGGAATTGTAATAGATTTTATAGGAGCAACCCGAGCCTTTGCAGTTAATAAATTAATTTGTGCAATGCCTTCGGTATTTGTGGATTTTAAATAGATGCAAGCGCCATAAGCTTGCTGGGACGCATCGCAAAAGCAGTGCAGTTCCATATAGTTGTAATTTGGAATAAGTACATGTCTCGAAATTTTTAAATTTGAAATTAATGTTAAATTTTGTGTAAATTTTTGCCAATTAGTTTTAATATCTCTAGGGACGAGCTCATCCCAATCTATTTTTAGTGCCCATAGTTTTTGTATGAGTATTTTAGGTTTGATTGTACAAAGAGAAAGTAATCCAAGAGGATCAAAAATTTTGAAAGTAGTGGATAGGATAGATCGCTTAGTGACCACTTCGAGAGGGGAGAAATTATATTGAAAATTTAATTGGTCTGTCTGAGGGGACCAGCCAATGCCTAAAGTGCTAGTGGCGTTACTAATAATCAAATTATCATTTTCTTGTTTTATCGCATCACTATCGAAAAGAGTAGTTAGGTTAGATCGGTATTACGAAGAGGAAAGCAACCTTTATTTAATTCGCTACTAACTGACTGTTGAATATAACGCAGTTCTGAAGCTGAATCGCTGCCAGTCAGTAGGTCGTCGCAGTAAAAATCATTTTGTATAATCGTTTTAATTAAGGGGTCGGTACATTCTGCCCCTAGTTGCCAAATGCATCTCGTGGTAAGAAAACTTGCGCTAGAAAATCCATAAGTAACGGTATTTAATCTTAAAGTACGTAGCTGTTCAGTATCGTTATCTCGCCACAAAATTAACTGAAGATTACGATCAGACTCGTTCATATTTACTTGACGATACATTTTTTCAATGTCGCCTGAAATTATGTACTTGTGCTGGCGAAAACGAAGAAGTATATTGAATAGACTATCTTGTATTGTAGGCCCTACCATCTGTAGGTCGTTAATAGAAAACCCGGAGGTTGTGCGGGCTGAGCCATCGAACACAACGCGTAATTTTGTGGATTCACTATTTTCCCGAATAACAGGATGGTGAGGAAGAAAATAACTATTTTTGGGTATTTGTATTTTAGATACCGACAAGTGGCCAAGTTCAGCGTACTCGTGTATAAAATTTGAATAAGCTAATTTGAGTTCGGGTTGCTTTCTAAAACGAGCCTCTAAATTAAAAAATCTCTTTCGAGCTAACCTGTAAGAATCACCCAAATGATCACGCTCACAGCGTAGAGGAAGAGTAACATTAAAACGACCGGTGGTTTCTCGAATAGTTGTGGTAAGAAAGTGTTGTTCACATAATTTCTCCTCTTTGGATATATTATTTTTAGTTTGAGGAATATTTTCCAGCTCCCAGAAAATTGACATTTGCTTCTCGAGATTAGAATAGTCTTCCTCATTAGAATTAGAAGAATTGGTGTGATATGAAAGGTTACTTATCACTTGTTTTGGAGTTGATTGAAATTGAATTCTAGGTAAGGGCCCTGCAATGAGCCAACCTAACTTAGAACTTTGGAGTATTGGTTTGTGTTGGCCCAGAGGGCGCTGTTCAGTGCCTATTAGGTCCCAAAAGAGATCGGCTCCGATCAGCATTTCCATAGGTGAAGGTTCATTGAAATTAGGGTCCGCTAATTGGACATTTGGAATATTTAGGGCATTCGTATTAAATGCAAACTTAGGTAAATTATCGCAAATTTTAGGTAAGACTAGACAACACATAGGCACCTCAAAAGAGGTTAATTTAGATTTTAATTGTAGGAAACACCTTTCGGTGTTCAAATTGAGTGGAATTTGACCAATACCAACAACATTGACGTTGGCAGGTTGTGGCCTTAGATTTAGTTTTTGTTTGACTAATTCAGTTACAAAAGAAGATTGGCTGCCACTGTCAAGCAGGGCTCGCACGGTTAGGCTTTCTTGAGTAACTGGATTAAAAATTTGTACTTTAGCTGTACACAACAAGACTTCAGTCGATGACAAACAAGACATAACAACTGAATTTGAATTAGTTTGGTGTGAATTAGAATTAAGGTTTTTGTTGGAAATATGCAAAAGAGTATTGTGTCGTCTTTTACAAGAGCGACAAGTGCCTGGGAGCTTACAAGCTTCAACACTATGGCCAGGTCTAAAACAATTTTCACAGAGCTTAAACGAAGTTACTATGGAATTTCTATTTTCAGGAGACTTAGATATAAATGAGGGACACTCGTAGAGGCGATGATTGGCCTTGCATACCACACATTCATAGTGTCTGTTGGAAATAGAAGTAGGCTCCTTAGCAGTAACGACGAAAGAATTTGTTTGAACCCTATGGGGAGTGGAAGAAACGAAATGTTTAGTTTTGTCATATTTGTCATTCGTGCCCCTATTGCGACTAACCGTCTCCAGTACATCGGCACGATTTTTTAAAAATGAAAAGAAATCATGTAGTGAAGGAATTTCAGATATAGAATTTCTATGTTCCTCCCACTTAAACAATGTAGTGCTATCTAATTTTGTTAAGATCATATATATAATTAAAACGTCCCATTTGTCAGTGGGCAGCCCTAAAGTACTGAGGGCTCGCAAATTTTTTGTGATATGATCTATTGTGTATCGTAAAGACTTATCCGTATTCCGTACACATTCTAGGTTAAATAACGACTTTAGATGATTATTAATTAGAAGTCTTTTGTTGTCAAATCGTTCACACAATAGTGACCAAGCTTCGGAATAATTTCTATCTGTAACTTCTAAATTACTAATCACTCGGGACGCTTCACCATCCAAATACGAATTTAAGTAATGAAATTTGTGTATGTTTTTTATTTTTTGATTGTCGTGTATTAATGAACTGAATGTTTCTTTGAATTCCAGCCATTTGTAATAAGTGCCATCAAAACTAGGTATCTTAATAATGGGTAACTTAAATCCTAAGATTTCATCCCCTTGGTCGTGATGACAGTTATGCGTGGCGTGATTGGAAGTATTTGAATTAATTTCATTACTATTCGACGTGGAAGGCGAATACTTTTTTATTAATTGTTGAGCCAAGGAAATATAAGTGTCATATTCCTGTTCAAAATAATCGCGAGTAGTTAACTCATTTTCTAAGTTGGTTGTGTTCAATAATTCGATTTGATTCTGAAGCTCGTCAAACTCGATAAACAAAGATTCAATTCTAGATAATTTCATAGCAAGTTTGCTTATTTCTAACTCTGAGATATTTTCTAGGGTAGACATATTATCTACGTATATTTTAAACTTAGTTAATCGTCCCTTAGCTACACCTCGCCGGTTAATCAGCGTGGATAGCCTTTCGGCCGATTTAATTTCAGTAGTCATTGCTAATAAAAGTTAGATTATTAAGCGTTAAATGGTTATAAAATAACAAAAATATACGGAATTTGCATACGATACGCTCCTCGCCTCAATCAGCTGTTGTGCAGAGCGGCCGGGTAGCAGGTAGCCGTGCGAACAATGGGTGACGCACGCAATACAATAGACGTATTCTCCGCCGGCCGGTTTAGCGCCTGGAATTGATATTATTTGCACTCTTTTAATAATTGTCTTATCTTCCACAAAATATGCAAACAGAGTGATAAAACGAAATAGCAAATAAATACTAGATTTTAGATTTTAACACAATTATAATTTTATACCTTTTTATCTAAGTAATTGATTGAAACTATTTGAATTGAAGACAAAACTAGGAGAAAATATTATTTATTAGTACAATTTATCGTAAATAGGTTTGAGAAAACGGCTAGATAGACACAGATAGGAACCTATCTACCGCAATTAGATTTTTAGGGTTGCCGAATTGACCTAGATAATAATTAGTAGGTCTTGCAGCTTAGTATGATATGTTAGGAAATAATTATTTGCAAAAATAATAATTGGAACAATGCGAATTAAAAATATTTGGCTAGAATTATTGAAACCTGTAGATATCTAAAGATTAGCACCACACACTTTCTTATAGGGTATTTTAAGAATTTTTATAATAAATGCAAGTTGAACAAATATAGTCACTAGTCTCGCTAAATTGTTCAAATCGAAGTGGGAATAAAGGGAAATAACAAGGAACAAACTCACAATTATCCAGGCAGACAGTTGAGTTCAAATCACAATAGGCCGTTGCAAATGCAATCCAATCCAAACAGCTGTTCCAGTGCAGAAGACAATTAGACTGCTTATAGTGCACAGCAGTAGCAGCAAATTCCAAAGTCCTCTGGTTTCACTTGCAGACCAAGAAGCAGCAACGATATTAGAGGTCGTTTCGGTGACCTTTGATTGTCCTTGTATAGTTCGTAATTTTGCTTTGATTAATTTGGTGTCCTGTCACGGTCGCCACTTTGTTCAGGATTAGATGAACAAGAGAATAAAAGTCGTAAATCAACTCAATTTACTTATATTAGGTAAACAAATAATTAATTCAATAGTTATAGTTTTTGTAGCCGTGGTAGTGTGTCGAGCAATGTCAGCTGATCCAGATCCCCACTCGATGCGCGCCGTCGTGCGATTGGCCGCCTGTGTACGTTAGGCAAAAATGGTTCTTAGGTCCTCGCCGTACGGTCGAGGACTGTTGCTGCGGCAACACTATTAAACAAATGAAATTAATTTTTTCTTTTGAAAAATGCTACCATTCCATCAGTATTTTCTTAAGACGTTGTCACGTTCAACTATCGTCAGTAAACCGACTTTTTTTGTTGAATTTTGATGCCTGTTCATTTTTTTGCTCACTGTAATTTTTTTTGAATATTTGTTAATGAGGATCAAAATTTCACAAAAGAAACAAAGATAATCTCTAAAGATCATTTTCGTGTAGCTGTTATGGTTATGGTACAGTACTTCCCTTTACTGCCTAGTGCCTAGTTGAGAGTTTCCATTCGTATATTTGATCAATATTCAACATTGTCGAAACAGTTTTGACGATATTCCTTTATTTATTTTTATTTTATTTCCTATTTAGCTTGATCTGGCTATACTTTTCTGTGCCTAATACATAAGTGAATTCAGAATGCTTAAAATTTTCAGTTTAAACTTTGGTGGAATAAATAGTGCACTTATATAAAAATCTTTCTCTTGGAAGTAGTTTAAGAAGGTAAGAAGTCAATCCTACGAAAATTTTAAACTGTTATTATTAGAGATAGCACAGACATACAGAATCTGAACCTATATAAAGATAACGCAATTCTACAGATACATAAAAACCAAGAAGCTTATATTTTACCTATTATATTTTACCTATAGAAAAAAACCGTAACTCCTAATTTTAAACATAGGTAATCTTTTCGTTTCTCTCACATTTTTTTTTGCCATTTAAATGAAACTAGTTGCCGATTGGTCGGCAAAAAGATTTTATAATCAATCAAATTTATTGTAACATATAATAAACAAAACAAATTATTTTCTTCCTGTTTATGTGAACTTTAACTGTCAAATATCACATTGCTCCGAAGAGATACAAAGTTTTTTCTTCATATACTATTATACATATTAATTTATGAATTTATCTTTACTAGGTGGTAGACCTATATGTAGGGTCGTCTGGGTAGGTACCACCGCCTTTCTTATTTCAGCCGTGAAGCAGTTCGCTGTGTTTCGGATTGAAGGGAAAGGTAGCCAGTGTAATTTCTGGGCATGGAGGGCATATCATCTTAGTCCCCAGGATGGCAAACGCACTTGCGGTGTTAAGTGATTTACACTTAATATTGCAAGAGTCTATAGGCGGCGGTGACCACTTAACATCAGGTGGCCCGCAAGCTTGTTTGCCATCTCGTAACATAAAAAAAAAATGTAACGCTTACCCGTTTGACCAGTGCTAGGAGTAAAGTTGAAAATTAACAGGACACTCAAAATTGTCACTAACATCTTTTGAAGTACAACTAAAAAGCCTTTGATGCATTTATCAGGTAAATCACCACTTCTCAATTACCTACGTGTTTCGTTAATCAATTCTTTGTTTCGAATGTGAAACAAGCTCCGCATTAATTGATAAGATGGGTATCGTAAGATAATTATAAAAATTAACATTTATTTACGTCTAGGAATTTTTGTCTATGTTACAAACAAGTTTGTAAAAAAATCCTTAAAACTTCTAACCGCCTCCGTGATCAAATGGTTCTACCACTGGATTTAGATCCAGATGTCCCTGTTTCGTTTCCCCGGATAATATTTCTACTTATCTTTTTACGGTACTTTATAATCTAGCAAGATTAGAAACTTTGGAATTTTATAGTACGAGTATTAAGGGTAACTAAGATACAATACAAGGTAGGTATATAAAGTACTTCATTACATATAGAATAGAATACTCTTTATTGTACATTTAAAAACATAAAACTAAGGACATGATGTAATACAATTGTACAATGGGCGGTCTTATCGCATAAAGTGATCTCTTCCAGATTACCTTTGGATGGACAGGAAAGATAGAAAATGCGACGAGGGGCATAACAATGTACATATAGTATTAAATATAAATATTTACTTACACACATTAATAATACTAAGATATAAATTATATATGTTGAAACCAATATACTGTCATAATAAATACATTATGTGGTGTGACTATAATAAAAATATAAACATAAATATGGTTGCTGTGATAAGTAATGTTTCTTGACAAGTTTTTGAAAGTTTTCTGTGTCTGTGCTCCACGGATTAAAATTAGCAATTTATTCTACAAATGAATAGCCTGTAGGTAGCCTATTTTTAGAAAAAACATGGTAAAATGCATTGGGTTCTCTAGCCTAAGGTTAATAGATGACCGCAAAGACTTTTGGTGTATATCGGTTGAATAGGTAAAGCCATTCAAGGTATTTAAGAGTATATTGTAGATGAGGGATAAGATATGAGCATTCCGGCGAAAGTGGATAGGCAACCACTCGTATTTTATACGAAATTACGATACATGATCATTCTACGAAAGCCTAATATGAATCTTATGCTGACGTTGTGAAGTCTCTAGAGTTGTCCTCGGTTAAATCAGGGTAACATACATCAGCGTAATCGAGCATAGGTAAGAGAAGGTATTCAACGAGTGCAATTTTAGTGGCAGTTGGAAGAAAATTCTGCAATCTCTTTAGAGATTCAACAGATGCGAACATCTTTACGACTACGTTCTCGCAGCCGAGGAGCCCAAGATAAATGCCTATCCATATAAACCCTTAATTTTTTGACGCAATTACTTATTGGCATAATAACTCCATCAACAGCGACTTTTGGAAGCATAGACCAATAAATTTTACTCGTCATTCTAGAACTACCTAAGATAACAACTTGAGTCTTTGTCTTTGTAGGGTTCACTTTGAGGCCAAAAGGTTGTCCATTCACATAGGTACGAGACAAGTTAAGATTAGGGTTCTCTACCATATCACAAAGGTGATCAATGGGAGCATGCAAGTAGATTTGTAGTTCGACTGCATACAGGTGGAATGAAGAAGTGAGTGAGAGTGAAAAAGAATTTATAAAAATAGCGAAAAATATAATATGAAATAAATTAACAATAATAGAGAATATACATACATACGACCACGCTCTTAGTCCCAACGGGGTTGAGCAGAGCTTTAGGTAACATTTCGCTACACATAAAGCCACGTCTCGAAGTATGGGCTATGCAGTGCGTCCAAACAGTGACAGGTTGCCAGCTCAGGTTGCCAGCCTATCGCCTACATAAAACATAAACAATCAAACGCAAAAGCCAACAACCATGACAGATGTAACAATCAAAATCATATCAGTGTCCTGGCACAAAAGTTAAAACGAATAGGAAAGTAATATATTTACTGCCATAATTTTATAGCGCGTTATTTTAATAATACAATATTATTTTAATTCGTTTAAAGTTTAAATATTCAAAATATCACTTCGTATTTCGTTCATTGGTCCGTGCCCAAAATTGACTCTGATTATTTGACACGCGTATCCCGCAAAACTTAATCCTATAGATTATTCCATCTCGTTAGCCACTCTACGCTTTGACAAGGTAGACACCTGTCAAAATCTGTCGATTTGCACGGACCTCTGTCAAGTGGTACTGAGAGCAAGGACCGAGCTTGTGGTGTTGTGTGGTGCGAGTCTCAAGACTAAGCAACTTTACACTCTGCTCAAATATCGCAATTATTTCCTTAATTAAATACTATAAAGTAAAACACGAAATAGCAATATATTGTTAAACAAGGGTGGAAAGGACGAAATTTCAATATTTTAATTAAAAAACGGTCTCATTTCGATAGACAAGCATCATGGTCATCAATCAGCATGGTAACATACATAGGTTTTAAAGTTTTAGACTTTCCGAGTGTGAGAATTTAAAAATACGTTCTCCGGACCTCTCGGATCTTCTTTTTAGTTCTTCATACTCTTCAAAAACTTTTTAACAGAAATATCGTTATCGTTCGAATATAATTGTAACATTCTGTAAAATTAAATTCTTGGATAATGCTCTCTTAGATTTGCGCGAGCACTACACATTGTAAATAAAACAACTTTTACGGATTTCACTAGCGTGTAGTTATATTTTACATGTTGTTATTATTGCCCGACGTTTCGTAACACTTTGCAGCGTTCGTGGTCACGGGATGACTCCCTTCATAATTACACGCGAATTAAATCCGTAAAAGTTGTTTTATTTACAACATAAATTCTTGGATTTTCATAATAGAGCTTTCAATATATGAAATTGCAATATATTCAAAGTATCCTTATGATGGACAAGATTCATTGTTCCCCATTTACAAACACCAAGTTTGTCTTAGCGATCTCTCATAAATTGGACCACCCCCTGTTGACACCTGAGCCACTTGAAATACTAATGAAGTTTTTGCTTTGAGCCCTGATCTAAATGTGATGGACAAATCTTATCATGGCAGATCCCGGGGCCGGTGATATTAAACGACTAAGGATTAACAATGTGATGCTACTGTAATCCGTGTATAATGTATAGGAGGATTAACAAAGGGTACTTTTTTCACCAAACAAACATTGTACAGACGAGCACAGAAGTAATCATCTGCCCTTTGGGCTTTTTCAAGCCACCGCGTGAGCTGTTCCGGCGGAGGTCGGGCTCCTTCCCTGTGGATCTCCACACTTCATCTGTATAGCTCTGCGAGAGCGATTGCGTTAAGGTCCCACGGTGGGGTACCTACACAAGCGGCCTTATATGACACCTTGTGGTAGCCGCGTATGTCCCTATTAGCCATGACCCGCTGCGGTCTTCGCAGCAGGGCTTCGACCACACCGGTGAGCCATACAAGGCCATTGCACGCACCACACCTGTATAGAGACGACGGCAAATGTTGTTAGGTCCTCTAACGTTGGGAAGGAGTCGACTGAGAGCTCCAATGGCTACGACCAGTTTCAGGCACAAGCGACGAGATTGCTTCGTGAAATTTCAACGTGAATCGAGTACCAGTCCTAGGTAGCGCATATGTGGCGCGACTGGTACTCGAATACTACGCAGAGTTATGTGTGCATCTCCGGGAGGTTTCTTGCGGGGTCCATGAAACATTAAGCCTGTAAGTCGGACGCTCCTAGGGGATTACTGGGCGACCGAGCATCCTCTCGGGAGCCTCTCGACCGCCTAGTGTCCCTAAAGCGTTCGAGTCAGAAGGGAAATATGCTTTACCTTATACATAAAAACAATGAGCATGAGCTGATGTTACCACTATATATCTATAAAACTGACCTCGTACTTCCTCCGCAGCTATTCGTCTTAATTTTTCTTTTTCTCCTACCTCAGAAGGTTTGACCACGGTTGCGTAAGCATCGAACATCCCGTATTTCGCGAAACACAAGACTATCCACACCCAGCTGCTGTAAGAACTAGGAAGCCATCAGCTAGCTCAAAGGAATAGTGTATTTATTTGTGTATGCTTTACAGGGAAGCTTTTTTGGCCTTAATCTCACTGATGGTAATGGCGAGGGCTTATGTTATATGGTCTCAGGTAGGTACTATGATCTTGTTGAACAAAATTCCGAGTCTACCTTCCAAGCAGATGTACAAACCCACTCCTTTCTTAAAATAAGCTTTAAGAGCACCGCAATAAAAACCAAACGGTGCAAAATAAGAAAAGCCTTTAACATTGTATACATGTTTATTGCAGTTTTATTGGCATTAAAAACCCGATAAAGTCCGTCCGATACGAATTGTTGGAATAAAGTGTGAGGGCGGACTCATCGACTGAGATTTACGAGTTAATGGCCGAACGCTGTTTTTGAAAATACGCCATCATAATTTTTTAAATGTATTTTCGTTGAGAGTGTACCGCGGAAGGCTGTTAATGTCGTTAATGAAAATATGTGAAAGTGGCGCGTTATACGCCACTGCTTCAACAGTATTGATCAATCAACGACAACAGATCAATTAGAACTTGTATCGCAATTGTTCTTAAAATAATTCTATCAGATTTAAGTTTTCTATGATTCTGGGCCCAGCAAAGCGTACAACATGATCTAGCTTTGAATAATCTTAAATAAGTATTGTTGGACTAACTAAATAATAACTTAGAGCTTTTGAATTACCTAAGTTTGAACTCCAAGTGTTGATGCAAGCAGTTCTTACATCTAAAAAGAAACAATCTAAAATATTATTACCCATCGCACAAGTGATTGAAAAAAATATATATTCAAAGACCCCGAAACAATACTTTTGTTAAAATCTGTCACAAATTCACAATCAATACTATCTACTTCTTAATTTGAGCAAACGCAGCAGTGTCATTAAAGTAATAACCTCAAGCATACCAAAATTTGTAATCGAACAGATCTGTGGACTGTGGATTTTACTCAGACTGTAAAAGATCTGATTATCTTCAACGGGCTTAACATAATTATATTCTTGAATCGTAGCTAAGTAACACTCTACATTTCGTACAATAAAAAAAAAACTAAATACATATCGAATCACTCGTTTGGGAGCTATGATGCCACAGAGACACACAGAGATAAATATCCCCACCACAATTTTAGTTACTTTTAATCATGAGCACCATTAGTAGAAAAGTGATTAAATCTTGCCTAGATTTAATCACTTTTTATTGACATATTCAGCTCTCCGCTTGGTCAGAAATAAATATAAACATGAAGCTACTGAACTTCATGAGAAAAGTAACTAATATAAGTTTAGTGACGATATATCGGATTTTTTGGGTTTGGTGCCCTTTTAGTGTAGGCGATAGGCTGGCAACTTGTACCTATTTTGGGTGGGGGGTACTGTCTGATCCATACTGCCAGATGTGGGTTTGTGTGTAACCGAATGTTACCTGAGGGTCTTTTTGGGATTGTGAGCGTTATTATATGTATATATTGGAATAGGCTATAAATATAAGATAGGTACTTATAATAGGGTCCACGTCCGGAAGCCTCCTCATGGCGGACCCTGGTAACGTGGTGGGAAACTTTCTCGGCGGGTGTGTGGCTTTGGATGTCAAGTGTGTCGTCTTGGCATTCGAAGTCACATGCCATCGTCAAGTTGTTTTTGTTTTCTCACCACGGCCCTTTTCCGTTCACGATCGCGCCCGAAGTCCTCCGGGTGCGGTCCGATGGCTGCTACCGGTGTCCTCGTCAGGAGGGCACGCCAGGTCGAGCAACCGTCGGTGAGGAGGCTGCCTTTATGGCCGGCGTCGGCCAGCGGCCCACAGGGGCTGGCGTTAGTCGGTAGCGCCTGTGGGCTGCTGGCCAACAATTGGTGTACAAGGAGTGCCTAGACGGGCAGCGTTGGGACGGTCTCGGTGCAGTTGCGCTCACGTGCGCAGATCTCGAGCCGTCCCGTAATAGCGCACTGGAGGTCAGGCCGGGGAGGATGTTTAGTGGGTATGGCGGGAACGCCTTTACCTTGAGTCCCATATATCCCCTGCGGTTGGCTGGCACCTCCCCACAGGGACGATGCGTAAATACATTTGACCTCCCAGACAGCAAAATAAAAAAAAAGATAGGTACTTATAATAGGTAAGTACTCCTCTTTTAGCTTACTTAGGAGGTTGATAAACAAAAGTATTCATGATACGTCAGGTGACATGCAGCTGTATTTGTTTATATCTAAATATCTAGTATAGAAAACTTTTGTTTTTAAATTTAGAAATTCTGTTGAAAGATGGAGGGAAGATCAATTACCCGTATAGCTAACGCCGGTAGAACACTTGCGTGCGCCGCGGAATCAAAGCAGCGAAACCGATACAAGAGTTTCACAAACATCTCTACATTTCCGCGAATTCGAAAAGCGAAATGTCACTCAAAACAGTTCAATTGCTTAGCAATCGCAGCAGAATGTTGACGTTTTCGTAGTCAGAGGAGCGTCGAAGCGAAACACACGCTGAACCGCTATAAAATGGACCGAACGCGGAGGTCTAGTTGGCGTCCGAGGAGGGTCGGCGGAATCACGAGAGAAAGAGACAGAATCATAGTCAAATGTATGCGTTAGAAGAACATGCAGTTTCGCTTTTTAACCGACTTCAAAAAGGAGGAGGTTATCAATTCGACTGTATGTTTTTTTTTTTTTTTTTTTTTTTTTAATGTTTGTTACCTCATAACTCGTTACTGGGTGGACCGATTTTTAAGATTCTTTTGACCTTTGGAAGCTAGTGCTTGTCATGGGGTCCCATTTAAATTTTATCGACATCTGACAAGTAGTTTTTGAGTTATCCCTAATAATGCCTATTTAATTGACATTGATGATATCGTAATTTTATCACTTGTGTGTCTAAAAGATCTTGAGGTAGTTTCCTGAAAATTTATATACTTAAAACACTAAAAAGCAGAAAAAAAATTTTTAAATAAAAAAAAACCGCCTTCAAAAAACGGGAGAAATAAAAATTTTGTTTATAAAAATCTAAATGTTTTTTGAGGTCGGTCCCAACCTCAATATTTGTAATAAACATTGTCACTTGTATTTGGGACCGACCTCAAAAAACATTTAGATTTTTATAAACAAAATTTTTATTTCTCCCGTTTTTTGAAGGCGGTTTTTTTTTATTTTGTTTAGCCTGTTATACAACTGACATGGCATGGCGAAACTACTGTGGTTCCGCTGGTATGACTTCGCGATGAAGGTGTGCTACCGGCATAAAGGTCGTGGGTTCGATATCCGTCCTAAGTAGTGATAATTGATTTTTTTCTAGTTATTTCATTTGAAAAGTTTTTAAAAAAAGTATAAAATTTTACAAAGAACAATTTAAAAAAAAATCAAATTATAAATAAAACCGTTACTACAAAAAATACGAAAAAAGCAAGTCGCGCTAACAAACTGAATACATTTTGAACACAATACAGTGTTTTCCATGCTGATGTAGTAACGTCCGTGCTTCTCTCACGTGTCTACGCTGACACCAGACTCCGCGCACATTATGCAAAACACTCGCTTAAAATTGCTACTGAAATTTTATTAGCCACTTCGCTTTCAGAGTGTTTTTTAACTGTTAAGCCGGCAATTTTAAGAACTGTTTTTTTATCACCGACAAGGAAGTTTTTCGCCTTCATCTCACTTGGTTAATGATAGGACCGTAAGCACGCTTCACCTAAACCCTCAGATCATATGAAACCCTCAACTACGGAGACAATGGCTCTTCTTTCTCTTACCCTCATCATCATCATAATGGCCTTAATAATTCGACCCACTATCGCTGGGACACAAGGCCTCTCCTTGTCATCGAAGGAAGTTTAGGCAGTAGTTCACAACGCTTGTCCAATGCGGATTGGTGCACGGAGTAAAAGGTGATCAATACCCCCTTGCTGATCCATTTGTCCCCTTCTACGACACTCCCTGGAGGATATGTGGTGATGCTATTCTACTCTGTCAGCATGACATGGCTCATTATCCTACCCTGGTCAAAATTTATTTAGAGTCGGTGAAGTATGTCTTGAAAGTGGCAATAGTGCCATAGGATTTGGCATTTGAATTTTTGACGGTCGGCTGCGTGCCTGAAACAAACCCTCCTTGGTAACAACAGCCATCTTTCGAAAGCAGCTTGGCGTGTCTTACGAATATTGTTCTAATACCCGGTCTCAATAATACGACCAATCTAGCCTCGGTAAACGCGATTGCATATTGTAAAGCAACCTATTCGTATAGAGGAACACCATTACCCAAACTACAGATTAAACCGTGGAATTTCATTACAGACAGACGGATGGACATAAATATTCATACGGAGGTGGGGTGGGTGCAGCAATTATTTGAACATCTGCAGACATTGGTTGTCAAGATTGGACTGGTGGCTCCTATATTGATTTTTATTCGCGATTCAGACGTGATTCATAGTTCTGTTGTTATGTTAATATTTATACGTAGTACAAATGAAGTAGCTCTTTCTAAGTGCGCTGAGGACTTACGATTTTCAATATGGTTTTCAGCGATAGATGGAGTGATTTTAGAGGAAGGTTAATATGTATAATACATCCATAAAAGTAGACGAAAGCTGATAAATTCCGTGCGAAGCCGGGTTATGAATAAATTTGACTAGTGAATTTTCTTAGACATATAAAAGGTTGTCAAACAACTTATACGGACTTGCTATTAAGTGACTTACAGATGTGCTCGTTGATTCGTTCCTTCCTACAATCCAGGGTCATTTAAATCCCTGCTCTGTGAAGTTCTGGCAACATTACTCACCAAAAACACAACACAACATCATAGTGGGGAATACTGTGCCTGAATTTTACCAATAGAAGCGATAAGATCAGCGAAAAAACCAACTTGTTATCGTGGGCTATCGAAAGTGTTCTCGCGAACAGCTAGTGCCAGAGATAAACCGCCACGCTAGCCTTGCTGAACTGCAAGGTGCTTCTTCACGCCTATTTTGAATGACCCAATATTGGAAGAAAGAAGGAACACGTACGAGTATGTATATGGTCCACCTGGAAACCTCTGTAAGGCATAAAAGACACTCTCCAAGATACACGTTAAATATCAAATGAATTACTCGCAGACACGAATTAGTTAAATTAATAGATTCGTGCTCGCAGACGTAACCACAACAGTACTTTATAAGAAGATACAGAATCCTTAGCGGATTAGTCGCCACTTCAGTAATTCAAGAACCGATCTAAGCTGTTGCGGCTCGCAACAGCTGCACCAAGACCCAGCGAGTTCCGCAGACGTTTAATATGCAACAGACGGGGAGCCGGATGTAGTGGTGTTTAAGTGCATTAGTGTTATTTAATTTTGAATTATTGAGTTTGAATTTCTTAAAATATAATAGTGCCTTTTTAACTAGGGCGGTAAAACAAGGAATGTCTCAAGTAGCATGTATTTGATTAATATACAATCTAAGACTTTCTTTTTTACCGCACGAGGTAAGTACAAAATTTTATGTCACCTCTTGACCGGGATTTTCCGTACACGTAGCGTGCGGAAAATGGTCAGGTGTGGCATAAAATTATTAACCTCGGTAGTTTACACTCAAACTCAAGCGGAGTTACAAGTATTATTTTCAGGTTTGACGACCGAATGCTGTTTTCAGAAAAAATATGTTTTTAGTAGGAGCTAATATTTATATACCTAAACCCCTAAACCTTTGTTTATTATAATGACCGTTTATATTTTTAAAATAAGCAGTTATGATTTTTGGACAGTAAAAAACCTCTACAATTTTTTTTCTAAATACTCCGAAATACGAAGAGATTTTGAAGTGCTTTAGGTTACAGACTAGTATTTCTCTAGGGAACATTATACACCATGTGACATTGTTCGGCACCTTCCACATATAAATTGTCAGTTATTCCTTTAGGTACAATTTGTACACTTATGAAAGTCAAATTGGCCTGGTGGAACACACTCACTGTAGCCTATTAGACGCTTGTAACGCTGGCGAGACACTCGCGCGCTGCTGCCAACCCTAGTCAAGGAGACTAGGGTTGGCAGAGCCTACCCCGTGAAGTTCTGGCAACTCTTTTCACCAACAGTAACATAACACCACAAAATTGGATTGTTATTTGAGAGTAGTCTTCTGTAAGGTGGAGGTATACTACTCCAGTTTGAGCTGCTCCAAATTCGAGCGGCTATTCAGATTTGTCCTACCTCGATTAAGTTCAATGTACATGACTATTTTACTGTTTGCTACGTTAAATTAAATAATTTACTATTTTCATTGGGCCTGATGAGCCGAGCTTACTGAACTGGCACTCATTATGCAGTCGCCACCCCAATCACTGTATAATCGGCGGGCTTCAATTAAAACGGTACAGTCCGCGTGAATATTTATTTGTTATGGAATTCATGCAGCGGTCTTCCCGATTACACGGTTGAATTTAATGCTTTAAAAGCCTTTAAAAAAATTACATAGGTACCAGTAATTTATATATCGGGTGTAAAAGACATGAACAGTCAAACGAGAACGATGTATACATTAAAATAAGAAATATTTCAAAAAATATTTGATTTTTATTTTTTGGTGTTAAAAAAAATTGCAAATTGTACCGCGCAATGTAAAGCGATCAACTTGCAAGCAACTCGCAAAACCGCGATAATTTTGCCAGACGGCGGCGGCCCCGTTAGTTTGTATCCGTGCGCATCGAGTGAGCTACATTGAACGCTAACGTTTAAAAGCCATTTTTTGTTATGAAATACTAAAAAAATTATAATGTTTCTTTGGATAATATTTAAGAAATAATGTTTAGAATACGTTTTCATAAAAAAATTTAAAAAGAGAAAAATATGACTTTGACCTTCAATAAAATCGTAATTATCAATGCTGAGCAGAATACATGGTTCTCGTTTGACTGTTCATGTCTTTTACACCTATTTTGTTGGCGACAGCTCATGCTATCATAATACAACAATATAAACAATTCTATTAACTTAATTTAAAATAATGTATAGACAACGGAAGATCGGCGAAACGGGTAGTAACTAAAATGTAGATTAATCCTTACAATTATTCGTTAATTATTCAATTTTTAAGGTGAACAGTATAAAATTTGATTAAAATGATTTCCAAATTATTTGGTTAAAAGTTGTTTAACTTAATGTAGGTACTGAAGGTGGGGACATTCGGCTGTCAACGACAGTATCGTGCGAATGTATTGACCTTACTTAGAAGTTCCCGAGAGTGTAAGTGTGTCTAAAGCTATTGTAACTAAGCATTTCACAAGTCAGGCTACCACAAACAGTCAAACTTCAATGTAGACTTTGAACTCTTTATGTAATAGGGTAAGTAAGTTTAAAATTTGGAGCAAGACAGGCAAACATGACCTATTAGAATTATACTTTTTGTCATTGGCCATCTTATAAATTATAAGTGATATTAATTTTACATAGTAGTACTCTAAGTGATGATATGAAGATATCTTCGCCAATTTGGACTTTAAAATGAAAGTTTAATACAGCATTTTCGAAATTAATTAAAATTACATTAATTATATCACATAAAGTAGGTAATTTTCTTTATTATACTAATAAAAACCTTAATCTTACTTTAAAAGTACCAATTTGCTCAGTGAAAGTAATTAAAGAACACACAATACCAGGTGTGTCTAATTCGGCGACATTATCGCGAGCCCGGAAGTTTTGCCAACAAATGGCGGCAGTCTAGACGAACTGGGCGGTTCTTTTTGTTTGGGTGAACAGATGGACAATAATGAGAAATATCTATTAGGTAGTTTCTTGCATCATTTTGTTATTGATTTTTTTAACCCTAGAATACAAATCTATTTTTTTTTACTGCTTAATACTAATCGCCTGGGGTGCTCCTTTTTAGATACAAGCAGTTTTTTAAAATATATTTAGCTATTTAGGTACATAATAGGCCAACCTCTGCCCTTTTAAATGCAATTGGAAAAAAAGTATTTTCTAGATCAAAACAGTCTTAAACGTGCTTTTTTCTTAACACATACATAACTACTTTTTTAGGCTTCACAAATATAATTTCTATATGAAATTTTTTTTTCAAGTAAAATGACAGTCTGTTGAGATCAATAAAAAAACATTATAGCTGACATCACAATTCAAATGGCATATCTTTAAGTCTTTATATTTCTTATCTCAAGAGAATATATTTTATTAGGCGATTAATGTTCCAAACAATAACTTTTCTTGCATTTGGCACAGTAGTAAACACTCAGGCATATTTGCTCTTCGTGGATAGAGTAACACATTGTTTTTTTTTTTCATTTTATACTTGCATACAATACAATCAGTGATGCTTATAATCCCAATAAAGTTTGAACAGAGCCTAAGTAATATTTGGCTGCAACATAAAGTCACATCTGGCCACATGGGCTAGTCAGTGCCGTCCACTGCCGTCATATAGTGCCAGACTCTAAGCTTTTGGTAACATTTGCTTACACATACTTCTGGCAGCGAAGGACGGTCGTCGGTGGCGTAGTGCGTATGAGCGTCGTCTCCCACCCGGGAGGCACTGGTTCGATCCCCGCCACGTACCAATGTGTTTTCAAATTTTGATTTCATATGTACGTTTAATCGACGCTTCTACGGTGAAGGAAAACATCGTGAGGAAACCTGCACACACCTATGAAGAAATTCTTAGGTTGTGTGTGAAGTCGACCAACCCGCACTTGGCCAGCGTGGTTGACAAAGGCCTAATCGCCCCTAATGTAGGGTAGGCTCGAGCCCCTCGGTGGGGACATTATATGAGCTGATGATGATGACTTCTGGCAATATGGGCCAACATGCAGTGCCTCCATATTTAGTGAAAGGTTGGCAGCCTATCGCCTACATGAAATCATCATGATAGCATTAAATCCAAAAAGTAACGTTCTATGCGTTATGTCAATAATTCTAAATCCTGTCCATCCTAACTGCCCTGGAAGAGATCACTCTTAGCGATAAGGTATTTGTAAAATAACTTTTAAGGTTAGTTTTGATTTGATAAATGTAGAATGAATTGCTCAAACTTGTTGGTCAAACTTTCATAACCCGAAAAAGAAACAAAGCGCCGAATGAAGTTATTGACAACGCAAGTATTCTTCATGCGATGGCATTTATATTCTGTGATAAATATGTAATGACAGTTACCTATATTATGTACCTATCTAAGTTTAGTCACTTGAGTGACGAAATCAGTAGCCTGGCAAATCGATTACGGCTTTGCTTTGTGTTAAGTGCATACGCCATGAACACTTCGATTGCAAAGCCCGATTAATAGTTCCTAAGCCCTTTGTTAATGTATACATTTATTTTAAACAGTCTATACTAGCTTAATTATTTCTTACACTTAGGATCGGTTTCACTGTTCTATGTATGGGTCATTTTGAATGGACTTCACTACCCTATGGATGACAGCAGCGGGACGCGAATGTAGACGATCGATGTTAATTAGCATTCATTTAATTTAGCAACTAAAATTAACTTAATGATTGCTAAAAGTTCCAAAACAATTAAATATTATTGCTAGTGCTAATTATTCCATCAGTAATACATGCCTCTGTTGGTGTAGTGTCATCTTTGTTATATTCTTGAGACATTAATTTAAAAAAAATAACTTTTATACTTAACTGAAGCTTAAGCTGGTTCGGAAAACTGATTAGAATAATTTGAATGAAATAACTTGAACAAAATTAATCATGGATGCTTTGGCCACCTTACTAACCTATTGGTTAGGTAATTAAGGTAACACACAACACCACAAAAAAGTAGAGCTTTTTTAACTGTGGTCTTCTGTAAGGTAGAGTCACTTACTACCTCAGTTCGAGCGTTCCGCTGTGCATTACCCACAGATTATTTCCGTGGCCGTACCTGAGGGCAAGTGGCAAACGATACGACGTTTCTATCGAAAGAATAGACAATTTTTGACTACTACTCATGCATTTGACACGATGGTCGCCAGAGAGCTTTCTCAGTAATACGTCACTTTCCTACGTTATATTCTTTTCGTTAGACGTTCGGCGCAATCGATTGGCCACTTGGCTAGGCCCTCTACGACTATGTGAACTGAAGAATATTATTGGTGAATATCAATCACATTCATAGCAAGGTGCATGTAGCATAGACATCTCTCGTGGAAAAGCAGCCTTACTCTAGTGTGTGTGAGTGTGTTTAAAAAAAGTTTCTTCTAATTTAAAATAAACGCATCCTGCAGCATTTTCCACATTTCACACTCCGTTGCCCCCTCAAAGGAGGGAATGTATGGGGACACTCGGGGCTTTTTAAATTAGTGTTTTAATAAGAAATAACATACAGTGCCTTAATGAAAAGGGAACTCAGACATTTTACGCTTATTTACTTGTTAGCTTGGCGGTAAGGAACTCTCGAGTTTATGTTCTTTCTTGCTAAGACTGCGATTTTGTAGCAAAAAGAGAGTAAAGGCGTATACATATAGAAAGCGGGCTTCCAACGCCGATTCTCCAGTATTTATCGGTACTGATAACTTATACATAAAGCAAACTGACTGAGCAAAAGCTAAAATAGCGCTGATCAGAGCAGGTCGGAAGTTTCCAGCGACATTCGGAACTTATCGACGTGTTCTTCACAAAATTACCACAAAAGTGAATTAATTGATACACTGACATCTTTCTGTGTTCTGTGCTGTCAAACCTTTAAATGTTCTACTTGCTATTTCTTTCCATTGTTTCCGAGAAGCTGTTTTTATCACGCTCTCTAAGGTAATCCTTCGGATTCAAGTCGCTGCGAACCTCCATACCGAGCAAGGTGATAGTCCTCCGTAGCTTCAGTGCTGTGCACTGAAGAGAGGGAAGGGAAAGGTGTGGCGCTGTTTTAGCCGTAAACGCGCACACCTGAGTTTTCTTGCCTCTTGGCATTGAAGTGAAACAAATTTTCTGTACCCCATTAAGAATCAAGGTCCAACTCACGGTTGAGTTCAATGAGAAGATTCTCACGACTCTCCACAGTTTCCGCTCGTTCAGCCATTGCGTGTCTGAAAAAGACCGCATCCACAGTACTGTCGTCTGCATGCAGCAATGAATGTTCCCAAGAGGAATTATATCATTGTTATGCCGAAGAAACAGTGTAGGGGATAAAATGGAGCAATGGGGAACACCGAAATGCATCCGTCAGAAAGGACACGAAGACTTCGCCCATGCTGGAAGTCAGCCGCCCAGATACAGAGCTGAACAGGCAGACCATACTTTTACATAATAAATATACCATATATAACTTTTACTATAGAAGTATCTCTCAAATCACCAAAAATATTTGAGCTGTTACTTCTAAATTAGGTAAAACAAGTTTAATTATCATACAAAAAAGCGAGGGTTGGCTTGAAGAGATCTCTTCTAGAGATAAGTTCACTTTTGTATACTATGTCTTTTTTAATGTTTTTTCTTTTATTGTTTTTATGTGTAAGTACAATATGTAAATACTTAAGTTTAATTAAACGATTACAACTCTGCAAATCGAATCACATGGCTTTTGATTATTTAAAATTACCTAGAAAATTCCATTAATTAGAGAGCTTTGATTTTGGTACTTTATTTGGGCAAAATGGTTGATGTGGGCTTGCTTGTTGTGCGTACTAAACCAGGTAAAACAGTACTTTAGTTTAATTAATAGCGACTATAACTCTGCAAATCGAATTACCGGCGGCGAAATCAAATAACAATAAAAGTTTAGAACGGAAACCAATTTCGCAGAGCAGAAAGTCACCAATATAAAATTAATTACTCCGTGTTTTATTCAAAATTTAATTAAGTCGCCGTTTTATAAATTAGTAGGAGTTTAATTAAAACTCTGGCATTTGTAAGTACATTGTCTAATTGGTGGCTGTCGGAATAGACCTGTTTCATCAGGTGTTTTAAGATTGTGTGACTTTTGGGAAATTCAGTAGGAAACACATGAGACGAGTTTGAAGTACACGTTCTTGGAAGGATGATTCTATAACGGAATGAGTAATTTAACTTTCGCCATTTCTTCTCGATCTCAGCATAATAATAATTATTTAAGCAAAAGAATTATTTCGTCTAAATGGTGGTAGGGCTTTTGACGATTTAAAAGCCTGTGCTATAGTTGAAAGTGTTAAATAATGGCGGCATTACCTCCTTGGACGGCAATTCTATTTGATAACAGACCAGAAGTCGGTGGCCTATATTCTTAAGGGCCCTTTTTACGGCCAGCGGACCCCTAGGTCGTAGGTTAGATGCTCAATGGGGTCCTCGTTCGGAAGCCTCCTCGTGGCGGACCCTGGTAACGTGGTGGGAAAACTTTCTCAGCGGGTGTGTGGTTTTTGATGTCAAGTGGCATTCGAAGTCACATGCCACCGGACGGCCCTTTTCAGGGCCACGACCGCGCCCGAAGTCCCCCGGATGCGGTCCGATGGCTGCTCCCGGTGTCCTCGTCAGGAGGACGCGTCAGGTCGAGCAGCCGTCGCTGGTGGAGGCGGCCTATAAGGCCGCCGTTGGCCATCGGTCCACAGGGGCTGGCGTTAGTCGGTAGCCCCTGTGGGCTGCTGGTCAGCAATTGGTGCACAAGGAGTGCCTAGACGGGCAGCGTTTGGATGGTCTCGGTGTAGTTGCGCTCACGTGCGCAGATCCCGAGCCGTCCCGTAATAGCGCACTGAAGGTCAGGCCGGGGAGGATGTTTAGTGGGTATGGAGGGAACGCCTTTACATCGCGTCCCACATATCCCCTGCGGTTGGCAGCACCCCGTAGGGACGATGCGCAAATGCATTTGACCTCCTCCGACAAAAAAAGGTCGTAGGTTAGATGCCCAATAGGCTGGTAGCTTTTATAGCTTTAAGCCGAACTGGGAGGTCAGTCACTCCTGATACACCTCTGCTCTCAAAGGTGGTGGATGGATGCGACCTCTGGTTTGGTTTTCCGCGGTGGTGTCATGGGAGGCAGCCCGCCCTGTTGAAGCCAGTTCCTGATGCCTACACGACACAGCCGGACCAATTCCAGCCTGCTGCCTCGTACAGGTATGAGGCAGCAGCAACATCGGGCTTAAACTGCGCTAAGTTTCACCCAAGCCACCATTGGTACCACTATGGGAGACGCGGGAAAAGGCCCGGTTGAGCCTTGTGCTCGGTGGCGACTGGTCGGTCTGTTGTCCCACCGGACAGCAGACACGATTGAACGGTGCACCGTTGAGCCTAAAAGGGCGGGCACAGATAGCGTCCCGGTAAAAAGCGAACTGTCGCGATCCTGGGGTGCTGTCGTAGTGTGCCTTGGCAGGATGCCCGGAGAGGACATTTAGGGTGGGGGGCACCTGTACCTCGAGTCCCAAAAATCCCTGCAGTTGCATCGTACTGTAGGGATCTTGCGTAAATTCATTTGACTTCTCCGATACAGAAAAGGTATCTCCAGATATCGACCGATATGGAAAAATTATGTTAAGATGCCGAGCGATGTAAAAGATATCCTCTTGAATATCTAGGTAATAGTATTGCCGAGATGAAAATGTAACAATTGTCCTGTATATAATGTAACGTTGGGCATTTAAAAAGTAATTTTATCGCGTTAATTCCCTTTTTACTCGTATTAATCATGCAACGCGAAAGAATGAAAATGATTACAATTGTCTTGGTGGACGGCTTTTATTTCTTGCTAAAATTAACGTTTAGATACTTTTAGGGTTTAATGCTCATTTTATGTAATGCGACAGGCTGAAAATCTGTCACCATTTCGAGGCACTATATGGCCCATACTACTAGGTGTGGTATTATGTTACTTAAATAATACGTCCGCTTTATGATAGTATCTTCTGGATTAAGCTCGCTGAACGTCGCTTTCTTCTAAGCCTTTCTGCTCAGAATATAAACCTTTTTAAAAATAAAATAAAATAACTAAAAAACGTTTAACTGTAAAAACGTCAAGAAAGGCATTGAATGTGTGAGAAGTTTATGTAAACAAACAGATGTGTTGGCCTTGCAGGAAACTTGGCTGTATTCGCATGATTTAACTTTGCTTGGAAACCTGAGTGAAGACTTCAGTTATACGGCGAAATCATCCATGGACCCAACGGCTGGCGTTCAGAGGGGCAGACCCTTTGGCGGCGTTGCACTAATGTGGCGTAAAAGTGTTTTCCGTAGCGTTTCGGTCATAAAGTGCGCGAGTGATCGCATCGTTGCGATAAAAGCTATAATATGTGAAAATCGTGAAATTTTGTTCTTTAGTGTTTACATGCCGACGGACTGTCAGTCTAATCTTCCCGAATTTGCCCATGTTCTAGGTGAGATTAGTGCTATTATTCAGAACAATAGTGTGGAACAGGTATTTATCTTAGGTGATTTAAATGCCCATCCTACAGCCTTATTTGGTAGCGAACTGTTGAATTTTTGTTCAGACAATGAGTGGATTTGTGCCGATATTTTAAAATTAGGCATCTCTTCTGGTACCCATACATTTCTCAGTGAGGCAAATGGTTGTAAAAGCTGGTTGGATCATTGTCTGGTCACTAAGTCAGCATGGCAGTTAGTGGTTAGTGCCAAGGTACATTATGATGTATATTGGTCTGATCATTTTCCATTGGAAATAATATGTAATCTAGGGGTAATTAAGTCTAAGTTGGAAATAAGTAACAATTCTTTTTGTAAAAATATTATATGGGGTATGAGAGAAGCAGATGAAATTGATGAATACTGTCAATTATGTAATAATAGTTTGAAGTGCATTAATTTTCCTAGTGAACTTAGTGACTGTGCGGATAACATGTGTAATAACTTAGAGCATGGACAAGTACTTGAAAAACTTTATCATGACATTGTACATGCTCTGAGTCAAGCATCAATAGCAAGTTGTAGGAAGCCAGCACAGCCTGCAAAATTTAAAACTGTGCACGGCTGGAATAAGCATGTTAAAGATGCACATAAAAAAGCTAGAGATGAGTTTCAACTTTATGTTCAGTATGGAAAGCCCAACAGTGGCCCTATTTTTGAAAAAATGTGTGAGAGTAGGAAAATATTTAAATCACGGTTAAAATATTGTATTAATAATCAGGAGCAGATAAAAATGGACATTCTGGCCTCGCAGCACTCGGCAAAAAAGTTTAATAAATTCTGGAATGGAACTAAGAAGTTTAACAGTAAAATGACGCTTCCTGATAGTGTTGATGGGGTTAGTGATCATAGGAAAATTGCCAATATTTTTAAAGACAATTTCATAGTGCAACCTGGGTTGCTGTTGGTGCGGGATGATGAGTTTTGTCATGGTCAGCAGACTATTAAATTCTCTGCCAAGGATGTATTTACAATTATAAAGAATATGAAACGAGGTAAGTCACCTGGCCATGACGGACTGAGCATCGAGCACCTGCAGCACGCTGGACCTCATCTCTGTAGATTATTGGGTATGCTGTTTACGCTGTGCTTACGACATTCCTATTTACCTAAGGAACTTATGAAAACGATTGTGGTACCAATTGTAAAGAACCCTACTGGGGACACGTCAGATAAATTAAATTATAGACCAATCTCTTTAGCCACAATCATAGCAAAGGTTTTGGATGGATTACTGGATAAGCAGCTTGATAGAGTGACGTCATTGTTACAGGACACGCAATTTGGTTTTAGGGCGGGGCTCTCAACAGAGAGTGCCATATTAGCTTTAAAGCATACAGTCAACTATTATGTTAAAAGGAAAACTCCTGTTTATGCGTGTTTCCTGGATTTGTCCAAAGCCTTTGACATGGTTTGTTACAAAAGGCTGTGGACAAAGCTACAAGATGCTGGTGTGTCTCCTGATATTATTAGAATATTTTCCTATTGGTACAGCAATCAGGTAAATGTTGTAAGGTGGGGAAATTCATTCTCAGATGAATATCATATGAAGTGTGGGGTGAGACAAGGGGGTATGACATCACCTCGTCTTTTTAACATTTATGTGAATGAACTTATTGAGGAGCTTAGCAGCACACATGTCGGATGCTTTATAGATGGTGTGTGCGTAAATAATCTTAGTTATGCAGATGACATGGTGTTGCTGAGTCCCTCAATAGGGGGGCTTAGAAAGTTGTTGAGGGCCTGTGAGTCCTATGCTGAGTCTCACGGTTTGAAATACAATGCGAAGAAAAGTGAGTTTATGTTATTTAAATCTAACAACAAAGGACCATCCACAATACCACCACTTACACTGAACGCTGTGACTTTGAACCGTGTCACACAGTTTAAATACTTAGGTCATATATTAAATGAAAATATGTGTGATGATTTGGATATTGAGAGGGAGCGTAGGGCATTGTCGGTGCGGGGTAATATGTTGGCACATAGGTTTGCTCGATGTACAGCCGAGGTCAAAATCACTCTTTTTAAAGCCTACTGTCAGGCATTTTACACGAGCAACCTTTGGGCCAACTTTACACAGAAATCCTACAATGCCCTACGCATTCAGTACAACAACATCTTCAGGGCTCTGTTCCGGCTCCCTCGCTATTGTAGTGCGTCCGGTATGTTTGCTGATGCCAGCGTGGACGACTTTTACGCATTGATGCGAAAGAAGGTTGCCTCGCTTCTGAACAGGGTGCGACGGAGCTCGAACAGAGTCCTGAGGATGGTGGGTGATCGCCTTGATTCAGCCCTGGTTGGCAGGTTCACCGAGCTCCATGTGGCAAGGGTTCGGTGAGACTGCCAATTGAGGATGTTT
The DNA here is from genome assembly GCA_955850985.1 of Elophila nymphaeata. Taxonomy (NCBI): domain Eukaryota; kingdom Metazoa; phylum Arthropoda; class Insecta; order Lepidoptera; family Crambidae; genus Elophila; species Elophila nymphaeata. The sequence continues at coordinate 3,746,607 of OY039066.1, forward strand.
CAATTTATTATAATTTTCCCATGTGTGTCATACTAACATAGTCTGTAAGTCATATTGTTACTAACAATCTATGGATCTTTGGTCTGAAAATAAATGATTTTTATTTTTATTTTTATTTATAAACATTGAAACTGCTTTTTTCTTAAAGTTGGGAAACGCTTGGTCAGCTTGGTCATCATCTCAGACAGGTTCAGTGACCAAGAGCACGCCTCAGCAGTGGAATAAATTCAGCATCAACTTAGAACTGTGTGCTTACTTTGTTATGAATTAGACAGTTTACCCTTGCACCACAAAATTCACGTCACGCTTTCAATATGATGTGAATGCGAATGAGGTTACTTTTCGTCTAGACTGTACCTATCGACAAATGAAGGTAGTACAGTCAGCCGTGAAAGTTTTAAAATGCAAAATGCCTAAGTAGGAAAATGCCTAAAATCAAAGTCTATAAATCAGTTTGACTTAATAGCAAAATGCCTAAAACTCAATTACCCTTAGATGCTCAACATTTAAAACGTTATTTACCTGAACAGTCCAACGCCTAAAACTAAGATGACTTAAACGACGCAATGTCTGCAAAGTTATTTGTGTATGATATTGTAATAGCTATATTTCAACATACTGTTTATTGAAACTTATTGTGTCGTTCAAAAATCCATTTCATCTATATTTTGGTTTTTATTTTAAGTTATCAGACGAAGCAGATGTTTTATTTTTGATCGCATTTGAAACCCTTTTCAAACCGTATTGTTTTTTATTTAACTGATATTGTATCGAGCAGAGGTTTTAGATTAACTTTAATTTTAAGTATTTGAGAAGTATGGGTTTGAGTTATGTCGGATCTTAGTAATTTGGCGTATCTATTAGGCATTTTGAATTTTAGGTATTCTGAATTTTAAGCAGTATCCCCATACTATTAAATGTGAACTAAAGTTAGTCATGGCATAACACTCATTTGTTACTTTTATTTGCTGAATAAAAGACGGAGTTAGCGTCAATTTTAAACTACTTAACTCAAAATGCCGAAAGAATTTTGATTTATAGGTAATAAATTTTCTAGGCAGTGTATGTTTTATGAATTTTGTTACTTAGGCATTTTGCTTCTTCTTCTAGTGCCTCTTCAATCCTTTTGGCCGTCAGATTCCTGTCTTCCTCTCTGTCAGATGCAAGCCGAAACAGTTGTTCAACGAAGGTAATGCCGGTCCACTCCCTAAGGCTTCGAGGTCACCATTTCTTTCCCTCCACTCTACTCATCATTATAATATAACCGTACTTTTGTGCCAGTTAGAGTGTTTAAGTAGCGAGCAAATTACATTTCCATTGCTGTTTTACATAACAAGCATCCATATTACAATAGCGCTATAGTCAAGTAGAAGAGTGGTTCAGTAAATAACTCGGTGAATGTCACTTTCATTTGTTTATTTTTTTAATAAAGAAACATTTCTTTGATAATTAAGTTTCATTTATACTCAGAAAAAAGCTTAATAAATTTGAAATAAGTTATGATTATGAATGTTGAAAAATTTACAATAAACGCGTTGTGGAATAATTTATTTTTGCGTTTACAAACGCGTAAATATACGTTCGTTCGTTCGTTCGGGTCTTAGAAGTTCAAATTTCAAAGATTTGATGAAACAATGTTTACCATAAAAACCTAAGCACCAAGCACTGACAAATTTCGACAGCGAAAGCAGTGTCTCGGTTGCGTAATGGTCAACGTAGCCGCCCGGATTGCGGAAGATGCGGGTTCGATTCCCGCCTAAGGCAAGTCGATTTTTTTTCAGTGCATTTTTTCTAGTAATAAACGCGTTTTACTCTAAACTCGTTTTTTTGTGTTATGACAGTTTTTCAGAGGAAGTGCGATGTGTCAAAAAGTTAGCGAATACGCCGGTGATCATCTAGCAATAAATAATTGAACCGCTGTTGTCAGCTTGCCGCCATGATTGGGACATCAAATCCAAAAAAGAGCAAACCTTCAGTTAACGAACAATTTGCCACCAACCAGGACAAGTTGACTCTATCATCTTAGCAATGGTAGTCGAGTACAAAAAACATCGCAAATTATCTGCTAAATTCAAACTTGTTTTCCTCTCCGACTGTACCAAGCGGTTCGCAAACTGCAGGCTTTGGGGTGCTTTAGGTCAGGAGCAATCACATTGTGGTATTTTTATATGACAGTGAAGTAATCGAAAAGCAATTGAGTGCTTTTTTGAGCTGGCACTTGTATGGGCACTTGAGTATACGAAGGGTTCTCTGTTATTCTGTTTTTTAATTGCTTTTATGTAATTTTTGTTTATTTATACCTACTTTATGGGTGACAATCAATGAAGCACTTGTCCCACCGCAGATTTATGGGTGCTTCCTATTTAAAGTCAAATGACCTTTTGCTTGTAAAAACATGTTATCTAAGTAAAATAATTATTTTCTTTATTTTTTAAGGGCTTTTCTATTTAAAAGTAAGTACAGAAAATTTCATTTATATAAAGAACTTGATGACCCGGTGTACTTCGTATCGCCTATTCACGGAGTACTAAACGTCTTTGCACCTATCCTAACGACATTAAAACTCCCCCTTCGCTAAAATGGCGGAACCGCAAATGTTTGACAGGAAAGTAGGCAGAACAGTTTATATGGGAAATTGAAATTGTTGTTTTTACTATCTTCCTCGCAATTTCTCCATATTTTCTCACCGTTTAAACCTTCCCTGGACTACGACAAACATTTCAAGACCAAGATAAGATAAATACGTTCAGCCGTTCTCGAGTTTTAGCGAGACTAACGAACAGTAATTCATTTTTATATATATGTATGTATATAGATAGGCTGGGCGTTTGACCACAATCACGCCTGATGGAAAGCGATGATTGGGCCTAAGTTGGTACACGCTTGCCTAGAAGATGCTTGATCACTCTGGCCTTAAAGATGTCTAGATTGTACTGTTCCGGGAAAACAGACCTCGGCAAGGAGTTCCACTCCTTAGCTGTTCGCATCTTGTAAGCTGAAGCAAATTGAAGCAATTGCGCTTCGTGCGAATTGGAGGAAAGTAGACAGCATAAGGGTGAAAACCGGTGGTAGAAAGGGGCAGGGGGGATCAAATTATGTAAAACTACCGCACACTCTCCGAAATGTAACCGGTAAAAGACCAAGAGGCTAGCCACACGCCTTCGATGGTCAAGGCTCTGGAGATTTTCTTCAACGAGTGCGTCATTACTGATGAGTCTTCGCACGGTGCTCCATCTTCTGTTAAGTGGAGGTTACCCCTGTGTTCTGTAGTTACCCCAGTTCAGGCGCTCCAAAGAGTACGCTGTGTCCTGCCTCGATTGCAAAAAAAATGTATTGTGTTAGTAGTATTTTAACATTCTCATTAATTTTAAATGGTAATTACTAGTAATTAATTTTATTTCATTGCGAAATTGTATTTGCACCCATATTACGGTATTTATGTTTTCACCACTACGGTAAATGTGTTTCCTTATCGGTATTTCTCGTTTCGTGAGCATTACTATACCCCCCATGGACCAGGGGTGTCGCAGCAGAGGACAGATTAAAGAGAATGCACACGCTTTTCTTTCGGTAGTTTTCCCATTAAGAAGAACGCAACTGAAAAATATTGGGAATTATTTTTATATTTAAAATGAAATATATTGTTATTGCATATTTTATATTCCTGTCGGACACGTAGCCAGATGAAATGATATTTAAAAAAAATATGTTGATAAGGCACGTGTAAAGAAGGGGAAGAGTTAGGGTATACCTTTTAGGTAGATAGACCTTGTAAAGGCTCATTCCAAACTAGACGTTAAAGCCTGAGGAGAATTTAACATCGGACCACCTGGGAAGTACAGTGAAGAGTGTCTATAAAGATCACTTCCCTTAGGTGTCAAGTGAGCAGAGAGATATTTATTTTTACTTTATTTAACTATTTGTATTAACATATTTTTTTTTTCATAATTATGTGACCTATAAAAGGGGACAATTAATCCTATCTTCTAATATATCAAAATTCTCGTGTCGCGGTGTTTGTGGTTAAACTCCTCCGAAACGGCTTTCCCGATCATCATGAAATTTTGTGTGCATATTGGGTAGGTCTGAGAATCGGACAACATCTATTTTTTATCCCCCTAAATGTTAAGGGTAATCCACCCTTAATTTATTTTTTATTTTTGGACGAAATGTTTTGATTTTATTTTTTTATTATGTGGCATTAAAAATACATACAACCCTAAATTTTTACTTTTTTATCACCAACCCCTATTTTTTTTATAGCCATTTTAGTAATTTAATCATTTTTGTAAGGCAAAATAACGTTTGCCGGGTCAGCTAGTAAGACTATAATGTAAGACTACTGAAAACCTGTTCTCTTGCAATATTAGTTTCATGTGTCTTGAAATGAGTATCTTAAGATGATGAAATAAACGACAAGCATTATATCAGTAGTATAACATGTGTTTAAAGTAGGTATTTGCCTCAAGATTATAATCAAAGTTAAAGTAATTTAATTTCTTTTTTAAATACGCCACACAATTTCCCTTTTTTGGTAATTCTAGCGTAGAATGAACTATTAAATAAATAAATGAACTATTATCGTACTGTGTACTCTTGTCATTTTAATTTTTAATTACATAATTGCCATCGATCAGTTGCTATTTTTTTTTGAGTATGGCATGTTTTAATAAAAAATAGAAGCTACAAAATCTAGAAAAACTTTTTACTTTTCGCCTCTCTCAAGCATACCCGTAGCGCATTTTGGGGCGATTATGGATCGAAGATGCCACGGGGGCGTTTTAATAAACGGAAAACTGATTTATAGCTCTCAAATAAGTATTTTCCGGTGTTGTGGTTGTGATACTGAGCGATTTCTATGGCGTTTACACGGTTCGTTATTGTTTTTTTTTACTTAACTTTACGAGAGAGGTTTTTTTATACTTGTGTCCATGTAATCCTTCCTTTGTCGGCAATTTTTGTCAACTTTTTCACGCCGTTTTTGAAGACCCCCAAGAAACCCATGTTAGTCCATTGAGAAAACCTTGACAGGGAGTTCATTCCACAACCGAAGAGAATGCGAAAGAAATTTTTTTCTGAAAAGTTCAGTACTGCGATAAACTAGGTTCCAATTATACATATTATGGGAGAATGAATAGGTACCCTTTTTTGTACCATTCAATGTTTCAAAATTTCGTAAAATTGAATTTGGTGCACCTTTTAAAATTACATGTTTACGGATTTTCCTGACAACAGTGTGTGTTAGTATTGTGGAAAATGAGAAAAAATTTTTAAGACGTAATATGGAAAATGCGTCTTCTTTAAAACATTTATAAAAAAAACGACACTTAAGTAAAGAAGTGTCTAATATTTAGGAGCAAACAAATATTTTACCAAAATAATTTCGATAGAAGCAGTAGGTATATTTCAAACGTCTGCCCTTCATTTTTACTTTAAAATGTCGTAAAGATTTTTTAAAAACGAACCGACTTTCTTTTCGACGGCTCGTAACATGTAAAGGACGTCGCTTGTAATTGCACAGTCATGCGACAAAAAAGTTTTGGGGGTCGAAATCGCCACGTATATTTTTTTCATTCAAAATTTATGTTTCAAGACGACGCTCCACTGGCTCCTGTTAATGGAATACCAGTAAAATAACTATTTTTGGAGTTTCACATCGATATTGCAAAAAGATTTTCTAAACGAGACGGGCTTGTTGACGTGTTTAAATGACACTTTTTTTGTTGCGTAAATAGTATTACGATACTTATTTTCTATTTACTTTTAAGTACTTTTATCAAGTACTGTATTTATAATTGTATTTTTTTAAAAATAATAGTTTCGACTACCGCTGCCTTCATTTATTTGGAAGTTTCGAACTGTCGCACATTCTTTGTTCATGAGCCATCCATGTTCGGATGTTTTGTTTAATTATTTCTTATTACTGTTGTTGATAAATTCTAATATACTTAAATCTCATTTCGATTATTAAATTATTATTTGTATTTTTGTCTTTCATGTTCATGTAGTTGTACCTATATTAATTCTTAGTTAAGCTGTGTACATTGTTTTGGCATTGCTGTTAATGTATCTAATAAAATAAAATTATAAATGCTAAAATGCGGACCTACCTTTTACCTAACTACGGGGAAGCTAAAAGGAAGGGTTATGATTATAGCAGTCTATGTTTGTATGTTTGTATTTACATGCTACGTTCATCCATAACGCTGAAACTATTCATTCGATTTTGATGAATAAGGTGTAAGGGGATCTTCGATCGATTGCAGGATGCCCGGGGAGGATGTTCAGTGGGTTGCAGGAGGAACGCCTTTACTTCTGTCCCACATACCTCTGCAGTTAAATTAGGCTTCACAGAAAAAGTTTTTCGTGCGGCATGACTCACGGAGGAGGCGGTCCAATTGGCCCCCCGTCGGGGATAGGGACCATCAGAGTGCACTTCACACTTAACTAGGACCCCATCAGTAGCCGCTGTAATCATTGATCCGACGCGCGTGTTACGCGCACACCTGGCACATCAAGACGTTGGACCATATGAGCAGAGGGCCTAGACAAGGTGGCAAACGATTCCAATCGTTTCTACGAGTAACAACGTCAGCTCTAACATTTGACATGACAGTCGCCATATTTTTCTCAGTGTTATGACAGTGTCATACATAAAATCCTTTTCGTTAAGCGTTCAACGCAATCGATTGGCCACTTGTCTAGACCCTCAGGACAGCTTAAAAAAATCGAGAGCAGTCCAGAAAAGTACTGTATTTGTGTTGCCCAGCCCCAGAAGGGGGAGAGTAGAGACAAAACGACAAGGACGAAGAGTAAAAAATATTTGTAGAGAGTCAAGAAGGTGCGCCGTAAAACCAGAGCCTCCGGTGAGTAGCAGCGCACTCTCCTAAGATTTTGGTATGTGGGCTGGTAGTGAGAGGCCTTTTCATAAAAAGCTTCAACCTAAACTGACTACCTACCAGGCTACCATAAGCATATAAGCATAATCTAGTTATTGCCACTCATCGATTTCTTTAGCAGTCTTAGTATTTTTAGATTTAATCAGGTAGCTGTGTCCCGTCCTCTCATATAATTTAGATAATTAACAGTTGCCCCATTTCCTTTTAATTCCCGATAACGGGAAGTTAATCTTTGTAATGTAATTATGGCTACCATCTGTTTGGGGCCACACCAATATTGCCTAAACAGGCTTGAGCAAATACTCACGTCTGGGACTGCGACGTTTGCATAGCGATGCCACGCCACCGCAAGAATGCTCCCGGATCTTATACAGGCTGCGCCAATTACAACAAATAATTTAAAATAAAAAAAACTTAGATTAGTTTTTATTTTAATTAGCTTCTTGTAGTTGACACAAGCTGTATAAGATAGGGATTACATTGTCTCCCACAAATGTGTCCTTATTACTTTCTCTCACTACATTACAAGCCTCTGATATAACTATCTAAAAACTATTGTATACAACTAATAATATTTTTTCAGCCTTTAGAATAGTTGTGTGTTATGTTTGTACTTAAGTTATATTATGTAGGATATTTTTAGTAAGTAAGTAATGTCATTTTGTCATAATATTTATTACGGTATAATTAATTAATTGATGCACCATCAACCCCTTTTTTTGTTCTCCTTGCTATTTCTTTCCATCCAAAGGTTGCCTGGAAGAAATCGCTTTTTAGTGATAAGGCCGCCCATTGTACAATTTATTTATCGAACTATGTCTGTATTATTTACTTTAATTTTGGTGTACAATAAAGCTTATTCATTCGTTCATATATGGCAGAATAACGTTTGCCGACTCAGCTAGTATTATAAAATGAGTTTAGCTTTTACAAAACTATTCATTGAAATCAATCCAATCAATCAATCAAACCCGATAGCTCTCGTGTAATTTTCTGAGGAGTTAGGTCTACGCAGATTCCAGGTGCTGCTGCGACATCAGAAATATCAAAGTTACAAATCTAATTTCGAAACGATTAGATCTATGTAAGATACTGAGATCCTCAGCTTCAATTATAGAATATTAAATATAAAAGAGCTGACGATCTTCAAACGGCACCACACCGCAATAGGACGGGCCGTTGACGTCAACGTGTGCACCGTCCCGTCGAGTGGAAACAGATTCGTTTAACATAGCCTAGAAGCTAGTAATTTGATCGGCAAAATTACCTTTCAGGTAAAAAAAAAACAAAATCGGATCAGGCTGCTTTTCCACCAGAGATGTGCTATGCAACGTTGCTATCCACCAATTCTATTCATTGGTCCACATACCAATAGCACTGGTGGAAAATGATGCAACTAAGCTTCGTATTTATATGGAAGGATGCGTGCTATGCATGAGTGTAGTCACGGTAATATTATCTATATAGTTACCGTGGTGCAGTGGATGATTGCGAATGGTGCGATTGTCGATACGTCGCATATCTTGAGCTGCGCATTTACCTTGCACAGCTACCTTGCGGCGGCAGGGCGTATCTTCATGGAGCACCTTACTCGCTCCACTGTATAGCTTAGCAAGAGTGGAAACGTAAAAAGTTTTATGGAAAGGCACCCTCAGCTTAGCAGCTACGATTTTTTTTATATTACGAGATGGCAAACAAGCTTGCGGCAGGCTCACCTGGTGTTAAGTGGTTACTGTCGCCTATAGAGACTTGCAATATTAAGCGTTGCCACCCTGGGGACTAAAATGATATGCCCAGTAATTACACTGGCTATCTTAGACATACAGACTAACAAATACATTCGTTAAACATAAGACACGATTTTTGCGTCGGGGGCAAAAATTAAGTTCTAATGAAGAATTTATTCAGAAAGAAGTTTTGAAATGAAAGCATTGGTAAAACTCGTGAATACGTAATTATTATAGTAGCAGTGACATTCACGTCTTCGATCACTAGTCAAAGTTAATAAGTTATTTCGAAACGGCACTAAAGTAATTTCTCATTTGACAGCGGTCCGCCTTCATCGGAAACTTTGTGGAAATAAAAATCCGCTACCTTAGTTATTCATTTAGAAAATGTGTAACATTGCCGCGTCCTTAGGATGCTGAAGGATGTCTCGAAATGAGATATAACATAAACGACTTTCTAAAAAAGTTAATAGGCAATGAATAATTAATAAAATAGATGTGGTAAGATTGCAGACTAGAACACTCCAGAGAGAAGGGAAAATTTTAGACTTAGTAATTCTCGCAACTAGTGTGTAATTGACAAGCTTTTACGCAATTTGGTTGGCAAACAAGTATAGGGCCTGTCGATGGTAAACCACAGTGTTTTTTTTTCTTTTTTAAAATTTATTTATTCACAGAAAAATGATACAAAAGATTACATCTGCCAAATTGCGTAGCAGTTTGTCTGCAGTGGATCTCGTCCTTAAACTACTTACATTCTATAGATATAATAATTATACATATAACTAATAGTAATAAAAATACATCTCCATGCTTGACTATATACGCTTGCAACACCTACGCATCACGCGCTGCCAATTCTAACTCAAAAGCAATTATTTGATTGTAGTCTTCTCCAAGGTGAAGTGTTTGCCCCGTGTGGACGCTAGTAATAGTCAAGCGGCTAAGACGCTCTTATACCACTACTAAAATTCTTCTGTAATTTTTCACCATTATAGTCTTGCATTTTATTGTCGGGGAGGTCAAATGCATTTACGCAACGTCCCTGCGGGGTGGTGCCAACCGCAGGGGATATGTGGGACTCGAGGTAAAGGCATTCCCTCCATACCAATAAACATCCTAACTGGCCTGACCTCCAGTGCGCTATTACGGGACGGCTGGGGGATCTGCGCACGTGAGCGCAACTACACTGAGACCGTCCCAACGCTGCCTGTCTAGGCACTCCTTGTGCACCAATTGGTGGCCAGCAGCCCACAGGGGCTACCAACTAACGCCAGCCCCTGTGGGCCGCTGGCCGACGCCGGCCTAGAAGATCCTTGGGAAGGCCTGTGTCCAACAGGGGGCGACTCTCGTCTGTTATTGATTTCTATCAAAAATATTACATAATATTAGGGGTTTAAGTATGAAATTGCCGTTTTGTATAGAGAATTTAACGAAAATTAATTTTTCCATACAAACATATTTGCCATTTTTTAAGGAACCACAAATCTAAATGTTGTGTAATTTTGTGGATATGTTATGACAACATTAAGCTATACGATACCTAAAGAAAAACGTTGAGAATTTATACCTGTAAAACAACTGTAAAAAGATATTCATATCTTTATAACGGAGACGGGCACCTCTTAGGACGAGCTGTTTTTGAAAATGTATTTCAAGTGAAAAAAATAAAAATAAGAATAAAATTTTATACATAAATATATGTCCTTGTAATGAAGTTTAAAATAAAAAAAGAATAATGGACATAGCTATTGTATTAAAGGAATTATACACTAATGAATAATGAGGAAAAAATCTGCAATTTCATACTTTAACCCCTATTATCTAGACCAATCCCCGTTTTGGTACGTCCTGTAAGTGAAGTTGTCCCCTGCCTTTAGGTAGTACGTCAATATCGGATGCCACGCGTTCACGAGCGACATCGTCGGGGCTCGCGGGAACATTCCCGTCGCTTGCACTCCGTAATTAACTGACTCACGGAGGCTTAGTAGGTATCGATATATCGATTTTCAGGCTGAACAGTAATTGCAAAAATAGTTGCTAAGCACCAGATGAGAAATCTAAGAATTGTTTAACATCATTCGTCACAAAGGCATAGAGTCTGGGTTGTGGCTCTCTTAAAATTACGCTTGGGTGATACGTTCCAATAGCTTACCTAGGCGACTCCTAAGAACTTATCTAGAGAGGGTTCTCTGCAACAATGTGGACTCATCAACCGCACGGTAAATTCATGGAACGTTTAGAGTTTTCGTGTAACCGCTGCTTTCGTTCGCATTAATTTAGCTATTAGTAACCTTGGCTACACATCTAGCGTCCGGGTTCGAATCCCAGTAGGCAAATGTTTTTGTGATAAACACAAAATTTGTTCACGAGTCAAGGATGCTTGTATATTTATTTAAGTTTGTATATATTTATTTAAGTATAATTTATATGTAGGTATATTTACAACAATATATAAATTATTATGTTTATTACTCCCATTACTCCATTATCTAGTAGCCATAACACAAGTACTTAATGATAGATAGATAATTCGTGTGAAAGTAGAAATATAAAAAAAGCCCTTTGCAGTCTGAGCGATTTATTTTTCTAACAATAAGCCCCTTCTCTTAGTACGATACCCATACCCGGCCATATCATAGGTGACTCTTGAAGACTATTCGCCAGGAAATATCTCAAATATTTGATTGCAGACATAAAGCAGATTACAAAGTTGTAGTCACAAAGAAATCCTTAAACAAAATATTGTTGATGGCCTTATTTTTTTTTTGTTAAGTGTATATTATTTAATGTTTGCAAACGTTGTCTGCTATTAAAATAAGTTTCATTGAAGATTTACTCGAGTGGATACACAGAGTCACAACACCACTTTTCTTCTCAAGTTGTGGGTGACACTTATAAATTGTCACCACTTATCTGTATGCCACCTGTGGCATAGTAGAATTGGAGTCAGTATTAGAATCATCATCAATATCAACATACGGGTGAAGCGAACGAAAAACGAATAAATAAGAAAAGGACTGCAAAACTGTTTAAAATTATGTAAAAGGTGTAAAATGGTTGATTTGAATTTGAAATGGATTTTAATGTTTTATTTGAAATGAAATAAAAAAATTGCGTTATTCAAATGGTGTTTGCTAGGTACCTACTTTTAAATCGTCAAAAGCCCTACCACATAATTATTACTATGCTGAAATGGAGGAGAATGGAAAAAAAAACTCTACAACTTACAATTTCGTAATGATTTCAAAACAGCAATACAGATCAATAAATAATTAAAAATAAATAATAATAATTAATTAATTATATTTAAACTGAAAGGAACTAAAGCCTGTGGTCGCAAAAATGTCTGCTACACCGTTTCTACGTTCTACTTCACTCAAATCATTTGCTATCTTACGATAACGTGGGAGCGAGACAGATAATTATTTCTATGGATGATTTCTCAGAGGAAGTCCTTCCTCTGAGGATGATCTAGTTCACGAAATTGACAGTCACTTCAACGATCGTCGTTATATCAAAAACGTCAACACTACACACCATATCGATGGTGATACAATAAATTGACAATTGGAGTGGACCTTTGGATAGTTTTCTGGCGATACAGCGATACGCTCGCTTCTCTCGCTCGCTCTTTGTTTTTGTCACAAACAACCTAACCTAACCGAACATCACCTAAAAGTTGCGTAAAATGTTGTGCAGACCTGCATAAACTGCAATGCGAAATTTAAAATTACTAAAAGCTTCTAGTGTGATGAGTTCAGCATGAGTTTTGATAACGGTCGAGTTCAATTAATGCTTTAGGTTCCTGCTTTGCGTATGGCAAACAGCGCAACTCACTCCGAGACTTTTTAGAACTGTAATTAGGAAGATGACTTTTATTGCTGATATTTTTTAATCGAATGTAAACTCGAACCGTTATTATGTTACGATGAGATGAAAATATTGTTAATGGATTTTGGAATAGTTTTGACTTTAGATTATTAGAAAGCGTTTAAATAACGCTCATACCGCATAGTGTATGATGAATATTCAGAAAAAATAACATTTTTCTATTCTTCCGACTTTTAACTAGTAAATTCGTTAGCGCCATTAAGCTTCTCTAAACCATTCTATTACTGCTTCAAGATATCATGAGGAGCTTTAATTTTATTTTTAATTTCGTTAAGCAACTAAGTCCCTACTCGATTATAAGTAGACCGAAAATGATGCTTCTGACGGGAAATTAAGTTGGTGCTTTCAAATATATTGCAGTTGAAGGCAGAATAATACAGTTGTTAAAAGCAAGTGTACACGCTGACAGTTGTAAAAATGAAAATACAAACCGTCAAAAAAATTAAAATTAAATATCTCGCCACGTGCTCAGACAAGAGTGGACCGTCATTACCTCCGTCGAGCAAATGTTTCAACTTGCGACTGACGGAGAGGAACACAAGAAGCTGACAGGCAGTCTTCAGCATTGAAGAGGCACTAAACGAAGAAGGAAAAGCAAGTCGAAACGGTTATTTTTATGAAACCCGCTAAATATTTCGTAATTACCGGTACAAAAGGCTAGTAGGGCTGCTTACTTATACTAACATCATAATCAGAACAAATATTCATAAATATCGATTTTCTATTCTAATATTTTCCGCGGTGAAATTATAAGGATTTTTTAAATACAATCAAGTTTTCCTACGGGTCTGTCGTTCATTGTGTCAGGAAAACCAACATAAAATTCTTGACATTTTTAATGTATCGTCAAACAGTGGATTTTCAACCTTATTATTTAAGGAACCACAACAAATAGGTCTCTTATTTAGCTTTAGCCTCTTGTAAATAAGAGCTTATTTCGCTCAAATTTAATCCAATAATATTTGGCTGGCGCAACCGCTGTTCGGTAAACAATGTTTATAAGGAACGGATTGTGCCTGCTAGGTGCCCTACGATGGAAGGGTGATATTTTACGAAGATTTCCTTACCCTCTTCGAGTGCATACTTATTTATGGCGTAAAATTTGACACTTCCATTGGAAGTTTAGGGGGCTTCGGATATTGTGTTTGTGGACAAAAGTTTATGGGATACAATATTGTTTAAAGCCTTGTTATTATTGTGTGTCTAATGGTGTAGCCTTAAGTGAGGTAGGGTGTCAGAAACCGCTCGAGATTGGAGCCTCCGTGATGTCTAAGTACCTTCACTTTACGAAGACGACACTCAAATAACATTTTAACCTCTTTTTAACAGGGTAAAATGAGTTTCTCAATTCGCATTCATCTTTTTTTTAGCTATGTTCCCCGATTACTCGAAGACGCCTGGATCTATTTGAAGTTCTTTTTTTGTTTGAAAAAGTATGCTTTCCAAATGGTCCCATAAACTTTTTACATGAATCTATTCAGTAGCTATTTTATAATCGTGAAAATACGCAGTCGCGATGCGATATGAATTTTTCCAACTTTATACGTCGATATCTTCGAAATTGGCAGACCTATTTCGACGATTCTTTTATTGTATCTTTCTTCTAAAGTCTCGAGATTGTTTCCTGAAGTTTATACAGTGTTAAAAAGTGTTGAACTTTACTTACATCACTATAAAGCAAAAAAATATTTATTTTTAAATAAAACAGAAACCACTGGAGCAGGAAATCACTTAGAGATAAAGATAACACCAAGAATAAAACCAAAGATTAATAAAACCAAAACCGCCTTCAAAATTAAAAATGAAAAATGGGGTTTTTTGGCCATTTTAAGTTTATTTTATTTTTGGTGTGATGTTTCTCTCCGAGTGATTCCTTTCGTGTTCCAGTGGTTCACCCACCGGAATTAGATCTAGAAGGTTCTTTTACCAGGAAAGTACGAATAGCCCAGTTTGTTTGATGGTATGGAATGTAGGTTAGGACTATTAGTTACTTCCATCTTAAAAAAAGGCTTTAGCGTAGCATTATTTATATTTCCGTACAATTATATTAATTATATGGAGTCCACAGTATTTTGATCCTAATTATTTTAATTAGAACTTTCAAAAGTTACTCATTCTAAAACGACGTAAGTTCAACGTAGGATTTTTTTTGGGTTAATGTGGGCCAAGAAGCTTATATTTTACCTATATCTTCGTGATGTAGGCTCAACAAAATAAAAAAATCGATGACACAATTGTCAACCTTTGAGGATAAGTTTGGTTCTTAGAAGGTTCTTAGCTCAGACCAATGATTATAATCATTGGTCTGAGGTTCTTAGGTTCTTAGACATAGAATCCTTTGTCTTAGCTATGGTTAAAGTAAGCTATAAATTAAAAAAAGATGGATGGCAAAGATATTTTCTGTTAATAATCCTACGCTGTCCATTTTTGGTACGTTTTTGTGTTTTTTTTTTTTAAATATCTCATAATTTAGCAAGTAATAAATTCTGAAAAAAATATAGAGTGATCTATAGATGAGCAAAGCTCCAAATGGTTTCGTAATTATCATAACTTGTTTTTGAAACGTTCTCAAGTGTCCAAGTCATGTAAAGCTGTCGCTGTTTTGTAAAAACATTATTATGTTTGAACAGTTAATGATATGATAGTCAGTCCTTCAGTGGTTGTTGGTTCGTGAAGTTTGCTTCCATTTTCGGCCTCAGACTTACATTATCATCAGGTTAGCTGAAACCCGTAAGTTTCCTCGTCATAAATAAAAAAAAGCTTGAAGGGTAGGGAAAATAGATAGGGTTTGCAAACCGCAAGTGGTAGGCTATAGGTAACACGGAGAGCTATAGGTAAAACATAAAGCCACATCTGGCAGTATGGAATCACACAGTTCTTCTTATGTTGCAGGTCTGTCGCCTACATAAAAGGGGCACCAAACCCAAAAAAATACAATCTTTCAGTAAATAAAGAAAAAAAAGCCAACAACCTGTTACAATCCAAATCCTCTTAGGAGTAAATAAAATATGACGGTTAGATAAAATATCACACAATTACCACCCTAAGATTTTTATTGTTAATGATACAATCATATTCTTTGTCAATGGATTGGAAAAAATTCAGATGCATCATTCATAATCTGCCTGCCCTATCCCGATTTTTTCCAAAGTTTTCGTCAGTACTGCTAACACAATCACGGGTGTTGGATTGGAAAACCTATTACAAGCGTGGTGTGCGTTCGACACTAAACAAGATGCATTTGGCAACCACCCTAAGATTTGAATTGATGGGGTCTCGCGTGCCGGCTACAGACATCTTTTTATCATGACTCGGGAGAAAATAACTTTTTCGATTTCCCTGAGTAACGATGACTACAAATTAATACTAAGTATTATATTATTATCTTAGTCAGTGCTGTGAGTAGATAAAGCGAAAGAAATATATAAGAATCGTATAAAGTAGAAAGGAGTGATCTATGCCTACTGTGATGACCACAGATATATCAATCTAAGGAGATCGGTCGAATCGCCGAGTTCATAGGAAGACCGAGTGTCGCGATCAGCGGCCGTACTACATAACATGGTTCTAGTTGAGCATGCCGTAATATACACTATTCATTGCGCGCGTCTTAAGGACTGCGTAGCGATGAAAGTTAAGCACAGTCGCAAAGGAGATCGGTCGAATCGCTGAGTTACGTATTCACTTGACTTTATCGGAAGGCGATGTGGTGGAAATGTATTGTACACTTGTCACAAGTTAAACGCCGGATTGGCCTATCTCCTCGTATTATTAAATCTGTGGTGACGACCGCCGGGATTATCAGGACGTAGCTCTCAATAAAAGACTTCGACTTTAATGTATTCTACTATTTTCAGTGATACTTCGAAAGAATCAGTTACGTGTCAGTCATGTAATGTGTCAAAACTAAGCAATTTCGTCACCCCGAGAATCGCGGTCCTATAGTTTAATCAAAGAAGACTAATTGTTTATCTATTTTAATATAACTTTTTTAGCTCAGCCATGTGATGCCGGCAGAGTAGAATAGCATCACCCCATATCCTCTAATGGGTGTCGTAGAAGGCGACTAATGGATCAGCGAAGGGGTATTGATCACCTTATTCTCTGTCCACCAATCCGCATTGGGCAAGCGTGTTGGACTACTACCTAAACCACCTTCGATGACAAGGAGAGGTCTTGTGTCCCAGCAGTGGCTCGAATTATAAAGGCTGTTTTGATGATCTATACTTATATTATAAATACATAACTAATAATATAAACAAAAACAAATGTTATTAATTGACTAATTACCAGTACTTATGTCATGTAGTTAGTAGATTTGTATGTTTGTAAAGAATAAACTCAAAAACTACTGAACTGATTTCAATAATAGTTTCACCATTAGAGTGTTACATTATTCTTGAGTGGCAGAGGCTATATTTGATTTAAAAAAAACCTCCATGCGGACGAATCTATACCAGTAGTTATAAACAGAAAAGATATGTTACATACATATCTTTTCTGTTTATAATACTGGTGTTTGTAATGAAAAATAAAACTACTTGACCAATATTAATTCACCGTTAGACTGCTACTTTTTCACTGAGTAATATAGGATATATTATTGCAAGAATATACATACGCGGACATACAAGTTGCAGTTGGAGCGCTTGTTATTTGTAAAAGGCAAACGTAGTTCTAGTGCCGAAGGGCGATGGAGCCCGTTACACGGACTTTATGTATGTACAGTCGAACCAACTGAATCATGACCCTTGACTTGGCCGATCATTCCTTTAGAATCATACATTTAGTTAGGTTTTCTTCGCTATCATGCGTGTTGCACTTAGTACGTTTTAAAAATGAATAAAAATGCGTCATTACGGGTCAGAGATCTACGCAATTTTAATCTTTCTTAACACTGCACTAAAGTCTCAATTGGAATTTTAAATAAGATGTCATTCATAATCTAAACTCTTTTCACTACTGAGAAAATGGAATAACTATTATATTTTTAAAAATAAAATGACGTTATGTGTCAGATGTCAAGTAGTAGTCTGAACCTCAGACCAAATCTGAACAAATTTTAAAAAGCCATATTTATTTGACACTGTCAGTGTCTGACAAATTGATAACAGGTTCGTTACTTAGAAATGTACTTTCAAGCGAATTTCATCCTACTTTGTATAGAGTGACTGTAGGAAAATGATCTTAAGGTGGGTCATGATTCAATTTGGTCGACTGTACCTATGTATATACTAATTATCAATAATTGTGAAACTAACTGCGAAACACACGTACAATGATTCAGTTAATATTATAGGTGTTTCACTAAGGAACTTTGTCGCCCAATAATGCTTGAAAATGGATGTGATTCAATAGGACTAAAATGAAACCAATTGATGGCAATAGTATTTGGCATTAAATAAATATTACAAAAAAAAAATTGAATCTCTTGTCAAAAGCAATGAAACAGCGAACAACAGACTTCACATTTTATTTTGTATTTTTCGTATTTTTGCTTACAGATACGGGATTCCAGTAATATTTCTCGTAGATGTTGTTCCAGAATTGGTAACTATCTTCAAATAAGTCTTTCTTCATCTCTAGACTCTTTCCTATTGAAAGGTAATTGGTGTTTTTGTTTGAGTATTTCAGCCATTTCGTATTTATAAGGGAACTCTCGAATGCAGTGGGATTTCTAAAAGAAATAAAGAAATATTTTTATATCTACATCTAATAAGTTTCTTACAATTGTGCTTATATTTATTTTAATGAATTAATTATTAATAAAAATGGAAAAAAATAATAATGATTCATTTAAATCATATTAAAGGTGTCTTAGAATGTTTTTATTTATGAACTTAATTGTTTTAACTTTATACTTGACTAAGAAATTTTAACTACTTCCCCCTTCAAAAAAAATTCACCGTGCATTTGACAACCATTTTAAGAGAAGCTTTCTATGCTTATTTAAACGACATACTGAATAATTTGTATGCCAATAGTATACATTTAAAAGTTTATAATTAATCATTAAACTCTGATACTGTCAATGATGTGATGTTTTAAAACTAGTAAGCATCAGTTTTAAACCACGACTAATTTTAGTCTACGTTTTATAACCACGCAAACCGTCGGCACTTGTTATTTGCGCGACCTGCAAGCCGTACAGTGGCACACGCACAGTCCCCAGTGTGCAGCATGCATGCGGCGCTCAACGCACTCCTGAGGAACTACCCCGATTTAGATGTGTTTGTCGATAGCCGTAATTATGTTTATTGTGCAATATTATTGTTTTGTGAAAATTATTATTCTTGTTAATTTTATTTAAGTAGATATGTTGTTGGGTATTTTATTGTTAATTAATTGACATATTATTGTAATTAGATAATTTTTTAAATGATTTAATTATGTAATTGGGTATACTCCCGTATAATTAAATAATAATAATAAATCCGTCCGAGATCCTCTTCCGTCCGAGATACGATAGTGAATAGACGTGCGGCAGTTTTTATTCGTAATTTAATATTACCGTGCAAAGGAATACAGTTATTACGCTCTAGTAACAGTGCTCAAAATCGTGATTGACACCATCTGGCTGCCCGCTCCAACCAGTTCACAAAAACAGCGCAATCTCGCTCTCACAGAACCGGTCCCAGCGTCTACGGTAAGCAGCTACGTCACGGCTACGACACTGCTACAGAAGCTGGTACAATCAAGTCGGGGCTTATTAGAATATTATTCGCTATTTCACCCGTTCCACTAATCTTGTCGTTGGCGTGGTGCCACATTACTCACTATAAACCCAAGCGGCCCGAGTTCAATCCTATCAAGCTGCAACTTGCGAACATAATTTAGATTCTTGTTTTTTTTCATTGCTGTGCTATTACTATTCTTAACAAAATGGATAAATCTTTATCGGAATCTAATTTATGCCAAAACATTACTCCTCCTAATCGCATGTTACAAAGCATGAAAAGGAAAAGAGACGAAGAACTGCATACAGAATTCCATGATTTTAAAGAAGAAATAAAATCATTGATACAAACATTTATGACTTCAAATGAAAACGAACTAAAAGCAATATATCCCACGTTAAAGGATATTAAGCAATCAAACCAAAACATAGAAACTTCAATAGCGTTTCTGTCGAGTCAAAATGATGACTTAAAAAAAAAAGTAGTAGCATTAGAAACTCAATTAAAGAAAGACAAAGAATATATTACAATCTTGGAGGATAAGCTGGAAGAAGTTCAAAGAAATAACCGTAAAACTAGTATAGAAATAAAAAATGTCCCAAAAAAGGCAAACGAAACAAATGAGACTCTGATAAACTATATAAGCAAGTTGGGTTCAAATATCGATTGTAAATTGGAGAAGTCCGACATACGTGATATATATAGAATACCAGGAAGGAAACAGGAAACAAATAATACCTCAATCATACTAGAAACACACTCTACCATTCTAAAGACTGAAATCTTGAAAAAGTGTAAACTATTTAATATTAGAAACAAGGAAAAACTACGAGCAAAACACCTGGGATTCAAAACAAATGAGGACGTTCCCATCTTCGTATCTGAGCAATTGACAGCAAAGGGATCTCGTCTCTTCTTCTTAGCCAGAGATGTAGCAAGGTCTAAAAACTATAAGTTCTGCTGGACATCTTATGGAAAGGTGTACTTGAGAAAAGACGAAGACTCCCGTATCATTGTAATCAAGAATGAGCTGCAAATTCAAAATTTAAATGGGGAATGACAATTAAAGTATCGACATAGCCCTAATTATTTAATATACTCAAAATTTTGTAATCTAGATTTAAGCACACACAACAACATACACTTCAGGCATACATCAACATACTTTTACATAACACCAATCTCTTGCAAATTTGATTTGCTTACAGAAGATTCCTTTATTAAGCGCTTTACAATTAAAGACTATGGTAATATGCACTCAACAAACCCACTCACACATAACACTCATACCCAATGTTCTTCAAGTAGAACAACTAGCGTACATCATGTTATTTATAACTTTACGTTTTTATTATTAAAAATTATATCTGACATCTTAGGGAAATTACATGACTCCTATAACTTATATCTGAAGTCGACTTCTCTAGTCTTAAATTTTAATAATGTTTAGTTCTGCTTTAAATGCGAACGAAATCGATAATATTGAAATGGCAAAAGTTGTTAAATGCGAAATTACTGAGCTGCCCAATCATATACAGAAAAGTAGTCTAGATTTAGTTATAGCTACACAAAACATTCGAAGTGTTTACAGCAACTTTGATGACTATCAAATTACATTGTCACAACTCAATTTTGAAACTGACGTGCAAATACTCACAGAATGCCGATTAAACAATAGGAAACAAGTTCCTCAACTTTCAAACTTTGACTCATTTATTACAAGCAATCACATAAACCAAAATGATGGTGTAGTGGTATTTGTAAAAACCCTATATGAAGCTACAGCTACAGAAATAACCCTCACACACGCATCTTGTTTACAAATTATCATTCAGGACCTAGTTATTATTGGAATATACCGCTCCCCATCTCATGCTAATGCCGAAAGTTTTATTGACTCGCTTAATGCGCATTTAGAGTCCCTCCATAATTACAAAAATATTATAATAACTGGTGATATAAATATAAATTTATTACCAAAACAGAATGAACAGACTCAGGACTGTAATAATCGAACAAATTATTTAAATATGTTGTCTATGCATGGGTTTCTCCCTGGCCACACTTACCCTACAAGAGAGACAAGTTGTCTTGACCATTTTTTACTAAAATTGAATTTCAACAAGAAAAAAGCTTTCATCGCTGTACTCGAAACAACTGTCACAGACCACTCTATGGTTTTATTAAAACTTAGTAATATTTTAAAATCAACTAACTTATTTAAAAAAATTAAGCAAATGATAGACTATGATCAGGCTATTAAATCATTAGAAAATAAAAACATATATTCTCTACTAGAAAAGAACGATCCGAATGAATTAACTGATAAATTAATTTTCTTAATACAAGAAGCGTTAAAAGAAAATACTAAAACAATTAAAATAAACAGAAATAAAAGAATTAGTAAGCCATGGATAACACCGGGCATTCTACGGTGTATCACAAATAGAAATAAGATGCATAAAAGATTACGTTCAGACCCTGCAAATGAAATTCTTAAGATAACGTACAGAAGGTATCGCAATTACATTAACAACCTAATTAAGAAATTAAAACGTAGATATGAAAGAGAACAACTAAATAAAACTAAAAATAACCCTAAAAAGTTATGGCAGTGTATAAAAAATATAGCTAATTTAAAACCGAATACAACATCAAACACCAACTTGCTTAACATAAGTTCTTCCGCTAATGAGTCAATTAACTACGTTAACGATTATTTTTCTAATATAGGTCGTAAATTAGCTGAGACTATTAAGACAAATAACTTGATCAGCCAATGCACAGCGAATAATTCACAGTCTTTTTTCTCAAATACTCCTCTAAGTGCTAGTTCCAACAAGAATCAAGCTAGTAATAACTTGGATATAACGGTACAGTTGAATTCGTTTGTATTGTTCGAAACTGAACACAAAGAAGTTCATACCATTCTTATGAGCCTCAAAACAAATAGTTCCCCTGGCTGGGATAATATACCCACTGAATTTCTAAAGTCTGCACATCTCATAGTAGTTCCCATATTAACCCACCTCACTAACCTCTGCTTTCAACAAGGTGTATTTCCAAACTCCCTAAAACAAGCTTTAATAACACCTGTGTACAAGAGTGGTGACAGGGGTAGCGTAAGTAACTATCGTCCCATATCTGTTTTGACATCCATCTCTAAAGTTCTTGAAAAACTTATAAATACCAGATTGGTCAGCTACTTAAATAAGTACAGGATACTTTCTAAAACTCAATACGGATTTAGACAAGGGATTTCTACTGAAGACGCTATTACGGCACTAACTTCTATGATAGTTAAACACATTGACAGTGGGAACAAATGCCTAACAGTATTTATAGACCTTAAGAAAGCCTTTGACACTGTTTCTGTCCCCATTCTTGTACACAGACTTCAGAGTTATGGCATCAGAGGCATTCCACTTGGGTTGTTTACTAGCTATTTAGAGAACAGGAAACAACAGGTAAAATTGAGAAATTATGTCAGTAATTTGGCCCCTGTCTCTTATGGCATTCCTCAAGGAAGTGTACTTGGACCGACGCTGTTTTTAACTTATATAAATGAGCTGTGTAACCTCAAATTACCTAATGCAAAAATATTTTCTTATGCAGATGACACAGCCATTGTATTTTTTGGAAGCACATGGACAGAAGTACGCAATACTGCTGAGGAAGGCTTGTATAGGATTTCACAGTGGCTTAATAAAAATCTCCTTACACTTAATATAAATAAAACTAATTATATATGTTTCTCCATAGACAAAAGAACACAACCAAACAATGACTTCCGTTTACATATACATAGCTGTAAAAAGCCTCAAAATGCAACTGTCCCATGTTCATGCCACTTTATTGAAAAAGTTAACACAACTAGATACCTAGGTGTTCTTGTCGATCAACGGTTAACATGGCACTCACACATAGATATGGTCATTGCTAGAATTAGAAAGGTCATGTGGATATTCAGCAAACTCAGACATGTAACCACTAAAGAGTTACTTAAAAATATCTACCTTGCACTTGCTCAATCAATCCTATGTTATTGCATTCCTATTTGGGGTGGAGCAACTAAAACAAAGTTCCTGGAATTGGAAAGAACACAAAGGCTATTGCTAAAAGTTATGCACTTTCTGCCCTATAGGACATCGACTGACGTTTTATATTCCCATAGTGACGTACTGACTGTTAGGAAATTATATATCTTAAATTCGATATTGAAAATACATAAATCACTTACATATGACCCTAGTATCACAAATAAGAGGAGAAAAGATATTGTTGTACCTACTAAACTTTTGAATTCGGCTTTTGCATTCAAACAGTATGGAGGACAGTCGAACTTTTTATATAATAAGATTAATAAAAATATCAACATTTACCCTTTAAATTACTATCAATGCAAGGAAACCCTCATACACTGGTTAAAGACTCTTGATTATTCTCAAACAGAAAATCTACTTAAAGCGCTAAAATAATATATCTACTTAAGACACACACACACACACACACACACTCACTCACACACACACACACACACACACACACACACACACACACACACACAAACACACACACACACAGAATAATTTAATTTATATTCTGTATTGCTCTGATTTGTTTTTTTTTTTTTTTTTGTTTGTATTTTGTTAGTTATTTCATTTAAGTACCTTAGTGATATACGAATTGGAAGAGCGGTGACTTCCTGATACAGGTATCTTTATACTTAGTAGGAATGTCACCACAACATTGTTAATACCTGGTTTTGTGATGAAAATAAAATATTTTTGATTTTTTTTGATGAAAATAAAAAATATTTTTGATTTTTTTTTTGATTTTGAATAATAATAAATAAATAAATAAGGGGGATAGAGTTTAATTATTAATTATCAATGTATACTATTTGCATACAAATTATTGAGTATGTAGTTTATATAAACATAGAAAGCTTCTCTTAAAATGGTTGATAAATGCACGGTGAATTTTAAATATAACATAGATCGAGACTTGGTATGCACCAAAAATTCAAAATAGCTTTCTCTTATTTTTATTGATGCGAAATTGTGCCAATAGTTATTATATAGTGAGGTAAGTAACTTAATGAAATTAATGAATTTTTATTATTTCGTAACTCGGTATTGTAAAGTCAACTCACCCGTACTTAACAAAGTCAGTCCACATGTAAGTCATACGATCCCTAGTGTCCATGTCGCTAAAAGAGCTCGTGTGGCTCAATAGGTCCCAAATGTATGCAGTCTGGTCTCTGTGACTGGCGCCTTTTATAGTATCCATAAAATAGTGTTTCATATTCAACTGCCCAGTGTACGAGAATTCGTAAAAGTAAATGGAATCCTCTCTTTCAGCGTGAAGCTTTAGTGACCTCATTATTGGATACTTAAACATTGCGTCCGAGAAATAATCCACGTATTCTTGCTTACTTTTATGCGTTATTTCTTCTTTCTTAAAATAGTATTCCTTTATTTTTTTTACCAATTTATCTTTATTAGATTCATTGACAAAATCTAAGTCAGCTGGAATGAAATCAGCGAAATTTTCGTTCATAGCCGAGTACCATTTTTCGAATTGGATTACCCTGCTCAAGCCTTCCATATTAGCAAACCCGGTCAGAATAGGTACTTTCTTAAAATCTCCTTTCGTAATAGTTTCTAAGGGCGACTCCGTCAAAAACGGCTGAGGATTATGTTCAGTGCTTTCCAAACAGGGCGCGAAACCAAAAGTGCTGTTAGGTAGAAAGAAATTCACACTTTTAATTGCTAAGTTACTTATTGGCACTTCAAGATAAAATTCGTTCAAGTCTTTAATGTCTCCTGTTCCATTGTATCCCATAGATATTGCTATATTTTTGGCTGTGATTATAGGATGTCTGTTAATAGCAAACGGGGCTAAAGCTGAACCGCTTTCGAGAATAAGTTGGTGGAATAATCCTTCACTGTGTTTTGAAAGAACATGTAGTTCTGCCATAGCAGCACCTACACTGAATCCAGCAAGGGTTACTCTATTGGGATCTCCACCAAATTTCTTGATGTTCTTGTTAATCCATTTCAATGCTGCTAATTGATCTTTAAGACCTGCGTTGCCGGGTATTTCTTCAGTGCCCAAACATGCAAAACCTAGACCTCCAACTCTGTAGTTAAAACTGATAGCAATTACATCACGATTAACCACGTAATGAAGCTTCCCCATATTGGCACTGCCACCGGCAAATGCACCACTGTGGATGTAAACTATTACAGGCAATAAATTAGTTATACTTGCTATTTTAGGAACTAGTATATTCATTACAAGACAGTCTTCGTCTCCATATAAGAATACTTCTTCTTTGTCGTCTTCAGTGTAAAAGGATTGCTGGCACATAGCGGCTTGTTTGCTGGCTTCCAAAACATATTCCCTTTTTTTAACTGGAAGTGGTGCCTGGAATTATGTAATTAAGTGTCAATTTTAGGAGTAGACATTGAACGAGATACACATGCGCATGCATAATTTGTTAAATTTATTATAATAGGTTGGGGAAAAAGTTTCTTCGCGTTTTTTAAGAAAATTCAAAACATTTTTTAATATAGTTTATTTACATTTAACTAAAGTGTGTAGGTACTTTTTGTTCGATAACTTTTTGCCATCTTGTAGGTAGGGACATGATCCCATTGCTATAGAAATTTTGGGACTTCTGGTCAAAATACCGCGACAAGTGGTTTTGGCAGTCCTCTCGTGATGTTAACCTGACACTGCTTAAAGAATTCTGAAGAGACCGAAACAGGTGGAAATCTGAAGGTGCAAGGTCAGGACTATACGGCGGATGCATTAACACCTCCCAGCCAAACTCTCTTAATTTTTGCTGAGTGGCTAAAGATGTGTGAGGTCTAGCGTTATCATGATGAAAAACCACACCCCTTCTGTTGATTAATTCCGGCCGCTTTCTCTCAACTTCTTCCTTTAATCTCATCAGTTGTTCGCAGTTGAGTTCAGAATCGATGGTCCTGCCTGGTGGTAACAGCTCATAATGAATAATGCCCTTCCAATCCCACCACACACACAGCATCACCTTGTTGCGAGTTAACCCGGGTTTCGCCACAGTCTGTGAAGCCTGACCGGCCTTTGACCACGACCTTTTTCGCACGTTCTTGTCGTACGTGATCCACTTTTCATCACCAGTTATCAGCTTCTTCAAAAATGGTTCGGTTTCATTACGTCGTAATAAAGAATCACAAATGAGTACACGGTTCATTAGGTTTCTTTCAGTGAGCTCGTGAGGTACCCAAATGTCGAGCTTTTTTGTGTACCCAGTTTTTTTCAAATGCGCCAAAACTGTTTTGTGGTCAATTCCCAGTTCTTCAGCTACGTCGTAACTACTGACATTCCGATCTTGCTCCACTTTTTCAAAAATGGCATCCATTTTATCTGTAATAGGGCGACCAGAGCGACGTGCATCTTTGACATTAAAATTTCCGGATTGAAAACGCTTAAACCAAATTTGTGCTACTCTCACAGACACTGCACTAGGTCCATAAACATCGCAAATTTTTTTCGCGGCTTGCGTTGCATTTTTACCTTTTTTGTAGTAAAATTTTAAAATGTATCGAATTTCTTCATTAGATTCACTCATCTTGGCGGTACGAAAAACAAATGAAAATCACACATTTTCCTAATTTGAATTTGGAATTATGTTCTTTAAAATTTAAACTTTCAATGATACCAAAACCAGCCAGATACAAATAGTATAGCCAAAGAGATTTTATTACAAGTTTATACATACTATAATGCGAAAAGACTTTTTCCCCAACCTAATATAAGTAAAATATAAATTTATATTGACTACAACAACATTATAAAGACAATATGTAAGTGTTCTTAAATTAGAAATACCTAATGGAATCACTGGACTCTCATTTTTAATAGTATATTAAATTTATATAAATTCAAGTTTTATGCATCAAATACGCGTTCATAATCATCATCATCATATTATTATTTTGAATTACCAATATTATTTTTACATAAATAAAAACAACAAATAATGTTGCAAAAGTACAACTCCCGGTGCAAATATTAGCTTCAAATACAATGAACATTGACCAGACAAGTATTCCTGCACTAATATTTCTCTTATGTGCGGAATTAGTACATACCTACACACATCGCAACCAACTGGATAAGAATAATAATTGTGATGGAAAGAAATGTTTTCTTCTCCCCTGTTCCCAATTTTGGGTCGGTGCATGTCTTATAGTCGACATACTTACTGCTATAGGTTTTGGTATCCATTTTTTTTTACTTTTTCTCCGCGAGGGACCTCTTTAGGCAAAGATCTGCACAGGGAATGGATAAAACAAGTATAATGTAC
Source organism: Elophila nymphaeata (assembly GCA_955850985.1). Lineage (NCBI taxonomy): Eukaryota > Metazoa > Arthropoda > Insecta > Lepidoptera > Crambidae > Elophila > Elophila nymphaeata. The sequence goes on from OY039066.1 coordinate 3,774,163, forward strand.
CTTAAACCTGTCTCTCCCCGAAGGTGCAGTGGCGTAGGGTACACCGTAGAACTCATAATAATCTCCATTCCAGTACTTTTTACCAACTACATCTCCGTCTTCCAGTTCAACTAATCGAGACTCGTCGTCCTCACAATAAACATTCAAGACAAATATGAAAATAAATAAAAAGCGTAATATGTCCATTTCTATCTACAGACTACTTGTTACTAGCGTGTGTTATCTTGTGATTGGTTATTTTGATAATTGCATTAGTTAATTGATAACAAACACCACGTAAGTTTTTTCGGTTATCAGAGATTTGTTATCAAACGTTTTGATGAATTACTGAAGCATTTTTTTCATAGTGCAACTGAAGTAGGGCAAGGATAATAAATAGTATTTTTTATATGAAATAAAATAGCTCTTTATTAAAATGGACTTTGCTAAGTACTTTTAAATTGTCAAAAGCTCTACCAACATTTCGGGACGAAATAATTATTATCATATTACATAGGTACATACTATAACGCATATACTCTCAAAAGGGGTTTAGGAGAGCTTTGGGCGATATTTATATATGCGTGATTATATGCATGTATATACATGCATATAATCACGCTTACACTCCCAAAGAGGTCAAGCCAGCAACCTCTTACAATGGACTCAACACCAACTAATAATATCACATGTTTGTTAGTAGTACATTATTGCAAAGGCCGCGAAATAGGCCATTTCAGGTCGAGTTAGGCGAGGACTTCACTAATACGAGACAGGCAATTGCCATTTCGGCCGAGGCATATAATATAGTGCTTTTCTCAAAAGAATGCACGGAAATATATTTTCGCTAAATATATATCATCAGGGGCTTTAATTAAAAATTGCTTTGTTTTTGCCTTTGAATCCGGTCGATTGTCGTTTAAATCTGGTGGAGTACAATCAATCTCCATTTCACTCTCTGAACCGTCGGAACTCATTATAATTATTAAATTTATAAATATGTTATGTATGTAAATAACAAATCAATACGAATTTTCAGCTTTGCCGCCAATTTTCTATTTATCACCAAGACAAACGCATGTGTGGCCATACAGCAGCTATACAGCCAAGTGAACGCAATTGGTACTAAGCAAAGAGACTTTAGTATGCCAAGATTGATAAAAGAGATCCATCAAAGAGCAGCTCCAGCGCGCCGTTTCATACAACATTGTTGGAGCGTTGTAATGTTCCAAATTCAAAAAACGCTCCAGCAATGGACATGGTTTTCTTTGTCCGTAAATTCGATACTTCGCGTGTTCTTCTTTCGATAATAGTTTCAATATTTCCATGCATGTTTGAGAAAAATATAATAACCATATCTACTATACAAAACAAAAAGATAAAGCACAATAATAACTCGAAACGTAATAAAATAAATTCAACTTTAATACATCCCACAAATAAAGACACTAACCCCCAAATCCAGTACCCTAACATCCGAAAAACGTTACACTTATAAATAAAGAGGAAAACGGGAAATATAACATGTCATAAACACATCAGTCCGTGAAATACGTAAATAGGGATATATACAGTGAAGAAATCGCGAAGCCGCACCGCGAGAAATATATTATCATAAGATATCCTATGCGGGCACATTTCTTGTGTCCAGCAAGTGTAGGGCGTGCTATTTACACCCAACGATTTAAATACTTTTCTAAATGTAATTATTAAACAGAAAACAAAAAAAAAATCTGGTGATGACTGCTTACCACCAGGCAGGTTGTGTGCCAACCAACTGACATTAAAAAATCTAATGATAGAAATAAATTAATAGATTTTGGTCTTAGATTAAAGCAAAAGGGAAGATACGGCATCCGCCTTATCGCATTTTTCAAAATGCAGGCCTCGGCAACTACATAGACAAACTATGCTGAACGTGTTGCTCTCGCAGGACTCTGCATTTTTTATCTCGCTCACCTACAATGCAGCTGTTGCTGCTGCATTCCTAGGTGACCAATGGCCCTACCAATGGCATGACCAATGACCCTACCAATGGCTCTACCGATGGTCCTACCAATGGCCCTACTAATGGCTCTACCAATGTCCCTACCAATGTCCCTACCGATGGCCCTAGCCATTGGTTTCGGCTTTGTAGGCAAACGCGCGTCTTTCGGGTAACGTACATCCTTTTTTGCTTTAATCTAAGATTTTTGTTAATAAATATGTATTCTAATTTCTCGTTATATTTTAAACAAGTTAATAAATTAGGTAGATATATAATTATATGATTGGCCTAGAAGTTCTATTTTTATTATTTTAAAATAATTCTTACCGTAAAAACAGTGACAATTATTATTATCCTAAATAAAAATTAATACCCATTGGTATTAATTATTACCACTGGACCAACTTTAGTGTAATTTTGTAAATGTGTTTTGATTAGTCCATTTTGTTAAGTAGTTATTTTTTTTATTGCTATTATATGTCTACTAGGACAGTAGTATTATAGTATAGTATTTTTTTATATCACGAGATGACAATCACGCTTGCAGCCCACCTGGTGTTAAGTGGTTACCGTCGCCTATAGACACTTGCAATCCTGGGGACTAAGATGATGGATGTCTTTCATGTCCAATTATTACACTGGCTGCCCTTCAATCCGAAACACGGCAAAATGCTTCACGGTAGAAATAAGAAAGACGGTTGTACAGACAACAGCAGTTGGGTTACCACAAACTGTCAAATTTTCGCAATCGATTATGCACTTTATATTGAATAGTCTTAGGTTGAAAATCGTTTGGAGAAATTCGACAGTTTTGTATAGGCCGACGTGCTGTTGACTGTACCTACCCAGACGGACTTAAATATGAATTCGAAATTACCACATCAATGCGTGTTCGAGTCAGCTTATCGGTAATAAAGCTCCAATTTAGGATTATTGCAATCTGAAAACAAAATCGTAACCAAATCGTATCGTACGCAGTAAAGGACTTTCTCGTGTTCTTGCGGTAAAGTTAAGTTTAGTAGGTTTCCGTGTAGACCTGGTACATAAAATATGTTTTCTCACTCGCTCTCTTCTGACATCAGATATTATTCGTGTTGGGCGCCTGTCGATGGCTCCATTTGGTTGAGCATTCGCCATATTTACTCCAAATAGTGTTGCAGTGGCATCTATCGTGGAATGTAACGTAGAAATATCTGTGAAGACAGAATTGATGTTATAAAGTTTCCTAAAATAATATTTATAATTTGTTTTTTCCCCGGGAATCTTCAAATAGCAAGTTACCACTATACGATATTAAGCTTTCGAAGATACAAATACCGACTATGTTAATTTTAACTGTCCCTAATTACTACTGGTTCATAATAACAAAAAATCTAATTCTATTCTAATGTAAGAGTTTGAGTTCCGCTTGCGAGCGGTCCACGCGTTGGGAGGCCGTTGCTGCCCCCAGGTGCGCGAAAGACGAAGAGAATGGGTTGCACCCGGGGGCAGCAATGGCCCCCCGTTTTAATATCTGGTGTCAGAAGAGAGAGAGTGAGACATCGAGCATATAAACAATAGAGAAGAATGTCACTTATTTTGTTCTAAAATAATTCCGCCAAACAATTGAAACTACGCGTCATACTAGAGATGGGGACACACAGGCATGCAAATGTTTTTATCGATATCGTTACCTAGCTATGAAAATAAATACTGAATAAAACAAAAATACTTAATAAAAATAAGTTTATTTATTTTCTAATAGTAAATCTTAATTCATCAAATTTTAATCAGAAAAAAGTACCAGCGACATTGACGGAAAAATCAAAATAAAGAATTAATGACTAAGAAAGTTTGACATTGGGAGTTAAACCATAAAATAATTCAGAAAGTAACACATAAAAATCAGTAAAAAGTGGGAAAATATCAGAGGAAGTGCAAAAAGTGAATTAGTTACATGAAACGCGAATAAAGCTTCAAACAGTTTTTATAATATTTTTAACTAAGAAATGTATTAGGGACAAATAAAATAAAGCTGTTTCGAATGAATAATGTGTAATTGCACTGCCAATATTGATACACGTTTAGATTTATGATAATGCAACACTAACAATAGTGCGATTGACGTTAGCGCAAAAACGCTAACCTGTTTCGGACACGGAGGGCGCGTATTACCACTCTATTGGTTATGTGCTCGATGGAGTGAGAAAACATATTTTTTGTACCAGCTTTTCACGAAAACCTAATAAAATTAACCTCGGTTTTGTTATTATTCCGATATTGCGCGCAGTTGCATGAACCATGGTCACGGATGAACTCAAGCCTTATGGGTTGATTTGAGATTTTATTGGCAGACAAATCTGTCTATCACTGTTCGCACTCTTATTATTCACCCGAACCTAACATCTACACACAACACTTACACGCATGCAACTATAATAATAAATAAGTAATATCGGAATAATTACAAAACCTAGGTACGCGGTACAAATACTATTGGTAACCTTAAAATAATACAAAAATAATAACGTAAGCTTAAAATTAAACTTAACTTATACCGCAAGAACACGAGAAAGTCCTTTACTAAAGTTAAAGATGATAAAAAAAATGTATATCCTATTTCCACACAGACTGCTGGCACATTGTCCTGGCACATTGCCTTTTGTTTGTTTTTATGCTGATGAATTGTTACTATCTGGGTTTGGTGCCCCTTTTATGTAGGCGATAGGCTAAGCATATCTCGTATGTAGGCATAGCCCACACTGCCAGATGCATAACTCACACTGCCAGATGTGGCTTTGTAATGAAATGTTATTTAAGGCTCAGCTCAACCCCTCTTGAGACTATAAGCGTTATCGTATGTTTGTATGTATTTGTAGAGTCGTGTAAGAGTGCTCCTTCTTACCACCATTATGAGGAGAGGTCCCTGAAGATTTTCTATATTGAATAGTCTGGGCGTTTGACCACAATTACGCCCGATGGAAAACGATGATGAGGCAAAAGGTACATGCTCGCCTAGAAGATGCTTGTTCACTCTAGCCTTAAAGCTGTTCATATTATACTGCATACGAGAAAACAGACCTCGGCAAGGGGTTCCACTCCTTAGCTGTTCGCATAATGAAAGTGTAAGCAAATCCGCTTCTGTCGACAACATAAGGGTGCCCTCGCCGCGCCTGGTCGTCTGAATAATCTCTTTGGCTTTCAAGACTCCTTAGCGGTAAACTATGACCAGTTGCTCCGGCTTGCTCTTAAAACTAATCCTGATCGATCGACCTTGAAATTGAGACTAAGGTTTGGGAAGTCTCGATAATTTCAAAGTCGAGGGACACGAGACAGCCTACAATCAAACAATCACCTCCCAGGACTCCTCAGAATAACATTATAATAGAGTAACTGGCAAAATGTATAAAAGGCAACTTTTTGTAAAAATCAACAGTTTTAAACATAAAATGTAATCCTAACTTTCTAAACGTTAATTTCAGTCTTAATAATTGGCGTTGATATTGAGTGAGCTAAATATTATTGGGTTCTAACAAAATCTGTACTCAGTGGACAAAAAGTTTGTGGGATAATTCATAGTTAGACTTTCCTTTCCTAGCGTCGCTAGGCCACACTAATGAATGCCATGTTGTTTTGAACTTTTGATTCTCTGTTTCGATCAAATAGTGATTGACATCAGGTATGGTGTGTATGACTGTCCGCAATAAATCTAACCTGACAGTGTCCTCGATATCAAGATATACTGCACCAACACCAAATAAATTAGTAGCAGGGAAGGAGAAAGAAACAAGAATGGGTGTCGTAGATTCGGGGACTAATGTATCAGCAAAGGGGTATTGATCACCTTATACTCTGTCCACCAATCCGCATTGGGCAAGCGTGGTGGAATAATACCTAAACCTCCTTCGATAACAAGGAGGTGCCTTGTGCCCCCTTTTTTGTCGGGTATGTCCCTGCGGAGTGGTATTATATTCTTTATTGTACACACATAAAACAGTTATAAAAATTAATACGTGAATAACATGTACAAAGGTGAGCTTATCTCTAACAGAGATCTCTTCCAGCCAACCCTAGCTTTCGTGAGACAATTATATGCGGGAACAATGTGTACCTACTGATACAAAATAAAATATCTACATAAAAATATAATTATTTATAATATATAGGTAAGTGTGTACTTACATAATTATAATCTGATACAAATAAATTATTACCTACAACTACTATATACGTACATACAAATATATAACTATAATAATATAATACATATATACAAATACTTAACACAAGTTTCTGAGGTAGTGCTCTTTCAACTTGTGTTTGAAAGAAGTGACCGATGAACTATCTCTAATCTCAACTGGCAGTTTGTTCCACAATTGTGTGGCAATGATAGTAAAGGATCTGGCATAAAACTTGGATTTGGAAGCGGGACGAACTAAAGTTTTCGTAACACAAGCACGCTTGGGACGAGAACTGGGTGGAAGGAAATTAAAACGGGAACGCAAGTAATCTGGATGTTGAGGATTGTGAAGGATTTTATAAAGTAGGGTGAGGATGTGCATATTTCTGCGAAGTCGGATAGGGAGCCACAATAACTTTGCACGAAATTCAGAGACACGGTCAAATTTCCGCAAACCGAAAATGAAACGAATTGCCAGATTCTGTAGGCGTTCCAGCTTGTTAAGTAGCTCCTCTGTTGCATCTAAATAGCAGACGTCAGCATAGTCGAGAATTGGGAGTAGGAGAGCTTGAGCAAGCATAACTTTAGTTTCAAACGGCAGAAAATATTGGAGACGCTTAAGTGAGTGATAAGAAAAGTGCATGCGACGACTTACTTCGTTGATATGTGAAGCCCATGACAATGTGCAATCAATAGTTAGGCCTAGGTCTTTGCTCTTTTCTGTAAAAGGTATTACAATTTCATTATACAGAACCTTTGTAATGATGTTACCATGTACTTTATTATGCATCCGGTTACTAGTTACAATCATAGCCTGTGACTTGCAAGGATTAACTAGCAGTCCAAAAGAATCAGCCCAGGATCGCACGGCGAGTAAATCCTCGTTGATTTTGGCTATAGTTGTGTCAATGTTAACAAACTCGCAGTGCCTGTAAATCTGTAGATCATCTGCATACAAGTGGTAGGGAGGAGTCATGACCTTAGTGAGTTCATTAATAAAAACTGAAAAAAGAAGAGGAGAGAGTACGCCGCCTTGCGGTACGCCTGCTGTAAGGTGGCACCAGTCGGAAACCGAGTCGTCACACTTGATACATTGCTGGCGTCCGCGAAGATAGTCAGAGAACCATGCGATCACGGAGGGTGGAATGTTATTTGAGCCAAGGACGGATAGAAGGACATCATAATCAACTGAATTGAAAGCGTTACTAAAATCAAGGAGGACAACAACAGTAGCCAGCCTGTTGTCTAGGGCTTGACGAATGTCATCAGTAACGTTCAACAAGGCTGTCACTGTGCTGTGATGGGGACGGAAACCGGATTGGAAAGGACTAATAAGAGTGTTGCGGAATAGGTAAGAGGAAAGTTGTAGGTGGACAACGCTTTCAAGGACCTTGGATAGAAAAGGAAGTATGGATATTGGTCGAAAGTGTGAGAAAGTTGTTGGCTTTGTTGATTTAGGTAGCGGAAGGACGTGAGCTAGTTTCCACTCACTTGGAAAAACGTTAGTTGTCAGTGAAAAATTCAAGATGTGAGTGATAATGATACTAACGTCTTCCAAAATGAGTACCAACATGTCACGGCTGACACCGTCACTACCCACAGCTCTGGATTCGATGGATAGGATGCTCTTTTTAACTTCCTCCTCCGTGATATCGCGAAATGAGAAAGAGTCACAGTCAGGTGGGGCTTTTTTACTGAGAAGAGTCAGTGTCTTGTCTTTAACCATGTCGTCTAAGATAACTGGTGGTTTACAGAAATGTTTGTTTAGGTCATTTAAGTTAGGTAAAGGATTATTATTTTCAGGATTATCACCCACACCGAGCGATCTCAAAAATTTCCATATTTGTTTCGGAGACGTGTTTTCTAAGGATTTGTGTACGTAGCGGCGTTTGGCATCCCTACACAACCTGTTGCAGAGATTTCTAAGAGTTTTGTAAGTTTGCAAGTTATCATCAGTTGGGCTTTTCTTGAGGTTGGATTTTGCTTTATCTCTGCGCTGCATGGTTTTCTTTATAGTTGGGGTAAGCCACGGAGCTGGCAGGTGCTTGACTCGCACAGGTCTTGTTGGAGCATGGGTATCAAACAAGTTAAGTATAAGCCTGTTAAATAATGTCACTTTTTCGTCGACAGTGTTGACAGTTAAAATTATTGACCAATCTATTTTGTTAAAGTCCTCCCTCAAGCGATCAACATTAACGCCCCTAAAGTTACGCTGAAAAATGACTTTCGATTTTCGTTTCGGAGGGCGCACTTTATACGAGAGATATAAAAGGTCATGGTAAGAAAGTGGTGCCAACCGCAGGGGATATGTGGGACTCGAGGTAAAGGTGTTCCCTCCATACCCACTAAACATCCTCCCCGGCCTGACCTTCAGTGCGCTATTACGGGACGGCTCGGGATCTGCACTCGTGAGCGCAACTACACCGAGACCGTCCCAACGCTGCCCGTCTAGGCACTCCTTGTGCACCAATTGGTGGCCAGCAGCCCACAGGGGCTACCGACTAACGCCAGCTCCTGTGAGCCGCTGGCCGACGCCGGCCTTATAGACCGCCTCCTCACCGACGGCTGCTCGACCTGGCGCGTCCTCTTGACGAGGACACCGGGAGCAGCCATCGGACCGCACCGAAGACCCCGGTCTTCGGGCGCGGTCGTGGCCCTGAAAAGGGCCGTCCGGAACTAGCCGTGGTGGGAAAACAAAAACAACTCGACGATGGCATGTTTCCCCACCACGTTACCAGGGTCCGCCACGAGGAGGCTTCCGGACGTGGACCTCAGGTGCCTTGTGTCCCAGCATTGGATCGAGTTATAAAGGCTGCTATGATTTATAACAAATATTCACACGGCCTCTAAAATATTCTTACCGTGTTTCAACAAGACCAGGTTGTCACGCAAATATTTCAAATGCACCTATTAACTAATTATTTTACTCATTAAAACTAGTAACACTAAACACGTTCAGCTAATTACTTCTTTATTTAAATAGAGACAAAATAAAATGTGGCTCGGCTCAAAGCTTGTTACGTCAACTCATAAACCAATTTTACTTCGCCGACTGCGCCGTAAACAAGTTGAACACAAAAACGCACTTATGTTTAGAATGGAACACGCTGTATACAAAATTACTCTGTGTAGAATAGTACTGAAATGGGAACTCAGGTTTTGTTGAGTTTATTATACAACTGGAAAGTCGTATAGTCAATATAGTTAAAAATTATTGGTTTGATTCTTGTTTTATTTTGTAACATCAAGATAACTTTTATAAAATCAAATACATTTATTTCAATTAAGGTACAGTTAACAGCACGTATCACATTTTTACAAATGTATTTTGCGCTTAAAAAATAATTTAAAATTGAAATAAAAATTCTGCTTATAAAAATGTGTTTTTAAGGTCGGTCCCAAATACAAGTGACAACGTTTATTCCCAACCGATTATTTTAAACCGACTTCAAAAAGGAGGAGGTAATCATTTCAGTGTATTCAGGCTGTCTCAAAAAATATTGTAAAGCTGAAGCCCAGAGATAGAGTAGCCCTAGACAAACACGAATAACCCCTATGTATGTTCTTCAATTTTGATCGACATCTGACGAGTAGTACCTATTTGAGTTATCCTTAATAATGCATATTGACATCGATGATATCGTAATCTTATCAGTCACTTGTGTGTCTAAAAGACCTCCACATAGTTTCCTGAAAATTTATATAGGTACTTAAAACACTAAAAAGCAAAAAAATAATGATTTTTTTTTTAAAAAACCGGCTTCTAAACTAAAAAAGGAGATATAAAAATTCTGTTTATAAAAATTTAAATGTTTTTTGAGGTCGGTGCCAGCCTGTGCCGAGAAATAATTATATGAACTACACTGCATATTTATATTTACGCAGTAGGTATGAAAATAAAAGAATTTTTGAATACCATGAGGCTGGCACCAACCTCAATAAATAGATGGCATATTGACTTTTAGATTGATAAAAACATAAAACTTTTATTTCTCCCTTTTCAGTTTTGAAGACGGTAATTTTTTAAAAATATTTTTTATCTTCTTGTACAACATAGAAATGAGTCTCAAAATTTATTAGTTCGCATTGGAATAGTAGCCACAAAGAGGTCAATAAAATTCGCCGTACACCATTTACATACAAGGTCTAGTTTCCGGTTGAGTTTCTATGACAAGATTTTCACGACTCTCCAAGACTTCTGGGTGTCCAGCTGCTACGTGTACAAAATAGCCCGCTTTGTCTCTCAGAGAGGTGGAGATATTTGAGTGATTGAGTTCTTTCTTGTGCACTAAATGGAAATACAGCAACCTTTTATAGCCAGATTTATTCTGCACGTGATTCTGGATTTTGCACTTCGTATCACAGACTTTCATTTTGCAAAGCGTACACAAAAGATTATTACCCATATTTATCTACCTCCTACTCGCGGATTTAAATTCACTCCTCTCAGAGGGGTCGTATGGTAAATTGTAAATATTAATTCCGAATAGGTGCGCAGTTACCGTATAACTGAATGTAATTAAAAAATATTTCTCACTGGTTGTCAGAAATTTATACGTTGCGTTTCTAATTGGTCGAAACTGTAATTTCCCGAAGGGCTAGGCTGGTTCAAGTTATAACATTTTTACTATGTTGGTTTCGAGCTGAAAAATGCATAATATTTTTGTCTATTCCTATTTTACATACAGTAAGTTTTCCGGTATTGTGATGACTGGATGACTATTTATCTCCTTGAACTTTTCTCTGAGGGAGTCACGCGGACCTAGTTGATAGATTGCTCTAACAGCCCGTTTTTGCAGAACAATGATGGTATTAATATCTGCAGCACTCCCCCAGAGAAGAATTCCATACGACATTTATGCTGTAAAAATGACTAAAATAAACCATTCTAGCGGCTAACATTAGTAGCCGCCTAATATTTTTAACTGCATTTGCCGCAGAACTGAGTGTACCCGAAACATTTGCAATATGTAGACCCTATTGCAATTTGGAGTCTAACATCACTCCAAAGTAAGTTGTTGTTTCTACACTCAAATCTCCCTCAGTCGTCTTTAACGACACTCAGGGGATGAGATTTGGTAATCCAATTCGTAACCGGTAATACACCTGTTCTGGTACATCATTTCTCTAACAAGAAAGCTTTTGACTTGGGCCAACCGCCCCAATTCCGATGAAATAATTATCTAACCGGTTGAATTATTCGCTAATGAGACTAACAGATGAGGTTACTCGCGGTTATGATGCCTTTTTCTTTTTTCAGCCCTTTGTTCAAAGTAGATCAATTAAACAGATTTTAATTGAAGCTGAATTGAAATAGCCAGGCGTTCCTTTGAATATTGGTGAAATATACAGTAGTTACTTTAAATTATTCGGTTCCATTTTACGTTATTAGTCTTTACCTACTAATAAGTATTATTCTATCCCTGCTACCAATTTATTTGGAGTTGGTGCAGTATGTCTTGATATTATAATGATTTCGTTGAAATGGTGGTAGGGCTTTTGACGATTTAAAAGTACTTAGCGAAGTCCATTTAAATAAAGAGCTTTTTCATTTAAAAATGGTGTCTTTTTAAAGCTAATATTTTTGTGTATTTTTATTTTTAGTTTTGTATGTATATTTATATTAGTTTTGTATTTTTGTGGTAGTATTAAGTACCACCTCAGTAGAATTGTAACAATTGAATTACGTCAGGGTTAAAAATAATAGGTAATATTTTATGACTTTTATTTACACGGTCTCTCTTAACGTAGCGTTAATGAATTCTAGAGTTTATTGCATTATACTTTAAACCAAATTAACTTACGCCAGCTAAACAACTAACATGTCTCACTCCATTAGACTGGCAAAGGAAACAGTTCACCGTCGCTCTTTGACTAGAAAGTTCTGCAAACCACTAACCCTAGAGTTTGTCACGTCCTGTGCAGGTTACATTGAATAATCACTTCTTTACTTCCAAGGCTGTACTTGCACAAGAGCGAAACAACCTTCTATTACCTTCGGCACAAGGCATAATATGGAGTGTCATAGGAAATCACTAATTGGGCACAGACAAGATTCCACCACACCTTATTATAAGGTCTATTTTTTTAAGAAACGAGTACCTACCGTAAATTTTGACTGCGTTGCTATTGGTCAACGTAATCAACATAAAGTCCGTTTCACACAAACACTACAGAAAAATGGCCTGTATGATAAATGTGCCATGAACATTGTGAGGCCGCGCGCTCTTTTATCAAGCAGCAAATAACAAAAGTTATAAAATTGATGAAGTTCGAACTCTTTTGTTACAAAGAGGTACTAAAGTGGATAGTCCAAAGTGGTCGACATTGTGTCAATCAAGTGATAACTAAGATCGCAACAAAAATGTACGAAGTCGACAATAATGTAGAAAATATGTTAGTTATCTAAGGTTAGAACAGTTTATTATTCGTTCACGTATTTGCAGAAAGTTCATCAAAAGGAATTGACGACGATACTTTTTAAGATTACAAGAATTATATAACAATTATTTGATTTATTACTTCATCATCACATCATCAGCTCATATAATGTCCCCACCGTGTCGCCAAACGTTGCCTGTAAAATTATATCTGCTTCAACCACGCAAGGCGATTACTGTAGATACTGTTGTTTATGTGATGATAACCTGATGATAACTAAACAAAGTCTCACATCTGTTAAGAGATCGGACTTTACTGAGTTGAGATTAAAATTCTGAGCAGTTCTGAGCTATCAACATTGTTGATACACACGTCAAAAGGGCCGCAGCCCGGTAGTCCGGTAGTCCGGTAGTCGCCTCCACCTCCCCTTATAGCGACCCCTTTCCACTCAACATTACTGAGCTAGTATTCTGAGTATGCCCTTGTCTGGACCTGAACAATTTATCTGAGTCTTAAAACTGAGAACCACCTGAGAACACATAATTATCACCATACTGTGTGTTGAGTTATAACACTGAGATAACGGTAGGTAGGTATGTATTTATCGACTCAATGCACCATAGGTATATTTAATGCAAAAACATAGAATTGATGTACATTCGTAAAACACCAAGTTTGTACAATTTATGTACAAACTCACGGTTCATTGAAATACACCGACTGTGTCTGTTAATCGGCTGCGTCTACGTCACGAACGCAAAAAGTCCGCTCGCACAACGGTGCGACGTTGACGTCTAGCGCCAATCGAAAATAATATTTCTACAGATTATGAAACTTCACGGCATTCGCGACACACCGAGGGGCTCGAGCCTACCCCACATTAGGAGCGATTAGGCCTCAGACAACCACGCTGGCCAAGTGCGGTTTGGTCGACTTTACACACAACCTAAGAATTTCTTCATAGGAGTGTGCAGGTTTTCCTTCACCGTAAAAGCGTCGATTAAACGTACATATGAATTCTAAATTTAAAATCACATTTTTACGTGGCGGGGATCGAACCAGTGTCTCCCGGATGGGAGACGACGTTCTTACGCACTACGCCACCGACGCTTGATTTATTACTTCCAGCGCATAAAATATTAATACTACATCCAATATTGTTTATTGTTATTCATTTATGAAAACATCACAATATCAGTCGAACAGAAAATTTTGTTAACGTATATAATAAGTTTAGAAGTATCTTTACAATTTCAATACAAGAACAAAGTCTTCGGCCCCACCCGTAACATGAGCCATCACACTCTGTCAATATCGAAGATATGCGAGAGATGTACTCAGTACTCGTTTGTTAAAAAAAAATGACTTGGAGTCCAAAGGGACAAGTAGCTAGTGAGAGAGATTACACGTACCATACTGACCACCCGTGCCTTGTAGACTTGCAAGGTGCTTCTTTACGCCGCTTTTGAATGACCCAGAAAAGGTAACACATAATGTACTGGCAGATAATTTCCATTTCTTGATTGCGGTAAACAGTTGCCAAGTACTCGCCAAAGTTAAAATGGTGTTCACAGTTTGTCGATGACAAAGAAGCCAGCGCGTTTAGCAGAGGAAACGAGAAGGTGGGATTACGGAAAACAGCTCCTCAGTACACTTTCCTGGTATAGGTTCAGTAGTTTACGTGCTTAGTGACGCTGCAATATCGCGACGTCCGTAACTGTAGTGGCTCAAGATGGTTGGTAACCTCTATGTTGCAGTGTACTCCCAGTTGTGGCCACTAGCTTTGTCATTCTAAGGATAAACGGAAAAAGAACATCCCAACTATCGCCAGTAGGGACATATGATACAAATGTAATCAACAAATGGCATCACATCAAATCAGTGGTGGCAAATCCAGAACTGAGAATAGACTACGCCACCCTATCAAATAGGATCGAGCAAGTATTTACTAGGCGGAGCCATCCTAGAAATTATTGGGCAATAAATTTAAAAACTACAAAGTTCAATGTTTTAGTTTTTATTTGTTTGAAATCCGCTTGCCTGTTATAACTCGTCCTTTTAAGAATAGTGTAAACAACGGTCTTCTGTTGAGTAGAAGTACCTACTACTCTTAAAGTTTGGTGCAGACGATAGCAGATTAGACTAAAACTGTCAAATTTGTTCTCGAATTGATTTTCAACTTAACGAACGCATTATCGCAAAATCGATTGTGAAAATTTTACAGTTTGTGATAACCTGATGTGCTGTTAGTACCGAAACATTAAAGAATATTACGGACGACATATTTTTAATGTTAATAAAATTAAATCACAAGTTTAAATCTCTGTGGAATAAATCCTGATTATATTTTCAGCGTTTTCGACGCTGCTTCCTGTGAAAGCCAAACCGTCTATGTCGCAGTTTGACAAGGAACTTCCACAAACCACCGCCTCCAAAGTTTATCTTAGCTTGACCGGCGCTGGCCGGCTTCTAATTAAATTTAGAGAGATTTAAGTCAGCTTCACACCTGGTGAAGTTAATTAGGGCTTAAAAACTGTAAGCGCATCGTTGGAGACTTTTTCTACCTGAGGGTGTTAAACTTCTTTCAGATTATTAAAAAAGTGTCATTAAATTTTGCGTCTACTCACCTTTTGGTGAATATTAAATATTAGTTACCGTAGTGTCATTGTTATGTTTGTTACTCCCTAGAACTATGGATCAAGCAGCGTCTGTCTACTTTCGTGCAAATATGTATACTGAGGTTCTTCGGTCACGATAATCAATTGAACGATTGGTTGTTCAGGGAAGGTTCATGGCGGTATTAGGCCGAGAGGCAGATCACCCATGTAATGGACTGACCAGATAAAATCTGCTACTCTCGTGCATCTACTTTCGTACAAATATGTATACTGAGGTTGTTCGGTCACGTTAATCAATTGAACGATTGGTTGCTTAGGGAAGGTTCATGGCGGTATTAGGCCGAGAGGCAGATCACCCATGTAATGGACTGACCAGATAAAATCTGCTGTGGCCGGCCCGTTGCATTAATGCACAAGAAGTGCTAAATCGGAAACGTTAGAGAAATATATTGAGGCGACTGATAATAGCATCAATACGAAAAAGAAGAAAAGAAAACTATGGATAAACTCAAACATGAAATTGCTTCACCATGAAATTGAGGAATGGTTTTTTATGCTATGTGGTTAGCAAACAAGCCTAAGACCAAATATAAAGCTAACTAGCTTTGTAGGTGTAGTACCTATTCTCATCCCGCGAGTACAGTAAAAGTTGACTAAGAGAGATTCTGAACCCAACACTCACTCGTGTGGTTTTTTTTTTATATAACGAGATGGCAAACAAGCTTGCGGCCCACCTGGTGTTAAGTGATTACCGTCGCTTATAGAGACTTGCAATTTAAAGAGTAAATCACTTAAAAATGCAAGTGCGTTGCCATCCTGGGGACTAAGATAATATGCCTTCTATGCCCAGTAATTACACTGACTACCTTTCCCTTCAATCCGAAACACAGCGAACTGCTTCACGGCAGAAATAAGAATGGCGGTGGTACCTACCCAGATGACCTTACATATGATCTACCACCTAGTCAGTAAACCAGCCACAACAGCGTTCCCTAGGAGGCAGACCGGACATAAAACTGCCCTAAGCTAATATCAGTATGTTGACATATCACACAGACTTCTAAGAAATTGTGTTAGCGTTCAAGCCTTTTTGACGGTAGACGCTATTTTTAATATTCAACACAACAGTAGTGAGAGGGCGGACCGGCAAGAGGAGTGAATTCCGCTGTGTTATAAAAAAAATATGGCTAGGCAGGTAGAGAGGGAAGCCGGGGTAGTGAGGTGAGTGCGAGTACATTGTCACATGGGCCCCCGTAAACAACATCTAGGTTACAAGTTCTAGGCACTGTCCCCGGCGGGTCTCAGTCATGTGAATCGTCTTTGGTTTGTGCAAGGTGGTAAAAATGTTTAATAATTGTTCATAGATTAGCTATATAATTCTTAATTGATTATCAATGTTGAAGTCATTGCTGTTCGCTCGGTTCATTTACGTACAATAACAACGATGCGCATTACGGGGGCGACTCGTGCGCTTGCGGGAGAGAGACTGTCGCTGTCGATTAGTTGCATTGCATGCGTTGCACGAGCGTGGAGTGGCTTCGCGTCCGTACGTCGCTTGGTGTTCACACTGAAAACCAGCGCTATGCTACGCCTGGCCGCAGTATAGCAACAAGCTGAGCGTGGACCTCATTCTTATGACCAGCGATGTGCAATCACTTTTATGGCCCAAACACTTTTTCTTTTCCTTTTTTAATTAATTTCTCGATTGTATCTTTTTTGTATATGTAAGCACGTCGCTTGTTTTATAACAATGAATAGATTTCTATTCTATTCTATTCTAATGTTAATAATAATTGGGACCCGGGGTACAAAGACGAAGACAAGCTTAGTTTACTATGTTCAATCACTAAACTTCATAAAGAAAAACGACTTCGTCCAAAGTTCTTCCAGAAAATATTGAAGAGAAAACCGGCCCCTGCACTGTAACTCATTTCCTAAGGAAACTGTTCTTTGACAGGTGGCCTTGTGTCTCTATAGTGTATAAGCCGAAGACGAGTTCCGTAGCAATATCGGAGAAAATAAACTTTGAAAATTTATTTGTAACATCTTACGTCTAAGGCTCTATATCTTTAAATATTACATTGAAAATGAGAAGCTGTTATTTACAAGTATCTATTTTGGGAAACTACCACACCGTGGTCTGGTGGTGTGCCCACCTTAAAAATAGCATTGAATACTAATGTTATTAAAAGTAGAATAAGTATGTGAACAGAATATACCTACAATTTTGATTATTCTTAATCGATATCGTGGTCTAGTGGAATTAGATTCAAAGGTTCGTGTCCAATCCTTAGGGGAGTACAAATTTCGTAATCGGATCGCTTGGTTCTCTCAAAGCGAACCGATATACAGATATATCAATGTAAGGAGATCGGTAGAATCGCCGAGTTCATAGGAAGACCGAGTGTCGAGATTAGCGGCCGTACTACACAACGTGGTTCTAGTTGAGCATGCCGTAATATACACTATTCATTGCGCGCGTCTTATGGACTGCGAAGCGATGAAAGTTAAGCACAGCCGCAAAGGAGATCGGTCAAATCTTGTTAAAAAGCTGAGTTACGTATTCACTTGACTTTATCGGAAGGCGAAGTAGCGGAAATGTTTGCCCACAGGGCATACACTTGTCACAAGTTAAACGCCGGCTTGGTCTATTTCCTTGTATTATTAAATCTGTGGTTTTTATAGTTCGGATACTTTTTCTTCTTTTGTTTTAATGACTCTCACTTACGTCTGGTTTTACCGCCATTTTTTCAATTTCGCGTAAACATTATTCGTGTAAACTATTTTCGTGGAGGCGTGATTTCGGGATGGAGTTATTCGTGTTCCAAGTTTCGTGATTGAGTATCACACCCCTTCATTGGACTGACACAATACGCTAATTCTTTGAAATTTCAAAGAGACTTTCCACTTGCACACGTAGGAACTTGTGTAGTTAAAAAACTAATACATAGCGATCCCGTACGACATCAATGGCAGCCTTGCTGTCGACGACACGTTGTCGGCGCCGCGCCGGGTCGGCGTTGGGCCGGCTAATGAGTATAATACATTTTCATAGAACTATGCGTCCACCGATGTCGTGTCCTTGTCATTGCCGTGTCGTAAGATGTTTTTCTTTCTTTCTCCTTTCTTTCTTTCAAAATGATGTATATTTTAATACCTAATATCAAATCAATCGTCTAATTACAAATGTCAATAAAAAGCATAAACAAAATTACAACCATCAAAAATTAAAGACATGTAGGTAGATATATAGCAAACGAGTTTCTCCCGAGTTCTTGTTGTAAACACGTGTTGAGAGACACCATTTTTAACTAAAATCTACCGTACAATTTTTTGTAACTATAACTACATTTTCACTTGAGATTGGCAAAGCGTAATCTTCTTAGAATAAAGCAAAAGGGTAATCTTTAAGATTCGCGAATGCCATTCATGAAGAATAGAATAGAATATATCGCAAACATAAGTCGTCATTTAAGAATTAATTTGCAGAATAAAATGCTTTGTCCTTCAATAAAATATTGTTGATAATTATCATAAAATGTTAGAGACATACAAAAGATACTATTAAAAAGGTTAAAGAAGTATAATAATATGATCTTCGGCTACTTACGGATCCCTAAAAATATAAAAGAAAAAGTAAAGACTACTCCAAAGTAGTTTCAAAGACAAAAACAAGAGTGCCATTTTTCTTATCTGAAAGCATTGAACGCTGCTCAAAGATGTAAATGGACGCTGTACTGAATTTCCGTCTCGAGATACGATATTTTTCTATAAGAACTAGCGACCTTTATTTTTTGCTGAAAAACTGCTTATGTTTCGCCCTGAAGAAGAGGCAAAGAAGCGTTATATCTGACCTCGCGCAGATGTGGTCTTTAAATGCCTTGTTAAGACAACGACTAAGGGTTGGCGCCCACCGACGCCACCGAGCACAGCCCGCTTTGGAATGCCGCGGCACGCAACGGAAAACCTCGACTTATTCTTGTTAAAGTAAAATAATGTCAGTGCTAAATTCTCTTCAATAAGGTCTAAAATAATTTGTCTACGAAAAATTCCTTTGATGTGCATTCTGCAAGTGACCGCATGGTCACTTGTAGAATGTAAGAACTTTGTAGACTGTGGGGGTAGATTCAACCTTATTTTAAATACCTAGCACAAAGGAAAGTTCCTATATCAACAAGAAGTAATGTGTGCCTCTCACGTACTCAAGCGTGCCGTGACGTTTCGGGATATCTCGACTTTTTCGTGGAAAATAAAAGAATTTCAATGCCAATTTCATATTAAATAAAGTCGAAAATCATTTGTCCACGAAACAATCCCTTGCCATGCCGTGCCGTGCCGCACTGTCGGTGGTGTAAATTTTTAAACGATAATCATGCGTTAACAATAAGGGCATAAATAAAAAAAAATATTTAATGAGAAACTTTTAAAATTGTTCAGTTTAGTGTGCGTTGCCAACCTGGGGACTAAGATGATATGCCTTCTATGCCTAGTAATTACACTGGCTACCTTTCCCTTCAATCCGAAACACAGCGAACTGCTTCACGGCAGAAATAAGAAAGGCTGCGGTACCTACCCAGACGACCCTACAAATGGGTCTACCATCTAGTAGTAATAATTGTAATAATGCCCAAATATAAATAATAAGCTTATGTCAGAGATTTCATAAAAAATACATCTAAAGCAATTATTAATTATAATCAAATTATGAGAGATCATTGTTGCCAATTTAAAATTCCTTAACGCCATGAAAACACTTGTCAAAAGCTATTTAGTCAGTTTTTTAAATACTTCCCCTTTTAGTTCCTTTATATCCATCATCAACATCATCAACAGCTCACATAATCTCCCCACCGAGGGGCTCAAGCCTACCCCACATTAGGGGCGATTAGGCCTTAGTCAACCACGCTGGCCAAGTGCGGGTTGGTTAAGAATTTCTTCATAGGTGTGTGCAGGTTTCCTCACGATGTTTTCCTTCACCGTAAAAGCGTCGATTAAACGAACATATGAATTCAAAATTTGAAAACACATTGGTACGTGGCGGGGATCGAACCAGTGCCTCCCGGATGGGAGACGACGATCTTACGCACTACGCCACCGACCCTTATATCCTCTGCCATCCTTTATATCCTCCGGGAGTCTATATACATCCTCGCGACAGGGAGGCTGACAAAATACAATTTGCATACTGCTGTCTTATATGCCTTGCGTAACATAAAATTGAGTACAGTAATGTAACATTACGTACAGTAAGGTAAAAAAAAAATCTTTTAGATAAACGCCAAATAAGACAATTACGCGAACCACAAGTACCATATCTATTTGTGTAGCTCTATACGGAGATAGATAAGGCCGTATCTACACGAGACCCGCAAACAGCGTTCTTGCAAAACTTTTTCTCAAAAGTCCCCTTTCCGAGGGTAAGGACAAAAGGTGGTATTAGCTTTATGATATCTCGTAAACATAGAATGGTAAACAGCGAGATAAAACTCAAATTCTTTTTGTGCCGCCCCGTCCTTGTGTCCCTGCCTTTATGGCCACGAAAATGGTCTGTGTAATTGAAGGCGGGAGTTTTCAGAGTCATTTTTATCTGAATATCTACTTCTACAGATTTAACGTTGGTGGAACTTTTCTTTTTAAAACAATATTGGGATTTCCTTTTTTTAATGTCATTTGGTAGGCAGAAAAACTTTGCAACACTTATCTGAAACTCGCGCGATGCCAAACCTTGTACCCTTGTCTGATCCATTGAGTTTTGGCAACCCTACTCTCCAAAGAAAAACACCACCACAAAAATGTAGTGTTATTTGACTGTGGCCTTCTGTGAGATGGAGGTTACTCCAGTTCAGGCGCTCCAAGTTCGAGCGGCTAGTCTGCTGTGCCCTATATGCTACCTTAATGTCACTTACCCAGGGACGAAAATGCCTTGGGAAAAAAATCAACCGAGGCTTACCAACACTTATTAATCCTTCTTTATAGTTAATGGTAATTTAAAACATTGCCCCTCAATTTATTAGTCCAACTTACGCGTCAAAAGTTACGCATCACAGACTTTCAGCAAAGGGTTGCTGTAATCTTCAATTACAGCCGTAATAGTATTAATTATGGGGCGAGTTGTGTGCGTTATTAAATTCAATAACCCCAGCGGACAGGATGCCAATTAAACAACTTTAGCTAGTTTCAAACAAGTCGCGCTCACTGATCTGAGAAGCGCGTTAATGCTGGAAGATTCGATATTAGTTCAGTATTTAAGAAAGACATCAACTCAAAAACCTCCTTTAGGGACTTACCGCCTTTGAATATTTTGCAGCGGCGTGCAATCCGCACCGTAAACTTGAGTCACTGCTTATAATTACGTTGTGTTTTCCCGTTCTATCGTTTATATCCCGATGTGTGCTCTGAAGAACATTTTTCCCTTATACCACCTCCCTTTTTATAATCAAGCGCATATGGAGAAAACTGCATTATCATCCACTAATGTTCACCACATCTCGAAATAAGAAAGGAAAGTGAGTTTCTCCAGAGTTCTTGTTGTAAAAACACGTGTTGAGAGACTCCATTTTTAACTCAATCTACCGTACAATTGTCTGTCATTTTATATACATTTTCACTTGACATTGGCGAAAATGCGTAATCTTTATGTGCCGCCATCGCCATTTATTTAAAAGAAAAAGAAGAAGAAAGTAAAGTCTCTAGCAGCTATACTATATCTTTGGGCATATTGTCTAGGATATTAAATAACTGGATGAACATTCATCTCAATCTATTATTATTGTCTATTGCTATCGAATATACTTCTAGTACAACAACAACGGCAGCACCGTTTCTAGGTATTAGGTGGGTTTTGACGATACAGTACGAAACAAGGAGTTTTAATGGCTATTATTTCGTAAATTCGGGGCTTTTTGCGTCACCACGACCCATAAAGTTCTATTGTGACTAGCCTCCAAGTAATTCCTATTGAGGCCTTAGATGTACATACTCCTTTAGCTGGGTACTATCCAAAAATGTTAAGATATTCCCAGTTTGGATTGTTTTGATATCGTCTGGGTCGAGATGTGTCTCCCCAAGTGTCGGCTTTTTTGTGAATTAGAGCTTCACAAGAATACAGGATTTAATAGCTAACAAACATTACTATTTGTCGGATTGGTGAGTAATAACAATTGCTTTACTAACCGAGAACTGAAACAATATCTAACAATGTTGAATACTGTTTTCGATCCTTCCGCTGGGTGGGAACATATTCAATTATTAAAATTTGTAATCATCATCATAATACCCTTTTAAATTGACCCGCTGCTGGAACACAAGGCGTCTCCTCGCCATCGAACGAGGTTTAGGCAGTACTCCACTACGCTTGCCCAATGCGGATTGATGGACAGAGTATAGGGTAATCAATATACCTTTGC
Organism: Elophila nymphaeata; assembly: GCA_955850985.1. Classification (NCBI taxonomy): domain Eukaryota; kingdom Metazoa; phylum Arthropoda; class Insecta; order Lepidoptera; family Crambidae; genus Elophila; species Elophila nymphaeata. Next base: position 3,796,693 of record OY039066.1, read on the forward strand.
TGATCCATTACTCGCCTTCTACAACACCCAATGGAGGATATGGGATGATGCTATTCTACTCTGCTGGCATCACACGGGCACTTGGTAGGTGTGTCCTAATTAATAAATTTCAGCGAACAAGATGTATACCAGGACTGCATAGATGATTTATGAGTACCTATAACATCTGTCTTGGGTGTGTTGACTTTTGTTTGTTGGTTCACAGATCGTTTAAGGTTTCTTCCACTGGCGTTTCTGGACTTTAAGGCGTTCCTTTTCCAAGCTGATAAGTGTGCTATGACCTTTACCTTTCACTAAAGATGACTTCTTGAGTTTCTTGCCGGTTCTTCTCAGAACAAGGCCTCCTAGTAGACTCTTGAACCGATGGCATCAAAATTGACTTTCATAAGTGTACAAATTGTACCTAAACGAATAAAGAAATTTTGACTTTGACTTTGTCAAATCCCGCAATATGTGCCATGTAGTGACTGAAAACGGGTTCGTTTTGAGCCATACAAATATGCAATACCTACGCAACCGAAATGTATGAAACAGCTGATATTTTTTCGCGATTTCGATGTTGTTCCCATAGCAAGAGTGTATATACAATCGGATGTGGCGCTCACCTGTGTGTACTCAAATTTTAATGCTTCATATGGATCTGCTCAACCCCTTTGGAATGATGATTTTAGGTATGTATGGACAAGATGTGGAGGTCGTCTATTTAGTAAGACTTTGGACAAAGTAACAAAAAATTATGATTTTGATTTTAGGCAAGAATGACTGTTCTCATTAATTTCACACATTCTCCAGTCTTTGAAGTTAACTCACCTTTATAGAAGAATACCTACGTCCTGTTGAAGCATCCGTCCCTCATTATTCCTAATTGGGAGCGTCAACTTTAAGATCAAAGGCAGAAATATCGAAATCTGAAACAGTAATGGGAATGCTTGGGTCGTCGTCGGACCGTGCGTCCTAACTTGAACGAGGTACGCAGGTGCTCGCCTTAGTGGTCAAATTCTAATAGAGTGAGTGACTCAACTAAGCTAATTAAGCAAGAGTGAGCTCAGGCACTGGCAGCAGTCCCTATAATAACAGTAAGAAGTTTGAGGGAAGAGCCACATGTTGGTAATATTGTATCGAAAACCGTTCATGGAGCTCGTCTTAATTACTGGCGATTATAATGGGGTTGTAATCCGAAATCAAAGATCTCGCCCAATTTATGATGGACCTTTGCAGTAAATTATTTCTGAAGAAGGATATCAAGTTGTACACATTGTAATATTGGTTGCTTCAGTTTTTACACTCATTGATATTAAATTAACATATATTAATATCAGTATATACACAGTGGGGGTACGAAGACCTTTAAATGAAAATGAAAATGAAAATGAATGAAAATGAAAATGAAAATGAAAATGAATGAAAATGAAAATGAAAATGAAATGAATGAAATGAAAATGAAAATGAAAATATGATAGCAAGGGTCACGGTATATACCGTTGACTTAAAATCGAGTTTCATGTCAACAATTACAGCTCAAATTAAATATGTTTGCAGTTTCACATACTTCTTGCAAAGTCAACACGATATCTAAACTTTGGAAAAAAGATTTGTATGTTTGTAGTGTAATGAATAGGCTTAAAAAATCTAGATCAATATTTAAACTTCTTTCACCTTTAGAATGCTACTTTTTCACTGAGTAACATAAGCTATATTTTATTTAACAAATATACGTGGACAAAGTTGCAGGTGTAGCGCTAGTCAATATTAATATTATAACGAGGAAAGATTTGATTGTTTGTTTGTTTGCATTGAATAAGCTCCGAAACTACTTGACCAATTTAGAAGAAGTTTGGTTGTCAAAACAATAAATGTTTTCGAAAAGAGAACAATCACTGATTAAATTTTTATTAATATGCGAACTTAATATTAAGCTTTCATACTATACTCCGCAAGAGAATAGCGTCACTGATGCAGCGCATGCGCGGTAGCCCCAACAGCATCCTTAACGTGTTGACAGACAGACCTGACTGTCCTGTGTGGAGATACTGGATCAGTGTCCACACAGGGCACCCCGTGTAATGTAATGTCTAATTAATAATGCTTAATAATCACTTTTTTATGTTTAATAATTGTTTGTTCAAATTTAAATGTTTTAATGTCTCTAGTTTTTAGAATAATTAATCAAATTTCAATTTACATAATATTAATATTATTAACATAGTTTTTTTATAAGAGAAATTGTTACTAATCATAATCTACTACTAACAAAATACAATATGGACTGTTTATTGTCTGAATTAAATGTTTATTATTATTATTATTAAACTCACACTTATTCACAAAGGGATAATTTTCATACCAGACAGCACAGATTGTGCTATTGACAGAAACTTCACCATCACCCCAAATGAAAAAATCTTCAAAAAACCGGGACTCGGTCTAGTGGCCGCAAAGAATTAGAATCGTTTAAACGGAATAGAACGACAAATAGTTGGGGCTTATCGAAAGTTCGGAGCCAACAAAGGATGCAATTTGTCAAATCAAACAGCACCCTGTGCGGAATACACGGGCTTATATTGCGTCAGCGAGAAAAATAACTTATATAATTAATTATACAGTAAATAACGGATATCGCATAGAAGCGGGCGTTTTCAAGCGGTTCACGGATTCACACATGTGTTAGCTGATTTGTGGTTCTATATTATAGTACATAGTTTTTAAGATTATATTGTAATTAATCCCCTATGGGCTGCCTATGGGCTATTTTGTCTGAAAATAAATATTTTTTTTATAATAGGTATGTAGGTTATTTGTAATATTACGTAAATCGTCAATCAGTAAAACACTGAATGTGTATATAATTTAATTTCGAATGAACTCAAAAGCGTCGGTGGCGTAGTGCGTAAGGACGTGGTCTCTCAAACCGGTTCGGATCCTGCACACACCCATGAAGAAATTCTTAGGTTGTGTGTAAAGTCGACCAACCCGCACTTGGCCAGCGTGGTTGACTAAGGTCTAATCGTCCCTAATGTGGGGTAGGCTCGAGCCCCTTGGTCGGGAAATTATATGAGCGGTTGATGAATTCAAATGTTTGACTTTTGCACAGAAATAAAAACAAGAAAACAACCTGTTACTGCTATGACATCACGAAAGCTTAGTCATGTCTTCGTCGTTTGCATCACAAGCTAACGTATGCCTAATAATGTTTAAAATGTTACATCTTTAACATCCCTAACTGAACATATCGAGGATAGTTGTTAAAATATTTCATACATACGAGATGCAATAGAGAGATGCGATAGTACAAGTTTTGTTCGACTGTCACATGCCATGTTAAAGCATAATTCAGTTTTTACATTGTTAACACTGTTAAAATAATAATTAAGTAAATAATAATTATTATAGCCAGTCACTGATGATGAACATGAATGTGTATGGGCATAGAGGGAGAGCAAGACCGAAAAATATTAAAAATTAAAACTAAAATGACTGCCACTATTTAAATAGTCTTGTTCGGAGCTCGCAGCAAATAACGTTTTTGCCTTAAGATTTTACAACGCAAAAGAGCCCTTTTGGTGCTGGAGAGGTGATTAAATAATTATTACGCCGACCCCAAAAAGAATTGGGATCAGGACACAATTTCTCCTGAATCATTACAAGTTTATCCTACGTATCTAGTAAAGTTTTAGCTGTGGTTTTAGTTGGTACGTAAATTGTTATATATATTTTTTTATATTCTTTTTGCCTGCACAAATGATTAATATAGCCAGTTTTTCAGTGCTTGAGGGTATCAGGCGATGTGGGCTATTACCTTCGGCCGTCATCATTTGTCATCTGGTGTGAAATACTGTTCGTATGTTTCCACTACAAACGAATCGACTGTTATCCCCAAGGCTTCAGAAGGTCTTTGTGATGGCACGACAGACTCACAGATAAATATATATAAAAACGTGACAATCGCAATTGAAGGTAATTACTTAGTAATTAAAGGTATTGCAAAGTTGAGATCTGTGGATAATTCCTTGAGGAATAAAGGTGTAGTTTCTTCGTCTTTGCATTTCTTTGTATAATGTTGGTTAAGATGTATAAGGTAAAATTCTATACAAACGACTCTACCAACTCATAAAGGACAGTGGCAAAGTATTTATATGAAATTTAATTTTGGGATTATAAACGTGGTTATGCTGCTTTAAGAAAAATAAAACACTTTTTCTTTCCACCCGGGTGTGTTACCGATTACCAATGTGTTTTAAAAATTAATTACTAATTGCTCCTTGACCCCTCGGCGGAGACATTATATGAGCTGTTGATGATGAAACACTTTTTCTTTTTCTTGTATAGTGTGCAATTGTGCATAGGTACATAATTCTTTTTAAAGATTCTTGCACTAAATGCTGAAACTGCGTTAGGGTAACACAAACTTTCCCCTATACTCGTTCTGTTTTCGTATACCATCTATCGTAAGATAGTCCGTCTATTACTTGTTACACAAATTAACAGGAGCATTTTTTGACATAATTTCTCCCGAAACATTACAAATTTTTGAAAACGATATTTGGGTATGTTTTAATATTTATGTAATTTATTAAATAATTTATAATAATCTTAAGTTACTACATTTTTTATTCTTCGCACTTTGTCACCTGTTGTGAACATTTTCTCATAAATTCATTAGATGACTGATGGAGTTCTCTTTTTGTGTTCTGTTTTTTAATGTTCTCTAAGATATTTTGCTCGAGCTCTAAGCATATTAAAAAAAAAACTATTTCTAAGTATAACTTTTACAGATTGAAACTTTTACGAGTGTGAAACCCAAATACACCCTAGTTCATTCCATATAAAGGTCGTGGCATACTTATCAGTTTAAAAAGTGAACGCTTTTTTACTATGAGCGCTACGGAAAGTAAAAGTATACAAACCGTATAGCATCGACTCTTTTTCATACTAAAAAGAGTACCATTAGTAGTTTTATTAAATACTAGTGGACGCCTGCGGCTTCGCTCACGTTAACGTCGGATTTTTTTAGTTTAGAGCCTTCCTCGATAAATGGACTATTCAACATAAAAATATTTTTTCGATTTGGATCAGTGGTTCCTGAAGTTAGTGCGTTCAAACAAACAAACAAAATCTTCAGCTTTATAATATTAGTGTAATAGATATCTACTTATAAGCTTTGACGTTTTTTCAATGCAATACCACAATACAAATATGTACATAAAATATTAATGCACAGTTCGTAAAATTTCACCCCGAATTGTTAAAGTTAATTTGTTGCCATTTTCACCTTTAATTTACCCGAAGAGTAACGAATTGGCGAAATTCCCGTGTATTTTATACAAGACTACGTTAACCGGTAATTGTTCTCGAGTTTAATTGTATACAGCTCGTAAATAACTCACGCCGTTACTACTTTAACTTTTCATTTTATAGTACGGGAGGTTATGTTGCATTTTCTCAGAGAATTTGTACTCGATGCAATTAATATTTCATCGATCGAAATATTCACAGCAGAAAAGATAAAAATGTGGAAGATATGATTTTTTTGATATTGTTAGGCATACGGTTTTTTACGACATATAGCTGAGGGCCACAGGTTGCCTTTACAGCAGCGTCACTTATAGAGTTTTTAAGACGACAATAACTGCGGGTAATCTTGCTCATCCTGCGTCTGCAAAGCACACATAAAACGAGAAAATTATTGATCTTCACAATATGCAACTTTTTCTCATACGAATAAATAAATATTGAAATCATCTACAAGATTTTTTTAAATACTAGCTGTGCCCATGACTTTGTTCGCGTGTTATGATGTATGTTACTATCCAACACAAAAATAATTTTTCAATTTGAATCAGTAGTTCCTGAGATTAGCGCTTTCAAGCAAACAAACAAACTCTTCAGCTTTATAATATTAGTATAGATTACGTGTAAGTGGTTACGTCGTCTACAAACACTTGCAATTGGGTTAATCACTTAACACTGCAAGTGCGTTGCCATCCTGGGGACTAAGATGCTTTCCATGCCCAGTAATTACACTGGCTACCTTTCCCTTCAATCCGAAACACAGGGAACTGCTTCATGGCAGAAATAAGAAAGGCGGTGGTACCTACCCAGACGACCCTTCAAACGGGTCTACCACCTAGTAGATGATTACAATTTTATGAAAAACTATGCATTTTTTATTTTGGTTAAACCTGTCTTCCAGATTTTTTGAACGCACTACAATATACAAAATAGGTATGTTGAAATCTTTTCATACTGATTTGTTGTGTAAGTGGTCAAGTTAAATATCTATACTTACAACACTACAAAGAAAAAAAAATATTATTTTTAAATAAAAGAACTAAAAAACGGAGACAACACAACATATTTAAAAAAAAAATCTAAATGATTTTTGAGGTCGTACTTGTATTTCGAACCGACATAAAAAAAAACATTAAAAAAAATTTAAACATAAAATTTGTATTTCTTCGTTTTTAGTTTTGAAGGAGGTATTTTTTTAAAATTATTAAATAAAAATGTTACTTTGCACTTTTTAAGCTTTTTAAATCATAGTAACTTAAAATAGAGTACACTTTCGTGTTCATATTTTTGAGTTCCAGGTACCTACTATTCTTCATTACAGCCAGTTATTAGTTTTGATTTGAGCTCTCAGAGTCACTTTAACACCTTTCACCCAATTAACCCCCTTTTATTTGGTAGAACCATTATTATTTTGATTTTAGTCAATACAAATTACTTATTCAAATTGAGCACTACCTCCCATACTTTATTTCAAAGTAAGAATTTTGTAGGATTTCCGATTATTTTGGGTGAAAAATAGTTTTAAAGGCAGCATTCTAGACTTAACATTCTCTCTACTATTATATTGTTTATACCTATTAGGTATACCTATAATCAGATGGTAAAAAGGCATAAAGGTCTGATTTTGATTAACATATGCGTATTGTGTTGTTTATTGTAAATTATAAAAGACTATGATATTATTGAAATTTTAATTATTTACGTTGTGAAAATTTATCTTGTTTATGAGTTATTTTAGAACTACAGAATATAAGACTTATTTATTGCGAAAATAATGGTATTCCATATTTGGTTAGATAATCAGGTAATATTAGTTTTCACTTAATATTCAGCTCCACAATGAGGAAGAAGTTTAACTTAGGGCCATTGATGTAAGCAACGCAACGTTCTTAATATTTTGAGTGAGCAAACATTCTATTAAGCATAAAAGCCACTTTCCCTCGCGCCTAAGCTAAATCGTGTCTTAAAGCTAACGCTATAATAAATTCGCACATACCCACAAAGCCTTGTGGCACCCTTGAGTGGTTCACGCTCAATTTGACAGGATCAGAGGAAAAAAAGTTTAATATCTTTAACGCGTGCCAACGTTTACTTAACCCCCGCTGGATTTCTCTTAAAAACATTATTGTTGTAGGGGGTTTATTCTAAATCACTCGTTATTGACATTGTAATTCACAAACATTACTATGAGATCTCTCGACTCTTGGATAAGTAACGAACCAATAACAGAGCTCTATTCAATGCCATTGCGTTTCTGATTCGTTCTCGTTTATATTACAACGCACAGCGTCACTCACGTCAACGTCACCGTACCGTCGCGTCCGAGGTGTTGCGTCAGCTTAGCACGAAGTCATTATTGTTAAGACTCAATCAAGAAAAAAAAAATTACCAACTGTTGTGCGGTTGAAAATTAAAGCTGGTGTTAAGTTTTTTTTTACCTTTAAAGGTACTTAAATTTTTAATAAACTTTTGTAGTTTCAAAATGTATTTAATGACATTTTGTTAAAATTAGACACGTAAATTTTTTTTGTAATATAATATGTAGAATGCAAAATAAAAATAACGTTTCGTGATTCACATCAGATGATAAGCTGTTTTTCATTCGCGACAGGAAACTTTAAGCCTTTATCTCACTTGATGGTAAGTGATGATAAGGCTGAAGATGGAATCCGCTTCTCCTGGAACCCTCCCCCATAGAGGAACTGGACATCTTATCATTAATTGTCGGAACACGATAATGCTGTTAACATTATTATTATGGCGACAGATTTTGATAACATGGTGGGAGCTAGCCAGGCGCACTTAAAAAAGGTCCTACCACCAGCCAAACAGAGTACATATTTGTACTGCCCTGGGGATCGAATCCAGGACCTCTTGATCTAATTCCGTAGGTTGCTTTTAGGTATGATGCCCCTTTTATGTAGATGACGAGCCGGCAACGTGTCACTATTTTGGGGGTATTTTATGACTTATACTGGAGAGTTTCTCCCGAGTTCTTGTTGTAAAAACACGTATTGAGAGACTCCATTTTTAACCCAAATCAATCGTACAATTTTTGTTACTTTAGTTACATTTTCATTTGACATTGGCAAAATGCGTACGTTTAATGCGACGCGACGCCATTAATTAAGAATAGAATAGAATAGACTTATACTACCAGATGTGGCTTGATGCGTAACCAAATGTCACCTAAAACTATGCTCAACCCCAATTTGAGATTAGGAGCACAATCATACGTACGAGTATGTATCTAGTCATCAAATAATTATGTCACAAGTTTTTCGAGTGTTTTGAGAATACACCCCATCGAGTGTATAGAATCGCTTAGAGAGTATAATCCTTCTGTATGGGGGAACGGGGAAATCGTTTTTGTGACACTTCCTGTAGATTTCGGAATGTTATTTTAAACGATTTAAGTTTAATACAAATACGGACCTTGCTACTTACATTTTAAAGTATAATATTATGTTTTTCCTTCTTTACAAAAGTAAAGTATCCAAATAATGTACACTTAGATCGACTCGATCTAATTGGCAGGCTAACCTTTGCAGTTTATTTAATTAAGTAGGTATACCAGTTTTAGTCAAGGCAGGGCAAAGCGGACTAACCGCTCAAATTTGGAGTGCCCAAACTGGGGTAGGAGCTCCGTCTCTACAGAAGATCACAGTAAAATAACTTTACATTTTTGTAGTGTTGTGTTCATGTCGGTGAGTAAGGTTGCCAGAGCTCCACGGGGTAGGGAAGTGGATAAAGCAGCGCACGAGTGTCACGTCAGTGTTACAAGCATTTACAGGTGACTTACCACCACGGCAGACCGTTTATACGTTGTCAAATATATAACATACAAGACTTCCTCTATACTACGTCTACGAGAAAGTAATAAAATATGTTCCCTTAAATTATAAAGGTCACTGGTTTCAAGTCACCAGATAGAATCATAATGGCCTGGCTTTTAAGTTTGTTATCGTCGTCATCCTCATTTCAGTCGAGATACCACTTATGGAGATAGAAAGATAATAAAAGAAAATAAATCTAGACCACGGCACAGAACAGAAAGTAAAAAAAAAAATACAAATTAACATATATTAATTAACACGTTCACGCGAACATGTCAATATCATAGGTCCGTACCGTATCGCACATCATTTTTCCATACTAACAAAAGTGACGTCTAATTACGTTGTGCATATAGCTGATGAAATCGGTACTAACGTTGATAGCATTGACGTATAAAGACGTGCATAATGCGCTCTGATATAACTTATAAGTAAAAATCTAATAGTAATCAGATTCCGATCCAAACTCTCCATCGTCATGAAATGGTCGAAAAAATTCTCGAGACAAAGAAGACGCAGTAAAGTCACGGACGAGCACAGGACTACTGAATGTATGACATCTAGTTGGTAGGGCGACGTACAGTGACGTTGTTAGCAAACAAAGTAGGTACACGTTATCAGGACGAAGAGGTATGAAAGACATAAAAAAACTGATGCGCTGTAGCACTAGAAATTTGCGAGTTCGATATGGATGATCTCTTGGATGTTAGTATGCCGAGCCGCCGTACAATAACGTTGTTTATAAAAGAAATTGTTTTAACTGGACGTAATCAAACGTAGTTCCACAACACGTCTATCAATATGTGACGTATGTATACATTGTTCGCATCAACGTGTTAAGCATAAAACGCTGTGCGAGGCCAAAAGGTACCTGCCTCCTCGAATCTGTACGCATCCAGCGACTTCTTTTAGCAGATCCTCCGTTCTTGTGGACTTACTACAGAGCACAGGATATTTTCGATGCTTGTGAGGCTTACCAACACTGTATCTCCCGGTAGGCGGCCACCGAGCGAGAAAATTTCCGCCCCAACGGCCATCAATTCTCCACTTAAGGTTCGCAATTCTTTAGGCTGGTTCGTTGACCTTTGTTCTTCTGCGGACATCATCATTTTTGATATGTTCACGCCATGTCCCTAGGAGTGATTTTGGAGGCTTATTAGCGGCCACGTTTCGGTTCCGTGGGTCATCACTACTATGCTCCGAGACCTCCCCGCGGTACACCCTAGGCAACGTCTGGCGCCTCCACAGACGACTAACATCGGAACATGGCAGGACCCTTTTCAGGCCCAGCAGACTTTTGGGTAGTGGGTTGGCCAGCCAAAAGGCAGGTGGGTCGCCTTGAGCGGAACTAGTCGGTCGCTCCTCACACGACTCTGCTCTCAGAGGTGCCGGATGGATGCGACTTATAGTTTGGTTTTTCGTGGTGGTGCCCTGTCGAAGCCAGTGCTTAAACTGAGCTGAGTTTCACCCAAGCCACCCTTGGCACCACTACGGGGACGCGGGAAAATGCCCTTTTCAGGGCCGGTGGAGCCTTGTACTCGGTGGCGGCCGGTCTGCAAGACTGGCGATCTGTTGTCCCACCAGACAGCGGACACGATTAAACGGTGCAACGTTTGGATCCGAAAGGGCGGGTACAGATGGCTTCCCGGTGAAAATCGAACTGTGGCGATCCCGGGGTGCTGTTGTAGTGTACCTTGGCAGTATGCCCGGAGAGGACGTTTAGTGGGTAAGGGGGAACGCCTGTAAGCCACCTCGAGTCCCACATACACCTGCAATTGCGTCGTACTGCAGGGATGATGCGTAAATGCATTTGATTTCTACGATAAAAACACTTTCGTTTTGAGATTTTATAAGTTAATCTAGTTTAGTAGTTATTTTCGTGTAGGAGACAAGCTGACAACCTGTCATTTTGGGAAACTGTATGGCCCATACTGCCAGATGTGGCTGTATTTGTAACCAAATGTTACCTAAAGCTCTGCTCAATCTCTTTTGGGATTCTGAGCGTGATTATATGTATGTGTGTGTATGTAGGTGTGGCTTGACATACTGCGGAGTGTGTAGAGTGTGTCATAAATGCAACATTTAAAATCAAGTATTCCCCTTTGTTTCTCATTCGGAATGTTTCTACCCTAATAAGGCTTTAATAAGTACAAACATAGAAACGTGTTTAATCTTCACTTGGGACATGTTGCATTTACTTACGGATTAGGGATGGAAATTGGGTGTCTAACTTAAATGTTTGTGAATTCATAATTATGTTAACTTTCAACTCCGATTTTTGGCTCAGTGCTTTTTGTCTATGATATTATAATAATTTATATTTTTAATTACTTTTATTTTTAATTTATACAAGACTGTAGACTATATGATGAACATTAATTTAAAATCTTTTCTATTTATTTTTCAATAATAATATTTATTTGTGATCAATTATTTAGCCGTATTTATTGTTGCTCATTAAGTATTTTAAAGAAGTTAAGACATTTATAAGCATGTTTATCTAAAAACACTCGATAAACTATTCTCGCTTGCGGGAAGCAACAGGATATAAATTTATTGCTAGGATTAATTATTAATAAGTTCGGATATACGCGGACCGGTATCGATGCACACGATTAATTAAATAAATTTAATGTTTCCAGAATGACGAATTAATATGCGTCTGCAGTTGCCGAAACAATAAATTTTCGATTCATTTTGTGTATAAAATCTGAATTTATTCCATTATGTTGCTACCGATCTTAATCCTCATCACTTAAATTCAATATTATTCCATCCATAAAATTCAATACGACTGCGCTCGTGTGCGTTCAGACATTGTTATTATTTTTGCAGAAGAGGGAGGGGGGGTACAGCTAACCAGCCGCTCGAATTTGGAACGCCACACACCACAGTTAAATAACACTAGATGTTTTTGCTATTTTATTTTTGTTAGTAAGGGTGCCTGATCTCCGCGGGGCAGCGGAAGAGCCTATAGTTGGCAGCGCGCGAGTTTCACATCAGTATTGCTAGCGGCTATAGGCTAATGTGACTGCTTACCACCAGGCAGACCGTATGCCTGTCTACCAACCACTTGACATAATAAAAAAAGATGTACCTACGAAGGTATTGAATCCACCTTGTTATTTGTAGTTCAGGCTAGCGGTGTAAGAATACCAAACGCCAGTAAATCAAGGAAAAGGGGTCCCAGCTCAGAGCAATAATTTATAGACAATTACAAGCCAGAAAGTTGTAGATCTCTTAGCAACATATAATGTTTACAAACCGACATTTTCACACCGACTAAAAGGTCAAAGGGCACAAATAGAGGACGTGGCACCTCTTATTTCCCTCGAGGTTTTCACTCATAAGTCGTTTTCTGTTTACCCGTGTTTCCTTCGCTTGAGACGGTGTGTCGCGGAATGACGTATGTTTTTACCTTACAAAATGTTTTTTGCCAGGCTCTAGTGTTAAGCTAACGATTGTGGCTTCTAACGAGGGAACGCGTAATTACAAGAAAAAATTAACATCTCTGGAGAATCTTAGATAAGTCGTTCTGGGAGCGTCACTGGTATTAGCCAGCTGGGAGAATATCAGTTCGGTAAGTGTACCTACCAAATGTTTTTTTTTAAATAAACATATTAATCCACATGGTATATAGTGGTTTAAGGGAGTATTTTGTGTTCAGTTTGGTTGGACTTATTTTATATTCAACTGGCAAGCTAGCACCACCGTATTAAGGCATAGAAACTACGATGCCAAAGATAGACACAGAGATACACGCGTCAAACTTATGACTTTTTACGACGAGGATTAATGAGTCGAACCGTTGAGCCTCTCGTGAAACAAATTTGGAAAATTGAATTCAAATCTGAGATTTCAAATACAATTTTAATACCAAAAAAATATAGATATAAAGGATGTTCCAGAAATAAATTTATTTCTGACAACGGAATGAAAACTAAACCATTACGGACACTTACTTAGTAACTTAAACCAGGACTCCTCAGTGGCCAGGTTATGAAATTTGCACTTCTAAGATCCGAAAGAAATATTTTTGCAAATATTTGACGACCAGTTAAGATGAAACGAAAGTTAAGTAATGAAACTTGATCACCAACTCTTAGTTTACCCAATTTATCCCTATTTTGTGTGAAACGAATTAATTTGTCTGCGTACGTCTTTCCCTTTGCTCTCAATGTAAATAGGACGTATTTCTCTCAATTTATTTATTTTTTTCCACTATACGCGAGAAAAATCTAGTTAGCCTTTAAAATAACCCAGATAAAAGAAAAACTGAGAGAAAACCGTCTGCTCTGTTACTGATACGTGATCGCCCGAGATGATGACCATATGCCTAAGAGAGAGATGAACATACAAGAGAGAAGGAGAAGCCGTGGACGGCCACCAATGTCCTGGTTAAAAACTATTAAAATTACTTTTCATGACTTCAGAAGAATACGAGGGAGAAACCTAGTGTTTGCCGATGGCCACTCTGCTGCACCGAAAAGTAAATAAGTTTAGATTCATAAAAAATAAGATTATTTTATAATGAGTAGCGTAAAAACTTTAACCACCTCTCTGTTCTATTTATTCAATTTCCCAAATTCGACATTATGCAGAATGATTCATAATCCATACTATTTATAATTAATAAAGTAAACACACACACAGTAAAGTAACACCTAATCATTATTTAAAAGGCAAAATTACTTGGCAAACTTGATACATGATAATTGTGTGTTTTTTTTGGCTTATCAATATTGTGCAAGTAAGCAATAACTTCATGCAAACAAGCAAGCATGCATGCATGTAAAAAGCTAGCGTGGATGCATCTAACTTCCGAAACGGCTCTGGCGTTAGGTAAATACCTATAAAAATAGGTAAATTATAATACTAGACAACATAACAGTTAAAAAAAGATTACATAAGACAAAAGCATGTTATAAACCAGTGACTTCAATAAACGTTAGGGTTTACAATACTTCAGCGTAATCATCGTAATGCTGAATTTTAACCTAGAAGGCAATAATATAGAGAATCTAATATTATCCGAACTATAATAGTGCCAAAACAATTGTTAAGCAAGACAATAAATTGTACGTTGAAAGTTTAGGCTAATACGATTCGGCCACATAAAATTAGGACCAAACAGGCGCGCCGAAAGGCACCCCGTTTAGTAAAATAAAAATACTGACTTGGATAGCCATGTGACGCCGGCAGAGTATAATAGCATTACCCCATATCCTCCAATGGGTGTCGTAGAAGGCGAGTAATGGATCAGCAAAGAGGTATTGATCACCTTATACTCCGTCCATCAATCCGCATTGGGCAAGCGTGGTGGACTACTGCCTAAACCTCCTTCGATGACAAGGAGAGGCCTTGTGTCTCAGCAGTGGGTGAAATTATAAAGGCTGTTTGATGATGATTTACTAACTTGGTGTCAAGGTCCACATTGTAGTGCTGTGAATTATATTGCCAGCACTGTATCTGTTGCTACAGTTGAGTCAATACATTCATATCTATACTCTCATGCATGATACACTCGCGTTCATGAGAAAAAAATACTGTAAATAATTAATTCTTTTTTGCAGTGACATTTCAGGCGATCGGTTGATAACAGTTTTGTAAAACTACAGAAATGCGTACAAAATTAAATTATTAAATCACAAAAAAAATTGTTATGCAGAAATTAGATTAACGAGGAACCAATACTCGTTTTAAAAGGCTTATACAATATAGCTTAATGTCTACATATTCAAATAGTTCTAATTCAGTACCTATATTATATTGTGATGTGTGTGGACGAGGATTAAACCCTACTTATCTCTCCATCATAGCGTAACCATAGCAACGGGTCTCTAATACCTTGTACAACGCAGATACAACGTATTTATTGTACGAGCACGTGTGCAGAAATTTATAAAGTTCACACACAATAAAGTGAACATAGAACAGTGTACAGTCACCGTCAGAAGTATGTAACACTTTAGTACTATGTCGTAGTAAAGAAGTCAGAAGTATGTAACACTTTAGTACTATGTCCTAGTGTTACCATGATCAACATTTGTTCAGAAAAGGTACTGAAGTAACAAGACTAAAGCAGCACTTTCTTTCACAAATCTCCAGCCAGTAAGTGTATGTATATCTCGTCACTTCCACTTTAGTATATATAGGTGTATACATAAATATGTACCTTTAAGCATATATTTATTTATTTATGTAATATATGTATGTGTACATAAGTATATGGGTATGTGTGTATGTTATATATTTAAATATGTATATATAAAATTTTACTCGACACTAAATTTAATTTTTGCATTCACGTCACCTACCATATCATTATACTAACACATATCCATGGGTTGACTGGAGAAATCTCTTCTAGAGATAAGTTCGCCCTTGCAAACTATATTTTCGACAATCTTCTTCTATAAAAGCTTACCTGTGAAAAAATAAAAATGGAGTTAAGAAGGTGGCTTCTAAAGGTCTGTTAGAAAGAGAATTCTAAGCCGTTTATTTATGAAAAAGAGGCGATGAGCTATGGAGTAACCGTTTCATAGCTTTTGTTCCGTAGCCTTCATAGTAAAAATGAGGCGTTCTCTTTCTAAGCATATAAGTGTGCTATGACCTTAAGGGCGACGATAAGGGCTGCGATTAAATGCCGGTAAGATCTTATTTTACCCGAAAACAATCAGCTTATCTAGTAATTTAACCAAAAGCAATTGGCTTGGCTACACCTAGTTCTAACCGGCTAAAACAAGGTGTAGCGCACTTCGGGTTTTAGCCGTAACATATATGTAGCCCCATTACAGTTGCTGAAAAGGCGAAAAAAATGATGCCTCTCAGACGTTCCACACGTCACGTCGTCACGAAAAAAGGAATGGAATTTTAGAGTTGTTACCTAAAATACCTCGAGGAGTAACGAATGTGCTGGAGGTGGCATTTAAAGACGCAACTTTGTCTTGTTCCCAATCTCAGACTGAGTTGCCACTTGCATGCAGTAGAACGTATTTCGAATTTAATTACATAAAATATGTAACTTAGCAGTATCTTAGAACTTGAAATGGGAAGGTGCCAAAATGTTAATAACTAGCGGTCGCCCGCGGCTTCGCTCGGATATGTCGGTTATCGCACCAAAAGGTATCCTATGTCCTTCCCAGGGTTTCAAAATATCTTCATACCAAATTTCATTTTAAAATCGGTCCAGTGATTTCGGAGCCTATTCAATGCAAACAAACAAACAATCTAATATTTCCTCTTTATAATATTAGTACATATAGACTAGCAACCCGCTCTGTCTTCGTATGGATAGTACTAACAGAACTTACTTTAACGTGTTATATTTCGAAACCTTCCTCTTGAATCACTCTATCTATTGATGGACACCGCATTGAAATCCGTTTCGTAGTTTAAAAGTTCTAAGTGTACATACAGAAAGAGCTACTTTGTTCTATACTATGTATATTAAGTTCATGGTCTCCTATAAGTCTCGTAAAAGACTGTGGGAGATTTTGGTGCATGCCGTAGCAGCGAGTGGTCACTCGAGCAGTAGAGAGTATAGGTCATGGCACACTTATCAGGCCATCGGTTCAAGAGTCTACCAGGAGGCCTTGTTCTGAAAAGCCGGCAAGAAACTCAACAAGTTTTATCCTTCACCATATATCACTGCCATACTTAACCCCACAGTCTACCCTGTGGAACTCTGTTTATCATGCTCACAGATAGAAATACGAAATTTAGAAAATGTAGTTATGCGGTTTATTATAAAATGAAGGTACGGTCTCAATTCGGGAGCCGTGGAGCGGCAAATTCGCTGCCCTAACTCCCTTTGTTTATTCAAATGAAGTAAAAGTGACTATGGCATTCTTTTAAAAACGTATGCGGTAAACGTAACACGGTTTATTTAATTTGAATTGCATGGTACCTAAATAGCCGCATCATATTAATTATCATATTCGTACATCCGAGATTTCCTTCAAAGAAATTCTTCACAAAATGAAAACAGTAAGTCGCGTGGGTCTTATCACACCGGGCGGTCATGTGGTACATTTGCATACATTATTTGAAAAGTTCCAGGTGATATTTCTAAAAGGAAAACACATTTAGAGACCGGAGAATGGTAGAGTTGTATGACACTTCATCAGAACATTAATTAGAGAATTTGGTCTTGTGAAACATTAGATAGTAGTTTTCTTGGAGTTGTTAAAGTAAATATCAATAATGTACAAATATTAAACTAATCTTATATGGTTAAATTACTTACTACTTGTTTTTTTAAAGATATGTGTCGAAGGATATTGAAATGAAATTGTATTCAGAACTTAAAAATATGAACTAAAATACATTAGAAACGATGAATATCCGCAATGGTCTAGAGACTGTGTCGCGGATACCAACGCCCACCTACGAATATAGTGTTTATGAGTTCAATTACTATATTCAAGATAGCAACTGAATAAATACCCCTAACTACCTTAAAACTACTCATTGGTATCGTAAAAGGTATTTACTCACCTGCTTAAACCGCCAATTGCCGCCAAGTCTTATGACTTATTGGGCCACCAATTTTCTTTTCTCGATCACAAATATGTTTAAAAGATTTTTTTTTTAATTTTGTCCACTTTTAGAAAATATCGATAATATCACTCTTACTTATTTTCTTATTAAATGAAAATCCTTTAAAAAATTAATGGGAAACTGCCCAATCAGTGTAAAAAGGTAATTAACGAAGCCTATGGAGCTCTCGTCAAATTGCAAACTGGCGTTTAGAACAAATCAATCGTTCATTACAAATCTATTAAATCTTAGCCGTAACATTGTCTCGCGAGTGCAATTATCAACCGTGTGCCTCTTACAATAAAGATTAAGATTCTCTGTTCAGTGATACAAGCCAACTGTCATGTGATATGATTGAATTTGGTCGTGGTTTTGATTTATAGGTTGAGGACTGTGATTCAGCAATCAAATTCACAATTACAGTGTTAGTGTTTAGCGTTCGATAGCTATGAATTATTCAAGTAGTCTTTCATTAAGACTCATGCGCTAAAAATGTAGAGCGGATGAGTTTATACCTGTCCCGCTTATAATATATTATATTTTAAATTTATTCCGGCGCACTCTTCGGTGTTTTTTATTTAGTTTGTCTTCAAAATACAATTTTAATACTTCTGGTTTACACACACCTTTTTCTGTTTCGTGGATTTGTCGCAGACAAAAGCTTTTGCTCCTAAATTTCTCTTAGACACTTTCAAGTATTTAGCTCTATAAAATTTACCCTTGCGGCCTGAACGCCTTTCTCTAGACCTCAGGACGCAATCAGTGATATGAAAGTGCTAGGTGACATTCTAGAAGAGATTTTTTTTTTTTTTTTTTTTTTTTTAATCTTTATTTATCTAGGGGCTTTTGATTTAACACATGTCAGCCCCATCGTACCCTATTCTCTAATTGTACAATTATAACGCTGCGCGAGCGGGAGGGATTCCAGTATCTAGAGCAAATATTTCTGCCAAACATTTTGCTGCCTGAGATGTTGGATCAGCCAAAATACTTATGAATGCACCTAAATTTTTCAAATTTAGGTTAAATTTATGGATAATGGAGTCCCTTCCACTGCGATACTTTTGACATGAAAGCATAATATTCTCCTGGATATGCGTGAGCACTACACATTGTAAATAAACTTTTACGTCTTTTAATTCGCATGTAAATAGGTTTCAAAATTTGTTATTGTAAGTTAGGTTTAACACAAAGGTTTTGCTTCGTTATAAACGCCATCCAAAGATCATCTGCATACAACAGCAATAGTAATCTGATAAAAAAAAAAAACTATAAACTGAATCTGAATGTCAAAAATCAAAGTCAAGCAAACCAAACTAACGACTTTAACTAATTTCTGACGTCAGACACGTCCCGCGCGTCTAAGATTTGCAAGTCACTAATTACTACTTGAGAAATTGAAGTTGTCATCACCAGATTTTCCCTCACTAGATCTTTAGCTTAATTAACTTAATACACGTAGAGCACGGTGGAGCCATGGTTACTTTGATTTGGAACAGACTGAACCGAGACTCCTTGATGTTATATTTAATTAAATGCTGTCATGTCAGAAACTAGCAACATATCCTAAGTACATCTGGGAAATATTAAATTTGAACTTGTCTAAAATAAATATAACCCAGTTACAGACATAACCCGATACCATCTTCAATACAAATTGAAATAGGTACCTTTATTTTTATTAATAGTTTTATTTGACTCATTTACATCGGCTTGTGACTTACGACCAGTTTCAGTATTGTATCCGCAGATAAAAGTAAGCTTAAGTATTATTAATGTTAAATTACCAAAAATTACAGCGGTTTCTTGCCAACTTAACCCTGGTACGTTTCTATCATCGTCATCATCATCATCATCGTCATCATCACATCCTTTGTAACTCGAGACACTGTTGGGGCACAAGGCCTCTCCTTTTCAACGAAGGAAGTATAGACAGTAGTCCACCACTTGCCCAATGCGGATTGGTTGACGGAGTATAAGGTGATGAATACCCCTTTGCTGATCCATTAGTCGCCTGCTACGACACCGATTGGAGGATATGGGGTGATGCTATCACGCGGCCGCGGTTCTATCAGTGGATTGAATATTGAGAACCAGCCGTTAATAAGAAACGATAAAATGATGGCATATGTCACGGGTTCAAGCTCTGTATCATGGTAAGGATCACGACAGTTATGATTTGGCTTTATTTAATTTTTATCTTATTTTCTCGTTAGATTAAATATGTTTTCCAAACAATCCAATGTTAATATTGACTGTGAAAGTACATACAAATTCTTAAAAAGTTTTCGATACTAGAGTCATACAGACGGAAACATTACTTTCAAATGTTGAAACTTTAAAGTGATATTTTAATCGATATCAATATTATAAAGCTGAAGAGAATGTTTGTTTGTTTGAACGCGCTAATCTCAGGAACTACTGATTCAAATTGAAAAAATATTTTTGTGTTGGATAGTCCATTTATCGAGGATGGCTATAGGCTATATAACATTATAATACGCGAACAAAGTCGGAGGCGCAGCTAGTTAAAAATAAAAGACTCGTCACCGCACTTATCAATGCAGGATTTTTTCTTGTCTTTCTCTCCGTTCACTTCCGATTCATATAATATTCTTTTCGTCAATCTACTTTCATAGGATGTATGGAATTCTACATGAAAGAACGATTTGAGCATCCTTTTCTCATTTCTTGTCACTATCTTCTTTCACCACACCTTTATCTTATTACGTCGTTCATTTAACTATAGACCATTCTCTAAAAACATCAATTAATATAATTTCTCGATAAAACAAAAGATGTTAGTCAAATTTTACATGTTTCACCATCATCACCATTTCAGCCGAGAGACACTCACTGTTGGATCTAGGCCTTCCCCAAGGATCTCCAAATCGATCGGTCTTGCGCTGCCCGCATCCAGTGGCATTCTGCGACCTTTACCAGATCGTCGGTCCTTTTTTTTTTTTTTGTTGTCGATGGGGAATCCTTTTAAGGACCTACCGCACGCTGGCTAGGCGCACGGCGTGTGTGGGATTCACCGACGCGGACAGCGTCGGTACTACCCACTAAACCCCACCAGTACCCTCCTAAGCCCTTATGGGGGTGCTTTGGGATCGGCGCACTTTACGTGCACCTTTTCACCAAAGCGTCCCCGGGCTGGCCCGACCCAACGAGTGAGCCGGGTGACGCGCCACTGGGGGATTGCGCTAGGGTACTAGGCAATCCCCAGACAGGGAGACCTGTGCACTGCACTAGGGCACACGGGGGCCAACCCATGTGCAGGTCACACCTTAGGGACGGACAAGAGCGGCGGTCATAGCCGCCTGCCTTCTCCGACCCGTCCGTCTACGCCGGATGGGAGCGGCCAGAGCATCCTCCTCCCGCTCCCTCTCCGCGGCCTCCTTCTGCGACATCACTGATTCGCAGAAGGAGGCGGCAGCCTTCCAGATTCTCTCATTACCAAGCATGGCTCTGACCATGCTTGGCAATGAGAGGTCTCCCCCGCCGAGCGCCGCTCTCAGAGTGCGGCGCTCACTTCGCCAGGCCGGGCACACGACGAGCGTATGCTCGGCCGTGTCGTCGGGGGAGTCGCAGTGGTGACACCGCGTTGACTCCTCCCGACGGGCTACTCGGTACAGGTAGTGACCGAAACACCCGTGTCCGGTCAGTACCTGCACTAGGCGGAAGGTGAGGCTACCCCGCTGGCGCCCTACCCACTCCTCCAATACCGGACGGATCGCTTCGATCGTACCTTGTGGGGGGGGCCTACCAACGCTGCGTCTCCGCGGTTCGTCTCTCTTACATGCTTCGCCAAAGTGAAAACAATAAAGTGTCTCATAAAACAACATTAATTTTATAGCCTCCATAAATACATAGTGTAATATTAAAAAACAAACAAACATAAAAAGACAAAGTGTTAACCGTTTTACGGTTTCGAGACAAATTTAACAATGGCCATGTCTTTAGCTCGCGGTTACAAAGTTTTTGTTTGATGACAGAACAAACTTGCCGAATAGCAATGCTTTCGATGCAAACTTTATTTTAAGCAGTTTTGTATTAGCTCTTGTTGTAGCACAGAACATAGATATTAGGGTGTCCCAAGACATAAGGGGAAATTTTTTTTTCGTGAATTTAAATACGCATACCCTCTTATTTTTTTCCATTTGATCCCAATAGATCATATAATAAATATTATTGTGATTGGACACCGGCAACCCGTGCCGACTTGACGTCAAACATACGAAAAATTTTTTTTATGGAGTTTAATAGGAAAATTTTTAAGACCTTGATATTTGTTGGATAAATAAAATTAAAACTACCCAAAAAATCTATTATGCACTTATTTATATTTAAAACGGTTCATTTAATAAATTTTCCCTTTAAAGTTTATTTTTTACAGTCAGAAAAATCTTCCGGTATTCGTAAACACATTGTGACAAAACTTGTATATTGTTCCTTCTCGACTGTGATGGAAATCATGCATTATCTTAACTACTCTTTCAGTTGTATCGTTCACTACCCTCAGAGACGACGTCTTCTTTCTAGCTTTGTGAAAATAGGCATTATTTGGCGACTCAGAGGACATTCGTTAAGAAAAGTGGCATAGTTTTTAGACCATCAAACAGAGACTTGCTGTTGACAGCAATAAAGTCGTAATTTTTTCCCTCTGAAAAAAAAAAACACTAAATTATGACACAATTATCATTGAAACTATCCATATTTGAACCTGTTGGTTGCCACAACACAGAATTTATAATTTATCTTCTAGATTTCAGTCTACAATCATATTCATAAAGCACCTACTTGTTGTCTTCCTGAAGAGCTTTCCATTCATAGCCCCGCAATAATTTGTTCTTTATTCCCATAAGATATAACTATTGAAAATTGGAAGATATTCTTCTATTGATTTCCGAGGATCTGAAGCAGGCAACAGTTTGCCGTTCCAGTGAAGACTCACAACATCGGGTACCTCGTTTTGAAAATAAACTTTTATGACTTTCGCGGGATTCTTCCGTTTCTCCTTTCAAATTCTTGGAATCGTAGCCTTACTTATTGGAAACTTAACAATATATCATCCTAGCGCCTCAAAAGTAGCTTCAAGAATGAATACTGAGTCGTCTCATACTTAACTGGCACCTGTCTTTTAGTAGTCGCAGCGACTAACTTAAGAGTATTAAAGTCTTTTCGCATCGATGTTTTCTGGTGACTGGTTTCAGGTTGACTACCTACTCCGTAGTGGTTCTGGCAAATCTTCTAAATTTGTAATCAGTCGTTTTGTAATGGTTTATAAGATAATCTCAAAGAAGGGGCACAGAGAAATACGTTTTTGAGAAGTAATAGGTTTTTTTCCCACCCCAGCTAAGAGGCCACGACGACCTGGCTCTCTTTGCTACTGAAAGAAGATTAGGTCTTCATTTATTAATTCAAGGGCCTTGGCATATGCAATATCAAATTAATTATCTTAGTTTTTGACAAACTTTTGATGATGTTCTAAAATCTTGTGTTTTATGAGCATTTTTTTGCTAGTCTCTCCAAACTTGTCATAAATTTACATGTTACTTCACAGAATTAGGCGAAGATTTAGTACTTTTATGCGCTTTATACCATTGGAATAATATACTCGCAAAATTGTAAGATTTGCACTTTAATTTTCTGTTGAATTCACTTACCGAGGATATTGTAGAACATAACTTCCAGATCTTCCATTAAAGGACTGTTTAGAACTCGATATTTTTGTGTTATACGACTCCTATTACAAGTATACTCTTTCGATAACTGCGTGATACTAACGACCTCTTGATTGAATGAGAAATAATTGCATTTGCACGTTATTATATGCGTCTCAACACGTTAGCTCACTGACGTCTTTATAGATAAGTACTAACATGTTTCGATGCAAGTCGGCACGGGTTCCCGTGGTCCTATGTCAATGAAATTTTATTTATAAGTGTTTTGTCATCATTGAAACAAAATTAGAGGGTATGCGTTAAAAAATAACTACTTTGATTTTTTTGGGACACCCTAATAGATATATATATCTATGTTCTGTGTGTTGTAGGATTTCAAATCTCAAACGAACAAAAACCTTTCTTTCTTTCGAATTTTATTTTATATTAGCTTTTGCCCGCGACTTCATGCGCGTGGAATAGTTACTTTGGACAGCGTTGTTGGAACTTCTTTGGACTTCCATATGATATATCTTTCATGTCATCCCCACACGGGTCAATATTTCCAAAACGCTAGAACTAATATTTATTAATAATTTGTTAAGACCCCTTCAAGCCTTTTTGCGAGATAAAAGGAAGCCTATCCTTTCCCAAGCTCTAGTCAATTACGTTGGTTTAGGCGTGAAAGAGTAACAGACAGACGGAGTTACTTTGGCATTTATAATATTAGTAGGGATTTAAAACGCTCCTATGGTCTAAGTAGTAATCCCGGAATTAGGCCCAGGGATTCCAGATTTGATCCCCAGGCAAAATACAAATTTGTGATCGGTTCGTTTCTTGTCATCAAACTTTGTCACCATAATAATACTGGAGATAGGTTGGAGTGGAAATTTACGTCATTTTCTTATCGTCATTTGTTACGTAAGGTTAGAACTGTGACCAAAAGATAGCGCGAGCCGAGCAAGCGAAGCGAGCATGCCGCGATAGAGGTCCACGAAGCGCCGGAAAATCATACAAAAGGTCCACTCCATCTGTCAAAATAATATTCCATCGACATGGTGTACTATCGGCGCTGTGATCCGTCGATGAAACGTTTTCGATATAGTGATTGTTCGTTCGTTTTCGTATGACATAGGGAATTAGACCCTTCAGAATGCAATGTGAGTGTTTGTGGTTATTTTATGTTGTGTGACTTCCTGCGACCTTTACCAAATTTTCACTTGATTGTGCCCCCCTAATCACTTGAAATAAACCCATTCAATTTGCAGTTTTTATGATATTCTACAGCTTAAACTTACTATACTAAGTGTTAGATTCCTCGCGTCTTATGACAAACAAGTATCTTCTACTCATAACTAAACTATAATGCTTCAAACTTCATTGCATCACACACAGCTTGTCATATTGCAATAAACAGAATAATTTAAGGTACAGTTGAAAGAACATCGCACATTGCGTCACAGTTCTTACAAAAACTATACATCGATGGTGCGGGACGTGTAAACTTCAGATCGAAGTTCCTGAAAATTGGGAACAACATGACGCACGCGCAGATTAAGACAAATGTTGAGAGACAGGGTTTATTGTAGCGGTTGGTACAAGAATCGCAAACCAGCGATTAAATAAACATCTTTGTTAATAAATTTATGTGAATCAGGCTGCACGCTAAGAAGTTATCCTCGTTTTATTTCTATGAAAGGACTTATTGAAGAGCGCGCTGAGCCCTTATTTTGTGGGTATTGAATGAGACTGAGCCAAATTTTGATTTCGAAATATTTCGAATAATTAAATCTCACCTTACAGTTCTGCCGTGTGCTCTTAAAGCACACACCATTTTTCATTATTAAAAAGGGTTCACTCTTGGCAATACTGAGCTGGAGGGATAACACGAAGCCGAAGATGGAGCGAGGTTAATCCAGAAGATGCATATTCACTCGAGTCTTAAATAGAGCAGGGTTATAACTACTTCGGAATAAAGACGCCGATAGAGAATTCCGCTTTTAAGCAGTGAGCATAATAATTGCTTGGTGTGCATAGATTCTGCGGGCCATTATTACTTCGTACAATCGCACACTCTCCGAAATATAATCTGTAAAATACCAAACTATTGTGCAACAATGAGCCAAACTTTGTAGTTTAGTTTGCACCAGCCTGCCATCACCTATAAGTTTCCTTCCTGGCTCTGCACCCAACCATAGAAAGAGCGAAAAGATGATATTATGCAGAGCCGTCGCAAAGGTGGCAATAATACATCCATCATTTGTAAGGCATAAGTTACATCCAAGATCGAACCTGATGCCTACTTCTTATACAGTATTGATTTTTAAATTTAACATTCAATATTAAGATTAACAAAATAATGACTGAGCCTACCAATCAAAATCTTTTAGGAATAAGCAGTAACTATGTAGAATTCTCTGTGTTATGGTATATATTAATTGTTAAATAAATAAATATATCTATAAGATAGAGTAAAAAGTCTATATCAGGTGCGGGGGCTGACGATTTACATCGTGGTTGCGAATAAAAAACTTTTGAAACAAGCCAGAAGAAACTGTTGATGGTAGATTATCGGTAAGTATAATTTTATATCATGTGTGATTTTACTGATTATTGATAAGAATTAGATGCCTAATCCAGAAAGCCTTGATGTGAATATTAATCATAAATTTAAATTATTGTTCTCGCTCTGAGCTCCTTTCTTGTACCACAATTTAACGCGCACCTTGTGTTGATACGATGCAAAGTTCTAGCGGTGTTGCTTAAATTATCAGCGGGTACTTACCAGGGTTTACGGGAAGGGGTAAAGTTTCGACGCCTGCTGTCTGCTATGATGCGACAACGCTTACCTAAAGCAAGTTTTCCTATAGAGTTATTGTCGTAGTGTTCTTTGGGCCTACGAATTGAAATGCGCCTTGATGTATTCTTGGATGTTTGAATCTAATTATATTGACAATTTTGGTGGTGAGTTGATTAACCAGACTATGTTATTAAAAATAAGTAGGACAGAACCGACGCTTTGGCGTATTAAGCAGCGCGGTTTGCTTCTGCAGGTTCAGGTACCAGTCTGTCCGGTGGTGAAATGTCTAGAAAATGGTGAATTTCTAAGACGTTGCATCCTGGTCTTAGCCTTAGAGAGAGATTTTGTCTCCTTATGCGTGGAGGTTGTAAAATGTTGTGTCTGAGGAACTAATGAGATGCCACCGGCCACATTTTACAATTATACACCAGGACAAGTCGTTAATAATATTGGTTGCGTAGATTCTGTATAATACGTTAGAAAGAATATCTTTGGATCTTTTCAAAAGAAAGAACAAACATTATGGCTCAAATAGCGTGTCATGTATGATAAGCGCGACTGAATATTTAAATAACTTCTTTTATATAAAGTCCATGTCGTATGGACCAACGTATTATCTACGTTGGTCCATACGACATGGACTTTATATATGTCTTTTGAAAGGAGAGCCAAGAAAAATAATAACTTCTGTTTGAATATTTTGAACTGTCCAACTTTGTAATGCTCTTTTTATTTTAGATAATGCTGCAACGTGATGTGACTGGCTACAATGCGGTGAATAGAGGAAGGATCTCTAGAGTAAACGCTGGCCTATTAAGTATACCATTCTATGATCACAAAAGTTTAGCCACTTTCAGAGTAGCAGTGGTAGAGGTTAAGAAAAGTCCGAATATAAATAAAATATTTTCTTCTTTCCCATACCCTGCTCCCAGTTTATTAGGGGTAGGTGCAGTATGTCTTGATATCCAAAATGCTGCTTAAGGTTTTAACATAAAATTTTTACGAACATCTGTCGACCTGGCACCTTGGGAACGAATGCAATCTATCGACATCATATGCCTTCCGAGGTTATAGAGTTGAAAATTTTTCGGTCACCCATCTGAGTTCCTACCGCGCACTTGAGTTACACTTTCATGATCATTACGAATGACGCACTACTGCGCTATTGACCTCCTCCAATAAACAATTAATTATTCAACTCTTTATTGCACAATACAGATAATAATTAACAATCATATGGTAACAATGTATTAAAGGGCGAACTTATCTCTACAAGAGATCTCTTCCAGCCAACCCAGAAAGTGTGTCAGAGACTAAAATACTAAGCTGACACAAAGTGCAATGTAATATTATATAAATAAAATACTTATTTTTTATGCGTAAAATTATAAATTGTACGGCCTGCTTTCCTGTAAAGCCTTCGTAAAGCTTTCCTGACGGGTCCCATAATAATGGTAAAAAAGTGGATAAGTTAACATAAAAGCCTCGCAAAAGTCTGATACCAATATAACCACCATCAATTGGTAGAAAGTTTGTATTAAATGGACAGCTATATTAACAATGGTAATAGGACAAGCCAATCAACCGACATCCTGGTCCAACTAGGTCCCCAAGGAACGAACTTTGGAATCGGATGGAGGCCACGGGACTATGCTTCTAACTTCAGTTCCGAAGCGAATAACAGCTTATTGATATGGACAGGTTATTAATGCTTTGAAAACGTTTTCGATGATAAATATTATCGATATAATAAAGTTTTAGGCACGTATTATAACGAGTCTCAAGAATCAACGCCGACTTGAGCGTCGTACGTCTCTGTCACTTTGTGCTTCATAATAGAAAGTGACAAACTATTCTCAAGACATGATTGATTTCTGAGTGTCATTCTGTCATCTTTTAACTCTTGTATCGTAAGCACTTGGCACTTATCTCGTAATAGGGCCTTATCTCTTGATGTAGTGATGATAAGGCAAAAGTGGTAGCGTGATTTACACGAAACTTTCGACTTATTACTAAATGTTGGAACACAATTTTCTGAGAACATTATTCTGCCGTCCATTGTCTAACTAGACAACCATTACAAACCAGGGAGTATTAGACTTTTCTTGGCCTAAATTATTTAACTTTCTATTTAGGAATCATAATTATCTTTTTATTGTAACAACACAACGCATATGCATTACTGTAGATCTTGTTTTAATTGCAATATTGTATAAATGGATTTCTTCCACGACTACTCTGGTTAAATAATCATCACCACATTCACATGTAGAGTGAAACTAAAGCCTGTTAAAAATTCCTTCCATCCATCAACGAAAACGTGTTACATCTGTAATTCCCAACAAACTCGAAACATCGGAAAAACTAGCACAATGTAAATCACAAGCATGCTAATGTCCAATTTTCCTTTCCAAAAGGACCGTTATAACTCAGCCGGGATCCCGTGAACATCCCGGAACGTCCCGGGATGTGACAAAAAGTAGCCCCAGACAGAAAGGAGCGAGGACAGAGCGATAAATCAGCAGCGGGATTGATTTTCTGATTGTACGACGCAATGTCTTCGGGTCACGGGATATTATTCATTTAGAATAGTGGAGCCGAAGAAAAAAGTAATTTGACGTAAACTAGATGAAATTATTTGGTTTCTTGCCTGCTGGAAATATCTTTGAAAGTATCTTAAATAGAGATATCCCAGCTCAGTTTTATGGCATAATCAGAAACCATTCATACTTACTCTCCATCCATGTGTAAGTAGGATTTATCAATTGCAGGTTGCAGCTAATGACCTCTTGAGAATCTGTTAATGTAAACGTTTCCACACGTATTTGGATACCTAAGGTTATCCTCGTAGTGGTGCCGGTGGTTTATGAGATGATATTTGATTTCGAAGAAGGATACAAAATGAGAATGAGTTTAACGTATTCCTTTAGCCAACATTATCTTCATTTAGCCGAGAGAAGCCTACTGTTGGGTATAGGCCTTCCCCAAGGATCTTCAATCCAATCTGTCCTGCGCTGCCGAAAAGGTCGTGGGAAGCCGCTGGATGAGGGCTCATCCAGCGGCTTCCCACGACCTTGTCGGTTCATCTTCTGGGACGCCTAAGAAGGTTGCGTCTCCCGGTATGCGGCAGCCACTCAAGCACTTTTCCGCCCCAGTATTTACTTTCCTTTACATAAAACGTAAAGTATAATACAATTAAAATGGAAGGGTTATCAAAACTATTATGTCTGTAGTTATCAGACGCAATTTTTTTATTAGTTTTGTAAATAATAAGTTGCAGATGCTAGTGGGTCTGTTAGCTATTGACGTCAAACGGAAGATTTGGATAATATAGTCTTGGTTTTATGTCAAAGATAAATTTATGTACTTCACTATTAGGAACCTTTTATGTACGGTTGTATCTGATTTTAATTTTAACAGTTTTGACAATAACGTGTGGATAAAACTATATGTGGTCAATGCTCATTAATTCAAAATAAGGCTTAATATTCTGCTACTTTGTTTAATGTTGATAATACGTAATAGATATAAAAATGAACAGAATTAATCAACTTTACTTGGCAATAACAAAATGCGTATATTACTACAATCCATTATTTAAAAGAAGAATAGGAATCAATACCGTATAGATTAGATAGTCATAACGTAAGAATGATGCGGAGCAACCACAGAGAAATAGTTTACTATAAAGATTTTCAATGAAATGTTAGTGCAATTGAAAATCAATTTTGATAAAATACCAAAAATATTTTAAAGTTAAAATGGCAACAAAATGATAGCAAAACTTAACCAAATCAAAATCTGTTTTGTAAAGAAATTACTACAATACGGAAAGATAGCGTCATAATAATATTTCTCAACTTAATTCCACAACGGGTGTAGGTATAAAAAAACTTATTTCCTTCAAGTAAGCGGCCATCAGCTGCTATGCTTTTTCTCGTGATAGCAAAACCTTGGATAATCCCTCCTTTGTTTAATTTGCCGGAAAATTGTGTTGGATATGGTTGGATACAATGCTGTACAATGTTTTTTGCCGCATAATCTGATAGTATGTCAATAATACATTGAGAATTAGAGTAATAAGCGGAAAATAGTTTTTTGTTGAGTGATGAGCCTCTGATCAATCGCCTTTTCTTATAAAATTCTTCATGACTAAGCAATGTAATACAAAATACCGCTTCGGAGTTTGAGCACGAAAATTCTCACTCATCAGCAGCTACAGTATCACAAGCACAGTCACAGTATACTCCTTGTATCATTAATGAGACTAACAATGGCCTGTTTAGCAATGTTTGCCCCCAATGTTTGGCTGCCAGAATATTAATGACACAAGTTGCAACTCAGGGGAATGATAAATGAAGCTTCGAAATTAGATTATTGATGAAATTGGCAATGGCATTTACGTGTTCATGAGAACGGTTTGGGAGGGCGTGATTTGAATGCCCAATAATGTAATGCTGCAAAAGTTGGCGCATCATCAAAATGCTGAATATTCTTTATCTTGTTGATTAGGATTGTCTGCAATGAAAATTCAGGAATCAGAAAAATATTGTTCAGAATAATTCATGTTTTGTTAATGTAGTGCCCTTTGGCTTCGTGTTGGTAATTGGCGGTCATTGGTCACAATTACCTATATCAGCTTTCTTGTGAAACATCTTAACTAATGACTAAGATAATAAAGAAACAACTAAAACTTTTTGTATTGTACAGTACTACGTGCAATAAAGTTTAATTCTATTCTCTTCTAAACTACTCAACCATGTTTACAACCTATCACATAAACTGCCTTTCCAAGCCAACAATATAAAATTCAGTCCACCATAATACATATTGGTATTAATAATAAACTGCTAAATATAATGTTTTCGACAATCATATAAGAAGTTAAAGTTAGTATGACTGAATGGCTTTTAAATCGTAAATATGATGAACTAGAAAACCTATGTACAACTTAATTACTATATTATTATGTGCATAATTTAATTATAAACCTTTAAGAATGTGTAAGTACTAGCTATAATTTATGTGTACGTATTATATTTACAATACCTATTATTTTAGTTTCTGTTAGGTATGTCTTAAATAAGAGATATTTGTTCTGTATACAAATTGTAATGTAAGATACGGAGGAGCGGAGTACTCTCGCTCAGGTATGTGTTTACCTAAAAGAGTGCTTCAATAACTTGATAAAGTTGATATAAATTGGTTTAAGAATAAAATATTTTTCATTTTCAGTTTTCAAGCGATCATCATGGAATATTGTACACATATTGTCAGCACAGTTTCTGAAAAGTGGAAAAATATTTTTCACTTAATTTAACGATAAAAAGGTACAGCGAAGTTAAGAAGTTTTTTTTTATATGTAAAAATATTGTACTGTATTGTACAGTGCATCTAACTGTAACTCGTATTTGACATCATGATGTTCAATTATAAATGCTTAAAGAGGTTTGAAACCGATTCACAATTTTATGTCTACCGTCATTATTTTGCAGTCCCAACAGACTAAGGATAGTTGTCCACTCCCTAATATCTATGAGATAACAGAAAAAAATTAAAGAAAAACTGTTTTAAAAATATAAATTTTATGTGAACTAGACAAGTGTTTTAAATAAATCGTTTTAATTTTCCTAACGATAAGAGTGGCGTTTCTCATGCAGTATTTAAAGTTGTCTTCTTTTATATTTTTAATATGTAAAATGTGACCTAATGCCAGGTCAGGGGTGACCTAAAAGGTGACCTACAGATCGCCTTCGCCTTCAGTTTGGGCGTCAAATACCTGCAATCTGAGATTTCTTTGTTTTACCGCCCTAGTTAATAAATGTACTATTCTTGCCACGCCACTGCGCGGTATACTTCCGTCTCCGCAGCCGTGCCACTCTAGTGCGGTTTGACCTTAATTGACACATCATGCTCAGTTAAGACATTATGAGGTACGTACCTCTATGTGTTTGTGGATTAGTTTTGTGTTTCTTTTTTGTTATTATTTGGTGACAAATATTTAATCTAAAGTTAATATAAGTAATAATATTTTCTATGCGATGAGCAAGATTCAAAAAATTTAGCAAGTAACCACAAAAGTTATAGAGATAATATCCTTCTAACTATCTTGCTCCTAATTGATTTGGTGTCGGTGCAGTACGTCCAAAGGTATTTTTCATTAGAGATTTTTTTCGGCCGGCCATACCGTATGCTTTTGTTCCACCCATATACCTAGGTGGTAGACCCATATGTGGGGTCGTCTGGGTAGGTACCACAGAACACAGAAAGAGGTAGGTACCACCGCTTTTCTTATTTCTGCTGTGAAGCAGTTCGCTGTGTTTTGGATTGAAGGGAAAGGTAGCCAGTAATTACTGGCTATGGAAGGCATTATCGTCCTAGTCCCCAGGATGGCAACGCACTTGCAGTGTTAATTGATTTACCCTTAATATTCAAGTGTCTATAGGCAACGGTAACCACTTAACACCAGGGGACCCGCAAGCTTGTTTGCCATCTCGTAGAATCAAAAATAAAAGGTGAAGTTTTCCACCGTCGCTTCTCTTCGCATAGTTTCGGTGGAAAGTCTTCTTTATTTCCAACCCTCAGCTAGGGTTGTGCCCTCAACCCTCTAGGGAAAGGGTTGTGTGCCAACAATAGGAACAGTCTGTGATCTTGTGTTGTTAATGACTGCATTTGTCCTGTTGAACGCTGATGGGGAGATTGAGAGAATATATCAAGGGTTTTTGATTTAACGCAGCGGGTTTTAAAAATGAGATAGGTACGTTGTTTAAAAATTCTGTCGGTTTTATTAACTCGCTCTCCCTTAGGGTGTGTTAGACAAATAAAATATTTGATTCTAATATTGTTTATTCACTGAGAATAGGTAATGCGATAGAAGTTTAAGTTTCTGATTGAAAATGAAATCCAACAAATCCTTCATATCGACTACGCGTACCTACCTACTTTTCTTAGAGTCTACTTGTTTTTAAAATTATTTGAAGTAAATTGATATCTCAGTTAGTGCTCAAATTATATTTGTATTCTATCCCGAGAACTTTTTTAGTTTTATTCATTTTATTTGATGGATTAAATTTTTCTTTAGCAAAAAAAAAATATGCGGCTAGAAAATATATCTGAGAGACGCTTTTCATATGAAATGAAAACTAAAGCTTCTTACTGATATCGAGTCTAAATTAATGTAAGCCCCATTCTCCAGGCATACAATCCCTCGCTGCACTTACTCGCGTAACAGTGCTAATTATATCATGAAACATTAATACATCTAGTACACTATCTGTCACATCCACCTAAGGTTACTCTAAGACGTAGTACCCGTTAAAAGCTTTCGATTTAATTTAATTATTCAATGTTAACTACCAAATAGAAGTTTGCGTGTAAGTCTATATAATGTAGGTATGCGAGTTTTCGTAGCGATGGAGAGAGTGGACAAGGTTTATCGTGCTCTGGAACGGGATAGTGGATAGAAATAGAAATGAACTTTATTGCATATCGAGATAAAAATAGTAATTTTTTATAACATTTTAAGTTTAATGCACATTGGGCATCGGTAATTCCTTGAAAACTTTTCTCTTGTTCATATACTGATGCCATATTTTTCAGCACCATCGAATATTAATCTAAGTACAAATACCTTAAACTAAGCATTTATATGAGACTTAATGATGCGACAAAACTTTGCAGCTTCGCTAGTTGGTTCTGCTAGAATGCTTCAAAAAGCCCCTGTAGCCCACTTATTAATATGAAATTTAACCTCTGATGAAAACACGTATTTATCGATCAATATCTGGCAGTATGGGCCATAGTATATCCCAAAATAGTGACCGGCTACCTATACAGAAGGGGCACCGAATCCAAAAATTAACAATCGTTCAGTAAACAAACCAACTAAAGCCAACACAGGACAGATGTTACACTCAAAATTATCTCAGCAGTCCGGGTATTTGTTTAGTAAAAATATGTTCACATTACGCTGACCCCCAATAAAATTGGTAGCAGGTCCAGTAGTATAAGATTTCTTATCAAGAGTAATTTGACAATAATCATCAATTGCCTGATGATTATTACAAGATTTTATTTAGTTTCACCTGTCCCGATATTTGTCATCAAATCTTGCAAATTAACATGGTGCTGATCTGATGATGGAGCTGGATAAGGTGGCCATAGGGACTTCACAATGAAACAACACAATCTCATTGAGTTTGGGCTCGTTTGTATCGTCTTGACGAGTTGATTTTCTTTCAGAGATTGTCTTTCAGTGGTAACCAGGGTCTGATGATGGAGTTGGAAGGTGGTCATAGGAACTCTGTAATGAAACGATCCAACCCCATCGACTTTAGGCTCATTTGATTCGTCTTGACGAGTACATTGTTTTTAGATGGTTACCACAAGAACTAAAAGCTCTTTTTTAGATAAAAAGGTCAAGCAAATAACTCTACTGACTTTTCTTGTTTTCAAATTATTCTTGATAAGAAATCTTATACTACTGTTTAGCTCTTACTGTACAAAAAATAGTAAGTATCCGAATAAGAAAAACGGTCCAATCACGTGGAAATAATTCAGTTTCTAATTCCTTAAGCCATTATGTCGCTAGCAGGCTATCTGCTGAACTGGGATACGATTTATGATAATGTCCCATTGGATATCACGAATACTAATAGAATTTTCACGTTGTCTGTCTGTAGTGGTTTGCTTTATTAAATATTTTGTTACATAATTAATAAAGGATGAAATTTTATTTACGTTTATGATATTTACGTCGATTTTTTTATACAAATTCTGAAGAGTGGACACGAATGATGCCACACTCAACATAAAATTATGCAGCGTTTTTTTGTGGTTTGGTTGTGGTGATGTTGAACTATACTATTATTTGTTAATATCATCTTGATGATCCAACCAATAGCTGTACTTTCTAAAACTATATCTTCATTCCTTCGCTCTTGAAAAAGTTATCACAATCACGTTTTAAAGCTAGCAGTGAGTCATTGATTTATTTTATAAAATTTATGCATTTATTTTGCATTTAATGCAAAAGGCTATAGTTCATTATTATTAGACTTTCTATACAATTCTAATACAGTAGCAGAAATTTTGATTTAATTTGTTCTGCTATTTCTCTTATCAGTTTCGAATAATTTATTTCATTTTTGTTGTTGGATCGAAATTCTAAATCAAAACATTCGTAAGTATATGAAGCTCCTAAAACTCATTCGACACATTTTCTTTTAAGTGGATGGATTATCCTCATATTATGTATCGTCATGTGGTTCCAGCTGTAATACTACCCACTACTCAAGAATGTCGCAAAAGGCGACCAAGATCATTTGGACCTGATAAAGTTATGGTGGAGACTATGCACCAACGATAGCATGCCTAAGGAGAATTAATGTCTGGTAGGCGACTGGTTCTCAAATTTTCAGTCAAATCTTCCTTATTAATATGTTTATGGATGCAAGGAGAATGAATGTAGGTGGATATAGGACATGGCAAAGAAGACTCATTCAGAAGTGTTGAAGAAGAAAAAAAAAACATATTACCTACCTACGCCATTTAGAATAGCAGGGCAAGAACATTACGATGATATATAATAAGTATTATTTTAACAATTTGTTCACCTAGTAGCAAACTCGTAAACACTCGAACATAGCTTATCGGAACTAAGTCATACACCGCTTGATGCAAGCAAAACCGTATCGAAATACTATATCACAATTATCTAAACTAAGCCATTTCCTTTAAGGTGACTGTCTGATTCATGGTTCATTTATTACAGATTATCGACACCGAATGGAAATTATATGGTCCAGTTACCTACCCCTTAAGAGTAATCTAGTACGGCAGGTGGTAATCAATGGTGATAGTGCTACTTGCCCTTAACACCGACTTTATCTAGTTGTGATAAGACCTATAATGGCACTGAAAGTTTTCAGTTCGGACTTAATGCGGTGTTAAGGATATTTGAACTGATAGGAAAGCGATTGGCAAGATTAAAGTAGGTGCGTTATAGTACGTTACTACAGAGGCCAGCAAAAGAGACATTGATGGCCGAACGTGTAAATGCACACAGACTTAAGTCCATCAATGCCTAGTTGTGTTCAAGTCTTTTAAAGTACTTTTCTGAATTAGTGCGCGGAAATAAAACTAAGTAGTACATTATATTGTCTGTGGTAGTACCTAGACAGAACTTTTCATTTGAAAGTAGGTACAGTTATTGAAAGTCTTAGAATAAGAACATACTAGAAGGATAGTTCCATACAATATGCCGCTTCAAAACTGACGCAAAAAATTTGTTATGTGTGCTAACGCTCACACACAGATACACGCACACTACTAAAAATTGGTGTGGTCACTAAAACCTCGTCACCCCAAAACCAGGTAATTTAAATAAAACATGAATACTACTTCTGATTTTGAAGTGAAACTTCTTTTTATACGATAGATACATCGTAATTTGTAAATTCGATGAAACGGAAAAGCCACACCAAAGTTTTTGACGGATAGTTTTAAATAAAATATCAGGGTACCATTTTGGTGGTTTTCGGGGGTGCCGATTAAAAAAAAATATATATTGAGATCCAAGATGGCGGACGTGACTTTTTAATATAATATCAATATGGGTATCATTTTCGTGGTTTTCGGGGGTCCCAATTCGGAATTCAACATCCATTTTGAGATCCAAGATGGCGGACACAACTTTTTAATAAAATATCAATATGGGTATCATTTTCGTGGTTTTCGGGGGTCCCGATTACGAAAACAACATCTTTTTTGAGATCCAAGATGGCGGACGCGACTTTTTGATATAATATCAATATGGGTATCATTTTCGTGGTTTTCGGGGGTCCTGATTACGAATACAACATCTTTTTTGAAATCCAAGATGGCGGACGTGACTTTTTGACAAAATATCAATATGGGTATCAATTTCATGGTTTTCGGGGGTCCCGATTACGAATACAACATCCTTTTTGCAATCCAAGATGGCGGACGTGACTTTTTGATAAAAAGTTGTGTCCGCCATCTTGGATCTCAAAATGGATGTTGAATTCAGAATCGGAACCCCCGAAAACCACGAAAACGATACCTATATTGACAAATTATCAAAAAGTCACGTCCGCCATTTTGGATCTCGAAGTAGATGTCTTATTCGTAATCCGGACCCCCAAAAACCACGAAAACCATACCCATATTTACATTATGTTAAAAAGTCGCGTCCGCCATCTTGGATCTCAAAATGGATGGTGTATTAGGAATCGGGACCTCCGAAAACCACGAAAATGATACCCATATTGATATTATATTAAAAATTTGTGTCCGCCATCTTGGATCTCAAAATAGATGTTGTATTTGGAATCTGGGCCGCCGAAAACCACGAAAATGATACCCATATTGATATTTTATTAAAAAGTTGTGTCCGCCATCTTGGATCTCAAAATGGATGTTGAATTCGGAATCGGGACCTCCGAAAACCACGAAAATGATACCCATATTGATATTATATCAAAAAGTCACGTCCGCCATCTTGGATTTCAAAAAAGATGTTGTATTCGTAATCAGGATCCCCGAAAACCACGAAAATGATACCCATATTGATATTATATCAAAAAGTCGCGTCCGCCATTTCGAACTTCCATACAAACTTTCATCCCCTATTTCAACCCATTCAACCTTTTATTCGCGATAAAAAGTAACCTATGTCCCACCCCGAGATCTATATTTGTACCAAATTTCATCAAAATCGGTTCAGTGCTTTAGACGTGAAAGCTTTTTATAATATTAGTAGGGATAATTAAAAAAAATATATATTGAGATCCAAGATGGCGGACGTGACTTTTTAATATAATATCAATATGGGTATCATTTTCGTGGTTTTCGGGGGTCCCAATTCGGAATTCAACATCCATTTTGAGATCCAAGATGGCGGACACAACTTTTTAATAAAATATCAATATGGGTATCATTTTCGTGGTTTTCGGGGGTCCCGATTACGAAAACAACATCTTTTTTGAGATCCAAGATGGCGGACGCGACTTTTTGATATAATATCAATATGGGTATCATTTTCGTGGTTTTCGGGGGTCCTGATTACGAATACAACATCTTTTTTGAAATCCAAGATGGCGGACGTGACTTTTTGACAAAATATCAATATGGGTATCAATTTCATGGTTTTCGGGGGTCCCGATTACGAATACAACATCCTTTTTGCAATCCAAGATGGCGGACGTGACTATTTGATAAAAAGTTGTGTCCGCCATCTTGGATCTCAAAATGGATGTTGAATTCAGAATCGGAACCCCCGAAAACCACGAAAACGATACCTATATTGACAAATTATCAAAAAGTCACGTCCGCCATTTTGGATCTCGAAGTAGATGTCTTATTCGTAATCCGGACCCCCAAAAACCACGAAAACCATACCCATATTTACATTATGTTAAAAAGTCGCGTCCGCCATCTTGGATCTCAAAATGGATGGTGTATTAGGAATCGGGACCTCCGAAAACCACGAAAATGATACCCATATTGATATTATATTAAAAATTTGTGTGCGCCATCTTGGATCTCAAAATAGATGTTGTATTTGGAATCTGGGCCGCCGAAAACCACGAAAATGATACCCATATTGATATTTTATTAAAAAGTTGTGTCCGCCATCTTGGAACTCAAAATGGATGTTGAATTCGGAATCGGGACCTCCGAAAACCACGAAAATGATACCCATATTGATATTATATCAAAAAGTCACGTCCGCCATCTTGGATTTCAAAAAAGATGTTGTATTCGTAATCAGGACCCCCGAAAACCACGAAAATGATACCCATATTGATATTATATCAAAAAGTCGCGTCCGCCATTTCGAACTTCCATACAAACTTTCATCCCCTATTTCAACCCATTCAACCTTTTATTCGCGATAAAAAGTAACCTATGTCCCACCCCGAGATCTATATTTGTACCAAATTTCATCAAAATCGGTTCAGTGCTTTAGACGTGAAAGCTTTTTATAATATTAGTAGGGATAATTATTTCTACGCTCACACCAATTATCTAGCCCAAATTAAGTATCATTAAGAACTTGTGTTATTATTTACTTTGAATTCCTTTGCTTCGCTCTTGAATCAAAGTAGCGCCCTCGCCGTAAAAGTAGATTGTAGCTCCCTTACCATACAATCTACTATTTAAAACCGGTCTAGGCGTAGAAACATACATAAAAAAGAAGATTAAGGCGACTTGAAAACCTCCTCCTTTTCTTAAGGCGGTTAAAAATGTCCATACGTTAAGTCAAAACAATCTAATCATCAAAAAAAATTTTTTTTATGTCCTTAGTATTTTTTATAGAACAATTAATATGATTAAATTATTGCATTCGACTAAATTCTAAACAACTAAAATAGGTAAAATAATTTCTGTAACTGGCAACACTCAGTATTTAAAAAATACAAAATAAAATATTTGGTTTTTATTGCTTATAAAGTGAAAATACAATAAAATATTAAAAACTTACGTGTGAAAAGTAATGTTCTCACTCTTTTTATTTTTTTCAGTTCGATTATTACACCATATAATAGCACAAATCGTCATTTTTTAATAATTTGTTGGAGATGCGTACGGAGTGCGTTGACCTCGAGGACTACGCATAGAGTTTCCGTATGGTGCCAAATAAGGCCTAATATTGGTTGCACCAAATTGAGTGTCCGGATACGGTATCTGTATGTTCTTAATCTAAGTTGAAAGTACAATTTTCAAAGTTTAAAAAGTGTTCCATTTGTTTTTTTAATGTTTTTTTTTTCAATAAACGGCTTTCTATTTGCAAGCTAGTTCGAAATTTAAATAAAACCTTTGATTAATTTTACCTCCTAGGTTTCCATGTTTAGGTATAAAAGATCGTTCCATTTTTAAATTACACGGCAGATATGAGTTTACGGAGTAATTTATTTGGCCGCTAATACACGACGGATATGGATTTCCATACAACTTTTGCCGGCCGCTGCTCGCATGTATTGAGCCAGTACAGCAATTTCGATTTTGAGAAAATGTATTTTTCTCAAACTAGCTCGGAAATGTAGGCATTATTGTAGTAAAAAGAAGACACGAAGTTTGTAATTCTTGGCTGGTGCATTACTTTACCGGCCTTGACCAGGAAAGTAAGTATGAAAATTCATTTCTGGCCGCTGTTCAAAGATATTATAATTCATCTATATAATTTGTACTAATGTATCTTTTCATACAGCCAATTGCTACCACATTATAAAAATATTTGGTTTTTAAATTCATTATAAAAGTTTTGGTTGGTTGGTTGGTTGGTATTGCGTCTTTCATTATTTCCACACATTTATGAGAAAAGCACTATACATGCCTCGGCGGGAATAGCTTACCGGACTCGTAAACTCGAAAACTCTACTCGTCCGGCAATCCCTAACTTCCCGGCCTCTGCAGTAATGTACTATTTTTTTCTAAAGAAATAGATACTAACCCGGTCTGCTGAGTAATTTAGAGTTTAACATCTGTCCTAGTTGTTGGCTATTGGTTGGTTCTCTGTAAGGATGCTTCTATCGGCACGTACAGTTTTCAAAGTTCCAACTTAAAGTACGATAGAGAAAGAGCTAGAGAAGAGGTCGATGGCGCCGCAGTCGTGCGTTCTTAGCAACGATCACGAAAGTTAAGCAACCAACTGCGCGGTCGGTACTCGGATGGGTGACCGATATTTTTTCTACCCGTTTTTCCTCAGTGCTTCGGAAGGTACGTTAAGCTGTCCCTGCTGCTGTCGAAAGATAGCATTTATTCCTGGTCGTAAGAATCGAATGGCAAATCCTTAATCCGGTATTGTCGACATCAAGACGTATAATTCACCAACCTCAAACAAATAGGAGCAGGGTAGAAGAAAGAAGAAAAAGTGCTCAAGTTAGTGTACTGTGTGACAGAAAGCTATGGTGACCACTTTACCACCTTTTTTGCTAGGTTTTATTTAAATAGCTTTTCTTTTCTTCTTTCTTCTTTCCTTTTGAAAATTCGAAACTTCGTTAATAAAAAAGAGAACCAAAATTTTAATCAGCCAAAAACATAACGTTTGAATTCTGTATAATTACTGCAAACACAAGAAATTAATTTAGGAACTGGGAAACAGCATTTGGTATGACAAAGACAAAATTGTACGATCTAATAATATCCTATCGAAACAAGCTATCAATATAATGTCTCATTTTCCTAAATCATAGACGAAAATGAATTTAACTTCAAACGGCTGAGTCATCGAAAAATAATTAACCGTTAAGTTAACTTCAGATCGAGAGCAAATAACTCGATCCCAAATTGCCCGTTAATCGGCCATTCGCGAAGAAATTGTGTTATTCTCGGATAAAACCATCCCCGGCACCTGGCTAGGGTTGGCACTTTTCGCATCAGAATTTTATACTATACAATTCTGGTAAACACAAATAGAGTAACGTGAGCATTTGTGGAATAGGAGTCCTAAAATGGAATATCGGCGTTTCGTCTCCTCATAAAAAGATGCATACTTATTGTGGATGAAGCTCAAGAAGTTCCCTGTCAAGAATAACAAAAAAAGCCAGCCCGGAAGGCACTGGTTCGAACCGCGCCACGTACCAATGTGTTTTCAAATTTTGAAATGTGTTTTCAAATTTTTTGAATTCATATGTACGTTTAATCGACGCTTTTACGGTGAAGGAAACATCGTGAGGAAACCTGCATACACCTATGATGAAATTCTTAGGTTGTGTGTGAAGTCGAACAACCCGCAATTGGCCAGATTGGTTGACTAAAGTCTAATCGCCCCTAATGGGTAGGCTCGAGCCCCTCGGTGGGGACATTATATGAGCTGTTGAAGAACAAATAATTAGTCGCTCATCTGGATTTTGTAGTTGCTCGGTTAATTTGCATGGTATTTCTTTAAATTAAATACTATAATTGGCAACCCTATTGAAGCCGTAATACAGTTGAGGGTGGCAATAAATATGTAAATTCAACGACGTTCAGTCTTCGGTTCTTGTGCAAAAACAGGAATTTAATATCCACTAACAGTCTAAGAATGAATTTGTTATCTACTGCAATTCGAAGATAATAGTGTCATTTAGTTTAAATGAAACGCTTATTTAGTTTTAAAGATACTTTATACTCGTAGCTGTCAGGATTGAAATTATTTAAAATTGTATTTGGGTTCGAAGCAACATTAACTGAGCCAGCACTGAGCGAGGCGTATTGGCTTAGCAGGACGAGTGCAGTCAGTGAGTACATGTTATCACAGCTGGTTTTCAATATAGATTACTAGCTTTTGCATGCGGTTCCGCTTGAGTGAATATTGAATTCCCATACAGCAATGAATTTATCCGAAAATATTGCTTTCATAAACAGTGTATTATTTTTTTAATCCAGGTCATAATCAAAAATAATCATTACCTAGTTTTAAAGAATGTTATTTAATGCGATCAACACAGAAGTTCGTATAGCTCACGAATCAATATTTATAATCGCCGATCTAAAGGTAAGACCTCGTATGCAACAAGATTCTTCTTACTTTGGCTTAAATTACTCAATAACAATATTGAATAAAGAGCAACATGAATTGTGACTCTTTCCAAATCATTACGAGATGATAAAACTTGTTGAGTTTCTTGCCGGTTCTTCTCAGAACACGGCCTCTAGGTAGACTCTTAGACCGATGGCATCAAACTAGACTTTCATAAGTGTACAAATTGAACAGACAACAGTTACCACAAACTGTCAAATTTTCCCAATCTATTATGCACTTTATATTGAATAGTCTTAGGTTGAAAATCGTTTGGAGAAATTTGACAGTTTTGTATAGCCCGACGTGCTGTTGACTGTACCTAAACAATAAAGAAATTTTAGTTTGAGTTTAAGGAGGTGATGGTGACACGGTCGTGCGTTCTGCGTAAAGATCACTAAGCTAAGCTACTAAGTACGCCAGTCAGTACTCGGATGGGTGGCCGAAAAAATTTCAACTCGATTTTCCTACGTCGTCTGTATCTGCTGTCGAAAGATAACAGTTGTTCCAAGGAAGGTTGGTATCAGGCAGGGAGCTGCCTGTAAAAGTCTAATGCCAAAACCTTTAGCAGTATTGTCGATATTAATACATACTGCACCGTCTCCAAGTAAATTGGGAGCAAGGTAGAAGAAAGGGTAACTTTCAATTAAATAAGATACAGTCAATCGTATGGTTAATTTTTTGGCCGGTTTTGTCATCATTTCATCAACATCATAACAGCCTTTATAATTCGAACCACTGCTAGGACACAAGGCCTCTCCTTGTTATTGAAGGAGGTTTATGCAGTAGTCCACCACGCTTGACCAATGCGGATTGATGGACGGAGTATAAGGTGATCATTACCCCTTTGCTGATCCATTAGTCGCCTTCTACGACACCCGTTAGAGGATATTGGGTGATGCTTTTCTACTCTGCCAGAATCACATGGCCATCGTGTATGAGGTCTTAATTATAAAACGACGATATCTACTTTCCCCGAAACTTCGGAGGCCTAAGTTTAATCGACGTTCGCTCCATGGGTTGCCTTTGAACTGTTCCTTTGAAATTAGCGCAAACTGTATGCAAAGCCTGGCTCACAGCTAGACTTAGAATCCTAAGTACAAAGGCTTACTTAAGTTAGTTATATAGTTTAATAAAATAGAAATTCTGATTATTCTGTTATCGTATACTGTAACATCATTATCTAATCTGTAGGTCAAA
Organism: Elophila nymphaeata; assembly: GCA_955850985.1. Taxonomy (NCBI): domain Eukaryota; kingdom Metazoa; phylum Arthropoda; class Insecta; order Lepidoptera; family Crambidae; genus Elophila; species Elophila nymphaeata. Next base: position 3,840,550 of record OY039066.1, read on the forward strand.
TGCTTTGCCCTAGAACAATTATTGCTCATGTAGCCTACGCGATTCCACGTGATGTAGAGTTTAAGCTTATAAGTTTTATTTTTGCATGATTTGGCATGGTAGTGGTTCTTTTTACCGTCCTGGTTTATCACTCATTATTAAAAAGCCACATTTACAACAAAAATTACAACTTCAGCAAAAAATTCTCCCACTCAAACGCTGGTACTGCTTAAGCTGGGTAACAAAAATAATTTAGCGTACCATTGAAAAATCACTTGTGGCCTTAATAAAAGATAGACTGCTAATAGCATGTTATGTAAAGTATTTTACTAGGTGGTAGGCCTGTATGTAGAGTCGTCTGGGGGTATGTACCATTTTTATTATGGGAGGCTCATACAATTTTAGTCATTGTCCTTACCCAGCAGTCCAACTTTAAGGTTAACTGAAACTTCTTCCAGATGCACAGCAAGATTTGGAGGTGGACTACGGGAAAGGAGGTAACGAGCGGCTGGTGAACTTGAACAACCGGTACCCTCATCTGAAAGTTACCATCGCGATCGGAGGCTAGAACGAAGGATCCCTCAATTATTCCAAGATGCCTGCCTCCGCTGATAAGAGGGAGAAATTTATCAAAAGCGTCCTCGCTTTCTTAGAGTAAGTATTTCTTTAAACGACTTCATAAAACGGAGGTGGTTCTCAATTCGTCGCAATCTTTTTATTTATTTATGTTCTGCCTTTCTTATTTTTGCCGAGAAATAGTTTGCTGTGTTTTGGATTGAAGGCAAAGGTAGCCAGTGTAATTACTGGGCATGGAAGGCATTTCATCTTAGGCCTCAGGATGACAACGTACCTGCAACACCAAGTGATTTTTTTCTTGTTATTGCAGGTGTTTATAGGCGACGGTATCCACTGACCATCAGGTGGGCCTTCAGCTTGTTTTTCATCTATTTGTATATAAAAAAAAATATTTAAACAAACTACAAGTTATTAATTATTAGCTGTTTAAATTACTACATTATTGACAGATATTTTTTCGAAAGAGTACAAAAATAGATTTTATAGAAGCTATGCCCGAGTCAATTCTAAACACTTATAAGGATGAATTTTATAACTCCAACCTCCGTAGTTGAACAAGTGAACGTCCCGTACTCACGAAACAGAAAGCCAAAGACACTCCGAGACAGGCACACTCAAAACAACGCTTACAAACTAATTGAGTCACAACAAAGCGATCTACTTAAAAACTACTTTACAATGAAACTTGGCGGGTTTCCTCTCTAAGTCTCGAACATTCTACGCTTCGGAGTCAGAATGCAAATGGAGGACGCACTGTAGTGTCACCATGGTTTTGATTGATTAATGGATAAATGGAGAGATAATAATTGTCACGCTTAAAATTCAAAATAAGTAGCTAATATTATAAATTTGCGTCTTCTAAGTTGGATAACTAATTTTTAAAGGAATGAAAGGAAATTGAGTCAGAAAAGTAGCGTTATCCAACTCTACTCTTTTTCTCTTGCGCTGCCTCTGTTTTGTTGTACCTATATGTTTGTAACTATTTGCTTCTAGCGCAAACATTATTAAAGTATTTGGCATTATGTTATGCACTAACATGTCGCTCGCGACTTCATCCGTGTGTAAGAATAAAAAAAGCTTATGTCCCTCAATGAAAATTAAGCATTTTACCCATGAAATAATTTTTAAAAACGGTCTAGTAGTTTATGAGCCTACTCGTTACAAATTCACAAATATTTCCTCTTTATTATATTAGTCTAATTAAGGCGAAATCGTTGGCAAACAGTTAACGCAAGTGGTTACTGTCTTATACAATAAGAAAGTAACTCTGTATGTTTGAATAACTAATTGAGTTTACTATAATAATCAATAGCAGAAAGAGACAATTTAACATGTCTGACACGAATAATTTCTAGTCCCGATATGGACAGTAGTCATTTTCACGTTGGCATAATTAGTGGCAAATTTTTTAAACATAATTATGGGTGGCGGCGGGTAGCTATTCTGTGATGCAAGATCCTCTTGTTTTTTTTTTACCATTTGGTACAAAAAGCAGTCAGTTATAATGTGTTGTATATTGCGTCTTTCCTGTACAGAATAAACACGAGGAACCAAGGTAGTTCTGAAGATGGTGTTGTCCATAAAAACTAATCAGCTGGTCATCCTACCCCGTCGACATGTATGCGAGGTACCTCGCTCCGCGGTGACGTCTTGTAAATTAGCACCAACCATTTCGGAATCTTAACTCTGGGGATGTTGCCTACGTAAATGTTGCGGCACTTAATAAACACGATTTTTAGTTATGAGCCCAGATAATTTTGTGTCTTGTCGCATCTAAAGTTAGAAAGAAAGAAAGAAAACATTTATTGGTACACACAGAACATATAACTACAGTTAATTAATGATTTAGTACAAAGTTTACTAAATCAATAATTTCTACTATCTATCACTAACTTCCTACCTACCTATGAACCTTAAACCTGAACTTAGCATCTGTAGATATGCACCGTTACCGGATGCTTTCAATATACAGATTGAGTTTTTTTTTCGGGTCAGTATGGAAATTCTAAACTTAAGAGATAGAGAAAAACTCTCTTAGGAACCGTAGAAATCTTAATTTTAGATAAATTAAAAATGGTTAAAAAAAACATTACGTAAATCCGTAAAAGTTGTTTTATTTATAATGTGTAGTGCTCGCGCTAATCATAAAAACATTATAAAAATAGTATTTAAAAAAACAAAATCTTAATAGATTTGGAATGTATATCATCAATACAAACCAAACATTGTATGGAGACCATAGGTCTAAAGTTGCTAGAAGTTGTTGAAATTGCTTGAAATTAACATTACAACAACGGAATTTGACAACGATTCCGACATTTTACTTATTTAGTTCACAATTGAAATCACAACACAACTAATAAATTGACTAAATTGTGCATTTAATAAATGACAGATACAACAAAAAAAAATTAACAATTGGATGCTTTTTATTTTCTTTACTTTTCATTTGAAAATTGGCCAGTTAGTTTCTACTACTAAAGAAAACAATTAAAGTTTAACTAATAAAGAAAACTAAAAGGTTAATTTCTCCCATTAATTTGTCCTAAGGTTTTTTTTTTATTTAGTCTACAAGTTCTGAATCCTAACAACATGTAAATGTAGCGTCAAAAAATTTAAATACTCTAGCATTCTTAACTATCCACCCTTATATAATATACACGCACATACGCTCAAACAACCGAGAGGACACCCTCACTTTTCCATGTTATACCCTCACATTCTCATTTAAATTAAGCATGCGTAAAGCTATTGTAGTAGACAATGTAAATATGAATCTCTCACTGAAGAAGTTTATGTTAAAAACTGTAACATGATTTGAGTCCAAGGTTAGGGGCGCTGGATTCCGAAATACAGGTCTTGTAACCTAGTTCAGTGACAGATTCTACATTATTATTTAATGTGTTTCTGTTAGATATAATAGGCTAATTGTCTAACATATCATAGTGCTGTAACTCTGTTTCTGGACAATAAATTATTATTATTTATATCTTTTTATTTGCTCAGTTTATGAAAATGCGTCTGATTTTAGTAGCAATAAACTGAAACCTGTTTGTGTCGCTAGCTTGGCATACCCTTCGCCTTAACTCAACGGCAAGATTAATACATTTTAAATTAATTATTTTTGGTCTTCTTATACTTTTAATTTAATGCTGTACAATAAAGAATATTATATCGTTCTATGTTAGAATAAAATTTGAATATGAAATGTGTGAACTACTGGATTGACTGCCTACATTTTTGTCTAATTTCTCATGTAAGTGACTGTAATGGTTTTTAATGAGAAATAAATATTCTTTAAACCTAAATATGCATTATTATATCTATGTTTGTTATTATAAAGGACGAGTAATCTTTAAGCAACAGACTTCTGAAACAAGTTAATAGGTACACACATCTCAAGTTTCGTAGTTTCTTTACTGTTCAAATGTAGAGAACAGGCACAATAGTATCCATCCAAACAATAGTCCCCACTCTAATGTTACTGTTACCAACTAACATTTGTATATGGCTCACACAGAATTTGTCTTTGCACTAAGGAGTTAGTCTAGGAGCTTGTATTACTGTAAAATGTATGGCGGCTATATATCGACGTGACCGTAAAAGTCCGCTAGCGATTTGTTGGCTCACGTAATTCGCACCTATACGTTCAGCCTTCGATTGGTTAGCACGGGAGCTTGCTTCGAGAAATCCGTCGTAGTTTTCGGGTAAATGTCCACGTTTCCTCATCGGAGGCATCGCATCAAACGGAGTAATACGAGTATACTTTGTAAAGAAAGACACACAAAACGTCTACTGATCCGCAATCCGTACGATGCAGATCAATGCGAGTAAACCTCAAGGGAAACAAGTGTTGTTCTAACAGCGATTGAAGGCTATAAACGTTATGCTCTATAATTGAAAATAGCACTATGGGATTTTAAAGTCGAAAAATGTTAAAAAAACGAAGGCTAAATGTGAATAGGTACATTCCCTTTTTATGAATTCCCTTTTGAACCCAGAATACAACAGTGTTGCAGTGCAAACAAATATTTTAATATGTAAATTAAAATATAAAAATTATAAAGGAAATAAAAAAATGTATTATTTTCAATGCGAGCTCCCGCACTAGCCTCGGCTGTATTTGTTGCACGGAGGCATTTGTGGTTTGCACCTGTTCCTTTCAAGTCTAGGAAATAAACGAAAATACTAAGCTTTTCCGCAACGTAAAACACTTTGCAAAGAGAAAAAGCAAACTGTGCGCCCTACAAAGTGCAGCAACAATGATATTTTCTTAGTTAGAAAATATTTTTGGCCTACAATTTTGTAAGTGGCCTGCTTACTTCGATATGTCGTGGTTCATGTGCTCAATTTCACTTTATTTCTTATTGTGTTTACCGTTTGGCGAGAGGCTGGCAAACTGAATACTTTGGGGCGCTGCATGGCCCATTCTGCCAGATGTGTCTATGGGCAACCAAATGATCGTCGGTTCATCTGGGTCTACCAACGCTGCGTCTGCTGGTACTCCTGGTACTCCTGGTACCGCGATTATTTGGTTGCCCATAGACACATCTGGCAGAATGGGCCATGCAGTATGCGCCTCAAAGTATTGACAGTTTGCCAGCCTCTCGCCAAACGTTAAACACAATAAGAACTAGACTAGACTAAGAATAAATTTAATAAAACCAGAAATCATATAAAAATATAAAGTATGGATTAGGTTTACATGTTGTGCGGACATGACCCACTGACGTCACACGACATTAGACTCGCGCCAGGCACTTAGAAGCAGTGAATAATAATAATAAATAATAATAAATTGTTTATTCATAAATAAAGTACATGATTTTTATTAAATGGTAACAAATATAAAAATAAGGCGATAGTTATTATTGTTTGCCTAAACTAGGTTAAACCTGTGTTTCAGGCGTGAAAGTGCTTACACGTTATTAAATCTAATTGACAAATTCCTACACATTTAGTAAATTACAAGTAATAGTGATTATTTATACAAACAAATCAAATAGAATAGTTTTATACCAAACTTAATGTATTATAACTTTGTAAATGTGTATCGTATGGAAGTGAAATAACCGGTTGATTATTAAGTAATGAGATGATTTTAGGAAATATATAATTTTCTATATTTCCCAAGCTCATTGTGAGTTGAAAAGCAAATGTAAACTTCACGATAACGCTCCTCATCTATGGACAAGCAGCCTTAGGATATTCCAGGGCACTGAAATATGCAAATGCCTCAAAAACAAAAGACAAATGTAGACATGATCGAATATTCCAAGTCTGGAGTCTGGATTACCCACCAGTGCCGCCTATTGCTCTCGTGAGCCATAAGGTTGTTGATGTTGGCAGTACAGGCAGTTGTAACTTTAAGTTACAGCACTACTGGTGTGCTGCTAACAGTGAATTGCGGTCTATAAAATTCTTGCATGTTATGCTAAACATAAATGACGATAAAATGAAGTGAAGATAAAATGATACTTATCTTTGCGTTTACAAACGCGTAAATATTTTTAATACTAGAAAAAATACACTCAAAAATATCGACGTGCCTCAGGCGGGAATTGAACCCAGCATCTTCCGCAATCCGGGCGGCTGCGTTAACCACTACGCCACCGAGACTCTGCTTTCGCTTTCAAAATTTGTCAGTGTGTGTCAGCTTATGTTTTTATGGTAAACATTGTTTCATCAAATCTTTGAAATTTGCACTTCTAAGATCCGAACGAAATATTTTTGCAAATATTTGACGCCCAGTTAAGATGAAACTACCCTACATTATGTAATAATTTTTGCGTTTACAAACGCGTAAATATTTTTAATACTAGATTTTTTTTCTGATACTTATCTTTTTAAGTAATGAGTTTTAATATTTTCTTAAGATATACAAGCATTTTGATGTTTCACAATAAATGTTGGTAAACATGTTTTTATTTATAATAAAATATTATTTATCTACTTTTTAACAGTGACGCAATCGCGTCGAAATTGCGTGGCTGAGTAACGCTGACTCATCGCTGACTGCACATCAAGCGGTCTAGGTTAAATTCTAGCAGGGAAATGTTTGTGTGATGAATACGATGAACATGAACATTTGTCACGACTCATAGCTGCATATGTTAGCTATTTTTTAACATTTATTTAGGAAAATATCTTAATTATTTATATTTGTTCATTATCACATTTCATTTATGTATACTTTCACTATCTGTACCTACATATCCATAACAATTACCAAAATCGCGGGAAGCCGCTGGATGCGGGTAGCGCAGAACCGATTGAGTTGGAGTTACTTATTGTTTTAAATCGCCAAATTTCGATAATGAATTTGCATCTGAATTTTCTTTGTCTCGTTTCCTTCTAATTTTCCTCTGAGTTATGTTACAATGAAACAAAAGATAGCCGATTCGATTAGGTAAGGAGATACGATCGAGTAAGCTCCTCGGGGTTGTATTTCTAACTACTTAAGATTTGAACTTAGTGCATTGTTCTGAATTACCTTCAAAGTTTGTAGTTTTGGTTTGTTACAAGTTTAATTTACATTTTTACCTTATTTTTATATTAATTAGAAACAATAAAAAAGGGATATGAACAATAAATAACGAAAAATAAATTGAAGTATACTTTAGATACAACAATAATGATAATTATATGTCAGCTAAATAAAGACATATAGTAGGGCAGATGATCTGTTGTAGCCACTTTAATAGTTTTGACCACTTTGAGGCGTTCTTAATTTAAAGTATATGCAATATAGTATTATCTGTTCAAAAAGTTATTAAAAATAATAATATAAATTTGCCTTACAAAAGCTTTCTTTTATAAAACTTCGAATTGATAAAAAGTTATAAGAAAAATGAAATAATGTGATATTGTGCCATTTCTGGCCAGATTTACCCCTTTTCAGACAATCATAGTGTGCCAGTTTTGGTCATCAAGAATTAAACACAAATAATTTAGTATTTTTTAGTGATTGCACAACATCTATAGCCAATGTTTTTTATTTAAATAAGTTTCAAAATATAATTTGTGAATTCTAATCTGTTAAGTCACAACTTACAGAGATCACATTTATATAAGCAGGCACAGACGCCGGCAGATCAGGCTACCACAAACTACCAAATTTCTTCAATATACTTTGAACTCTTTAAGGAATTAACGAGGTCGAAAATTTGTTACGCAGAAGGTTGAAACTAATTTATAATTATAAGGTTTAACGCTAAAGTTATTTTGTGTGATGAATATTGGAATAATTATCTTTTCACGTGGTCTATTTTTTTTTTCCAAAATCAATCCTATTTTCTTAGAAGGCATTTTATTCTAGCTTTGAAAACAATCAGAAAATATGAAATCATTTTAAAAAAAAGTTTATGATATAAATATAATGCCAGAAATGGGGCTATAACGTACACCACATTTGCCGGCAGGTTGGGGTCTACCATCGCTGCGTCTGCAGGCACGCGGCCTCCATTCGAAGACCTTTTCGGCCTACTAGGTAGCTACCACTATTTTGGCAGAGTCTGCCGTCTAACAATAGTGTTGATAGCATTATTGTGTTCCGGCAGTTAATAACAAGGAAGCCAGTCCTTCTGTGGTTGTGGGTTTCAGGTGAAGCTCGATATCCACCTTCGTCCTTATCATGACTTATCATCAGGTCAGATGAAGGCCAAGAACTTCCCCGTACACCATAAAAAAAAACTTTATATTATATTTTAATTTTCTCATCTTCTAAGTTTTAGTGGCTTCTAGCAAACTTACAAAAAATCTATGTTAGTATACCTCTAACGATGCTGCTTTGAGCGAACTTCAACTGGGAAAAGATATAAATATTTCGTATTTCAGCCCCTATGTTGGCCTCATTGTGAGAAATTGTAAGATAAAATAAAGGTCCTTTACAGTTCTTCCTTGTAACGAGATCAGACGTGTTATTTTCTTTTTGCTTATATTATATTATGCTTTAAGAAAGAATGACACGTGACAATTGATAGGGCTCTGTTGCTGATAGAGTCACCGTCATGCGTTCTTTGTAGCTAAGCTACCAGGGTGATAGGTGGTGGTAGAAGGGTGAGGCGGTTTGGTGTAATGGCGCACACTGGTGCGCCGATCCCAAAATGCCCGCATAAGGGCTTAAAGTACCGTAGGTTTTTGGGGGAGTAGGAGCGGCGCTGTTCCGCTCCGGTAAGTCCTGCAAACGCCGTACGCCTAGCCAGTATGCGGTATGGTCCGTAAGTGGATTTCCCATCGTCGTCAATAAAAAAGGTGGTAGTAGGGTAAAAAAAAAAATTTGATTTTCCCCCATGCAAAATAAGCTGGTGGTCCTTGCTGCTGTCAAAAGCTAGAAATTATTTCCAAGGACAGTTGGTGTCAGGTAGGTGACCTACGATTAAACTATGCTAAAACCAAAACCCATAACAGTATTTTTTTAAATACTACGAGATGGCAACCAAGCTTGCGGCCCACCTGGTGTTATGTGGTACCGTCGCCTATAGACACTTGCAACATTAAGGGTAAATCACTTAACACTGCAAGTGCGCTGCCATCATGGGGACTACGATGATATGCCTTCCATGCCCAGTAATTACACTAGTAAGGTGACAATAAGTAATACCCGACGCTTACGATGTTTCAAATAAACTTTTTTACAGTCGTGGTAGGGCACAGTGGACTCGGATTTGGAACGTCTAAACGGGGGTAGTACCTCCTTACCTTCCTTTCGACCTTAGTGTCCGGTCACACAGACCGTCTCGGAAAGCACCGGATAGTCGATCTTCTTTTCACACAGACCAGCGTGGATTAAACGCTTGGAACTGACCGGAGCTGACCAAGCCATTTCACATATTCTTGAAGCGGATGGGCTCAGAGCCGGACGGATGCGCTCGGAACCCCTTCCTACCTCTTCGAGAGCATCGCGTAGTTCGGATTTTGATTTAGATCTGTAAATACGTGTGTGTACTTTAACTTTGAGACATGGATTTCCATGGACTACTCATCAGATGTTGATGTAACTTAAATGGAACCACATGACCAGCACCAGTTTCCAAACGATAAAAGAATCATCAAAATCGGTACACCCAGTAAAGAGTTATGAGGTAACAAACATAAAAAATACAGTCTAATTGAGAACCTCCTCCATTTTTGAAGTCGGTTAAAAAAGGGGAAATTTTTTACGATGTACCTATTCATATCTCTTGCGCTCGTATATTAATCTCTGAGTGGACAGAGTCGCGTCCAAAGGCTAGTTTAGCATATTCGAGGGGCGGCTAACCCCTCAGGAAGTGCTTCGAACATTCAGAAAAGCCTATACAGACGCGTTTTGCATAATTTTCACGTTTGTATGCCCATTTCATGCACACCTATACTTGTGCTCTCATATTTATCCTGTAAGAGCCTCTTTACACGATTCAACTTATAAACAAACTGGGAAGTGAACGGTCAGAACGTAAATCCGTTTTATTATAATGGTAGTTCACATTTTTTAAATATTTTTCTTTTTGAGTTTTGATGTGTTCTTTTTTTAATATCCGGTAAGTATGAGGTAATAGCGTACAGATGCGCGCCACAACTGGTCACACTACTTAGAGTGTGAGCTATTTTAGAGTAACTTATTTTATTTTAAAAAATAATTTCATTACGATAACTTATTTTCATAATATGTTGTTGGATTTTGTTTGTTGGTTCACTGAAGATTTAGTTAATTTTTAGGTTAGATGCTCCTTTTGTGTAGCAGCAGTTTGGCACTTTGTCAGTTTTTGAGGCATTAGTTCTTAGTGTTTGATGTGACTTTATGTGTCCTATGTTACCTAGGGCTCTATTTTGATGTTATTTATGCGATTGTCACAGTTTTCACTGTGTATATAAAATCTAATATCACGATTTTTCTGCATACAAGTCGTTTTTGTAAAAAATTTGCCTTTATTTCTTTACCAACTTTTCTTCAACCTTTTTGGGATTATGAGCATAATTATATGTATTTATGATTTATGTAATACAGGTGGTAAAGAAACTTGTTGCTCAAGATATGACACCTAGAGGCAAACTTTAAATTCTCCAGACAAGAAACTGTTATGATAATTATTTAAATCGCATAATTTTGAGAACAATATTTAATAATAATAAAACAGAATTTTCTCGTGTACTTTAATACACTTGAACTTCACTGTGCAGGCTTTGTGCCTCCTGGAAAATTGACCAGTATGATTTTACGAGGTATCTAAATTTGATATCTTGAGCAACAATCTGAACAACAAAAGTTTACTATGGACATCAGTTCATGCTTATCTTTATGGTATGGTTCATGGTTGGTTCTTCATGGCAAGCTAGGTCGCAGTGTTGTTAGTCGACGTTTCAGGCCGTGACTTGGGATATGCAACTGCCATATTCCAATGCAGAAAAGCACTCAATTTCGCTCCGTGCTTTGAAAGACACTAAAGCAGTCGGTCTATTTAAATGCATTCAGATAAAAAATCTAGTCATTAAAATCTGGTTAAATAACATTGTTACACATATTTTTATCAACATCATCTATGCCTTATTAATATAATTTAAAAATACTTGGATTTTGTCATAAAATTGAAATAATAATAATTCTGTATCGTTCAAAACATCCTTAACGGCGAAGAGCATGGATGTTGAATTCGAAACAAAGTTGCAATTTTAGACGAATTCGAAATGAAACTCCATTTTTAAATGCATCCAACTTTTCTGGTTGGCTTTTAAAATCAAATATTATTTATGAGCTATCTTGCCTTTGAAGAGAATTCAATATCTACTAATACGAATAGAAATATGTGTTATTAAGTAATTAACAGTAAAATAAAAAAATACTAACTATGATTGAAGCGTATTCGGCCTTAAAGAGTCTCATGCTCTACCGACTGAGCTAGCCGGGCCAGGTGGAGTGACGATTTGCGCAGGGTGGCTGGCAGGAGCTGGATGCGAGAAGCCGAAAATCGATCGAGGTGGCGAACATTTGGAGAGGCCTATGTCCAGCAGTGGACTGCGATAGGCTGATGATGATGATCCGCCTCGAGGGCGGGTGAGGAGGCCATCCCGATGTCCACTGATGTTTAGTACGGCATCGGGGAAGGTAGTCCAGGCCAACCTCAACCACTGCGCCAGGGCACAGGATCTCCTGTGCCAATCAATGGCGCAGTGGCGGGTTGAGGTGGCTGTGGTCTCGGAGCCGTACCGCATCCCTGATTCCCGTAACTGGGTGGGGGCGCGGGATGGCTCTGCGGCCATTGTGGCCTCCGGTGGAGGACTCCCCCTGATCCCTGTGGAGAGGGGGGAGGGTTTTGCTGCAGCCCGTTGGGGGAGAGTAATGGTAGTCTCCACATACTTCTCCCCCAACCGAAGCAGAGCGGAGTTCGCCGCATTTTTGGCAGCGGTGGAGGGTGTGGTCCGTCGGGCGGACCCCTGTGAGGCGCTAGTGGCCGGGGATTTTAATGCCAAGGCTACGGCCTGGGGCTCCCCGGCCACCAATGCACGAGGAGGGATGCTAGAGTCCTGGGCGTTCGAGCTGGGGCTCCAGATCCTGAACAGGGGGAGCGTCCCTACCTGTGTCCGGTGGCAGGGCACATCCATAGTGGACGTGTCCTTTGCCACTCCGTCGCTCGCCGTCCGTGTCAGGGACTGGCGAGTGATGGAGAACGTGGAGACCCTATCGGACCACCGTTATGTCCGGTACGAGGTCTCCACGGCATCGCTGGGGACCCCACAACATCGGGGCCCCCAGGGGAGCACTGCACCGTTTTTCAAGCGGTGGGTGCTCTCCCGTCTCCGGCCAGATCTGGCAGAGGAGGCGGCGACGGTTCGGGCGTGGGGAGAGGTGCCCGAAGCAGTCGCAGGCGATGTTGACGGCATGGCGGATTCATTCGCGGGCGACATAGAGGTCGTCTGCGACGCCGCCATGCCGCGGACACGGGGCTTCCCAAGGAGTAGGGGGCAGACGTACTGGTGGACGCAGGAGCTGTCAGACCTGCGTACCGCCAGTATGTGGGCGAGGCGCGCCTACCTTCGTTGTCGTAGGCGCGCCAGGAGGACGCCCGGTGAGGAAGAGAGCCTCCGCCGGGCGTACAATGTGGCCCACACGGCCCTGCGGATCGCTATTTGCAGGGCCAAGAACGCCGCCTGGGATAGCTACCTGGCTATCCTGGATGGCGACCCCTGGGGGAGGCCGTACAGGACGGTAAGGGGAAGGTTCGCTGCGGCGGCCCCCTCGACGTCCTGTATGGACCCGGAACTGGTGCGAAGGATCGTGGGTACCCTTTTTCCGGACCCAGGACCCTTCGCACCACCCAGGATGAACTCCGGTTCCGCCCCGGAGGTGTGGGCCGCCGGCCCTCCCGTGTCGGATGCAGAGATCGACATGGTGAGGGGCCGGCTCCGGAGCCGTAACAAGGCTCCGGCGCCGGATGGGGCCCCTGCCAAGGTGATGGCGATCGCCTTGGGGCCACTGGGGGACCGGTACCGCGCGATGCTGGATGCGTGCATCGCGTCGGGACGCTTTCCCAGGCGCTGGAGAGTGGGGCGGCTCTGCCTGCTCCGTAAAGAGGGCCGCCCGGCGGACTCTCCAGCGGGCTACCGGCCAGTGGTGCTGCTCGATGAGTCCGGGAAGGTTTTTGAGAAGATTCTAGCCTCCCGGATCATCGAGCACATCGAGGGCACGGGACCCGACTTGGCGGAGTGCCAGTACGGGTTCCGAACCGGCCGGTCCACAGTAGACGCGGTTGGCCACCTCAAAAGGTGGACTGAAGTGGCCACGTCGAGGGGGGAGGTGGTAGTCGCGGTGTCGCTAGACATCGCGAACGCATTCAACACCATCCCCCACGAATGCATAGAGGCGGCGCTCGAATATCATCGAGTGCCCCTCTACCTCCGCGCCGTCGTGCAGGACTACCTTAGGGATAGGGTGGTACTGTGCGAGGGCGCGGAGGGCCGCGTCCACTCGTGGAGAGTGGCGGCAGGTGTGCCCCAGGGTTCCGTACTGGGCCCTCTGCTATGGAATCTGGGGTACAACTGGGTCCTGCGCGGTTCGCTCTTGCCGCGGATGGATGTCGTCTGCTTTGCGGACGACACGCTAGTCGCGGCAAGAGCGAAGGAATGGGAGGACGCAGTCCACCTTGCGTCGGTCGGCACCTCAATGGTCGTCCGGCGCATCGCCCTCCTGGGGCTGAAGGTGGCTCTTGATAAAACGAGAGCCATGGCCTTCCATGCCCCTAGACGCAGAACCCCATCGGGGCTCCGTGTCCGAGTTGAGGGGGTCCGAGTTCCCGTCGAGGTACACATGAAGTATCTCGGCCTGATCTTGGATCCCCGGTGGAGCTTCGAGGAGCATTTCAGGCTCCTCGCTCCCCGGCTGTGCGCCGCCGCAGCCGGGCTCGGTCGCCTCCTCCCCAACGTGGGAGGCCCAAAGGCGTTGTGCCGTCGTCTGTATCATGGAGTGATACGGTCGGTGGCACTATATGGAGCCCCGGTGTGGGCCGAATGCCTCACACCCCGCACGCGAGCCCTCTTGCGCAGGCCGCAGAGGGTCATCGCGAACCGTGCCGTGCGGGCCTACCGCACGGTCAGCCACGGGGCTACCTGCGTACTCGCAGGTACGCTCCCGTGGGATGTCGATGCCCTGGTTCTGGCCCAGGTGTATCGACATCGGGTCGCGATGCGCGTGCGGGGTGATCGTCCCGCTCTCGAGGACATAGAGCGGGTACGTGCACAGGCGAAGAGGGAGGCTCTTCGCCTGTGGGGAGAGGCATTGGCCAACCCAGCCGCTGGCCACCGGACGATCGAGGCGATTCGTCCGGTGTTGGAGGAGTGGGTAGGGCGCCAGCGGGGCAGCCTTACTTTCCGTTTGGTGCAGGTCTTGACCGGACATGGTTGTTTCGGTCACTACCTGCACCGTGTCGCCCGTCGGGAGGAGTCACTGCGGTGTCACCACTGCGACTCCCCCGACGATACGGCTGAGCATACGCTGATCGTGTGCCCGGCCTGGCGAGATGAGCGCCACACATTATGTGCGGCGCTCGGCGGAGGAGACCTTACATTGCCAAGCATGGTTAGAGCCATGCTTGGTAATGAAAGGGCCTGGAAGGCTGCCGCCTCCTTCTGCGAATCTGTGATGGCGCAGAAGGAGGCAGCGGAGAGGGAGCGGGAGGAGGATCCTCTAGCCGCTCCCCTCCGGCGTAGACGGGTGGGTCGGAGAAGGCTGGCGGCTGCGACTGCTGGTCTTCGCCGGCCCTAAGGTGGTCTGGTCCAGCGCGGCTTGGCCGCCGCGCTCCCCTGGTGCCAGTCGGCACAATCCACCCCGTCTGGGGATTGCCTAGTACCCTAGCGCAATCCCCCTGAGGCGCGTCGCCCGGTCCACTGTTGGACCGGGCCGGCCCGGAGGGGTTTTGGTGAAATGGCGCACACTATGTGTGCCGATCCCAAAACGCCCCCAATAAGGGCTTAGGAGGGTACCGGTGGGTTTTAGCGGAGTAGGACCGGCGCTGTTCCGCGCCGGTGAGTCCCGCACACGCCGTACGCCCAGCCAGCGTACGGTATGGTCCGTAAATGGATTTCCCATCGTCACAAAAAAAAAAAAAAAAAAAAAGGCTGATGATGATGATGATGATGACGGCCTTAAAGATTATAACAATAAAAACTAATTTCAAAAAATAGTCAGATAGTAATTAGACATTAAGCGTTATATAGAAAATCCCGAAACAATATATCACTACCGCTTTCAAAAATTGTGGCCAATTTTGAACCTTTTTTTACTTAATAATCATGCAGAGATTTGATGTTGTCGGGTGTAGGACAAATATTCTTTTTATTTAATAAGAATTCCAATTATAAATAGAATTATCAACCGTTACGAGATACACATTATATAGGTACTAACATGACAAGTTATACTCTTTATTTCAATAAAAAATAAATCAAATTAACAAAAATACAATACATAGTTTGCAAGGGCGAACTTATCTCTAAAATATTTCTCTTCCTGTCCACCCATGAATATCAGAATAAACTTAAGCTGTAGTTACGGTGTAGGTGGCTAAAAAATGTAAATAAATTAAACAACTCTTTTCACACCAAAACGACATTTTTCAAGTGCCTTCACGGCATAAATTGGAATATCTGTCTTTTTTTTATATGACATATATCTTACTCCAATGTTATCCTGCGATGAAGAATGATTTGAGTGATGCTTATTTATAAGGACCTTAATCACAATAAATTTAAGACACAGAACTCACATACGCAGGTGAATCGCTTCCACATTCCTCACATAAAATATTCCACATTACCCCTTCTTCCGCAAAAATGCAACAAACGATTTCACAAATCTACAATTCAAAAGACAAAATGTAAGTTTCTGTGAGGCATTTGAAGGGGACAATTTGCACCCTCCTAACTCAAAGAATGTTTGATCCTTGCTCTGTTGATGTGTAAGTTTCGTGGAGAATGTATACTCTTCGAAGTCCGTACTTAGCGGCTCAGGATTTGTGAAGACAAAATTTGAGTCATAATTACTGTTGTATTTTAAGACTTATGACGTTAGGTTTGAAGATAATTTTAACCCTCCGTGTACCAGGTGACTAAAAGTCACGTCCCGTACTAGGTAGGGTTTGAAATACCCCAAAATTTATAAAAAAAAATGCAGATATAATGCTCCGATTTCGAGTGCTACGAGTATAATACAGAATTTACAGTACTAATAACTCCCTTCAGGCTGGAACCGTGGACCTCTGGATTTCGGTTTGAAGAAATTTATTTCTCATACAAACATAATTTGTTCATTTGCAATGCTACTAAAATGAAACCTTTTTTTTCCTCTGGATTTAATTCCGGTATGTGAACATACACAGGCAAAAGAAGAAGAGGCCGTCCAAGTAATAGATGGATCGACGAAATAATAGCAATAGTAAGAAAAGAATGGAGAAGGAAAGACAAGAATAGGGAAACATGGAGTAAGCTGGAGGAGGCCTATACCCTAGAGTGGAGCTCCAAGAATAAAGTGAAATTAATATACATAGATTTAAGAATATAGTTAGATCATGGAATAATTTTTGTGTTTACTAACGCGTAAATATTTTTAATATTAGAAAAAATACACTGAAAAAAATCGACCTGCCCCACGCGGGAATCAAACCCTAATCTTGCGCAATCCAGGCGGCAGCGAATAGTTAGACATTTGTTCTATTATATAAGTGAGCAAAGTAATTTTTTGCTGCGATTGCCAACTTTGAATCACCAACCAGCGAAATAGTCTAAGAATATTGATAAATATCTATCTAATATTGATCAAAAATAGACTACTGATCGCAGTGAACGATGTTAGGCACGAGACCAAAAAAAATTGCTCTCGTGTGAAACATAAAACTTTTCACCACACCAGCGAAAAAATTTTTTTAGGTAAAAAAAAACAATTCAAAACTTAAATACATGTTTATTATCTTAAAAATAATTATTTAAAATCAAAAGTAGGATTACTACAATTACTTAGATTGAAAGTTACAGTCTTGTTCGGAGCTCGCAACAAAAAGCGTTTTTGCTTCGAGATTTTACGAAGCAACAAAAATGCAAACATATTTTACAGGTTTTTTGGAATAAAAAAATAGTATATAATAAACAGGCTTATTATTGTTTTTAAACCGAAATCATATCGTAATGAAATCCAGATCTCCCGGGTTCGATTACCAGAGGAATACATCAGTACAGGTTTGTGCTTCAAAGAAGCCCTTGTTTTAATTGCGCCTGGCTGGCAAAGTCTGCTGCCATAATATGATAAAACCATTATTATATTCTGTGATAAGAGAGCTGCTAGTCCCTGTGTGGTTCACTGAAGATTTAGTAAAAGCGCACGAAATTGGCTGCAAGCTACGAACACACGGAATTTGGGAGTAAAATCTGACCAAAATTTATGCATTTAAAATTGTAAGTTATTCATATTCACATAATTATTTATTGACTGTAATGATGGTTTGAAATCATTACGAAATTGTAAGCTGTGGAGTTTCTTTCGCCATTTCTTCTCCATCTCAGCATAATAAAATATATTTAAGTAAATTAATTATTTCGTCCCGAAATGATAGAAGGGCTTTTAACGATTTAAAAGTACTTAGCAAAGTCTTTTTAAATATAGAAGTTTTTCATTTCATTTTCTTTTCATTTCATCGTGGAAACATGCATCTACAGCTGCACAAAACCAGAAAGCCTGAAAAACTTACCGTCGAACCCTCTGGCGGGGAATTATAGGAAATAGATAAAAATAGGAAGAAAAAACGCAACTCTACCTTAGGTGGTATTTAAGTGGCGGTGTTCTGGTGGAGGTTAATATTCTATACTAGCAATCTCCCGCGGGTTTGCTCACGTTAATGTCAGTTATCGCGCCAAAAACTATCCTATGTCCTTCTGAGGATCTCTAAATATCTCCATACCAAATTTCGCCAAAGTCGGTCCAGTAGTTTCGGAACCTGTTCAATACAAACAAACAATCAAACCTTTCCTGTTTATAATATTAGTATAAATTTGAGCGTCTTATCAGCCGAGCCTATAAAAATTATGAATTTATCTAGAGAGATTTGCTAGAAATTTACTGACCCAAAAATCTATAAGTCAATTATAAAATGGAATACGCAAGGCTGACTTCATTTATTTCTATAGAAAATCACATCGTGAAGCAGTCACAGCCGCGTGGGAAACCAGTTTTAATGTAACAATAATGAAACCACATTGCCACTTGCTATTTTGGCTACAATATTCTGGAATGCTCACTGTTGAATAAAGGTCTTTGTTCATTTCAGCGGACAAAGCCAAAAAGGAGTTCCGCCGAAACATTAAGGTTGATTTTTGAAAATCTAGACATTATTTCAAACAAAGCTGTATCCAATATAAACTAGGTATTGTCTTCCTCTTCAATGCACCTGAGAGTCCGGACGCGCCAGTAAGGAGCTTAAGTCCTATTATTTAAGGATTTACCCCATTGTATTTCATTTTAGAGTGAGGTGAAAATTTACAGTTTCATTTTTCAACTGAAACGTGGACGTTGGCAGATATGAATTGGAAGATTATAGGTAGCGAACACTTTTAAAAATATAAAGTGGCTTCTTGTTAGCGTGTTGGGAGTCAGTAGCTTTACTTTTTCAAGAATTATTCTTTTAAAAACTCATGAAATTACGAGTGGGCACTGGACTACTCTTAATTATTACTCTTACTTATGGGAAACGTGATTTGTGATTCTTTACAATGGAAGCGCTAATTACGTTTCTCATACAAATTGGGCTCAAAATAGTTACGATTTACCTAAAAAATTTTCATTAAGGAGCACCGCACATCGCACGCGGTGCGGCGCGCGGTAGTACTAACGTCAACACGAAGTGTCAGCAAACCGATATACCGCGCCGCACCACGTCTCTGCAAAGCAACGCACATCGGACATGGCGTGTACATTGTGCGTTGTTCCTAAAGGGTACAGAATTCGCCGAAACAAAAAAGTCATTTGAAATTATGGTAGCTGAGATATTCTGCACTCCCATAAATTTCAGTTTTTTTCCTCACGTAAAAAGAAAATGTCATATTATCCCGTAAGTAGCCATTATTACTATCCAAAATTAAGTAAGTAGCCAGCAGCCTGCTGTCTACATTTATACATAGCAGGCTGCTTGCTACTTTACTTACAAAGGGTATCCTACAAATATTATTAACGCGAAAGTTTGTAAAGATGTATGTTTGTTACTCTTTCACTCAAAAACTACTAGATGGATTTTAATGAAATTACAGTAATATAGCTCATATACCTATCAGAATAGCATAGGCTATAAAGTTTATCTAATCCTGCGCATACGCAGTCATGAGCAGTATGCAATACACCCTTCCATTTGTGATGAGATAAGGAAATCATATACATATTTAAGAATACAGCAAGTAATACTGCCTCAGCAGGACCCAAATCCGCTGCCTCACAGGTGCTCTCACTGGCCACTTTGCCACTAAACGACACCTGTGCACAACAGGCAAAGCTGAAGACCCCATTTGTAGAATGTGTGGTGAGGAGGAAGAAAGCATGGAGCACATACTATGTGACTGCCATGCACTAGCCAATAGGCGACTAAGGGTCCTGGGTCTAGGTTACCCTAAACCAGAGGTCCTTATAGACTTTATTCCCGCCAACATGGTAAAACTCATACAAAATGTTTTCGATGTTGGCGGGGATGGGTCATAAGGAAAGGGGAAGCACAAAAGATCATCAAAAGACAGCATCAGCCCCTTACATAAGAATAAGAATATAAGAATACTGCCTATACCTATGACATTACTAGTTATTGAAAATTAACTTACTTACCTAAATAAACATTCGCTTAAAACATTTCTTAGAATTTTATTTCCTACTTTCAGTTTCGTTTAGAAGTTTAAACGAATATTGGAAATACTCTTTTCCACTTTGCTACCTAAGCGATTTGGTTCACAGATTAGGGCATTACTCTTGACTGGTACGCAACTTATTAGTAAGTATTTAAAAGCTTTCAAACTTTGTTAGGAGAAAATACGAAAATGATTTAAGTCAAATGGCCGGGAAATTCCCGGCCGTCATAACTGGGTGATGATTTGTGATTACAGAGGACGGGACACTTTGCTCTTAAAAACTTAATTTTCCTAAGAAGGTTTGAGCGTGGCACAGGACGAGGAAGTTATGGATGCGGTATTCTGGTTTGGTAAAATTTCCAAAGGTTAAATAAAACACACTGTACCGCAATAAAAAGGAAGTAACAAAAACCTTAAAAGCTTCCAAATTATTGGAACTAGCTTTATGAAATAAAGCCTATAGACAGTTTAGTCCTTTAATTGAATTGTATTGAATAATACTAGAAAAATGCACTGAAAAAAATCGACTTGCCTCAGGCGATTGTATTGAATAAGTTGCGTAATGAAATCAATTAATAAATATTAAATGAAATATTCTTATGACTGTACTACTTGCACAACAAATCATTATGAAAACATTTCACATTTGTAAATTTTAGTGTATTAAGAAATCTTGAAAATAGGTCTTACCAAGGTGGGTCGGAACTTCAACTTCAGCTAATGTCTGTCACAGTTTAACCCACCTGCCGCAGTCAAAAGCTTTCTCGTTGTCGACAAAACATATATACACTAGGGTGTTAAATTCGTAGCACTTTTCTATTATAATCCTAAGGTTTAGACTTTACTCGCGAGTACCTCTGCCCTTTAACGAAACCAATTTGTACTTGCGGTATAATCTTAACCAGGCATTGATAATGTGCAAGAGAATTTTACTGGCGTGTGAGATTAGGGCTATCGTGTAATTGTTGCCGCGTACTGAAGCTTTTTGTGAAGGGGGAGAATAGAAGAATGTATCCAGTCTGAGGGCCATTTCCCAGTTTTTCACGCTGCACACACACACACACACACACAAACAACATACACACATATGGAAGGAACCAGCTCCTGAACCAAAGGAGTTAGAGCTACCCTGATTTTGTACTAGTGTCAATACACATTTTTTCATTTTCATTACTTATAAAAAACCTTGTACGAAATGGTATAATAAGCCCGTTTATAACGATCGAGTACATATACTACATACCGCATCAATTTTTTTCAGCTCCCCAAAAACTGTCAGTAAGTATTCAATGAAGCGATTTGACGGAGGGTCTTACAGAAAATTGTGGCAGCCTCCATCTGACGGCTTTAACTCCACTCCCTTTCAAGTTAAAGGGTGCTAAGTAAAGGGTTGTATGTGCCCGAAGTTATATCTGCTCAAGCCTGAAACGAACTTTGATGTCAGGAATATAGTTGGCAAATAAGTGATGTCAGCTGGTTGATAAAATTACATGTACGTTCTGAATAGTGCCGTTTATGGGGGTGAGAACTTGTTAGATAATGTTGAAGGGGTAGACGTATAAATAAAAATCTAAATACTTTTATTTTTTTGTTCATTTTTCGATTTTATGCGGCTCAATTTGTAGTATTGTATATATATCTTATGCTTCGATACAACACAATTATTTATGTATAAGCGTTTCTTTGTATGTGTAAATGTGTCTTATAAAAAACAAATTATCTCTTCGGCCTGGTGTCCGACCCTCTGGCTAAAGGTTTGCGTCTCCTCGCGTCGCGCGTCTTTACTCTCTTGTCCCCACCAGTGTTATTTCACTTATCATAGAAAGGAAAGATTTGTATGTATGTTTGTACTGACTATGCTCAAAGACCTGGACCTTGACTGGACTAATATTAAAAGTTCTTACAATACTTTTTAACACGCTGATATAAGCTTCACCTATATGTTTTCATGTAACCGTTTGTATGTATCCGACTCCTTTGTACGCAATTTTGACCCACTTTAAATGGTCAGATTTCATTTAAACTTTATAGACTTATCGAAGACCGATGACATTACAATAATTTGATAAAAATATCCCATTATCCTGATTAGAATCGACAGAACTAATAAATTAAACATTTGGAATGTTAGTTCAGTTAGACGTCACAAGATGGCGTTGTCATTGTTATGTTAGCGGTGTTAAGAGTTTTTTTTAATAGTAGGTAGGTATAATTATTATTGAGAGAAAAGCATGGGGTGCTCAATTTAATTTTCGCTTTTACGCTTTTCTTTAAATACAAATTATAGCTTTCGTTCATCATTTAGTTTCTTTATGTACGAAAGAGTTATTTTTCACTTTTTAGTCCACTTTAACAGAAAAGCGTGTTTTTTTAGTTTTTTTTTTTTTACTATTTTTACTAAGTAAAATAGGCTATCATTATAACTACCTTTATAATTCGAGCCACTGCTGGAACATAAGGCCTCTCCTTGTCATCGAAGGAGGTTTAGGTGGTAGTCTACCACGCTTGCCCAATGCGGATTGGAGGACTGAGTGTAAGGTGATCAACCCCTTTGTTGATCCATTAGTCGTCTTCTACGACACCCATTGGAGGATATGGTGTGATGGTATTCTACTGTGCCAGCATCACATGGCTCCATCAATAGGCTATATTTTACTATAAAATAATAATTAAGCGCGATTAAATAATTAATCAAAGTTACACTAATATTATAAAGAGGAAAGATTTGTATGTTTGTAACGAATAAACTCAAAACTACTGGACTGATTTCAAAAATATTTCACCATTGGCTATATTTGTAAAAAAAAAACGCCACGCGGTCGAAGTCACGGGCGGAGCATTGGTTAAATAATAAATTCATTCATCCCTACTCCTTTTTTGTTTCTCTCCTTGGCTCCGCAACCTTCCGCTAGGCGACAACTCCGACTATAGTAAATTCGATGGCAGCAAAGTAGATACACATACACATATAGGTAGACATCTACATTTTATCGAAAATATTTTTTTTTTAGAAAATTGGCTTATAATCATTCCTATCTACAACTATGCATGATTTTTTTCCAAATTTCTAAATTATAACAAATATTTAGCACGTCAATCTACACTCTTTTTTAAAAAAACATCGCAGCAGAAACGGACATTATTTTGTTGTCCGTAATTATTTCGTATTTTTCACTGGTGATTGAAACGTCAACAAAGACGTCAGTCCCTTTTTCGTGTATTTTATAGAGAGATATTTTTTAGAGAGATATTTTAAAGTAGAGATTAATATGTGTAGTTTAACTGCTTAGATTTTCTTTAAGTATCGTTAAAAGTATTACTGGTTATTATTAGCATGCCTTATAAGACGTTTTACATTAAAATGACACTTTTTAAATCATGATGTAAAAACAGATATGTGGCAGTTATCTCCTTCTACGTCAAAGTTTGTTCAGAGTAAAAAAATACATCTACATTATTTCAGCAACAATGAATAAATAATGTTATTTTATTGTTGCATTCAAAGTTTCATGTCAATCGGTCCATAACTTTCAAAATTATCACTGTTTTTCACTGAATGTGCTCTCCTGTAAAATTGCAATTTCGTAGATGTCTTTTTCTACTTTGCTGCCATACTATGACGCGACATGTGTTTGTATGGCTATATACATTACGATGACGCACGGCATGATAAGGCATGTAACAAGTACAACATTGATTCAATTACGTGCGTCAAAGCAACGTCATGTGAATGGCAAACAAAAATATATGAAAGCGAGTCAACGATGAATCAGCAAAAAGTGCTCTTTTATTCAATATTAATTATTGTACCACTAAATTAGTCAAACAGTTTATATTTCTGCACATGTATATGTTACAGTTAAAACCAGTTTTTAGTTAAAACGCGTTTTATCTAGTTAAAACTAGTTCATACTAAATGCCTTTGTTACAACTAGAATTCCAATCCAAGCGGAGTGCACTGTTTTTGGGAGAGTCTAATATTTTAGGAACCTGCATGGCTGAGTGATGGGTACGTTGGGGTTTTTTATGACCAGCGGATTGCATTGTTTTTTGGGAATCAGTGTCAGTGTTTATTTATTTATTAAGAAACTCAACAGATTTATTACAATTTATTGGCTAGACTAGCTTTTGCCCGCGACTTCGTCCGCGTGGAATAATTACTTTAGGCAGCATTTTTTTTGTGTAGGTACTTATTATGCAAAAAACACACATACAAACTGCAGTGCACTACAGTAAATGGCATTTTTACAATCTACCATTTATGTTTTTCCATACTTTGCTACTTACACGCAACCTTTCATCCCCACATGGGTCAATATTTCAAAAACGCTAGAACAATATTTGCGTTTCATGGTTTTATCTTCGGTAATGAGGAATCGCATAAAAATTTTCATCTCATATTTCAACCCCTTCATTCCCTTTTTCACAAAAATGGTAAGTAGCTTTTATTCTATTTCGAGGTTTCGTCTATTTTTGTACCAAATTTCAATAAATTCGGTTCAGGTGTTAGGCGTGAAAGCGATTAAGCTAAAAAGTCACGTCCACCATCTTGGATCTCAAAATGGATGCTGTATTCTGAACCCTGACTCCGAATACAGCATCCATTTTGAGACCTCCGAAAACTACAAAACTGATAACCATATCAAGTTTAAAATTCGCGTCCGCCATCTTGGATATCAAAATGAAACCCTGTAAACCACGAAAATGATATCCATATTAATAATAAGTTAAGTAGCGTCCACCATCTTGTACGTCACCGCGTATTTGGAATCACGACCCCCGAAAACTACGAAATTGATACCCAAATCGCTTTTATGTTAAAAAGTCCCATCTGCCATCTTGGACCTCGACGTAGATGATAAAAAGTCCCATCTGCCATCTTGGATCTCGACGTAGATGATGTATTTGGAATCAGGACCCCCGAAAACCTCGAAAATTATACCGATATTCCTATTAAGTTAAAAAGTCACGTTTGCCATCTTGGATCTCAAAATCGATGTTTTATTCGGAGTCAGAACCCCCAAAAATCTCGGAAATGATACCCATATCTATTTTACATTAAATAGTCGCAACCGTCATCTTGGATCTCAAAATGGATGTTGAATTCGGAATCGGGACCCCCGAAAACCACGAAAATGACACCCATATTGACATTTTGTCAAAAAGTCGCGTTCGCCATCTTGGATCTCGAAATAGATGTTTTATTCGTAATTTGGACCCCCAAAAACCACGAAAACGATACCCATATTGACATTATGTTAGAAATTCGCGTCCGCCATCTTGGATCTCAAAATGGATGGTGTATTAGGAATCGGGACCCCAGAAAACCACAAAAATGACATCCATATCGATTTTATATTAAAAAATCGCGACTGCCATCTTGGATCTTGAAATAGATGTCGTATTCGGAATCGGGACCCACAAAAACCACGAAAATGATACCCATATTGATATTTCGTCAAAAAGTCGCGTCCGCCATCTTGGATCTCGAAATAGATGTTTTATTCGTAATCCGGACCCCTAAAAACTACGAAAACGATACTCATATTGGCATTTTGTCAAAAAGTCGCGTCCGCCATCTTGGATCTAATCGGGACCTCCGAAAACCACAAAAGTGATACCCATATCGATATTATATTAAAAAGTCACAACCGTCATCTTGGATTGGATCTTTATTTCTTATCAAGTGTCTAAATTCAAAGTTTCATGGTTTTATCTTTAACCATGACGAACTTCCATACAAATTTTCATCCCCAATTTCATCCCCACACGGGTCAAATTTTCAAAAACCTTAGAACAAATATTTCTTTTTGTCTTATTAAGTGCTTAAATTCAAAGTTTCATGGTTCTATCTTCAAAAATGACGAACTTCCATACAAACTTTCATCCCCTATTTCAACCCATACAACCTTTTTTTCGCGATAAAAAGTAGCCAATGTCCTTCCCCGAGATCTAATCTATATTTGTACCAATTTTCATCAAAATCGGTTCAGTGGTTTAGACGTGAAAGCTTAACAGACAGACAGACAGACAGAAAGACAGACAGACAGACAGAGTTACTTTCGCATTTATAATATTAGTAAGGAGTAAGGATTACAAAGACCAACACTTAAGCCAATTACAGAGTTTCATAGCATGCTTATAAAATATGGTGTCATTTATCCTGTTTGTACTAATCAATAATGTTACATCTTTCCATAGGTGACAACACACACATATCTGATATTGAACATAAATAAATATATAAGAATAAACAATAAATATATATGATATAAATATACTGTAAATATTAAAATGCTATAAGTACATATATTATAAATATAAATATATAAGTATATGAATATAAATAATTAATATAAATTTCGTTATCATTAAGGCATTTGTATTTTCCCGCCAACATGCACCATTTATTGGAGAATATTCTCAATCTTCTATCTAATTCTCAACCAATGGATGAGCATTGTTTGCAATGCTTTCACGTCTAGGCCAAGTACACGCCGTGCGCCACGCCATCTGGTAAAGAAGCCGAAAACTAACTTGACATTGACACACTGTTACTTTAAAAATTCGCGTGTGTAGCAGTGAAAAAAGACTTCGCAAAAACCGACGGTCGCGCTAATCTTGAAATTATCGTTTTACAAGCATAAAGTTAAACTTGGACTGATACCATCAGATTCTGTATGTTTGTAGTCGTCGTAGATATATAAACTTTCAATCAAGATATTGGCGAGTATTTGCTGCCGTTGCACGCTGTCGGCAGATGACCGGCAGTTATATTGGATTCAAGATGTATCTTTGGTTGTATTTAAGTATTAATGCTTTCCAGATGTTCTAACACAAAACTTTTATTTCACTCGTGTGTTGCCCCAATTATGTATAGGAATTTGCAATAACCAACAGCCAGTTTAAAGTATACAGCCTATTTTCAATTCCCAACAATTTGTTCTATTACTAGTTTTAATTAAGGTTCGATGTTAGAACTAGTTTTAACTAGGGAAAATACGTTTTAACAAATGCGGTTAGTAAAACTATTTTTAACTAGTGAAAACGCGTTTTAACTAAAAACGGGTTTAAACTGTAACATATTATAATGAAGTTTAATTATGCCAAAAGCCACACTCCTTCGTGCACGCAATGTGCTTAGAAAGGAGCACTTACCTAACTACAAAGATTATTTCTTTAAAATCGTATATAGATATGTTAAAAGGATTAAATTTTATTTATTCTCAAAACTATAACATACTGTAAAAGCTCCAGTAGTAGTATGATCCACCAGTATCCTTAAGACTTTCCAGATGTTTTTTTTTTGTGATGAACACGAACTATTGTTTACGAGTCACGTGGCTTTATCCACATCTGGCAGTATGGGCCATGCAGAGCTTTTTTTTTAAACTATATTGATGACAAACAAGCTGGCGGCCTGGTAGTAAGTGGATACCGTCGTCTATAAGCACTTGCAATAACAAGGAAAAAATCACTTGGTCTTGCAGGTGCGTTGTCATCCTGAGGTCTAAGATGAAATGCCTTCCATACCCGGTAATAACACTGGCTACTTTTACATTCAATCCGAAACACAGCAAACTGTTTCACGGCTTAAATAGGAAAGACGGTGGTACCTACCCATACGACTCTACATACGGGCCTACCACCTCCAAATAGTGGCAGATTGTCAGCCTGTCACCAACATAAAAGGGACACCAAACCCAAAAAGTAGCAATCCCTCAGTAAACAAACAAACAAACAAACGCCAAAGCAGCAACAAAATGTCATCAACCAGGGACAGATGTTACACACAAAATCATCTCAACAGTCCGGGTAAATTATGTTGGATTTATGTACGTCCAAACTTCAGATGAGTAAGCTATAAAATGACACGAAAAAAAAATCAGAAATAAATGTATCACATGCCAAATAATTAAATTAACCACAATAATTCATACCAAGCCGTAATTAATTAGCAAACAGCATTTTCTTTCCTAACAATGGTTATCAATATCACTCAATAACCAATAACAACAAATTAAAACAGCAGCAAACTCGCCAAGCTAACCTAAGTTTGTGACCGATCTCGTTAAAACCCAATTCGTTTGACAATATCTTAGCGCCGGTTCGGAACAGTATTGAGGTCCTCAAATTAATTTTAGCAAGGATGCGGCCGCCTCCAGATGCGGTCACGGCGGTTTACTCCGATTGTAACTTAGATTTCTCACTTTGGGAATAAGTTGTGTAATCGATAGGTCTGTGTCCGTGACCAAGTTACTTTGTAAATTATATCAAAGTAAAATTACGTTTGCGAGCAATGGTCAGATGATGTAAGAAATATTTACTTACATACAATATTAAAAAGGATTGAATGGAGCTTCAAATGACACTTGGTTACACCACAGATAATATAATACTATACAAGTGGTTACACATAAAGTCACATCTGACAGTTTGGGCCTGCGTCTATACAAGGAGCTCCACACATCGAACGCGGCGCGGCGCGGCTTAGTGCGGGGCGGTTGCCACCTGCACCGCGCCGCGTCGGTAGTACTAATGTCGACACGAAGCGCCAGCAAGCATTGCCGAAAAACCGCGCCGCACCACCTCTCTGCAGGACAACGCACATAGGACTCGGCGCGTTCAATGTGTGGACCTCCTAAAAGGAAGGCGTATAATAAATATTTTTGTGTTTGCACACATCAACTCTGTGTGCGTATTTTTTATTTTCTTGTAGGCATGGTAGTTATCGAGCTATAAAAAAAAAAATAAAAAAAAAATAAAAACTATAGAGCATTTAGTTGAGTAGGGGAACGGTTTTCGTGCGTCAGGGTTGCGGGGGTTTGTGCGGATGAACAACGCTTTCTTAGCTTTTCAAGATCGGACGTTCAAGTGGTAAGGCGAATGTATACCGATCAAATCGAAGACCTTCTGAAGAAGTACCAGGTCCTCAAAACCGCCGAGAATGTATGAGGACGTGAAGAGGAGATGAAGCGAAAGAAAACGTAAGGATCGTAGCAAGTGGAAAGAAAGCTGCCTACCCCTATGGGAAAAAGCGTGACTATGTATGTAATATATATAAAAGGGGTACCAAACCTATCAAAGTATTAAACCTTCAGTGAACCAACAACAAAAGATATAACACTCAATCAACTTAGCAGTCCGGAAAATGGCGTCTTAAAATTAAGAAAAACACACTAGACACTATTCATTACCATAGTAGTGCTATTGTACGATAAGGAACAAACATCTGCAAAGAGCAAGCTATAAAAACTAATACAAACAGAAGAAATTCACTAAATATCTTAGTTATAAGTTATTAAGGCCCGTATTACAGAATGACACTCAGAAATCAATCATGTCTTAAGAATCGTTTGTCACTTTCTATCAAACACAAAGTGATAGAGACGTACGACACTCAAGTCGACGTTCATTCTTGACACTCCTATAATACGTACCTAAGATTTCTTATGAGCATCTTTGTGTTAGCAAATTACTTGTCATAATCTTAAGAAAGTGCTGAATGTAAAAACAGTTTGAATTTCAACTCTGTTAAGAGCGTTTCATAATAACCATGTCAAGAAACCATGTGCTCTGAAATGAACACCAGGCACCAAGGGGTGGAAAACATAGGTACAACTTAACATGCTATAGTGAGAGAAAACCTACTTGCACAGACACAAATGTGTAGGTCGAATACAAATGGCGATTCAACCGCAGCGATCAATTATAAAACAGAATTGACACAGTGAAGGAAATA
This sequence comes from Elophila nymphaeata, assembly GCA_955850985.1. Classification (NCBI taxonomy): domain Eukaryota; kingdom Metazoa; phylum Arthropoda; class Insecta; order Lepidoptera; family Crambidae; genus Elophila; species Elophila nymphaeata. Next base: position 3,870,188 of record OY039066.1, read on the forward strand.
GTGAACAGTATGAAATACCAAATCACGTGGAATATCATTAAGTTTATGATCGGAACATAGAATTTTACGCGTGAGCTGTTATCACAAAAATTTACTGTAAGGTTAAACTATATCCAAAATCATTCTACATGTCATTTTTGTAAAAAAAACAATAATAACATTTTGGGGGGAACAAATGGAATATCCATTATCAGTAATGAGTAGAATCTAACTATACCATTTGAATATCCATTACCAGATTCTACTCATTACTCTCAGGAGATACCTGCTACCCTCAAGTCCTACGATCGTCAGAATACTGCCATCGTTGACGGGATCCTCAGGTTTTTGCGTCACGATGCGCGTGCTATGTCAACACCCTTTAAAAACCGGAATAAAGGAAAGAGTATTGAAAACTAAAACAAAATTCTATTACTAGCTCTTTAGTCTACTGACTGCACATTAACAATGGCAGCATAACGCACGCACTCGCTTCCGTTTCGCTTTTGTTTAATAATGTATTACAGCAATAATTTTAATCGGGCGCCGAAGTTGCGCGTTAATCGGCTCGTACATTCAATTTGTGCACAGAACCGGCGAAATGTGGAACGATCAATTTTGAGCAAAGACAGATGGGATCTTGTGGAACTCAAGATTGAGTATTGGCTTTGAGAATATTAAAAACGTATTAGCTGCATGCCTTGATGTATTCGGAGCGGCACAAGTCTTTTGATGGACTGAATTTTCTTTATATTCCATATTTTCTCCCCCTAACTCTACTCTTATTTTTATTTGGGTGTATGTTTTGATTGACATACTGCAGTGCTATGGCATTAGATTTTATAAATTTTATGGCCACCGCCAAAAAATATTGCCATGATATAAAAAACATATCGAATCCGGTTATGAGTATGGATACTAAACGAGACGCAAGCGCGACCCCTAGCGGAAGAACTGTTGGTCAGACAGAGTCGTGGCGTTAACTGCGCGCTCGACGGAGCTCAGTCTTGTTTGAGTCCTCGCTGAGTGAACACGTCTTCACTGAACTGTGCCGCGTTCATTCAGTGTCTAATTATGCTAGTTATTATGTGTTCTGTTAGTTAAAGTAAATCGAAGTCTCATCGTACGAACCCTTAATCTGCATTGTCTAGAGGATCGGACAAAAATCCTGAACAAACATAAGTGGGTCTAGATCTAGAGGTGCACTCCGATATATCTTTCCCTTCCACTCAACTCGAACACTTAGCTAGTTAAAAATAATAATAAGAAGCTTTCCCGATTTTCTTTTTCCCATAAAAACAAAAACTACCCACGTTTCCAGTGTCGTATAGCAAATCTTTTACCCAAGAGCAAGTTGAAAATCCTGAGAAGGCATCTCAGCCGGAAACTTCTGAGTAATCTGCTTAAAGTTCCCGACAATTAGTGGGCGAATAATTAAATTTAAATAATAATTAAGCTGGGCGCAGGTGCGGTCGCTCTCGTCTTTAGCGAGGCAAGTTCATACCGAGTAGTTACGATGCTCCGTAATAAGACGAAAAGATTCTTATCTTTGTCGTGTTTTCTTGTATTTTCTTCACTAAATCTACCTGCTAAGATTGTACATCTGAGCTGTATAAACATTCTCTCTTAGTTACCTATAGATTACGTAGTAGTACTGTAACGTGCAACGTACCATCGTCCCTATTACTGGCTGTATTTTTTAAAATAATCAACTAAATTCAAAATCATCATTCATCATGACATTTGGTTCATTTTCGCGCTATTTGACTCATTCCATTGCTGACCGTGTCCTAGAACACATTATTATTATCGTACCTATGGGTCCCGGTCTTGACCTCGGCTTGGGCCATAATATTACTATAATACGTACACAAAAATTATATCAAGGCACTAAAATTTGTAAGTACCTTTTGTTAAGCCTTCATTTTTATATTCTTGTGTATCAGTTTTAAGTGTTTTATTGTTTAGTTTTTACAGTGTGTTTTATATTATTTTCAGAGTGCCTTTTATATACCGTATAGATCCTGTTTATAACAACAAATAAAAATAGTGAATGATATGGTGTCGACACCAACACTGTCGGTATGGTCCACTAATAAAACACGACGTTACAGTACGAGTACTCGTATGGCCGATTTTAATATTTAATTCACAGTTACAGATCGCCCTACCAGAATTTCGTTGTTATGGCTCTATGCAGACAGAGCAACTTAAGTTGAAGTAACTATCAACTTTTTAATAGTTTCCGCTAAAGACGGCTAGTTACAGGAACAATAACACCCAGTGTACTGTTGCCGCGATACTAAATAAACTTTTCAAATCCATAATCAACAGACTAATGGACCACTTGACACAACTAGTACAAATTTCACAGTTGCTAGTTGAGTCAATTTGAAACTGATTCTGTCCTCGAGTGCAGCAACTGGAAACTGATATCGATCATGGGAACTCACAACTAGAGTTGCTATGTCGGCGCAGTTACTTTATTATAATTTTAACATAGTTGCCTGTTGCCGCAATACGGAGATCAAAGTTGCTCGGTCTGCATCTGCATATCGCCTAAGCGTCGGTTGTTATTTTTAGTAATTTAACAACAATTGCTAGGCAACCAAACATCAATAAGCTTACTTTGACTGGCGGCTGTAATATTGAAACCGGCCGTTGGTTGCTAGCTATTTGATCTCTTCACATACGTACTCAAACACAAACTCCTATTATTGTTATAGCATATCTAGAGCTACTTGAGGACCTGCATCATTATCATGGCAGCCTTTATAATTCGACCCTGTACTGGGAAATAAGGCCTCTCCTTGTCATCGAAAGGACGTTTGGCAATAGTCACGTCACATCACATCACGCTTGCCCAATGCGGATTGGTGAAAGGAGTATAAGGTGATCGATACCACTTTGCTGATCCTCTTGCTATCCTACTCTGTCAACATTACATGATTGTGATGCTACTTCTCTTGAAATAATATTTACCGTCATAAACAGTTTACCTTCATCTCCGTTTCCAATATAATTTGAAGCTGAAACTGATAAATAATGTGATCTAAGCACATACATACAATAAAAACAAGACGAATAAAAACACGGTATATTGTAGCATATCTTAGTAACTTAGCAAAACAAATTTAAGCAAAGTTTTTATGGTGCCATTAACATCAAAGAAAAATCTACTAAAAGAGTATTAACACAGTGTATAAAAAGACTGGCATCGAAAACATCATGACCTTTAACAAAAAAGAAAGAAATTTCAAAGTTTTCACATAACAATGATGGCACTGTTTAAAAAAAGAAGCCGATTTCGAAATACGCGCGCTCTCTTCCCCAATATTGCCTATGTCAGCCAAAAAAGCGGGTAATGCAATATGGCGCACAGCGTTTATTTTATTTTTATTGCGCCAAATCCTCCTTGAAGCCTCCCGGCTTGTCGCCTCGCAGTTTGTTCAGGGGTTTGAAACGTGTTTATTTTTTTCAACAAATCACGAGTGTGTTTTGGTTGGGAAAGATTTTAGCAAAGTCGATTTGATTTAGCAATCGATCATTTGTGTGCTGTCTATGAGAGGCGTAATTGATTAGATATATTAAAATACGATAATCTTTATATTTAAGCACTACTATTTATCACAAATCACATCGTAATCAGTGCAAGCTTATACCATCATGTTTACTTAGTTAAACTTTTTATCTAAATAATATAAATAAATCGTTTGTATTTATTTATTTATGTAATTATTTATATGTATTTTATGTAGGTTATTATCTTATTTACATATTGAAAGTTATTTTGTGCATTGTTTATTACCGTTTTTTTGCATCTGCGTCGCCTACCGTATTCATTTTATTACAAATATGCATGGGTTGATTGGAAGAGACCTCTTTAAGAGATAAGTCCGCCATTGCAAACTTTGTAATTGACAACTTATCCTATATATTTTTAAATGCAATAAAGAGTATTATGTATATAAAATCTCGATATTAGAAAAACATATACTGAAAAAAATCGACCTGCCCCAGGCGGGAATCGTAACCGGCCGGATTGCGGAAGATGCTGGGTTCGGTTCCCGCCTAGGGCAGGTCGATTTTTATTCAGTGTATTATTTTAAATAATAAAAATATTTACGCGTTTGTAAACGCAAAATTTATTCCAACTCGTGTCATGATATTCGTCCACGCTATTCTCCGAAACCACTGAACCGATGTTAATTAAATTTTGTTTGATTATGTGTTGATTGGTGTAAATTACACTATAGGATAGATTTTATCTTGACCATTAGGCCTCACTTTTTTATTGTAATTTAATGTTTATGATAGGTCATTAGTATGGAATTGCCGTAGCAACAATTGGTGGTTGCAAGAATTACATTCTTGAATTCAAGATTGTTTTGAATAATTCTCGTATAATCTTCAAATGAGATAAAAAATATAATTATGATCTATTAATGAAGTTCCATCACGAACATACAGAAAACGAGAAAACTATTTGTTTTTTCATAACAAGATACTATTTTAAACCCCAACGCAAGAATAGGGGTTTAACAAGTTTGACATGTCTGTGTATCTGTGTGTCTGTCTGTGGCATTGTAGCTCCTACTTTTACTCCTACTCACTCCAATATTTTAATTATCTTTGCTGCGCCCTTGCAGGGCGTCACATGTATACTTACGTTATTTTTAAGATCGATGTACTCTGTACTGTAAATTACTGTGACATGCAAATAAAAATTCTATTCTATTCTATTCTACTTGAATGCGGTTTTTTAGTTAAAAGCTTTGTCAGCTTTCAAAATCGGGATGATCGAAATAGTTGTCAGCTATTAATTTATACCAGAGGTTACTTAAAATTTGATAATAGCTCTAATTTCGGAGCTATGTATTTTTTTTGGTAAGACTTATTTCAAGATATTTTCCTATTCTATTCTATTATTCATTAATGGTGTCGCGTCGCATTAAGCGTACGCATTTTGCCAATGTCAAGTGAAAATATAAGTAAAGTAACAAAAATTGTACGGTTGATTGAGGTTAAAAATGGAGTCTCTCAACATGTGTTTTTAGATCAAGAACTCAAGATAAAGTCCGATTTTTTATAATAAACTTAACTTACAAATTATTGGTTTTTATTACTCTGTGCTAAAATGTAGTGATATGTTCTCATACTGATTTGGTGTGTAAGTAGTTTAGTGTCACATACATTTTTTTTTTCAACATCGACGTAGGTACTTTTTTAAGGCGTAACGATCGTTCGAAAATCGGTAAAATTTTCATCTTACCACTTATAGGCCCCCAAAGGATCCAATATATAACTATAATAAGAATCCATTTATTCAAACATGAACCCTAAAATATCCATAGGATCAGCCACAGTGCCTCGTATATTGTAAAGACTATAAGCTGTTTGTTGGAATAAAAGTATTAAATATATTCATGATCCTTTTCTTCTTTGAGGCAATAAATTTGTTTTGGTATTGCTGTATTAATGTATTCTAACGAGCATTGTAGTAATAGACGTACGTAATCCCAAAAGCAGTTGAGTAGAATCTTTCGTAACATTGGGCTACGCATTTTTTTCTGCTATTTGGTTAAAGCCACATTTGGCATTATGGGCTAAGCAATGCCTGAAAATAGTGATAGGTTGGTCCGGGTGTAGCAAAGGGTGTGCAGGACTTAGGTTAGGTTAGGTTTCCGATGTAGTTTAGTATGGAACTGGAACTGGTTATAATGAAAAAAAAGTAAGTGTAGTATGGAACTGGGACTGGTTGTAATGAAAAAAAAAAAAAAAAATTCTAGCGCTTCGCCGGCCGCTGCCGCGGCACACTCGCTACGCTCGCTCGGTTCGCGCATGTAGGTCGCAAGTCTATCCTAACCTGCACCCTCTTTGCGACACCCTAACCGATAGGTTGCCAGTCCGTCGCCTAAATAAAGGTTACAAACCTTCAGTGAAGTAACATACAATAGCCAACAACCAGGACAGATGTTAAAAACCGTTGTTAGAAACCATTGATGGATATTGGGTGATGCTATTCTACTCTGCCGGCATCACGAATCCGTTTTCGTAAGTGGGAACTTGCTAAACCAGTCTAAAAGACAGTCTTCTGTTAGGTCGATGATCTCGAAATATTTGCTTCCAAATCGATTAAATAATCTGCCGTATACTCTCCCGTCTCTAATCCTTATTCTTTGCTTCGTTAGTCTAATTCGAATAATACCAAAATTGAAAGTAAATATTCATTCGATTTGGGCCTACGTAAATACTAGCCGCATCTCCATTATACGATAGATACCACGTCACGTCCACAATATCACAATATAAATGAGTGTAAAAGGTAAGATCATACGCGCAAGGCAAACGTTTATTTTATAAGCAGATATCTTGAAATTTAGTGGCAACATACCCCCACTTGCCGATCAACTCGACGCCGTCGTGGCGGAGTGGTCAGTGTTGCTGCCTACAGGTCAAGCGGTCCGGGTTCGAATCCTGGTAGCGGCAAATATTTGTGTGAAGAACACGAATATTTGTTTGCGAGTCATGGTTGTTTATATATTTATTAAGGTTTATTTATAAAAATATCTAAAATTATTATGTATATAAAAAATGTCATTCATTCATTCATACAAGTTCTTAATGATACTTACTTTGAGCTAGATAATTGGTGTGAGCGTGGAAATATATTAAGTAAAAATAACTGGTACTGAAGGATCCTGCTAGGTTTGAAGAAGATTTGTGCTGTGCTTTTCAATTGTGCGATATAGAAAAAAGTTGCAATTTTTGTTAAAGGACATTGAAATGGTAACCACGGTTTGTAAGTCATAAGGCAAGCCAGTACCCATGGTCTCAAAAAAAGAGAGGATGGGAGATACAAAGAAAGGGAGGAACAAACTTGCTATGATTCTTGTTCATTCTTCTCCTCAAGGTCTCCTGGTAGAGTTACTTTGCTTAGTTTACGAAAACACGCGCGCTTGTCAGGACAAGTCACTAGGCCTTCATTGCTACAACCAAGACCGCTGATTTCGTGAAATATAAGACCTTATTGATTCACATATCGGGAATTATGGCATCAATATGAATATCACTTAAAACAGAGCGACCGCGAGATTAATTTGTGACGCAATCGAATAACGAAGGACTTGAATAAATTCTTCGTGATACCACAGTCCTGTGTAGCTCGTAGCACAGAGTAGCTCATTTGGAAGAGTACTGCCCAAGTAAAATATTTTTAGTTGCATTGTTATTTCTTTCCCGTTGTCAATTTAATTTAGTATAATTGTCAAACATTCACTTTACAAAGAGTTAGGCTTCTGTGTCTTCGTAATTTGTGACAATAATAAACAATACAGCCCCGAACTTTTGCTGTCCTAAATTACCTAAGAAAATATATCGAAACAATAAATTCTACTGAAACTGCCCGAGTAATATATTTAGCTACGCTATAATAGAATCATTGTCTCTCCGTCTGTCGTTTCATTCACTAACAAATTCACCTTTGTTCGTACTTTCCAGACAGCGTTTGAGCCATCGGCACAGTGTTGCGTGGTACAAGTTTGTACATTGCGACGTATTTTCTATTGTTATTAAAGTTGTTTTCTTTAGAAGAAGTAGTTCTTCCTTTCTTGCTTTAGAATTTATTTACTTAGGCAGCCCGTCCTAAACAAAATACTCGAAGCAGTCAATAACACTACATTTTGTAGCAGATGAGTCCGATTTTCTATTTATCTGAAAGCTTTTTTTTCAGCTTTTGGCCGCAACTTGGCCTTCTTTTTACCTGACGAGAAGAAAAAGAGAAATACTTTACCCTCAGCTGATTCATCTCACCTGATAGCAAGAAGGCCAAGATCTCCGTTAAAATATTAGGAAAGAGGGAGATATACTGCTCCAAGAACGGCATTTTGAATTTGAGAAGCAATACTGCAACACTTTTCAGTCATGCGTGATAAATAATAATAATATATTTCTACGCTCATACCAATTAGCCAACGCAAATTAAGTATCATTAAGAACTTAAATGAAAATATCAACAAAATATGAAGAAAGCTAGATGCTGTTCGCCCACTGGAATTAGATCCACCAAGGAAAACCACAGATTATCATCTTCAGAATCCCATCGACGCTTCCACACATTCGCAGCATCATCAAAGGTAACATTAGGAACACTTTGAAGTGTTCTGACAGTTAATGATCAGATATCCAGTCCCTGGTTGTGGGTTCTCGGTGAAGTCCGCTTCCATATTCCGCTTTGTCATCACTTACCATCAGGAATGAAGCCCTTTTTTGTTTTGGATGGAAAATTCTGTTCACGTACTGTACCGCACTGTGGTACGAACGGAGGAGTGGGTGTTCACGGGAATACCCAGCATAAAACTGCAATGCAAACCATCGGTACCCTTAAACGTTCCCATAAAGGGCTGTGTGTATGCCTTTATGGGAACGTTTCGGGAACGGCGCACAGTGTACGTCTCAATGGTCTGCCTACCCTTTTTTTTCAGTTGACGGTGGTAAATCCATTTACGGACCATACCGCACGCTAGCTGGGCGCACGGCGTGTTTGGGACTCTCGGCGCGGAACAGCGCCGGTACTATCGACTAAAACCCCACCTTCCTAAGTCCTAATAGGAGCGCTCTGGGATCGGAACAATTTACGTGCGCCTTGTCACCAGAGCGTCCCCGGGCTAATACCATAGGGTACTACGGTAATCCCTAGACGGGGGGATCTCCGGTATGCACATGGGAAACCAATCCATGTGAAGGCCTCACCTTAGGGCTGAAGAAGACTGGTGGTCATTGCCAGAAAAAAACTCAAGTGTTGAGTTTTTTTTAAACCCAACCCGCTCCCGCTTACTCCTCCTCGTCAACATAGCCAGCCAACACGGCAAAGTTCATCAGTCTCTGACGGTAACGTCGTTACTGAACTCAATCAGGGACCATTGACGACACGACGTAAGCCCAATCCGATTATATCACATTATTCTCGCCTCGCGGCATTATCGGTCAAAGCGGTGTTTCCGTCTTCAAAATATGCACGTAAGCCAGGGTTGGGGATAAATCAATTATCGAATGCTGTGGAAATTTTGTGTGCGATCAATAGATATTACGATACACTTTCATGGTTATAATGTAGAAGGATAGGTTATTATAATAATAATAATAATAATAATAATCATTTATTTCGGATCATTTTTTTTTTTTACATCCATTATATATTGAATTTGCTTATATTTTTTACCACCGACGTAAAAAGTGGTGTGTTATAAGTTTGACCTGTCTGTGGAGTTGTAGCTCCTAAACGAATTAACCAATTTTGATGTGGGTTTTTTTTTGTTGGAAAGCTGACGAAGTTATGTCGGGGGTTCTTCTTCGTACGGGCAGTTTCCGCAACTCGACGGCTAGTGCGCCTATTTTGCGTCGGAGGGTGTGGGCCGGATCGCTCCAGCCATCCCAGCTCTACCAGGAAGTCGCCTAGCGCCTTGAGGTTGCCAAGCAACTCCTGCCCGCTCCTCGGTGACCCGAGGAAGCGAGCCCGGTATTTTGCCACTCCACTGCACTCCAGCAGGACGTGAGCGGCTGTTTCTTCCTCCGCTATGCAGGCTCTGCACAGTGGACTGTCTGTTACACCTATATTGAAAAGATGTTTGATAAGTTCCGAAATTGCGCCTGTGATTAGACGTAACTGGTATCTTTGTAGCTGTAGTAATTTCTTAGAGAACCTTGGGTTGATATGCGGTAGAAATAATCTCGCCTGTCGGCATGTCTCTAAGGTGTTCCAATATCGCTCCATCATGTTCTAGGTAGGAGTGTTCTATAATCCTACCTTTGAACCAGCGTGAGAGGGACCATGGGTTCTGGCCCTATCGGTGTTATCCCCAATCCCCTTCTAGCTAGCTTGTCAGCTGCGTCGTTACTCTTGCGCCGCTGTGTCCCTTTATCCAGTATAGGGTTAGTTTGTTCTCGATACCTGCCTTATTTAGGGCTTCGTGGCAGTGGTGTATTTATTTCAATGTCGGGGGTTACATAAAATTTTAATTTCTCTATTTTTTAATTTTTATTTAATGACATGCTTTTTGAAATGTTTCAAAAATAATTCAATATGTCTTGATGTTTTGGCATTCGATTTTTACGGCCGGCCGCCTGCCTGACACCAACCCTCCTTGGGAACGACTACTATCTTTCGGCAGCAGCTGGGACCACGAGCTTAACGTGTCTTCCGAAGCCTGGAAGAAAATCGAATTGCATTTCGGTCCCCATCCGAGAACCGACCACGCACTTGGAAGGTTAACTTTCGTGATCGTGACGCAGAGCGCAAAACCGCGGCGCCATTGACCTCTTTCACGGAGTACTAAACCATAGTCTTTGACCTCCTCCAATCAGATTATGCTACCAATATATTGCGCCCTTATCGAACACATACATATACAAAGATCTTTTAACCTAAAATATTTGCACACGATCTTGATAATGTACATTGATATTGTCGATGGTGTATCTATCATAATAAATAAATAAATAAACACTGAAGCCAAATACTGACTAAAAATAAATTGCAAACCTAAATTTTTTTAAAATCATTCGTCTTATTTCTCGATCTCAATTAAGTTAATTGATTTTATATTGTTTCAAATTTGTATCTAATCATTAACCTCCTTATTCATAAAAACAAGTGAACTTGTTAGAGATTTACAAATCATTTGTCTCTGTCACTCAGACACGAGATGAATGAGACAAAACACTTTTTAACAAGGTAATAACTAAATTAGGTTTATTGAGTGTTTATAAATAGGGCAGTAAGAAAACAACGAATTTATAAAGCAATGTGCAAATAGTTAATTTGAATCAATTTCCTCTTCTGTGAAAATGTTATGATAAAAGCTACAACCACGCTCATAATCCCAAAGGGGGTTGAGCAGGGCTTTAATATTTGGTTACACATAAAACCATAGCTGGCAGTATGGGACACGCAGGGACAAAAAACAGTGACAACTCAAGTAACTGCGTTATGAGCGTGATGATTTTGTGTATTACGCAAAAAAAAAAACATTTTGCCAATCTCGTTCGTAAAATACCTTACCATGTAATTAACATTTTGATCTCGCTGTACATTGTTGTCACAAACTGCAAACGCACGATTTGCCTTCGCAAACTAATAATGTAATCCCGGAGTACACATGTAACAATAACCTGGTGCTCCACCAGATTTGTCAACAGCCCCAGAGTTCATTACACAACGACCAGGGGGTCTGACCCCTCTTCACGTGGAAACATACGTCTGTATGTAACACATTTGCCCGCCAGTGGAAATAAATATTTTCCAACGAATAAACAATATTTTTATTTTTTTGTAGTCACTTATTGAAAATCCATCAATGGAAACTTATTTACTCTAGCAAGCCTGCCCCTATTAATTCTTTCTGTAACGTAAATAGAATTATAACAATAGATGTTTTTATTGTTATTATTCCATTCACGTATAACTTGTCGAGAACCTATTACAAGGAAAATAATTAAGATAGGTAATTGTGGGGTGCGGAGGATCGTAAAATAATATTTGATGTTTTGTTATAGGTAATTAAGAAATTATTTTTGAGAACTTGAGCAAGTTACTAGAAAATGTCCGTGTTTTGAACCTCTTAAAATTAAAAGTTTTATAATAATATAAGCGACAGACGTTGTACCGTTAAATAAAGAAGTGCTATCTGATCGAATTGTGAATATTTTTTTTAATCTCAATTTCGGATCCGCTTGAACACATACAAAATAATAAGTAATGATTGTAAACTTAATATATTTCAGGCGACATGCTGGCAACCTGTCACTGTTTTTATTCCCTTAATGGCCCATACTGCCAGACGTGGTTTTATTTAACCAAATGCTGCCTAAAACTCGGCACAATCCTTTAAGTATTATGACCGCGATGGTACTATGTCCTTTAATTAAATACAGGTATTTCGAATTTCCGAAGTGGCGTTTATTTCTCAACTATCAGCGGTGTGTTTCCACTTCCAGCCCTTCTTGGCTCGAACATACCAAACTGAAGCAAGGAAAGGGGACCAATATATTCTGGGCCTCAACACGCTTAGTATTCCAACGGTCAATATGAGGCGACGTGAATAATTTAGATACCACTAAATAGGGATGGTAGTTAATATTCAGCAAGTGGGGGACAATATTTTGTTTGCCACTCGATATGGAAGGGTTGGGCAAAGGGAATGTGTTAGTCTGAATGCTTGAAGCATGTCACGGGTTGTAATTAAAGTCGGGTGTAAAATTACCTTTTGTTGTTAGACTAGAAGCTTCGATATTAGTTAAGCCCTATCGCGACTGTGTGCAAAATATGAAGTTTTAATTTGTAGATAAGTAATTGGATTGGAAAAGCAAGTGTAAGTGGTATATCAAAAGACGAGTTGTCCCTAGTATGCCTCGTTTATTGCTAATACTATAATACTACTAACTAGGTGGTAGACTCATATGTAGGGTTGTCTAGGTAGGTACCACCGCCTTTCTTATTTCTGCCGTGAAGCAGTTCGCTGTGTTTCGGATTGAAGGGAAAGGTAGCCAGTGTAATTACTGGGCATGGAGGGCATATCATCTTAGTCCCCAAGATGGCAAACGCACTTGCAGTGTTGTGATTTACACTTAATATTGCAAGTGTCTATAGGCGGCGGTGACCACTTAACATCAGGTGGGTCGCAAGCTTGTTTGCCATCTCGTAACATAAAAAAAAAAAATATCCTAACATAAAATGGCACCATAGTTTGATATCTTTGCTGTCGTCTGGATGGAAACATTAGCACTATTTCAGTGCTTTAGAATCAATGAAACAAATACACGTTTAATTACTTACGTAGGTACTGAATACTGAGCTTGCATGTTAGAAACTAAATATAAAAAGTTCTTTTCCATATTTTTACTATCAATATTAGTAAATTTTCTGGAAATTTAGCCAAGTAGCGTCATTTCTAAGCGTTTCAGGTTATACACCTACAATTAAGTATCTACATCAACAACCCTCATCAATACTAATGAATACATCGCATGTCTTGAATATGATATCGTCTGAACGTTGAGTATCAGGAACTAATTCCTGGTATCATATATTCTTGATCTTATAAATATTCACATAAATGAAGGTAATTATGTGAATTCTTTCTGTAACGTCTGTAGGAAATGAAAAGAGAACTAAAAATCTTTTATAATATCTAAATTCTATTTGGTAGGTACTTACTTGTAACGTTAGGTCTTCAATGGGGTCCAAAAGTATGGGTCCAAGAAATGAGGCCGGAGGAGAACCAACCCTCACTTGGCCAGCGTGGTTGACTAAGGCCTAATCGCCCCTAAATGTGGGGTAGGCTCGAGCCCCTCGGTGGGGACATTATATGAGCTGTTGTAATGAAGATGATTAAGAAATGAGGCACCGATTATATAAAATATAATATTTTTATTATCGATAAAGGTGGTAGTAATAAAAGGCAAATTTTATTAGTGCTTTGAGATAATTATATATATTTTATAAGGTATTATTTATTGCTTTTGTGCACCCGCTCTGGACACTCGTCCAGAGCGAGATCCTAATAATTTGATAATAGTGTGTATCACAGAACACAGAAGTGTGTATAGTCACACGGTCAGCAATAGAATTATTCAATAGCGGAAACCAAATATTATCAAGGATAATTTTGAATTAGATTGAAATATTTATTTATTTATAATATTGCCAGTAAAAGAAATGATTAAACAGGTGCTATAACATGATAATGTTATAGTGCTACGTTACGTACTTAATCTAACTTGTATCCTACATCAACAAATCGGAAACATTATGACATTCATGTACTCAGCTAATTCAATACTATTACTTGTTTCTTCGGCGGTTAGGGGATGTTGATAAGAATGCAACAATTTGCATATACGCCAAATGGTATGATAATAGTTATAATTTCATTAATTAAGTTATGGCTAGTTTTAGTGATAGTTATAGGCAGTACAAACAGTGCAGTCAAATTGTATGAATTATGTGGTTCTTTTGACGGTAAAATTGCAGAATGAAATATATTTCGACGTCTTGTCTTTGCTTTTATGTCTAAATGAGGACTCGATTTTCCTTCGTGCATTTGGGGTCGGAATAATATGTTTTCTTCTCCCACTTTTATCGATCAGCCTTCATCTCAACATTAACACCCTTCTTTGCCATATCATCTTTTACATAATTTGCATCTTCTCTGGTCTTCCCCTCTCTCACGCTTCCACTCTCTCTCTCTATACTGGGTGTAAAAGACATGAACAGTCAAACGAGAACCATGTATTCTAAACATCAAAATAAGACATATTTAAAATGCTGGGAAATGATTTTTATTTTTTGGTGTTAAAAAAAATTGTAAATTGTACCGCGCAATGTAAAGGGCTCAACTCGCACGCAACTCGCAAAACCGCGATAATTTTGCCAGACGGCGGCCCCGTTCGTTAGTGCGCATCGAGTGAGCTACATTGAACGATAACGTTTTAAGGCCATGTTTTGTTATGAAATACAAAAAAAATGATAATGTTTCTTTGGACAATAACTAAGAAATAATGTATAGAATACGTTTTCATTAAAAAATTAAAAAAAAAATTATGACTTTGACCATCAATAAAATCGTAACTATCAATTTCCCAGGTATAATCTAGAGGAAAAAAATTTTTATGATGGTGAGCAGAATACATGGTTCTCGTTTGACTGTTCATGTCTTTTACACCCTGTATATCTATCCACAGTCATCAGCAACATGTCTACAAATCTTTCAGCTGCAAACCAAAATGGTTTATTCAGATTTTCCTATCGCCTAAAAACATGTACCTAGCTCCAAACAAGGTTTAACAGGTGACTGTCTATCAATATCTGCGCTTTTATAAAAAGTAATGGCGTGTCATGAGAGGCGTAATTTACAAAATCTTCCCCTACATTGTAAGACGATTTTGCTTCTAAAGGGGACTGTTGCCGTGACTTGCCAAAGGGGATATCTTTCATCTACATAAAACTTTAGATATGACAAGTTAGAAATACGAGTCGGTATGTAATTAGTAGATATAATATTTCAAAAAACATATTCACCCAATCTTTGAGTTGCTGGTACCGAATTTTTTTATATTAGGTAATAGCGGCATAATATTGCGCCGTCTGGATGTTGACAGGTTTCGTTAAGAACTTGGGTTGGATATTATACCGTATAGCAAAGGAACATATTAAAAAGTAGCCATCCTACTTAATAATTCATAGAGAGGAGTTCTAACGAGAAGATAGTGAATTACCGCATTATCCATCCTTACTTTGCCGCGATTTGTAGCACTATGTCCCATTTGCAAATGATCACTATTTCGTAAATGCACATTATCCCGTGTGCTTCTACACGCTAGTTCATAAGAGGATTGTTCAAGAGGTAACAAAATGTAATTATACATACATAACAAATAATTAATAAAATTGTGATTTAGTACAACCACGGCTCTACTAGCGTCCACTGCAAATCCATTCTTAACAAATATTTTGTCAATGTATTTAAATATTGGGCATTTTGTTACATGTCTATTTTTGAGCAAGCGGTTTGTGGTTTACGAAACCCTAAATCTTTGTATTTAACAAGCTTTTGGTTTAACAAGCTTTGTACAGCAATTTCATTTATGTAAATATTTTAACCGACTTTCTCAATTATTCATCACCAATGAAATACTAATTATTTTATAAATTAAAATACTTTCATATTGTTAGATATGTCAAATAATGATAAAGAAATTGACACCTGAATCACTTGAATCAGAATACAAAACAAACTGTATGTTTTGTTTTCTGAGCCTTTCTCTTAAATGTTTGTTGCTATAGTAAGCCAATTATTATATTACAAATAAAATTCGTAAGTCGCTGAGTAATTAAAAAGTTGTATAGAATGAGAAACTGCATTTCCTTTAAGAACTTTAAAAACTTCTAAAGAAGACAGCAATTTAAAAGCTAATCTATTATGAAGTATTACGAATGCTCCATTATTTGAATAATTTTCTTTTCTTTCATATCCTATTCATATTATCTCCTAAAGCTCTGCTAGAAACCTTTTGGGATAGTGCGTATGTGTATTAATATCTAACTCATATGTATTCGAAAATTCTGACGTGTGATCTGATGCTAAAATACATACAAACATGCAAATCCATCACTAATCACCACGATTTGCTTTTATTCCTAATTCGTGGACACTGATTAGGTTATTATCATTATTTGCCAGCTCTGTTATATTTTTATTTATAATCAGCGTAATATATTTTCATTTTCCATCCTTTTTCAACCGACTTCAAAAAAGGAGGAGGTTCTCTATTCGACTGTATGTTTTTTTTTTTTTTTTTTTTTTTTTTTGTATGTATGTTCCGCGATTACTCCGTCAATTATGAATCGATTTTGAAGATTCTTTTTTTGTTAGGAAGGACATACTCCAAAGGTGGTCCCGTATAAATTATACCGAAATTGGTTTAGTACTTTTTTGTTAAAATGATAATTTCATTGGGGATGATATAATAATATCATCCACGAACACAAAAATAATATCAATTTTTTTTTTGAACTTGCCATTACCTAATATGTAATAGTGAAATTTTGGTTAGTAGGTCCAATAGTCAACACATTAACTATGACAAATTATTTTATGAACTTAAGTTAAATAACTAGGTTCATAGTTCATTAACTTACCATTCATTTTGAATGTATGGCAGGCATTTGTAATGAGATATAGGTCTGAGACGTGATATTATTTGTTAACCGACTTTTAAAAAAAAGGGAAGTTCTCTATCCGACTGTTTTTTTGTGTTTGTTACCTGATTACTTCGTCAATTATGAGTATTACGACTCGATTTTAATGATTCTTTTTTAGGTACGTCAAGATCAGAGATGGCCCGTATTAATTTTATCTATATAAATTCGACCCATTTTGAACAAATCAGTAATAGCAAAAAAACGTTTTAGTTAAAGTTTCCATTAAGTTTTAATGAGCGCCTAGTAGGCCTATCCGTTTTCAATAAAATATACTTTATTTCCACTAAAAATAATAAAATAAAATATTTTTAGCAAAAAAATAGGACAACCGACTTCAATGCGTACAAATTTAAACTAAAAAGTAAGAAATACATAAATAATATTTTTATGAATTAGTTGAAAAGAGCGTCATAGAAAACCAAGGAAAGTATTGATACACATTTATAATTCTTTATTTATAATTCATACTCCGATATATTTGGAGTCGGTGCCAGCCTAAGCAAAATAAACTTACCTAATAGATACGAACTTGATTAATCCATTAACTATACATAATAATGAATGATGAAGATAAGAAATAATCCGCCGCTCCGTGAAGTTCGAAAATTGCAAACACTATCCTCCTTGGCTAGCTGGCACCGGCTCCAAATATATCGGAGTATGAATTATAAATAAAGAATTATAAATGTGTATCAATACTTTCCTTGGTTTTCTATGACGCTCTTTTCAACTAATTCATAAAAATATTATTTATGTATTTCTTACTTTTTAGTTTAAATTTGTACGCATTGAAGTCGGTTGTCCTATTTTTTTGCTAAAAATATTTTTTTCCATACCATCTTTTACAATGCAGTCTATAAGTCTTTCTTTGGTACAACGTAAGTATCTCTTCTAAATATTAAAATGGCATATCCACAGTCTATGACTCTACGACGCTCAAAGGGGAGCATGCGCTTAATAATGCCGAGAGCTAAACTGATTCATCGTCCTCAAAACGGATAATATTCGCACCTCTGAGAGTTTAAGGAATTTTTACAAGCATCCCTTTGCGAGCGTTGTTAAATCGGGAATCATCAAGTGCTTTAATACTGGAACAAGGTGAATTGCATTTCGTTCTTAAAACAGAACTCCGGTACTATTGTTAATTGGAGAGATTAAATGATTTTAGTTCAAGTTGCATAGCAAAAATTTGTAGCAGATTCAATTGTTTTTATTTTTCAATTTCCTTCCTTTCGATTCACACCCTGATTTCACAAGAGCTCCAAAGTCAGCTGCTGTATGCGACTGCAATATTTGCAATCTTTTTTAATAATAGGATATCAAATAATAAAATTTAGATAGTTAGATACCAGGAAACTTACTTTGCAGAAAGAAAATAACATAATCATTTGCTATCGTAAATTATTTGACTGATGTATTTAGCGTTAACTTCGTCTCCCAATTGAAATTCGCCAGTTGGCCCGAAATATGAGGACAGGAGTTTATCCTATACAAAAAATAATTCCCCATTGCCCTATAATTTGCAGAATTGATGCTAAAATCGTGACGTTATGGCAGTCCTTTGCGCTTGTGTTTCTTTTATTTACACAACCGCATCCAAGCGGACACTCGAATAATTGTTTCCAATCCACAATAATTGACCTGCGGTGAATACCGATAAGCGTTTTTACATTTAATCGAATGAAATTGGGAAAATTCAACGCTTTAAATTTTTGTAGAGGCATGAAATGCTACAGCATGCGGGTTGATTGTTTTAAATGCCAGAGTGATTAATGAGGTCGCTGTGATGTTTTTTGTTCGATATAACTTGCTTTTGGTGTTACCATTTAAATTTGTGTCTATTGCACATGCGGCGAGCCGATTGTTATTAATGGTTAGTGATGCAGCTTCGTCTAACTGCTCGTTATTGCTATCGTTGAACAGAACAACTGTAGTGGATTCAGTTCCAGGTGTTGCTTTATATTTTACATTTTATAATAAATTATCTTTTGATTTACATTTAACTTTATTATCTATCTCAAATTCGTGGACGTTCATTATTTTTAATGTTCGTGAATATATGTACCGCCAATAATGATTTTAATTCAATGGTGCAACTTATAAAACTTAAAATCCTCGGAAGAGTTATGTCAAATACATCAAATAATAATGTTCAGTATATAGTAGAAATCGATATATTATACATTTCAACGATTTTGGAGTTAAAGCGTTATAGTATTATGTAGCGTACTATAACGTTCATGACCCCAAAATCGTTGAAGATTACCCACCTTACTGTTTAGGTAATATTTGGTTACATAAAGCCACATCTGGCAGTACGTTCCATTCAGTACTCAAAAGAGATTCACATCAGCACTGAAACAACATTTCAATACAAGTGAAAGTAATAATAGAGGAATGGGATACATTAATTTCTCTCTTTTTTCTTCATGTTTGTCATCATATCCATCATCAAACAGTTCAAAACCACAATGCTCCTCCAGCTATCATGCTTATAGGAAATATTTTTTAGATTGCTTTCTTACAAAGATAAGTATTACAGGCATTCATTTTTAGGCACTAAAAGAAAATTACTTCTAGTTCCAGTACTGAGTTGAAACCAAAAAATTTCATATACATTTAAACATTCAGTCCTTTTTACCTTAAAAGGAGCATTGAGAACGCGACACTTTTCTTTTAAAAGCTTCTCTCAATGGGCACTGCTCGTCTTTGAATGAAGATGGCACGTTAAAGTCGGTGTGAATAAAATGCTAAGTAAAAAACATTTTCTTTAACTCAGAACGGATGTAAAATTTCTGCTTACATTAGATGTTATATTGCAATGTAAGACAAACAAGTCATTTATAGTTTTTTTTTAATTATAAATGTTTACCAAATGACTCCATTCCACCTAATGTTAAGCAGAAGTGGAGTCTAAACGTTAAGATAATTAGCGCGAGAGATAAATGACCACCTCCACCCTCGCCTTGCCGACTTGTAAGGTGTTTCTTCACGCCTCTTTTGAATGGTTCAGGATTGTAACACAATAGTGTAATCGACTATTTTTTTAAAAAAACGTACTCTCAAGCTCATTATTTTAATGGGTTCAGCGAAGCTTAATGTAATATTTGATTAAACAAAAAGATGTAGGACAGTGCAGGGCCAAGTAATCTTGAGATATTGACAGATTCCGAGCCTGTCGTACACGTGAACCCACAAAGAAAACCAAGACAGTATTAAGTCCCGGTCAAATTAACACAAACAACAAAAAACTTGAAAGACTAAAAACGTTAACATTAAACACATTAGCCTACTAACATTTGAATTATCAAATCAATCAGATCTGTTGAAGTTGCTCAAGATCTCTTAAACAACTAGAAAAGAGCGGACGATATTCAAACAGCTTAACTATATTCTTCAATCATAGCTAAAACACTCTTAATATAGTCACCGTGCAAAAAAACGAAACTAAAATTTACCATTAACTATCATCGTATATTACTTCTTTAAAGTAATAAATGTCAGTTTCTAAATTTTACAGTAAAGCGCTTCAGCGATTTTTGTTTGTCATAACTACTACGTTAACATAATAGATGTGCAGTGCGTTCTCTAACACACAGTTTTTTACTATTATTTAATAACTATTTATTTGTGGCTTTAAAGAACAAGAATAGAATAGAATAGAAATAATCTTTATTGTACATCAACGCAGATATAAAAGATAACAGTATAATAATAATAATAATATAATATATTTCCACGCTCACACCAATTATCTAGCCCAAAGTAAGTATCATTAAGAACTTGTGTTATGGATAGTAGATAGCGGACATTTATTATATACATAATATTTTTAGATATTTTTATAAATAAACTTAAACAAATATATAAACAACCATGACTCGTCAACAAATACTCGTGTTCATCACACAAATATTTGCCGCTACCAGGACTCGAACCCGGACCGCTTGATGTATAGACAGCTATACTGACCACTCCACGACGACGACATCAATAGTATAAACATTTACAGTGGGCGGCCTTATCGCTGTGATGTGATTATAATGATTTTGATTACAGTTATGAAGATAGATTCTGAGTATATAAGGGCAGTATGTCAAGTGAATTTAAAATACGCCCTACCACACAATCAAAATACAAATACTATTGAACCAAGGATCTTATATCGTAAAGCTAACTAAACCACAGAGACAGTTCTAAAATTATTAATTTATTATGCAGACATGACTTACTGTTATAAATTTTATATTGAAATAATAAAACCTAAAGGTTAGACCCTTTAAGCATTGGTTCTCAAAGACGGCCATACTTAAGCCCTTTTAAACGCTTTTAAGCCTTTTATTGTAAAGTTGAAACTTGGCTGGAGTTTATTTAATGGCCTATCTCGCCAGGAGCCGTGACGATCAAACTCAGTCATGTTCCTGAAATACTTCATCAAATTGTAAATGTTGAACGGTAAATGAAATCTGCGGGCGTATTATTCTGTCGCCGAAACTGAATGTAAAATTTTGTTCTACAAACATCGTCTAGGGATATTTTCTGAAAAGTTCTATGTAAAACTCAAAAAATACTGGCCAGTTTATTAATCTTTTCATGAAAACTTTTTTCGTAGATCTTCAAGAATGATTCTAAATTTAAAAAAAATAATTAAAAACAAAAGATTTGCGCGTCAAAATTTGTAGCAAAGTTCTAAGATTTCTTTTCACCTGTGTTATTGGCATATTTAAACCTAATTAAAGTTTTATTAAAAATAGGTATTGTGATTTTGCGGACCTCCTTGCAACCATTGTTCACAAACACATAGAATCTGATGGTATCAGTCCAAATTTAACTTATAAGCTAGTAAAACGATAACTTCAGCCTCACGCGCGATTGTCGGTTTCTAGCGAAGTTTTTCGTCACCCGCGATTTCTCAAGCAAGAGTGTCAATGGGAAGTTTGTTTTCGACTTCCCTCACCAGATAGCGTGGCGCACGGCGTCTTATTTGCCGAAGCGCGCAAGCATTGAAAACAATGCCCAGCGATTGGTTAATATTAAGAAAAAGTGCTACCAGACGTTGATAATTGAATTTAAGATTGAGAATATTCTAGAATAAATGGTGCATGTTGTCGCGAAAATACAAATGCTTAAATTATAACGAAACAATTTATTTTTTATTGGTCATGATTAGCGCTGGTATACGTTGTCTCTCAAACAATAAACCAACTCTTAATGCTCATGTCTTCATTGCCACATCGCGTTGTGCCCTTATAGCATGATAGCCACGACACGAATTTACTTACGTGGTCTTTCTGTGATTGCCATAAAAGCGTTTTCTTAATAGTCATTACACAAATATCGCAATGTGGATGTTTGTCAGTGACCACAACGAGTTGTGAGCAGCAATTTGTTCGCTCAATAAGCATTGAGCATATCAAATTTTAAGCGTAACGTATCTAATTTTAACAGACTATTCCAAATCCCGGAGAAAGTGATAACATGCCCTTTGCATGAAAAAAAAAATTAAATTCAAGCCACGAACGACGTAAGCATGTAATTTCTCCAATAACCTAGAAGAAGCGTCAAGTTAAATCTCTCTTGGGAAATTTAAAGCTGACCTAGGAATCTTCAGCAAATTTAATAAGACGAAAATGGTTCCCTCAGAATCTAGGTCTAGGAATAAGTTTGCGGTCTTATTAAATTGTCTGGCTAAGAGACTTATGTGGAAAGTTGGTTATCGTGTTAATAGCTGCAGTCGTAGACTTGACGGTAGATTGAAAAAAGTGTTTTCGATCATATTGAATTGGTTTACAAAAATACCACCAGTACGTAACTTTCATTGTGTGTATTGAAGTGGTGGAGTGGTTAGTAATGCTGCTTACACATCAAGTGGTCTGGGCTTGAATTCTGGTAGGGGCAAATGTTTGTTTGATGAATACAAACATTTGTTCACGAGTAATTATTTTTTATACGTTTATTTACACATATTATTCAGTTAAATATACTTAATTTGAGATAGACAAGTGATTGGTGCGAGAGTGAAAATTTAAATTGTTCATTTGAATTCTACATAATTTCTGCATCTTAGATGCGTCGGACGTGATTTATTTCAGAAATTAATTACACTTTTCGTATCGTATAATTATCCTTAGCGTTAATTAAATAAATTGATACCTTCAGTTCACATTTTTTCACACGAGATCTTGTTAGTCGTAGATTGATTCTGATAATTTTGTTGAGTCAGCGAAATAGCAAGTCGCAGTGAAATCGCAGTAGTTTCGCTATGACTTCTCCGTAGTAAGACAAGCGAAACAGGAGCAAAACTGCCTTTCTAACGTATACATTGGACTATGATTCTATCTCTTTCTTTCGTGATTTCTCTGATCCTACTCGGGCGCTGAGTATATCTCCTCGTTCGACATTTTGTAGCCGTACCGCGTGTGTTTCGCAGTGTATATGGAATCTCTTGTAACGGTTCGCAGCTATGATTCCGCGGCGAAAGTGTGTTACCGGCGTTAAAGTGATGTCTTCCAGGAACCCAATTAGTGTTGTTCTCATACCCTTTTGTACGCCATTCTATGAATTCGATTAAGTACTTAAGTCGCGAAGCGGTAACTAGCGAGTACAAAGCGTGGAAAATGGCCACTATTAGATAGCTACGAAGACTGCAGGTAAATATTACTCGTTAGTTGTTTATTTGGAACGTATAGTGACGCGTCTCTCTATATTAGGTATAAGTTTTGTAATTTTAGTTTTCTTCTTTCGACTATCCTGCTTCCAGGTTATTTAATTTGGGGTCGTATAGGATTTGGCATTTGATTTTGACTGCTGGCTGCCTACCAATGGCCACATCTATCGGCTGATATGATGATGATGATAATACCTAAATAAAAATTTATAAGGGGCAGCCGTGGGGCAGACAAAGGTTTTGGTAAAACTCGTGGGAAGTCGCTGTTGCGAGCAGGACAGTACCGATTGGGTTTGAGATCCTTGAGGTCTATGAGGCCGCCAGACATTGGATTCAATTTTGAGCCCAACCTTGGCCGCAGTTTATAATGGCTAATATTAAACTTAATTACTTCACCACCCATTGACTTCAATACTAAGTTTACTAACCAGTATTATCGCCACAGAACACAGAAAGAGGTTGTGTTCTGTGATTATCGCTAACACGCCATTGGTCACCCACCCGAGTACGAACCGCACA
The DNA here is from genome assembly GCA_955850985.1 of Elophila nymphaeata. Classification (NCBI taxonomy): domain Eukaryota; kingdom Metazoa; phylum Arthropoda; class Insecta; order Lepidoptera; family Crambidae; genus Elophila; species Elophila nymphaeata. The sequence continues at coordinate 3,894,112 of OY039066.1, forward strand.
CTAAGTCTCCTATAACTCGATCTAGAACTACATTTCGCTGAAAAATCAATAGTCGCTTCTATAAATATTGTTGTGAATAAGTTTCGAGGTGAGTTTTTGTGACGAGTATGTGTAAAACCGACTATGGATCTTTCGGCATAACGTAATTCTGGATCAAGTTATACAGTCTAACTTCTGCGATCGTTATGAAGAACGCTTGGTTTCTAAATCCGGTTTTTAAATAGGATTAAAAAACCAGGTCATTAATAAAGGGCTTCGTCAGGTGCCAGTAAAAGAGGCAGGTCCAACAAACGCTGGATTTATGTCGCGAAAGAAGACTTAAGTGCAATTGGTCTCCCCACCAAGGATTCCGAAGACCGCGCAAAGTGGGCTAGGAAGATACGGAAGGCGGACCTGAAGGGTCCACCTTCACACGAAAGCGTTTAGGGCACGACCGGGAAAGTTGATGATGATTAAAAACCCAGGTCATTGACTTCTGGTCACCCAAAGCGCTTCGCAAATAGTTCCAGTTATTAGTTACGCCATCACAATCCACGATTATGCACTATAAAGATTAACTTGTTCCATTGCGTTTTTTGTAAGCAAACAGTAGGGAGTACACGGTGATAGCTCGAATTACCTCGCCGAGTTGTTTCGACTCAAAAAAGAGGATCGCGCATTCAATAACTTGTGTACCGTCCGCAAATAAGGCTCTACATATTCTCCATTATTTGGTCAAGTTTAATTAAATATAATAACAGTTTTTGTATGTTAGGTAAGGGTATCTGATTTATTAAAACGATTTCTAAATAAAACTTAATAACATTCTTAATTGAATGCACTCAAAAAGTACTTTAATGTTTTCTTTTCCACATGACCGTTTCGTAGTAGTAAATAAATTACAATAAAAAATATGGTATTGCTGTGACGCTCCTCAGCCAACTTGTTTATTTTAATCAGCATCAGATAATGACAACTAATGTTTCTTCTCCACCAGCAAAATAATATTATATTTGACATATTCCGAATCAAAACCTACGATGTGAGTAAATTGTTTTCTACGCTGCAGAAGGAACTTAAAACGTATAAATCTGATAAAGTGCCCAATACTTGTAAGCAATACGAGCCGTGAACATTACATTTTCACAGCGTTAAATATTAAAGAAGTGAGTCCCAACACGCTTCCATTATTTAACGCAACGCGTAAAGGTGACTATAAATGTCGTTCTGCGACCAATTTCATAGAATTGTAATGCTTAAGAGATACATAGTTTGTTAGCCTTTATAGTTTGGTATGTGACATTATTTGTTATTTATTTTATTGTTGATTATTTACGTCAAGACATGATTAATTTTATTTTGTTACTGACTGATCCTAAGGGGATGAAACGGGGCTTAATCCCAATTTAACGAGACCGAGCCGTGTGATGCTGGCAGAGTGGAATAGCATCACCACCTATCCTCCAATGGGTGTCGTAGAAGGCGACTAATGAATCAGCAAAGGAGTATTGATCACCTTATACTCCGTCCACCAATCCGCATTGGGCAAGCGTGGTGGACTACTGCAAACCTTACAAACCTTATAAGTTTTACGCAATAAATGTAAAAGAAGGGCGAATGTTTCAAGTTAATGCAAGTAAAATAATGCCTTTTCTCTTCTTCTATAGGTATAGGCGTATAAAGTGTCTGAAAACAGTAAGGAGAACAATTTACTTTAATTTCAAAGCTATTTACAATCGTAATGACACAACCACGTAACTAATAGACATTTGGAACTAGGTTCAAAAAGGCAAAACTAGACGATTTTCTTAGGTCTCCGTGGGTTATCCAATAAATCTAGATCTTTCTACTGCACGTAACTTATGTGGAGTTTAGTTGGTTAAAGTACTACTTCTCGGGATCACCTGAATACTTTTGTTAAAGCCAACTCATGGAATTTATAAAGCTTTATGGAATAGGATAAATGAAATAGACATTTTATGGATAACTCAAAAAGTACTCGTAAGATGTCGATCAAATTTAAATGGGACCACATGACAAGCACCAGCTTCCAAAGATCAAAAGAATCTTTAAAATTGGTAAACTTAGTAAAGAGCTATGAGGTAACAAACATAAATAACATAGAGTCGAATTGGAACCTCTTCCTTTGAAGTCGGTTAACAATGCCATAGTTCTGAAAATACTGTAGCTATTCTCATATAATTTTATTGAACTTGCAGATTTCATTTATTATTTAAATACTCATATGAGAAAAAGTTGCATCTTGTTGAGAAAAATCAATAGTTTTCTCGTTTTCTGTATGTTTTCGGATTGTGCTATATGTAGGTGCGGAATGCTTCATTTAGTATGAGCAAGGTCACCAGCACTAATCTTCGCCTTAACCTTCATACGGTCTTCAAAATGATCAACGTCAACGGGCCTCGGGTCTAATTTGACCCATGCAGTATATTGCCTACATTTATGTCAAATAATTGCGTAGCGAATATGATTTAGGTTATATTTTAATACATTTATTTCTACACTATGAAAACAATAGTTAGATAGTATAAATTTTATTAGAAATAATAAAATATTTAACATGTACCACTTTTACTTGTTACCCGTATAGTACTACGTTACTCTGTGTTATCTAAATAAAATAATATTCAAAATAAATAAAAAATATCAGTTATTACATTGAGAACACAAAGTAATCGTTTTAGAATGCTGTTTACATATATTTTTTTTACTTGTGAGGCAAACCAATCCTTTTTTATTATTTGTTTTTTGACACAATTGACATCGGCCTCTCTTGGCTGTTTTTTTCTCTGTATTATTTTCAGACTGGGACGAGGTTGATGATTGTGGATCGTTTTGTGACGAAGCTCATATACTTTTTGCAATTTCAAGTTAAAAACATGCTCGAAGCAATGTTTGTCCTTGCTTCACATATGGAGTAACAAGCTGCATACCCAGATTTCCTAAAAAGTAACGGCGCTTAGTAGACATGATTAGCAGATGTGAATAAGAAAAAAGCATAATAAGCTGATATATCAACCATACTGAACTTGAGGCCATCGTTTAGTATTTCTTCTACGAGTTCGCTTCTAGTTTCTCTGTTATCAAGCCATATAACTCTTGATATTTTTTTGATCGTCTTCAGTGACATGGGCACTGCAAACATGGGTCTGCTTTTTTTAGAATCCCACAGACTTTTAGAACTTTCGTTATTTGATCGAAACACACCAGCTAACAAAAGTAAACCAATAAACGCGAACAATTCAGTACTGTCAATATCAGTCCATTCTTTATCAAATATACGTCTTCCCTCAATATTTGTATAATTCAAAATAATATGTATCAGTGGAGGTGGAAAAAAGAATTCGAAACTTGCCAATTCTACTTCAGTGTTTCTCGATGAAGAATAACGTGTCAATCCTGGCATCATATTGATAATATTTTCCCTCAAAGCTCTTCTTTGATTGCTTCCAAACCGTTTTTTACAGTAAGTTATTGACAACATTCTTTCAGAAAGAACAAATGTATTTTCACTCTCACTAGAACTACTGCAAGATGTATCAGCATTTTTCACAAGATCTTCCAATTCAGAACACGATTCTTCCTCATCAGACACCTTGTTCAAAAAGTTTTCAATTTCACTGTCCTTCATTTTCAAATACGTAATAATTACTCGATTGTGAAACACTGACTGACGTTCTATTCATTCAATATTTATTGTAAAACTAAATTCGGGTGTGAGTAAAACAATGCAAGCATTATTCAATAAATAATGGGTAACTCGATTCCAAAAGTAAACACACTGCAATCGTTCTATACCTAATGGTCAAATGTGACCCGAAGGCCATTAGAGTAAAATAATTTATAAATTGAAAAATATAATATATTTTTATAAAACAGATACATATTTATATTGAGCTGAAAACTTTAAATAAAGTCATGCAATATCAACTGTCAAAACAAAATACTTAAAAAGTAAACTTTGTTTCAATCCTGAAATGGGTCAAAATGACCCGAAGACCGTATGAAGGTTAATAGTTCTTTACATACTAGTTAAAGTTTTCTTATTAGTTAAAGTTAAATTAGTTATTTAAAAATTCTTTGCAAAAAGTTGCAAATATTCACATTAGGCGAAACTTAATTGGTATGACTAATTTTAGCTAAATACCTACATCGTTTGCATAGAATTCATTGTTATTATATTACTTCGCAGTATGTTTTCTTTTATTTAAGTAAAACAGCTATCTGACGCATCGCCTGATCAAAATTGAATAGAAATAGTTGGCTTTCAATATTTGAATTTCAGCGTAACATTGGACAATTCACGGATAATTAATCGTCATGTGTATTTATTCCATTGTTATATTCGTCCTTCTTAAAATCTCTAAATATAAATTTGTGGAATGTTCGTACGTGGATGTCCTAGCTTTAAGACGATTATTTCAAACAAATTTTAGGACTATTATTTATATTTTTGTTAATTATGATTGAAATTGATACCAAATTAAATAGAAACGAAAAACATGGAAAAAAAAAATCCTGTCATGGATAAGTGCTGAGACGGGACTTGAACCCGCGATCTTTCAACTGAGCTACACAGGACTAATAGTCCTGTGTAGCTCAGTTGGAAGAGCAGTCGCCCGGATAGCGAAAGGTCGCGGGTTCAAGTCCCGTCTCTGCACTAATTAAAAAACAAAATTGCACTCGTGTGAAACATACAACTTTTCTCCTCTCCAGCGAGAAAATTGTTTCAGATGAGAAAAACAAGGCAATACTTAATTATATGTTTATTATCTTAAAAATAATTATCAAAAATTAAAACTAAGTTTACTAAAATAATTTACATTAAACTTTACAGTCTTGTTCAAAGCTCGCAGCAAAAAGCGTTTTTCCTTCGAGATTTTACGAAGCAAAAGAGGTCTTTTCGTGCTGGAGAGGTGAAAAGAATATTTTTTATTAATTGTAATTCTAAAACTCATACCAAAGTCAAGCTTTCTCTTTCCTACTGTTTCAGGAAATCCTTACCTTACAGAGTTTATTTTTGAAGCAGTACCTAAATTATAATTTTCTCAAACAGGCATAGAAATATTGTCATTATTTTCAAGGCAAAAACATAAAGCAATTTTTAATGAAAGCCCCAGATATATATTTAGCGACAAAGGTAAAGTATGTTTTATTTCCCTGCCGAGGCATATATAGTGCTTTTCTCAAAAGAATTGAGAAAAGCACTATATATGCCTCGGCCGAAATGGCAATTGCCTGTCTCGTATTAGTGAAATCCTCGCCTGCGGCTCGGCCTTCAAACTCATACTCGACCTGCAAATGCCTATTTCGCAGCCTTTGCAATAATGTACTATTATACGATTAGTCCATATTACTGCACTTTTACGTATCATTCTTAAAATCCTAAATCCTAAAGCACATTGCATGAAGACAAGATGAGGGTAGCAATTTTTTTATTTGAACTCCGCTTTTGCTCACCGTATTAGGAGTACTGGAGTGGGATATTTCCTCGACCTCTATAGATATAAAAAAATATAATTATTTTATATAAAGCAAATAATAATAAAATATAATTTCGCGATTTTGCTAACGCTACACCGTCTCACTCCCACCAATCCGAGGCGCTTCGCTCGTGGAATTATCTCAAATGAAGACATTATCTGCAAGCGGCGCGCGCGCAGGCTACGTGCTCTTTTTGCCGCCATTTTGACGAGGCCACAGTTCAAGGTTGGGAGTTGATGGGATCTTTTCTTGTGAAGCGAAGCGTTTTTTTATTGTATCCAATTTTAGTTGCATGGGATAACGATTCCTACGTAAATATGTTGTTAGTCGACCATGGTGGTTAATATGATCGGGTCTCAGAAACAAGTTTAATCAGAGATCTCGGATTGGAGTCTAGGAAAAAATATTATTTAAGGTAGAATTTATTTATAAGTTATTCTTTTAATAGTTGGTGTTTGAGATTTTATTATAATTTAAAACTGTTTCAAAGTTGTATTTAAACTAAGGCGTTAATTTCAAATAAATATTTAAAAAAATGTAAGTACATTGTGGTGATACAATAGTGGATATATATAATATGTGGAGGTGATGACTGAAATAATACGTTTACTCCGTCAGATGGAATACGAAATAATTTTGGATTTTTATTTATTACCTAAACAAATAATGACGGCGATATAGTACCCGTGTACGTTAAAATGTCGGCTGATTTCATACACTTGTTACGAAAACGTGGTGAGATGATATATCTTTTTGAATATTTACTGTTAAGATTATGTAAGAAATTATTTAGGTATTAAATAATTTCTTACATAATCTTAACAGTAAATATTGTTTAACAGTAAGTATGCATCTATTTTTTTTGGTAATCTGTCCGGTATCAGTAAAATAAGAAGAAAACCGAATTATTTTATTATTACCCAGTCATCACTTCTTTTCATACTTTATATATTTAAAGCAAGTAAAAATATACGAGTAAGTATTATCAATTAAAGAAGTTCTGTGGCAGGTTAAAACGTACTTGCATCGGCATGGTATTCTGCGATGAAGATAAAAGTGAAAAAAAATGATGATAAACATTTAAAAGAATCAAACAAAAGCCGTTCACGGACATATATCGCGGGTTGTAATTTTCACAGGAGTTTCGAAGACGCCCAAAATAGTTCTGGAATTTTCCAGAATAACTGCATTTTTACTGCACGGCAAGTGTTCTAGAGAGGCCATAAAACAGGAGCGTCGCTTAACCACAACGGTTTGCTTTATAACTCAACTGCGCCTTACTTTCGAAAACTGGAATGGAAATAAATTCGAGAGGTTTTATGGGTCAGGTAAGGGGGTGACAGAAGATGGGATGTTACATTAGTATAATATATGTCGCAGGCTGATCGTTTAACACGCCGTGTTACAAAACAGCGCGGTGAATTGAGGTGTGTGAGAAGTCTCTGATGACATCAAAAGCTAAGCAACTTAATGCGCAGTCAGTTATCGGATGGGTGACCAACAATTTTTCATTTTGATTTGGTAAAGGTGATTTTTTTGAAGTCGGTTAAAAACAAAGCCTTAAACTAGGATGGATGTTCCAATCTTAAATCTCAGCAGACCGGGTTAGTAATTGCAGGTCTTAGTAAATAAGACTATAAAAAATCTCATATGGAAGCGTTAAATTTTTTTCACCGCTCGCAAACTATGTGGCAAGGCTGCGTCACGGAGTACTAACTGCGAGCCCGCAAAAAGTTCACAATGAGTTATTAAGTTGCGGACTCGTTACGGAACACAACCGGCCGCTAATTTTGTACTGAATTAGAACATGGAAGTTGGAATAATTTTGATTGGTACAATTTTAAGATTTCTGCAGTACGGTGTGCCTTTGAATCCCTTGCTTTGTTCTCGAGGATGTTGTAAAAGACGGCTATGGGTATTTCCTGTACCCCGTCATCATAACAGCCTTTATAATTCTATCCACTCCAGGGACACAAGGCCTCTCCTTGTCATCGAAGGAGGTTTAGGCAGGGCGGTTTAGTACAAGGTGATGAATACCCCTTTGCACACATTATTAGATCCCAAAACGCTATAAGGACTTCGACTCACCGGTACCCTCGTACCGGTGAGTTTTAGCGGACTAGGACCGACGCTGTTCCGCGCCGGTGAGTCCCACACACGCCGTACACCTAGCCAGTGTGCGGTATGGTCCGTAAGTGGATTTCCCATCGTCAAAAAAGGCATATTAATACCATACGAAGTACCTGCTTATTTGTTTAATCGATAAGTAGGTTCAGGATTTTTTTATGACTAAGCCGGGCAAACCAAAGGAATAGTCTAATATAGCTGTAACTTCTCGGATTCGATCCGCAGAGCTTTCATTACGCTTTCACAAAAGTATGCTTTAGAATGTACGAGGAAGGAAGAGGAAAACAAGGGAATAAAGAGGAAACAGGATTATGCTAAAAATATTTGCCTAATGTTTTATGCCTGAATAATATTCTGCCTAAGTAACATTAGTATAAATTACAGTATGGCATGATACCGAACCGTGCAAAAAAAGTTTATTTTTATTATTTTATTGCTAAGCTTTTACGCTCCTTTCGTATCCATTTTTCCATGAATCCATGACATTTATGTTTAAGTCTAATGGTTGCGTAGACGCCTTGTAACTATAGTCGTTAGTATCTAGTAATGACTTTATTATGATCAAGCGCTAATGTTTTATAGCGAGTCCACGTGAAAAAAGTTAAAAGGTTGAGTACCTCTGCGCTAGGGTATACTTAAGGAACATTATATTAGTTTTATTCGTATAATTTTGCTATAAACAAAATTCACGAAATTTATTATTATCTTGTACGCGTTTATGAGTTGCATATAAATCAAGGTATAGTGGTGAAATTATTATTAAACTAACGGCCAGTTGCACCAAATTTTAAGTTTTAAAATTTTGCAAAAAGTAACGTAAAAGTCAACTTGATTCATATGAATGGATTGTTCCATTTTTAAAAATATGTTAATTTTTTACGAAATTGTAAAAAGGTAACCTTGGTGCAACTGGTCGTAAATCTGTATATACCTACAGGGAGAATTTTTAGTGGCTTTCGAGCTATTAAAATGACTTTTAATTGGTATGTCAATAAACCACTCTAGAATTTTGCAATTACAAACGCGTAAATATTTTTAGTACTAGAAAAAATACACTGAAAAAAATCGCCCTGCCTCAGGCGGGTATCGAACCCAGCATTTCTCGCAATCCAGGCGACTGCGTTAACCACTACGTCACCGAGGCTCTTGCTTTCGCTGTCGAAATTTGTCAGTATGGTGATTATGTTTTCATGGTAAACATTGTTTCATCAAATCTTTGAAATTTGCACTTTTAAGATCCGAACGAAATTTGCTTGTAAACGCATAAAATATTCCATAATGTAAGGTAGTTTCATCTTAACTGGGCGTCAAATATTTGCAAAAATATTTCGATCGGATTTTAGAAGTGCAAATTTCAAAGATTTGATGAAACAATGTTTACCATAAAAACATAAGCAACAAGCACTGACAAATTTCGACAACGAAAGCAGAGCCTCGGTGGCGTAGCTCGTAGTGGTTAACGTAGGATTGCGGAGGACGCTGGGTTCGATTCCCACCTGAGGCAGGTCGATTTATTTCAGTAGTTTTCTAGTATCAGATAACATGTTATGAAAATTGTTTGCATGTAAGCTTACCAGGGGCGGTCTCATAGTAAAGGCATTTAAGCACTGCCTACCTTAATATATTACTCATACACTACTAAAGACTATACGTCTTTCCTACGAACAAAATAAGGCTTCCCGACGGTCTGCGTGTAACGTATACATACCTACACCTACGTGCCAATATGCGCGGTAAGCACTAGTTTCATCTGCTTGTAAAAATCACACACACTACAATATTTTTTACTTGTTCAGAAACACACAACGATTGACAGTATTAAGCGACAAGATTGAAATATTTTAACTAGCAGGTATTATAGCTAGGAAACTGACATTCTCAATTTAGCCGTATTAAGTAGGCTGACCTACTCGACCTACTGTGATTATCAATTTGATATTGTTTAGGATGCCGATTAATTTATAGGATTATTTTAAAGTACTTTCATGAATAAATAATGAATTACGAAATTTTAGGTAACCTTTCGTCGCATAAAATACTAGGAATAAATTTTATTAAATAAAAGTATTCGCAAGATTTTTCTCCAGTTCTTCCAGCGCTAGTGTCCGTGAATAAGAACAAAGCAAGTAGTTTTAATCTTAATATTTACATGATCTTTTTAACTAAATTGAATTTTAAAATTCTTTTTATCTATTGTTATTCACTGTTACTGTTATAAAATACACCTTGACGTGATTAACTTATAAAAGTGAGGAAATAGTTTTTAAATGAATGAATACGCCAGCGCCACTGCGCCAGCCATTTTTTATAATCCAAATCTTTATGACTGTCATGTCACTCACGCGCGCGAATGTTAAATACTTTTTAGTGCAAATCTTAATTTCTTTACAATATTTATCTACATAGAAGTGTTTTTATGGTGTTGTGTTGTGCATTTACGACAATGGAAAAATTGCAGTGTTCCCAATTTTCTGATAATTCAATTTGCTTAGAAAAACTGCGTAAGAAACCTAGATTTCACAGGTAAGATTTTTTTTATTTAAAGATAGGTAGTTATTTTTATTTATTTACAAATAACTATGAAACTATTACACATTCATCGAATTGACCCATCCTGGGTTCGTCATTCGCACTTAGTACTTAATTGTTTATAAGATTTTATTTTCTACTACTTAGCGGCCGTCCGTGAGTTCGTCCGCGTGGACTTTAGATTTTTTACCATCCTGTAATAACTATGCATGGTACTATACATGTAAACCTTCCTATTAAATCACTCTATGTATTAAGTATTGAAAATTACATTAACATCTGTTGCATAGAAAAGATATAAGCGTAGGTAGGTACAGGACGCGGGTGCGACTTTATTTTATACTATGTAAAGATTTCCGCGTAGCGTTTCAGATTGGTTTTAGAGACTTCGATCTAAATGCCTACCTAATGTATAAATTAATGCACGCCACTGAAGCTTACCTAAATAAATAACCAAAACGGGCATCAAACTCCCAAAAGTATCAAACCTTCAGAAGTATCTTCCTTCTACAAAACATCTCAGTGGTCCGGGGAAATTCTTGGACGGCGATTAATTCTAACAGATGTTTGAAAGTATTTTTTTCTTGCGAATATAAAAATGAAACTTACATTACCGGCAAACAAGACGTCGGCAAAAGCTAGTAAATTAAAGGAAATTTCGGTTGGTAAATTTTTATATTTTAATCATCAATATCGGCTATTTTTAACTTCAACTCAAAAAGAAGTTGTGTGTGTCTATCCGTGGAAAACAAAACCAAACGGGTGATCCAATTTTGTTTTAGTTTGAAATATATATCAGGTATAAAGTGTTAATCCATTCTGAAGCCGACCGTACTGTTATTTCACTAAGGTCGTTTGCCAGGACTTATATCCTTAATTAAAAAAGAACTCCAACTTGGAGTACCTAATCCACTACCACGCTTTTCAAAAAATAATTCGGTGCCCCTTCCATGCTTTTGAGGTATGTACTCGAAGGCACATCTATTTTTTAAAATTATTACTGAAAAAAAGCATGGTAGAATTCGTTATTGCAAAATTGTCGTTATTTTTGAAGAATACAAATTCAAATCAAACTAAGAAGTACCATAATTAAATGCGACATATTCATGTTCAAAGACACGTCGCAACTACATACATAATTCTGAATATGTTTATCAAATATAATTCTCGGAAGCAAAACAAGATTGAGCATAACAACGTTAGCTAGTTATCTCTAAATAGGAACTCGAGACTTCGCGTAAAGCAATTTCCTCGAAGATAAGGTTCTTAAGTAAATAATTCTTGCATATGTAAGATGTTTGCGAGTTTACTATGAAATTGCTATTCATTGAAATGAAGCTTAATTAAAACTTAGGAAAAGTATTAGTTGATACCGTCGCCGCGGGTAGCTAAATGCATGAAATATTAATAGCAAAATATATTTTACTAGCTTCTGCACGACTGCACAGTATAAGTATAAGTTATTTAAATATATAACTCAAAGGTGACTGACTGACTGACATAGTGATCTATCAACGCACAGCCCAAACCATTGGACGGATCGGGCTGAAATTTGGCATGCAGGTAGATGTTATGACGTAGGCATCCGCTTAGAAAGGATTTTTGGGAATTCCACCGCAAAGTGTGTAAAATGTCCACGCGGACGAAGTCGCGGGCGGAAACTAGTCTAAATATATAACTCATAGGTGACTGACTGACTGACATAGTGATCTATCAACGCACAGCCCAAACCAATGGACGGATCGGGCTGAAATTTGGCATGCAGGTAGATGTTATGACTTAGGCATCCGCTAATAAGGGATTTTTGGCAATTACACCCCTAAGGGGGTAAAATCTCCACGCGGACGAAGTCGCGGGTGGAAGCTAGTAGCATATATGTTATTCTGATGTATGAGCTTATGGTAAAGTTTCATTAAAATCCATTCAGTAATTTTTGCATGAAAGAGTGACAAACATACATTCAGACATCCATCTATAAATCTAGACATCCATACAAATTTTCGCGTTTATAATATTAGTAGGATTAAAAAGCGTGATCTGCGGGTCCAATGTAATAACGCATTTAGGGTTCTATAGGGGTAGGGCTTTCAATACCGGTATTCCGGGATCCCGTAATACCGTAATCACGTTTTTTTCTTGGTATTCTTCAATACCGGTATTGATCAGTCGATACCGTGATTTTACGGTATTACAAATCAACAATTCTTTATTAGAATTATATGAATATAAGACTAAATGTTAGGCATGAACCTTACCTCAAAGTACAACTACAACTAGAGGCACTGATTTTGAATCAATAATAAGAGTAGGTAGACATGTGTGTCTTCGAAACCGGTGGGGGTGGTCAGGAAATATTTTTATCTGCAGCTTACAAATATGTATGTACTATCTGTAGTTCCTACAAGTGTAGAAGCTGAGCGAGCTTTTTCTTCAGTCAGCTATTAATGCAATAAATTGAGAAGTTCTATCTGATAAGTCATTAAACACTCTGTCCTTTTTAGATCACACTTTCAGTTACAAAAAAATCCAAAATCTTAAGGTTTTATTGATTATGTTTATCGTTTTATTTTCGTTTCTTTTGAATATTGTTATTTATGATTGTTTGATTAGTAATTATATGAATGTTACAAGGTAAAAGAATAGATGATTGTTTAGTAATCTATCTATAATATATTTTTTGTAATGGTGATTGCCATGCGAAGTTTAATTAATGGGAGGGTATTTTTGCTGTATTTTTTATTTTAATATTTATTTAACAAACCTAAAAGTACCATTATAGGGTTTATATTTTGTTTGATAAAAAAATTTGGGTCTTTAATTTTTATTTCCGCCGAACTATTAATAAAAGATTACCCGGGAAGGGTAGAAACAAAATATGTTAGTAGATAACATGTATGTTTAATATTAGGTTGCGGAAAAAGTCTTTTCGCATTATAGTATGTATAAACTTGTAATAAAATCTCTTTGGCTATACTATTTGTATCTGGCTGGTTTTGGTATCATTGAAAGTTTAAATTTTAAAGAACATAATTCCAAATTCAAATTAGGAAAATGTGTGATTTTCATTTGTTTTTCGTACCGCCAAGATGAGTGAATATAATGAAGAAATTCGATACATTTTAAAATTTTACTACAAAAAAGGTAAAAATGCAACGCAAGCCGCGAAAAAAAATTGCGATGTTTATGGACCTAGTGCAGTGTCTATGAGAGTAGCACAAATTTGGTTTAAGCGTTTTCAATCCGGAAATTTTGATGTCAAAGATGCACGTCGCTCTGGTCGCCCTATTACAGATAAAATGGATGCCATTTTTGAAAAAGTGGAGCAAGATCGGCATGTCAGTAGTTACGACGTAGCTGAAGAACTGGGAATTGACCACAAAACAGTTTTGGCGCATTTGAAAAAAACTGGGTACACAAAAAAGCTCGACATTTGGGTACCTCACGAGCTCACTGAAATAAACCTAATGAACCGTGTACTCATTTGTGATTCTTTATTACGACGTAATGAAACCGAACCATTTTTGAAGAAGCTGATAACTGGTGATGAACAGTGGATCACGTACGACAAGAACGTGCGAAAAAGGTCGTGGTCAAAGGCCGGTCAGGCTTCACAGACTGTGGCGAAACCCGGGTTAACTCGCAACAAGGTGATGCTGTGTGAGTGGTGGGATTGGAAGGGCATTATTCATTATGAGCTGTTACCACCAGGCAGGACCATCGATTCTGAACTCTACTGCGAACAACTGATGAGATTAAAGCAAGAAGTTGAGAGAAAGCGGCCGGAATTAATCAACAGAAGGGGTGTGGTTTTTCATCATGATAACGCTAGACCTCACACATCTTTAGCCACTCAGCAAAAATTAAGAGAGTTTGGCTGGGAGGTGTTAATGCATCCGCCGTATAGTCCTGACCTTGCACCTTCAGATTTCCACCTGTTTCGGTCTCTTCAGAATTCTTTAGGCAGTGTCAGGTTAACATCACGAGAGGACTGCCAAAACCACTTGTCGCGGTATTTTGACCAGAAGTCCCAAAATTTCTATATCAATGGGATCATGTCCCTACCTACAAGATGGCAAAAAGTTATCGAACAAAATGGTACCTACACACTTTAGTTAAATGTAAATAAACTATATTAAAAAATGTTTTGAATTTTCTTAAAAAATGCGAAGAAACTTTTTCCCCAACCTATTATTTTGTTAGCCTGTTTTTCATGTCTTTATTAGGTACCTATGTAACAGAAATAAAGACTGATTAGAAATAAAGACTGATTAGAAATAAAACGGGCATTTTGTTTGAGTTCATATTTAATACCGTGATCCCGTGATCACGGTATTGAACATGCTAATACCGGTATTGATACCGGTATCGAAAAAATCCGGTATTTGAAAGCCCCATATAGGGGCTGTCCTGGCGATGTAGTGCCTCAAAGATGTTTGCGGAGGCGCACAAGGATGATTTCTATGCGATATGTTGTCTAGGCTCCGAGAAGCCTCCGTCCGATGCTGAATGTATTTGTAGACCGGTGGGACTCCCCAATAACGTGTCGTTGGGTGCAACTCTACACCAAGATATTATAATTTTTTTTTAAAAAGTTGCTACTAACATTAGCTCTTAAGTTTAAAATTAAAATTGTTACTAACGCTATGGACTAAGGTCTGAAATAAAAGTTATTATTATTATTAAACTCGTAAAGAACAAAAAAATTAAAAGTAAGTGTAAACAGACTACGAAAGAATGAACCCGAGAATGAAATCGGCTAAAATCGGAGTTTACAAGGTAAAATCGACTCCTCCTATTGTGAAAGTCGATTAAAATGTAGCCTATGTTACCCGGGCCATAATAACGAATCGATTGACGACACCTTATTATAATTAATATAATATAATTTAGGCGCGACGGAGGAACGTATGTTCCTACGTAAATACAAATATACTTAATACATACATTCTGATAAAATCATAACCGATCCTTTGAAGGCTTCATCTTAGTCGGGTAAAACATAAACCTTGATAAAATCACCGCTGTGAGTTAGTGGTTCACCCACCAGAATGAAATCCAGATGTCCCTGGGTTGGAATGATCAGGGGAGTACAAAGTGCTGAGTTGGGTTATTTGTACCGATCCGTTCGAGTAATACTCAGATGAACACTACACACTCAGACACTAGACACACTTTTGTTATACACCGCACTCGTCGAACAAGGGTGCGGAGACCCGGTCTACATACGACGCGCTATACCCGGTACAAACATGTACCGGGGCGCTTCTCCCCGCCTCCGCCACGACACGATGTGCCCGAGCCGAGGTCCGAGCCTTTAGAGGCACCCTCGGGCATGTCGCTCCCTACCGACACGGACGCCCTAGGGACGCTAGGCGGTCGAGAGACTCTCCACGGGGGAGATGCTCGGTCGCCCAGTAATCCCCTAGGAACGTTCGACCTACAGGCTTGAGGACCCCCCAAGGTCTTCGCCTTCTTAAAAACCCGGTGACGCAGAAAATGTCATCAGAGACAATCTGCAATAGATATAAAAAAAAGGTTATTTGTATGAGTTGTTTTAGTCCGTTTGGTAAGCTACATCATCTTATCAAATTCACTTAGTGTTATAAGCATGGTTATGCTGCTTTCAGAAAAAATAATTACTTGTCTTTCTAGGAAGCGTCCGTCGGTGGCATAGTGCGTAAGGACGAATCCCGCCACGTACCAATGTGTTTTCAAATCTTAAATTCATATGCACGTTTAATCAACTCTTAGTGGGGACGTTATATGAACTGTTGATGATGATGAATAGTACCATCGTAATATGAAAGTCTGTCACCTTAGTATAGTGTTAAAAGCATGTGTTTCTAGTTCCAGTTCCTCAGAAGTTGAGGGTTGCGGGTGAAGTTCGTTTCCATACCTATGGCATTATCTGTGATGATGCCATCAGCCAAGATGAAAGCCAAGGCGAAGAGAAGGATGAAAATATTTGTGTAGGCAAAATTTACTATCTCAATTTGCGATTCCTACTTTAACAGGCAATTTAAGTACGTTAACAATAATTGTAGACTGTTTTTGGAGATCGTAACCTAAAATGATGATAATTATTTGACATAAAATGTTGTCTGATTAGCCACGATATTGGTCGAAAACTAAATCACATGCTATAAATTTTATGTATCTATGTATTATGGTAAAAGTAAAAGGCGCATATTTATTAATTATACCATATGTTTTCTATCCTTATAACGTTTGTCTGGAAGAGATCACCCTTAATAAGATCGTCAATTGTTAATTTTTCTTTGTGTTGTTTTTATGAAAACAATTAAATATAGCAGACTGACACCAATCGCAAATATTGCAAAAACAAACAAATATTATTTGAATCTTGAGATCAATGCGAATGTATAAACGTTGAGTGCAGCTTAAAACAGTGCTTCTCTAAAGTCAACGCTTGTCGGAAACGTCCTCAACGAGTTTTCATTAAAAATATTTGAATATAAAAACGTTAAAAAAATCCAACAAAAGGCTTGATCCAAAAAAGGACTTTTATCAAGGAGCCCGTATTTCATTTCAATCACGTACTGACTTCAATTTCTTTTTTCATCGAAACACCTCAATAGGAGCGTCGGAATAAAAAAATGACGATAACTTGTGAAATATAGCGCCGGTGCTCCATATTGGGGCTGTGTATAACAAAGCTCGTTTATTCAACTGTGACGGAATGATAGCAACAGACACGTTGGATATTGTATAGTCGATACGCATGTATCTCTACCCTTCCCATGATGCTCGGTTCTGTGTGGCAAAAAAAAACTCCTAACCTAGAAAATCAAAATCATCTTACTGAAAGGTTAGAGGCCGTGCTTTTTTATAAACATGAAAACCGAAACTAGTCGTTAACGATTCCTTGTGTTTTGACATGTAAACGCTGACAATGCAACGCACTGCAACAGCGTTGTTAAAATGTGTGAAAGGCGAAAAGTGGGATTTGCTCAATATCTCGCAAATAGCGAGAAAAGCCCCAGGTTAAAGGAATTAGCTGAGCATATGTGATGCGGGTGATGTAGACGAATTGAAAGAAATATGTGAGGATTGCAGCAAGTGGAAAGAAGTGATAAAAGACGTCACTCCATGCATGTCATTTAGAGCCTATTAAGTTCCAAGGAAGCTTCCATTCGAGTTTATTCCATAGATTATCTATTAAAATCTGTAAATTTACCTGCCACATTAATCTGAACATGGGGAATCAGGCTCACGTGATTATTAGAATTACAAACTAAATATTGGACCGGGCCAACAGCGAGGCAACCACCTTCGTTCCGTGGATCAGCAATAATGTGCACCGTCGGCAACTTACATAAAGAGAGATACAAAAACCTATTAGTGTGTACAGGTAGAACCCGTGGTAGAACAATGTCATAAAATATAAAGTTTATCAGCAACATCAACAAACATCGAATAGTTTTAAATGAAGCATGAAGGTAACTTGTTTGATCGATACCTACACTGTTTGTTATGGATACCACGCTGTCGCTGAGAGAACTTTGTTTGCGCGAGTTGTTATAATGTGAGTAGTGTGCACAAATTACTTGAAAAGGAACATTGCAAAGTATTGTACCTACATTTTCACTGCATAAAAAAGTCAAGTTTTTGCAATGCGACTGAGGAACTTGAAGTAGACGATTCCAAGTAGTTCAATAAACTTTGAACCCCTGAAGATGTCAAACAAAACATATGCCGATTTACTGTGCGAGACATCAGAACTAATAGTAGAAGCAACGCAAGCTGATGAGGCGGTGTTCGAAGGTGGTCCTACAGACAGATTGTTACTTCAACCGCTACTATCAGAATTGAGAATACGCTACACAGTTCTTCTGTCAAGACTGGACACAGTATACGATCAGCTTCTTCAGCCACAAAAGCGCTTGATTGTCAAGAGACTGCTAGAAGCCTGCTTAGGAAGACTGATTGAGATTAAGCATGATTTGGTAGAAATGAACATTTCGGACTACACCTACGACGATGATGAGGTTAAACCTTTTTTATATTTATTATTTTCTACTATCGGTTTTATAATTGGAGTCATAATTAGAATTGGAGTACTTGAATGTTCTGTCAGCCAAAGGTTTTAACCAACGTACAAGCCTACAATAAAAAAAAATGTTTTTGTCTGGTCAAAATTTAGTCCATCGCTTGAGTCTTTATTATTTATAATGCTGAGGTGAAACTAACAAGATTTTATTAGTATGTTTAATTGGATTTAATCACTTTGAGATGCGTTTTGTAAAACTATTGGTTTTTATTTAATGATTACATTGAATTTTCAGAAAAAAAAATAACGGATGCGTTATGCGCCATTCCTGTGTGCGCCATAATTGGCAAAGAACTTTAAATAAAAAAAACTCTATTTATAAAGGGTTAAAAGAAAAGGCTATTTATAAAGATTTTTAATTTTTTGTCATAGATGGTATATAATTTCAATTTCTACATTTTAGTCCCTTCGAAAACTCCAAGTTACACCATTCGAAGCGGAACCGTGCGTGCCTCAGTATTTCGTGAGAGAAAGACAACAAGAAGTTGAGAGCCGGCGGCAGTTCATCATTGATACCCTGACAAAACTTGGCCACGAACCACCTAAGCCTCAGCCATTAGTACTAACGGAGCAACAGGCCGTCCTTATCATTCAGAGCCACGAGAGAGCACGACAAGGACGTTTAAGGTAATCTATTCTTAATTATGAGATATGAGAAATTAATGAGACAAAACAAATTGTCAGTGTGAGTTTTTCACAAGGAGCTTATATTACCTATAGAATGGAGTCATTAGTCAAATGAAAAAAGTGAGGGCAAAATTTTTGACAACCCTTGACATTTCTTGACATTTCTAGAGAGGCTCTGTCTCTTTCTAGTAGGGTGCCTATAGCAGAAAAAATAATTACGGACAATCTTGGACTTCGTTAAGTTAATAAAATTAATTAGTACTCAAAGTTTAAAATATTTTTGAATTTACCATGACAAAGAATTAACATTCATAATAATTAGTTTTAATCTTCCGTACAACTGTCTGTTACTATAAGTAAATTTACACTTAACATTGGCGAAATATAAAAATGAAAAAGCTCTTTATTAAATGGACTTTGCTAAGTACTTTTAAATCGTCAAAAGCCCTACCACCATTTCGGGACGAAATAATAATTATTATGCTGAGATGGAGCAGAAATGGCGAAAGACTCCGGCGAAGAACTCCACAGCTTACAATTTTGTAATGATTTCAAAACATCAATACAAGTCAATAAATAATTATCAATTTAATTTAAGTTACAGTTTTACATGCGTATATTTTGGGTAGTTATAAATTATAATTAAAGTAGTAGTAGTGGTAGTTTTATAAATTCTGTAACACACTAAGTTTATTCCTTAATAAAAACTTGATCACGAGAACTGTTCTATTTTAAATCTAAACATAAATAACAATCTAAACATATGTGACTCAAGAATTTATGTAAAACAAAGTTATATATACACATAATATTGATACTTAAAAGAACAAAATCCTTTATTATTAATGATACAGTGATATCCGCTATATAGTTACATATTCACATAGATACTTCTAGATTACAAAATATTGACCTAAAATATATTACTTACATATCAATCGTTGTTTCATAATACTTTATAATGATTGGCAAAATAATCGATTCTGTAAAACAAGTAAGAAAAAAGTTACAGCTAATTTTGTACAAGACAAACTTAAAATCGCTCTGCTATAAAGAAAGAATTATGCAGATGTGACTTTATTCTATCATGAGACCAACAATTAAAAATATTAATACCGGTAAAAGATGTAAAAGAATCATTTGTACTCGTAACTCGATTAATACTGGTTAACGTATGACAAGGTATATAACTTTGTCATGTGTTAACCAGTATTAAAAAAATATGCATAAAACGATAAGGATTTCCTATGTAAAGTTGGTCGGTACGCAACGTATCACACCATGTATTTGGAATAGCCCGTATTAACTTTTTTCGGTTTTAAAGAGTTTGTACGTGTATTCTTACTTTAAATTGAACGCCCTACGTATATATATATATCAACCTTCTGTACCTGTTACTCAGTTACGAAGTCAGAAGGATAAGAGCCTTGTTCCTAAAGCCGTAATAGTGTAATTTCCGCCTAGGGTCTTTCGGAAATCTAAAAGAAAAGAAAATTTTATGTATACAGGCAGTTTTAACTTGTAATTAGCATATTAAAAACTATCATTTGATAGGCTTGAATAGCACAATTTTATTAATGCTGTGTCAATTTTACTAACCCAAATTCGAGTGAAGTTTGAGGTCACTGTGCATATTGCACTCTGCGTTACATGTTAGTAGATGCAAATGTGAAAGATAAAATACACTATTACACTGGTAAAATCCAATCAATCATTTTGAATATGTTTCTCAATTAAAATAATGTACACATAGCACAAATTACATGTTTTGTTTGTAAATAAACGTTCCCAACCAAAAATGGGTAGAACGATTTATGTATTATATATATACATAATCTATAAACTATATATATAATCTATATATATCTATATAACAGCTATTTCAAAGACTTAAATATATATATATATTTAAGTCGTTGAAATAGCAATTTTGATTGCCATTTCTGAAAGGAAAAAGGTTATTATTTTATAATAATTCTGGAAATCCTAGTCACCCTAGTCAATTTGTTTACACATATTTGAATAAGTAATTTATGTATGAAAATTAATTAAATTCAGATAGTATTAAAGCCGAGTATCAGAAATTACTTTCCCCTATGGAGTTTCGCCCAATAACGATAATCATAATGGAATTACATGTGAAAAACCAATTTTACTTAGGTGAACAATAATATGCAATTATAACACTTACAAGTGAAATTTCAGACTGCATCCTGGATACCACTCACTTCTGCAACCACGAACTATACAGCGATGCACCATTTTGCACTATTTATAGTTATTAAAATGTAAAAAGCCGTACCAAAATCGCGAGTCGATATTTATGAATACGTCAATCACG
The DNA here is from genome assembly GCA_955850985.1 of Elophila nymphaeata. Classification (NCBI taxonomy): domain Eukaryota; kingdom Metazoa; phylum Arthropoda; class Insecta; order Lepidoptera; family Crambidae; genus Elophila; species Elophila nymphaeata. The sequence continues at coordinate 3,915,288 of OY039066.1, forward strand.
ACAATTTATGTCATGTTGAGATTTCGGGACATTGACACATGAAGAGAGTGCTGCCATTACATAAATCCTTTCATTTACCATAAGTTATAGAAAGAATCACAATGATGTTTTTCAAAATAAAATACAAACCTAAACATTAAAAGTAAATATATTATATTTATTTCTTTCATTGATAATAAATACTGATAATTGAATACAATATGTTAAGTTTTTAGCTACTTTTCTACTTTTGTTTTAGAAAGATGGCGAAATACTGGGGAAATCTTGTTTCTATGTAGTCGTGTTTAGAAAGAGATGACGACAATTTCTAGAAAGAGAAATGTGAAATTTGAAATGTCAAGTATTGTCAAAATTTTTGCCTTCACTTTGTTACTTTGTCTAATGACTCCATTCTTTAGTATAAGCTCCTTGGTTTTTCAAAATAAGGCCTATCAGTTGTAACGTGGTACTATAACATTGCCATGTTATAGTACCATCTATTACTGGCTGTATTTAAAAAAAATAATCAATCAAATTCGAAAACATCATTCATCATGACATTCGGTTCATTTTCGCGCTATTTGACCAATGACGTAGGAATTCTACGTCATTGTATTTGACTCATTCCATTGCGACCGTGTCCTAGAACACATTATTATTATCATACCTAAGGGTCTCGCTCTTGACCTCGACTTAGGCCATAATATTAATATAATACGTACACAAAAATTATATCCAGGCACTAAAATTGTAAGTACCTTTTGTTAAACCTTTTATATTCTTGTGTATCAGTTTTAAGTGTTTTATTGTTTAGTTTTTACACTGTGTTTTATATTATTTTCAGAGTGCCTTTTATATATCTGATTACTTTTATATATCATTTAGATCCTGTTTATAACAACAAATAAAAATAGTGACGAAAGCGTGTATTCTTAGTGGACCATACCGACAGTGTTGGACCATAGGGCACGACGTTACACATTTATAGATAAATATGTTTTCTATTAGTTATTGCTTGTTTCTCTCTGTCTCTTAATTTTTTAATGCTTTAAGGGGAAGTTCATGGCCTCATTCTTGCCTATAATGGTAAGTGATGCCAAAGGTGAAGGCCAAAGGTGGAAGCAAATTTCACCCGAAACCCTCAAATCACTGAGGAACTGGCTACTTTATCAATAACAGCCGGAACATAATAATGATTTAACACTACTTTTATGGTGGAAGGTTATGATAAGATGGAGGTACCTAGCCAGACGGGCTTGAATCCCTCCATCAAACAAACAGCGCATGAATTTGTACTCCGGTGGATATCAAAACCGGGACCTCTGCATCTCTAAATCCAGTGGGCGAACCAATAGAACAACGAAGTGGATATAACTTATACCTATATTTTCAGGGGCCAGTTTATGAAAGAAATTCGGCTGCTCAAAGAAAAAGGCAGAGACCAGAAGGGTGAAATGTCCGCTGCAGCAGCAACTGCCATACAACGTGTGTGGCGAGGATTTATAGCGAGAAGAGAAACAAAGAAGAGGAAATACAATGAACAGCTCCTTATAGGGATGGAGCTTCCTCCGTATGCAGAATGTCAAGCGATTAAAAGATCCGAAGAGGTAAGTTATAGTTTACTTACGTCTCTGTAAACTGATTCTTCTCAACAATCAAACACATAGGTCCCAATTATGGCGTAGATAAAATTAAATTTGACATTTTGTGGCTTTACAGATAAAAGACTATCGTCGTAATTTACAAAAAGAACGGGAAGAAGAATATCTCAAAGCCTTAGACACAATCGAAGAGCAACTCCGAACTAAACATGGAACTAAAATAAACGAACAAGTAAGTGATGAGTTGAGGAGATGGGTATGGGAATATTATGAAAGAACTGAAACATTGCCAGAATTTCCTTCTGAAGAAAGTGGTGGCAGCAGAGCTATGTATAGTAGACAAGGTAACCATAAATGTCAACTGTAATATAGAAATACGAACATGGTCATATAAATAATAATACGTTTTGCAACAGGTACTGGTCTAGACAGTGCACTCAGTAAGCTATCTCCTGTATCATCCAAAGAGTCGAAGCGTAGTAAAGATAGTAAAGACAAAAAGAGCAGCAAGAATGGCGACAATAACAAAGTTAAAGATGAACCTGAAGATTTGGCTGTTTATAAATGCAACCCTTCAGTTTTTCTACAAGATGTTGTCAACGCGAATGAAGAGTAAGTGCTTAATTTAATTTATAAAATTTTCTCCCAATAATTACATTATTGCACGTATTTCGTTATAAGGATGCTCTGATATCCATTAAAGTTCATACTTGGTAGAATTGACCAAGTTTATATACATTTTTCTATAATAAACTGCATTATAATGAAATAAATTATGTGTCATGTAACACGAAATATTTTTAAAGATTCGAAGATATTTGGAAATTCAAGGAAGACATTGACAATCATCACGAGAGGTATTATAAAGATATGATAGAAAGAGAAAAGATGACGAAAATAGAGCAAGAAATACGAAATATCGTAGACGAGATGATGAGAAATGAGTTAGAATTGATGCAGTCAGCGTACATCAAAGATATGGCACATAAAGGGAAAAAGGTTAAGAAGCCCCAGAAAAAGGTTTGTTTGTTGTTGTTACATTGTGGACGTATTACACTAAGTTACTTGTTTAAATAGTTACTATCATCTTTTAATTTAGGTCCGACGTGGAGGTAAGAAAAGTAAAAAGAAGAAAGAAAAAGACCTTACTCCAGACCGAACAACTGAATCGCTATTTGAAGAGCTGGTATCAAATGGCATAATCAAACCATATCCTATTGTGAAAATAGACGATTTTATTGGAGAAAAAGGATATTTAGGGTGTCATTTCAGAAGTGAGGGTGATGAGCCTGTTCCTTGTCTAGGCGATGTTAGACAGCTAGTTAAGGAATATTGTATTTTACCGCTAGGTTCAGAACACGTTCGAGCAAATACACCGCTTATCAGATCTGTTCTTATATCAGGTAATTACTGGTGTATTAATGTACAGATTGGATTGTTTGATCAGGTAAATTTTAAGAAGATCGTTTTATTATTTTGCATTCTCAGGGCCCTCGGGCAGTGGCAAGAAAATGCTACTCCACGGCATTTGCAGTGAAACGGGCGCTACTCTTTTCGACTTAACACCTGCGAATATAGTTGGAAAATATCCTGGGAAATCCGGCTTAATTATGTTGATACATTTAGTGATGAAAGTATCAAGACTATTACAGCCTTCGGTGATATGGATGGATGAAGCTGATAAACCGTTTATGAAGAAGATACCGAAAACTGATAAAACCGACCCTAAGAGGTTGAAAAAAGATTTGGTGAAAATTATTAAAGGTTAGATGAAAATTGTAATTGGGGATTCTTTTGTCCATACATTATTTTAGTTTAATATTTTTGTAACTTTTTGTAGTATAGAAGATACCTACTATCGAATGTTTATTTTCGGAGTATTTCAGGTATCTATCCTGAAGATCGTGTGTTATTTGTGGGCACATCAAGAACTCCGTGGGAAGCTGAGCAGAAACTTCTCTTTCAGGTTTACAATAAAGTAATCCAGATACCCAGAGCAGATTACGGAAGTATTTCGCTAATGTGGAGAACTAGGCTTCATAAAGCCGGGGCTTTAACGCCAAGATTAGACGTTTCTTGCTTAGCTAGAGTTTCCGATTCTTATACTATTGGTAAGTAATGATTGCTGGAGTACATAGTAAACTATTGTCTTATTTCGATTTTTGTCCAATTTTTATAATTGGTTTTGATTGGTGCAGATAATTAATATTTCGTGACGAACTACTTATTACTTTGTAAGTAATTCGTCATTGTGTTCTTCATTTATTGTTCAGATGAGGATAGCAAATATGTTAGTTTGGTTTCATATTTACAAATAAATTCTGTATTTTAGGGACATTGCTGGCTGCTCTTGACGATGTCCTAACTACGAAAAGACGCCTTCAATTAAGAATACGCGCGTTAACGGCCCAAGAAATAGCAGTTCAGCTTAGTTACAGAGAACCTGTTTACGCTGAATCGGTAAGTGTTTATGATGAAGGATAACTGATTAAGAATAAGAATAATATTCTAATAAACTAGCTATTAAGCTAGTATATTCTGGCAATAATAGCACTACAAGTGCTGACTATAGTTGTAGTTTAAACCTATCAAATATTATTTCTCCAATTTGTGCAATTAATCCACAGACTGTAAAATGTAATAATATTAACTTGGTGCATCAAAATATTCAAGGGATTTCAGGTAAAGAATTAGAATTAGAGTTATTTATGAATTGTAAAAACATTGATATTTTTTGTATCACTGAACACTGGTTGAAAAGTCATCAGCTTATGTTCAATTTTAATAATCACCAGGTTGTTAGCTCATTCAGCAGGACAAACTTGAGGCATGGTGGTTCTTTAATTGTAACTAGGAATAATATTAAATCCAAAGAAAGAATTGACCTTGTGAGCTTGTCTGTTGAGCGAGTTACGGAAATAGCATGTATCGAGTTTGAGCATTTCATTGTTATGAGTGTATACAAACCTCCATGTGCGCCCTATGAGTCATTCCAAAAAATTATGGAGGATGCCCTTTTTAAAATCAGTGGTAGTCATAAAACAATTGTTATCTGTGGTGATTTTAATATTAATATTTTAGAAAAAAGTGCCTTGACGAGTAACTTTTTAAATTTATTTAAGTCCTATGACTTACATAATTGTTTTAACGAGCCCACGAGAATTACTGCCACAAGTGCTACCTGCATTGACAACATTTTTTCTAACATTAAGCCTAATCAGAAATCCATAATTAATTTGTTACACTCTGATCATTGCGGTCAGTTAATCTCATTTTATAGGAAAAAACCTACCTCTCAAAGAACCAAGGTTAATTTTGTTCCTGTGACTATTAGTAGACTAGAAAAGTTTAAAAATAATTTGATTCAGAAACTACCAAGGATGCCTTTTCAGAACTGTACTGAGTACTTGTATACTGCTTTGTTCAAACTTATTAGTGAGGAATTCAGTAAAAACTTTACAACAAAAACAATAACAATCGGCAACCGCCCATCCTTCAGTGAGTGGGCCACTGCTGGTATATATAAAAGCCGAAACAAATTATATGAATTGTACGGTGAAAAATCGTACAATTTTAACCCCACGTTTATTAATTATGTAAAAAATTACTCTATTACTTTTAGACGAGCCTGTGCCACTGCTAAGTCCATTTATTTGAAAAATAAAATAACCAGAGCTCAAAATAAAATTAAGGAAACGTGGAATATTATTAATAGCGAAACTGGTAGAGCTCCCAGACGCGTTCGTGATTTCAATTTAAATGTAAACAATGTAAATATCAAAGATGATTTAAAGATTGCATCTGAGTTTGAAAAATTTTTCACAGAAATCCCTTTCTTAACAACTAAAACACTAAGTTCATCTTCGACAACAGCTGAAACACTACTTATGGAAAGTGTATGTAAATGCGATGCTAATTTTGAATTCACATCTGTCAACTACAAAGATATTATAAAGATATTTAAATCCATCGATATAAAGAAAACTATGGACCTTTGGGGACTTTCTGTTAAAACTGTTTCAAGTATAATAGATATAATTGCCCCTTACTTGGCTATCGTGTATAATAGCAGTATAGCTTCGGGTGTATTTCCTGACTTGATGAAACATAGCAAAGTCGTACCTTTATTTAAGTCTGGAGATGCTTCGGACCCCACGAATTTTCGACCAATCTCTATATTACCAACACTTAGTAAAATCTTTGAAAAGTTAATGCTTAATCAACTCCTCAATCATTTCGTAAAATACAGTTTGCTACATAAAAACCAATTCGGCTTTACGAGGGGTCGGTCAACTATTGATGCAGGAGTTGAATTATTGAAAAACATATATTCAGCTTGGGAGGATTCACAGGATGCTTTGGGAGTATTCTGTGATTTATCCAAGGCTTTCGACTGTGTAAATCATGATACTCTTGTCAGGAAATTACATCACTATGGCGTTAGAAATAGGGCTCTCGACCTTTTGACATCTTACTTGAGTAATAGAATTCAAAGGGTCGATATAAATGGTCAAAGATCTTCTGGAGCTGCGGTTACAATAGGAGTTCCACAGGGTTCAATTCTTGGTCCTTTTCTGTTCTTGATATATATTAATGATCTACCTTACTGTGTAAATAAAAGTCATGATATAGTGTTGTTTGCAGATGATACATCTCTGATATTTAAAATAAACAGACGAATGACTAATTATGACGAAGTAAACAACGCACTATCTAAAGTAGTAGATTGGTTTAACATTAACAATTTGCTTTTAAACGAAAATAAAACCAAATTAGTTAAGTTTTGTACACCCAATGTGAAACGGGTTGAAACAAATATACAAATAAATGGTATAGGATTAGAACCTGTTGAATCGACTATTTTCTTGGGCATAATGTTAGATGCTAAATTGCAATGGGGTCCACATATTGAACGAATGTCTGGTAAACTTAGTTCAGCTGCGTATGCAGTTAAAACTATCAGACGACTTACTGATGTAGACACAGCCAGAATTGTATACTTTAGTTATTTCCATAGCATTATGTCATATGGAATTCTTCTCTGGGGGAATGCTGCGGACATTAACACCATATTTGTCTTACAAAAACGAGCAGTAAGAGCTATTTATCAATTAGGACCTCGGGTTTCACTCAGGGAAAAGTTTAAAGAAATAAATATTCTAACAGTGGCATCACAATACATATTTGAAAATCTAATTTACGTAAGGAAAAACATAACAAACTTTTCTGAAAAGTGTGACACTCATAATATTAATACTAGAAAAAAACATAATCTAGTGGTACATGCTACTCGTCTCCACAGAATAAGCAATTCTTTTATGGGGCAATGTATACGCTTTTATAACAAACTCCCAAATAATATTCGAGATCTACCTGTTAATAAGTTCAAAACTGCTATTAAATCTAAACTGTATAATAAAGCTTACTATAAAATAACTGATTACATAAATGATTCTAACGCTTGGGGGTGAATTTGTTCATGATCTATGCATCCAAAATATAATATATTAATTACACAGATTATCAACCTTGTGTCTTATAGTTAACTAAGAAACATATTTTAAATTTGTTCTAGATTATAATCAAGAAGCATGTGTATGTCATTCTCACTAAAAAGGTCTTGTGGCGGTGTCGTCTTGCGTCGGGTCGTTACGTTCCCTAAAATATGGTTGAGCGAAGCGATGGCTGATTCTTGCGTCATGCCTGTGAACAGGTGCCGCCAATGAGACCTGGTCATCTCATGTTTTCTTGAACTTTTTATTTTTATTTGATGTAAATGTTAGACAATGTAGTTGTTTATTCTTAGATGGATAATTGTATGACACATGCCATTAATAGGATAATTTTGTTTGTGTTATGATATTGTTTATATAACTAATGTATTAGGTATTGGTTTTTTATTTTTATTTTGGTATGCACACATTGTATTCTTATAGATATATTTATTAACCAAAGGATCATAAATGTATGCTTAGCACCTAAATTGAGCAAAATCTATCTAACAATAACAAAAAATGGTGGTGGGTATAAGACTTAAATTAATAAGTTCATTAATGTGATTAGTTGAATTGTATAGAAAAGCTTTTACAACATAAATTATTATTATAAATGAACCAAATGCGTGGGAGTAATAACTGCCCAAAATTTACGCATGTAAAACTGTAATTTTAATTATATTATTATTATCTATTGACCTGTAATGATGTTTTGAAATCTTTACCAAATTGTAAGCTGTGGAGTTTCTTTCGCCATTTCTTCTCCATCTCAGCATAATAATATTATCGTCCCGAAATGGTGGTAGGGTTTTGACGATTTAAAAGTACTTAGCAAAGTCCATTTAAATAAAGAGCTTTTCATTTCATTTCATTTCATTTCATAATATTTGGATCCCACTCAACATACATACAATCACAATCATAATCCCAAAAGATGTTAAACAGAGCTTTAGTTAGCATTGGTCATGGGGGAAGCATGCATGTGCTTCAAAATAGTAACTGGTTAACAGATAGTCAACTCTATACATATAGGAGCATCAAACCCAAAGACTAACTTAACCTTTAGTGACCAACCAACAAACAAGAGCCAACAACCAGGACAGATGTTACAACTCAACAATCCGGACATTTAGTAACTAGATATTTAAAAAATATTTTTCAATCAACAGGAAGCGGCTGCAGACGTTTGGTGGTACAAAACACCAATGGAAAAGAGAAGGCAGAAGATGCTACAAAAAATTCAAGAATTACAGCAAGAAGCAGAGGAAAAGGCTGCTGCCAAGTGAAAAGTATAACAATCACATTTTAAATAATGTTATTTCTTATGCTTAAAAACATGGCGTCTATTATCTTTTGTCATAATTTCAAGCGGCTCTCGGGTTATTGTATCGGGAATCGTATCAAAATTGAGTAGCCAGGTAGTGGAAGCGAGTGCTGGCTGATACGTCGTAAGATAACACCCATTCATGTCAGTCATAAGAGAAGTCTCAGGCACTGCTCCTTCAGCCCTCTCAGCAACACTATTAACCCGGCACCCGAGACAGAATGCTTAAAGTTTTTTTTTACAATTCTTTGTAGTCTTAAGGGTACCAAGTATTCAAATTGTTAAATATATCTTAACTAATAATATAAATGCGAATGTGAGTTTGTTTCTAACGTGTTCACGATTAATCTACCGATCAGCGCAACATTTTTGGATTCACTGTCAAACGATTTTGAAATCATTGTGATCGGCGAAGAAAAGCTGCCGGGATATTATGGAGAAAGATTTTGATACGATGACGGATCAGCCCTAGAACCAACCAAACCGAAAGCAATTTATACTCGCATGCTGACCGAACCACCGACCGTAAGTGGGCGAATCTTTAGACAACGGTGTTTATCTAATATTGCGTAATCTTTGTGTCGTAAACGCCAATTAAAAGAAGAAGGAGAAATATTAATGTAGATATAACTTCTACTCCGGTGAACAAACACAAGCGTTGAAATAGAATAGCTCAAGATGCATTGCGCCGAAATTTGACAACGAAATATCGTATGTGCCATTTCTGGATTTCAAACTGCGCTTCACGTCTGTAGATGTTATTCTTGGAATAAAAATAAAAGATTTATCACAACGTTGTTTCTTTAAAACTTTTTATTTTTCCAAGAATGTCGCATAAAATTGTTTCTTATTTATCAGCTACAATATTACGGAGTCTAAGAATTTTTATCCTCTTAAACTTGTGGGTACTTTGCGAAATCTTTAAAGGGGCAGACGAGACGGACCACCTGCGCGTTCCCACCAGCTTTTCAAGGGTGGAAATTAAGCCAGTATCCGATTGGAAAATCATGTCGGAGGAATCTGACATCCTCTTAGAAGGGAAGGATTGTCTGAGTTTCGTACTTTTCCCGGCACTTTTCAATTTAGCTTCAATACGCATAGAATAATTATGTATAATTCGTTCTTTGAATTCCCAAGACTTTTTAAAGATGAAATTACTTTATGACTACATTTTAAGAAAGAAACGACTCTTTTTTACTAAGAATCATACGGATCGGCGGCTACGGAACAGCTGTCAACCGTAATGCATCGCCTTTTTCTCATAGTAAAAAGAGGCGTTCCCTTTTCAATTTGATAAGTGTGCTGCAACCTTAAAGCGCTCAAGCACAAATGCCGCAAGCGGGACGGCAGCGGAACGGAAGGTTTTGTAATGTTCGGGTTGCTTTGGACCATGCCACACAGAAAACGCCCGTGGAAGCACGCCGCAGTTCCGCTACAGATCATCTTCCACCTCTATGTGTGAAGTGCTCAACTTAATCGGAACCTTAGATATAGGAAACTGTAGATGGCGCTTTGAAAAAGAAAGAGCATACTAACATGTATATTAGAACGAGATAGATAGATAAGACACGTACACGCAGGCGGCCTAAGTCGGCCTGTCAGTCATATAAACAAGACAGCAACTGGCAGACTGCAGTACTATTTTTCACGTACACATTGGTGCATTTTTTGATCTCGCCCTAGTCGATTCATTGCCAATCTATAAACGTCAGTAATTATAAATCTATGGTCGAAACACAATAACACTGTATTTTATTATGGCTATAAACTTGATAACGTGGTACTGGCTAGGCGGACTTGAGCTATAATAAAATAAACTAAGCTTAGGATTGAAGCTCAGGACCTTTGAATCTTATTACGGTGGACAAACGAATAGATTACGGACTCAGTTAAAATTTTGTAATCAATTCTTATTATTTCTATATTTTCGATACATTTTCGATAAAGATCGTTACTATATTATAAATGAAGAAGTGAGTTTGTTTCTTACGCTTTCACGCTTAAACCACTAAACTGGTTTAAAAAAATCTTTCACCAAACGAAAGCTACATTATCATGGAATAACATATAGGGTGTGTTTACTTATTTTGGAACCGGTGAATATTATAAAGAGGTATGTTTGTATGTTCCTAGCCAATAAGCTCAAAAATTACTGGATAGTTTCCGAAAATTATTTCACCATAAGAATTCTACTATTTCTTTATTCCTGAGTAATAAAGGTTATATTTCATTTAAAAAAAGAACTCTACGTGGGCAAAGTCGCAGGCGCTAGTTGTAACTTCAACAATGATTCTTGAATATAAAATGAAAAGGACAAATTCGCCTTCCGTTCATAGAACTCGTAATACTTTCTTCGCTTTGAAGATACCCATCTTCAAAGCGAAGAAAGTCTTAGGTGACGAAGCCAACTGATAGTTCCCACGGGAGTTTGAATGTTTGAATTTGGATATTATAAGCCGTTGATAATGGTGATGTTCTTTGAAGATTGCAATCTTTATTTTAGGATTGAAATTGATACCAAATTAAATAGAAAACGAAAAACATGGAAAAAATTCCTGTCATGAATAAGTGCTGAACGGGACCATGACAGGATTTTTTTTCCATTTTGTTCGTTTTCTATTTAATTTGGTATCAATTTCAATCATAACTAAACTTGCCAAACAAAAAGTAAAAACAATATCTTTATTTTAATTACAATTTATTTTATATTACATAGGACATTTAGAATTTGTAAGAATCTTTTATTGAAAATCAGACGCGGTCTTATTTGCGTATACCAAATAAAAAAGTTACTAAGCCTTTCAAGCTTTATTAAGTTCTTCTTTAGTGATGTCAAGTTAGCACACTTAAGCGTAGTCTAATATTGGAAGGAAAAGGGATTTAGCAACGCAATCTTGGTAGTAGTTGGAACAAAATTACGAAGATGTCGAAGAGAGCCTGTAAGGTTTTTCCCTAATTAGGAACAGATGTTTTAGGTATTTTATGGACACCAACGTCAATATCATTTTGGGTGCGAATTTTATCTTTCACTGTAGATTAGGTATTGTATTGACCATTAAATAAAACTAATCTTACGAATTTGACTCACGCATATTTGTATTCAACGTAGGGCTCAAATAAAAAATATTTTAGCTCGACGTTTAAATTGGCGTTTTTAAATAACAAAATCTTTATTGCGTTACTAGGTAAACTTTTGAGGATTGCCTATTAAATTTTGGTTTATGGAAAAAAGTACCAATTTTCAAATATTAGATACTCGTGCGTTCTGTATCGCCACAATAAATTTTTCTCTTTGTACTTTAGCTTTGGCGAATGCTCAATTTCGCGATCCAGACGACTCCTTAAAATTTTTCCCTTGCAAACAAATACACTCGCCGTTAACGTCACGAACAATAAAGCGGTACGAAAAAACAAAGTTGCGAACTAGAAAACAAATCACTTTGGATAAAAACGAGTTACAATGTTTTTCAAGCACACAAAGGGCCTTTACAAAGGCTTAAATATACTAACAACCCTCCCTCAAGTAAAACGGAAAATCGGCGCTAGTGAGCAGTAACCCTTTGTTCGAAAAGAATTTCTTACTTTACCCTTTCAGCGTCACCTGGGCGTGCGTTTGATCATCGGTCTGAGGTACAATTTGTCAGAAATTACTATTTAATATTCAGAATAACATGCAATTTTCGAATGATTATGACGCAGAGCGCAAATTTTGAAAAAGAAAAAAATACATATGAAACTAGACTATTTACACCACAAATAAGTATGAGAACATTTCAAAATTTGTAAGTAAATTGCAGTATTCTAAATAATTTAGCATAATAAATACTCTTTACTTTTAATATATAAAATCTGTATGGAGAGGCTCTCGCAGTGTCTCTGGACATCTCCAAGGCTTTTGATAGGGTCTGGCATTCGGGCTTATTAAGCAAGCTTCCCTCATTCGGATTTTCTGCTGGCCTTTGTAATTGGATATCTGACTTCCTGAGAGAACGTACCATTCGCGTTGTGTTGGATGGGTACACATCCGATCAACACGCAATTAACGCCGGAGTTCCTCAGGGGTCAGTTCTGTCCGCAACACTTTTTTTGCTGCACGTCAACGATCTGCTTGTGCCCGGCACCTTTGGGTATGCAGATGACAGCGCTATTGCGGAAAGATACCTTTCGAGTGCGAGGGCCAGTAGAGAGGAGATCCGGTCTTGTCGAGAGGCTTTAATTGAGCGTTTGGATCTAGCCCTACAGTATGTCTCCAATTGTAGCGATGCCAATTTGGTGAAGATCAACGCAACGAAAACACAGGCGTGTTTATTTTCCACAAAACGGAGCCCATTCCACCTGACTCCGGCTCTCCGTGGAGTATCCATACCGGTGACTAATCACATGCAGCTACTAGGGATGAAAATATCATCCGATCTGAACTTTGGCGAATATATCGAATCCATAGCAAAAACTGCTGCCAAAAAGCTAGGTGTACTCTCGAAGGTTAAGCGATACTTCACACCACAGCAACTGCTTCTTTTATATAAAGCACAAATCCGCCCGGTTATTGAGTATTGCTGCCATCTTTGGGATGGATCAGCGAAACACCAGCTTGCAGCTTTGGATTCGGTAGAAAAAAGAGCTAAGCGACTTATTGGCAACCCAAAACTCACTGACGCCAAGCTATCAAGTCTCGAACATCGTCGAAAAGTGGCTAGTCTATCGGTATTTTATAGGATACACTTTGGAGAGTGTGCGACGGAATTACACGAATTAATTCCACCAGCCCCATTTCACTACCGGGACACAAGAAGCAGGTTAAATTACCACCCTTATGTTGTTGATGTCTCTACCATCCGCACAAAGCGATTTGCTAAGGACAGCTAAGGAGTGGAACTTGTTGCCTGCTGATGTGTTTCCTGATACTTATAACTAGAGCAAGAGTGAATAGGCTATTTCTAGGTAAGTGTGTAACATCGTAGGCCACTCGCTTAAGATCAGGTGAGAGTGTGGTAAAATGCACACTAAATTGTGGTATAATTCACTAAAAAAAAAAGCTCTGAAATTACAGGAGCTATTTTCAAAAAAACTTTATTCGTCCTGTAGATCATTTCATTATTTATATGAGAAAAAATAGCCTCTTATTAAGAAACATAAATAGTTTTTCGGTTTTCTATATGTTTTTTTGGTGTGTTATGCAGGCACAGGAAGTTCCACTCACTACGGCCAAGGTCACCAGCCCTTGATTCAAAAATAACAGCTACGCGTTGATGTGTGAAATCAAAAATACCAAACCACGATAGATTTTTGGAACTCACTGCCAAATGTTTAACCGAATTAATGTTCGTTGATGAACATTTCGCTGAATGCATTCTACTGTACTAAGTAGGTGTTTCTCTAATACCATTTTCTCGCTTTCTTTAAGGACTACGCGGGCTGGTTACGTTGTCACCGCGAAGCTGTGGCTGCCATTTTATCGCGCTTTCAAAAATTCAACTCAAGTCTGTGTTGTACATTCAAGAAATTGAATTCACTGTCAAAACAAAACACTTCCTTAGAATATAATAGATTAGAAATAGAATAGAAATATTTATTTGTGGCACATAGGTACAAAATAGTTGTTATAATTATACAGATAATCCATGACCATGACCTGCTTTTACAGCATACAAATATTAACTGATTGTCATTTGTCCGATACAAATTCGAAATATAATGTTCATGCTAGTAATATGTCATGCTAATTATCATTATTACAAGAGATATGTCAATTAAAAAATCTATATATGTTGTTTGCGCGTACGGCGAACGGCTGTCGCCATCTCGTTCTCGCCGCTGACGTCACGGAAGGGATAAGCAACCGACCAGCCGGCGTACCACTCGGCCACTTCTCGCGGCGCGGCCGGCCCTCTCACAACTCTTGTGTGCGCATGCACCTCTTATTATATTTTAAATTAATTTGGTTTGGTTCATTCAGTAAACGTTAAATATTATATCATCTTTAATTTTATGTCGTCGCCGACATATGTCAATAAAAATAATGTCAATTAAAAAAGTATATCAATTAGAAATAGAAATAAGAAATTGTCAATATCATAATTGTAATAAAAAGAAAATCCCATAATTATAATGTGACTAACTGACTAACCCTGTACAGTTTTATCTTTAAAAAATTTATCGACCATCGACCTTACAATCATGAGTCATTTAAAAGCAATGACGTAGGAATTCCTACGTCATTGTTTAAAAGAGGCGTGAAGAAGCGTCTGGCAGGTCAGAAAAGCGAGGGAGGCTAGGGGCACATAACTCATCTCTACCTAATCTCATCATTATGATATCTTTGAATTTGTACTCCACTTCTGCTTACCATCAGGTGGACTGGAGTCATTTGCTAGACTTATAAAAAAAAGTTTGCCAAATAATCCATGTCCTATCAATATTAGTCTGAATAATCCTGGAGTGGTCAGGTTCATGCTTAATTTTTATGACCAAGTGGAGTGAATACCGATTATGGTATTTTTAGTGACCAGGAATTCTGTTTCCTGAAAAACTTTATTTGCATTATTCGCTTCTTTGTCAAATATAAAAAGTATTGGAGCTTTTGTAGCAAACGGACTTTTGATAGTAACAATGCAAATGGCCAATGTGTTACTTAATTCCCGTAGATGTCACAGCGCTAGCCAACAATTCCCCAAAGGCAAATTCGAATTAACAGGTACAAATCAAACTGGAAAGCCAATAGGCACATATAAAATTTATGCATATTACTATGAATACTCTGGCCTATTCGCCTATGGAAATATGATGGAATCGGAACTCCCGTGAAGGTGTCCAGATTAGAAACAAATTATGTGTTGAATCGATTGGAACAAGTTTCATAAAATTAAGTCCAAAAATTTACAGGTGATAAGTTAAGTATATAGACATTAGAAAAATAGACTGAAAAAAATCGACTGTCCAGGGCGGGAATCTATTTCCCGCCCTGGACAGTCAATTTTTTTCAGCGTATTTTTCTTTTTTGTTGGTTAACGCGAAATTAATTCTAAAAAGTATGTAGATAGTTTCTTTTTTATGAAATAGGGAGACAATCAGATGTGCTAAAAGGCATAATTATATTACTTTAAAAATAAATCTAATTATTAACAGTAATTACAAACCCAATCCATTTGGAGTTTGTTCAGGCAGCATAATAAATTACACTTAATCAAGGACCCAATTTATTGTCATTAATAAGAGTACTATCAATTGCCAGTGTCCGGATAAACAACGCAGGTTAAACTGTGTTCGCATAGAATATTCAAGTGAGGTAAAATACGGACAAATTTGACTTTCTACTAATTTGCTTTCCAACTTGCCTAGGTTGGATTGAAGCTATATATTAATGGAAACACGAGAAAGACAGAGCATATTAGATTCTGAAAGACCAATAAAACTCTTCTGTTGTGTGTCATACATAAGTTTAATATCGCTTTACTCAAACAAAAGGTTTAAAAAGCGGTGACCCTAGGAATAAAAAAGGAAAGAATGAAATTTAACCGACAATTAAAATGTAGCCAATAATAACGAATCGATTGACATTCATCAAAATCGGATGAATAGCTAGATTCTGATCATTCAAATTATACAAAGTCAATATGCCATATTAAACGAAAATATTAGTTAAAAAAATAGTTTTCTATTTATAATTAACATGACTATACGATTCTGTTATGGAAAATGAAGTTCGTTGTTTTTATAATACAGACTTTAATTATTCTTCCGAAGAATAAAATACGTTTTTAGTTTTGAAAATCGCATGAACTAAATTCCGAATTTCGGCATGTTTCCCGTGCGATATAACTGTCTTAGAGTTAAGACGGTACTTCTCAAGCAATACGGCAGCCTCATGGTTGACAGAATCTTCGTAATTAAGACGTAATATTTCAATTTAGTTAATTTCGCGGAAGTAATTAATTCAGCAAGTGACCGTGTCAATCACGGGCGCCAATTTTGGCTTTCTTGTTAATAGAGCGAAATTCCCAGCGAAACGTTTTTAATTTAGGGGAATGAGGGTGAATTAAAAATTCGAAAGTGTTTGATATATTTGTTTGAGAGACAAGATGTGGCATTTTGTGCCTTAAAAGTGACATTTTATGGTTTAAATTGTGTTTTCTGAAAATGTTCCATTGTCAATCACTCCATTTAATATTGTTCATATGGGACGTAGTAGACCTTCCTACCGTACCGATTTTAGACATGAAGTGGGTTTCAGTTTGATGAATATGTTGAAAGTCATGCATTGCTGCTTCTAGAAAGCAATAAAGTTAATGCTTAAAAGTTAGTTACCTGAAATTTAAACACAGATGATTTTTGTTAGAGACAATATATTGACTATTATCCCGAATAAATTAACGGCAATCTACTATTCTAAGGTGAGGTTTCTGTATGTAATTTCATTGAAGGTAACTATGATTTCCAAAGCTTCACCGTAGAAGTGATAGAAATCCTGCAAATGATGACAAATGGAACAGCAGTATTATGCGATGCGTTAATGGCTTTACAATATGACTGTTTATTGTCTGCTTGATATTTGATCAGCCACCCAGACGTACTAAGCACCATCTTAAATACTTCCCTTCATAAATAATAATCAACAAAGTAATCGAGATCTCTTTCTATTTTATACTTAAAAGATTGAGCTGAGGGACACTGCTGGATTTCTGATGGAAGTAGAAAAAGTAACATACTTTATTTCGTAGTGTGTAGTAAGTATCGTAACCAATATAAGTAGTACGATCCTGGGCACAGTGCAAATGGCGGTGGGCGGGAGACTTATGCCGTCGAAATGACTACAGGTGGAGTCTGAAAATTCGCTCATGGAGACAGAGAGCAAAAGAAGCGTTGGACGTTTGCCTGAAAAATTAAACCGAAGACATTACCAAGACGGCGCCGGTGTGTCGGCAGTGGATAAGAGTTGCACAAGATCGGGTGGTCATGAAAAGATCTATACTCTGCAGTGGTTGAAACATAGTTGAAAAAGAAGAGGAAGTAGTATCATTGTCTCCACGTGAGGTTTGGTCCTACCGTGTAGACAATGATACTACTACCATACTTATCTGCGAATGAGTTGCTAGATGATAATCGCTTGCTATTTGGCACTCTAAGTTTCCAGCTTCTGTATGCTGCAGTAACGCTTATCATCTAAAGACCCCTATGTGTGTTCTTTGTATCACTATATCTTGTAACTGAGTTAACACCACTACACACTTACGTTGCAAAATAGCCCTTCTTACAACAGGATAAGGTTGTAAAGGAACAAAGCGTTAGCTTGTTCCAGTTTTATTTCGCGACACCTTTTTGCTTCACGACATAAGTTTCAATTCGGAGCAACTATGAGCAGAGTAAAGTCTTATTAAAGGGTTGAACCATAATAATTTGGTGTTATGCTCATAATCCCGTCATAGTGGAGGGTACTTGTGTATCCGTTACCTCGCGTCATAACTAACGTGACCATATTTGTATTAACTCAAAACGGGACACAGATTTAATTTTATTTTAACTTGTTTTCAGTAAATAAGTAAAATTAAATATCAAACACATCTTATTTATTAGAACATAAATATAATCATGCCCATGATCCCAAAAGGGTTAAGCAGAGCTTTAGGTTACATTTAGTTACACATAAAGTCATATCTGGAAGTATGGACCATACAGTGCCTCAAAATATTGACAGGTTGGGAGCCGATCACCTACCCAAAAGGGGCACCAAACACAAAAGTATCTATCCTCATCAAAAATTCTCAGCAGTCTGGGTATTTTTTGAGAAACAAAGTTTTAATACCATTTGTGATAGTAATTACTTTAAGTAAGTAATAATAAAGAACTTCTTGTAGCCAATAGTAATTTTCACCTTGATTAATTTTCTAAAAATGGTAAGAATAATAGGTAATATTTGGGTCCCGATGCTATTCTCCGGGAGGCCGTGGAAGAATACTGGCAAAACTTGATGGTCCTGTTCTAAACGGGACGTATGGTCACCCCAGTCATAACCCAGCAGGTGGCCTTAAAGTAATAACTTAACGAGACCCCCGATCTACTTAGCTTACGCGTTTTATACACTTGACTACTGCGAGGGTAGTGGAGCAGTATTAGTGGAGTATTTTTTTTTTACTTCTAGCGAACGTTTGTTCTGGTTTTAAGATTAACGTATTCTTTTAGAAAATTTGCATATTTTATGTAGTAATGAACGTTCGCCTAGACCTGCCTCTTCCCGCATTTCCATTCCCTTCCGATTCATAAATCCTTATTGTCAATCTACTTGCACACATCCTTTCTACACGACCGAACCATTTGAACATCCCTTTCTCAAATCTTGTCACTATATCTTCTTTCATCATCAACAGCTCATATAATGTGCCCACCGAGGGGCTCGAGCCTACCCCACATTAGGGGCGATTAGGCCATAGTCAACCACGCTGGCCAAGTGCGGGTTGGTCGACTTCACACACAACCTAAGAAATTCTTCATAGGTGTATGCAGGTTTCCTCACGATGTTTTCCTTCACCGTAAAAGCGTCGATTAAACGTACATATGATTTCAAAATTTGAAAACACATTGGTACGTAGCGGGGATCGAACCAGTGCCTCCTGGGTGGGAGACGACGCTCTTACGCACTACGCCACCGACGCTTCCTATATATCTTCTTTAGACCAACACATCTCTCTTACCACGTGTATAACCTATCGCTAAATTCTACACCTTTCATGTTCCTCAAGTCTCTCACTTCATCTGCATTTATTCTACTTTCGTGGCTTTTCTCTATACTCAACTTTCACTTAACTATACCTGGTCCCAACGACCAGACACCGTCATACACAGGCAGTCGGGCCCTTTCCGGCATCTTCTGACCGCTCTTAAACGTGCATGCCCCATTCACCATGTTCCCAGCTAGTGAGTGATCTTAAGGCCAAATATGGCTGATGATGATACGAGGTCGACGGAACCATGTTCGTTCTACGTAACAATTACAAAAGCTAGCTGAGTTTTATTTTACATGCATCTTATGCAGAATAATCTGGATTAAAATGTTTGAACACCCCCTTAGCGTCATGCAGTCACGTAATTAGTTGCTTACTTTCTTATGACTGCGGCACTGTCTTCTCCTTAACCTAATCATCTTCAAATTTGTTTAAGTTGATCTTTTCAAGTAGGTTCCATTTTTAAATAATTTTCTTATTTTTGCAAACCTAAAAAGTTGACAGTTAGAATTTTAAAGCAATCCCAAAGGAATAAAATTCTTACAACAACAGTATAAACTAACACATTCTAAAATGCTACTATTTTTATAGCCAAGAAAGGAAACCTGAGAAACGTTGGCTGTCATATCTAGAGGCGACTTATGCCACCGAAGTCAAGCGCGAGTCTTATCCAGTGGAGCGCGGAAGCTTAGCTCTCCAGCAATCAGAACATAGCTATGAAATTGTGGAGCAAATCATAAAATTTGTGTGGGAATATTATCTTGTTTTATTTTGTTACTGGAAAAGAAGGTGGGTTTTTCTGATTTACGTAAATTATGCAACTAATGCCACGAAGAGCGTTCGTGGATTGCAAAAAGCTAAGCTACTACTTTTTGGCTGCAGTGTTAATAATGGACCCGATGTACCGATCGAAATTGAGATTGGCAGAGATATCTGTGACAATCAAATCATAGCCAGGATTGAAACTTATGATTATTTTTTTTTGTTGTTGATGCTAGGATCCTTGGAAGGCCCTCTCAGGGTCACCGGGTTATTAAGATATGTTAGGACCTTGGTAAGTCATCTAGCCTGTCCCGGAGGTGGCTCGGTGAAATGCTTCGGCAAACCTCGGGTCGTCTCCAGTAAGGGCATGGGAGAAACCGGAGTGGTTTAGCAGGTATTCCCAGTGCCGTGGTGATCAGGTGCTGGGCAACCCCTGCACAGGCCCACGTCTAGCCAACGGTCCGCTGGTCCACTAGCCAGCGGTTTAGGGTGTCGTCCGTAAGGGGATTACACTCCGATGAAAAAAAGGTCATCTAGCCTGTGTTACGAACATCCTTAGAGAATATCTAGACGACAAGTATCTCTTGCGGGGGAGTCTCTAGATCAATCAGTCTTTAGGGCATTCGAAGCGGAAGATTTAACTCGGGTGATGTTTGTATGGGACGAATTCACTGATAAATGGATAAACTACATTTGCATACGCTAAGCCGCGGGTAAAAGCTAGAAATCTTAAATATAAAAAGTTCGTTAATAATGAATATGCTTGCTAAACAGAATGTGGTGCAGGTACCTAAGGAAATGACATGAACTGAACATTCATGTGAAGACGAATTGGCAACCACTTTATTTAGTAGCTATCATTTATATATCACTGCAATCACTTACGTAGTCCAAATATGAAGAATAAATTATTATGACTTTACGTTACCTAATTCATAACACAAGTTCTTAATGATAGTTGATTTTGAGCTAGATAATTATAGTGCCATAACAGAAATCAATACACAAATATAACAATAAGATTTTCCCGCCTTCGCTTACTACTTAACGTTTCTTATGAAATGGATTTGCAATCGATACTATTACAGAGAATTATCGACGTCGCAGACATCTCTGGTTCTAGATATTGTGGGAGTATTAAACTTTAATATAATTGTTTTATCTATCAAATTATTCTTGTATTGTTATTATTTAGTTGATCATAGATAATTTATGATATTTTGTCAATTTGTAATGACAACAAAGTGTGAACTTTTGTGTTCCTTAACTTTCTATAGGACTTTATGGACTAAAAGAGATGCTTTAGAAATGTGGTGGAGACGTACTCGTATGCTGCGTATTCAATGGACGACCAAAAGAACAATAAGTAAGTCAATTCTCGACCAAATGAAAATTAAAACCAGATTATCGCCAATTTGTAAACAAAGAATACTCTAATGGTAACATAGCGCGCCGATTGATAACCTTGAAAAGCTGATACCGCTGGTTATAATACTAACGACAGCCTGAAGACGATAGTGAATAAAGGAGACTAGTTATTACCTTAGGTATAACAGACAGCCCCCTATGCAATGGTTGCATGAAAGCAGGAAAAGCAGCCGCTCGCGTCCTGATGGAATGCAACGCAGTGGCAGCAAACCGGGCTCGCTAACTTGGTCATCCCGGTAGAGTCTAGGATGTCTTCAGAGAAGTCAAGGCGTTAAGAGACTTTCTGGAAAAAATGGGCTGGCTGGAATGATCCCTCACCTTCTGACGCAAAACAGGCGCAATGTCGTCGAGTTGTGCATACAGCCCACACAGAGAAGAAGAAGAAGACATTTCAAGAAGAATACGACCTTCTGCTATGAAGATTATGACAAGGAGGAATGATATATTTTGATCTTTATATTTCTAAGTTACTGGTTTAAAGCAAGTTTGTAGGATAGCGTATTGGTTTTTCAGTTTTAATAAATCAATTTGTACTCATAGAATTACTTACAGAATCTGGTGGTGAAAATAATATGACCAATCCATATCATGGAAGAATTCACAATGGAATAATGCAGTATCTCCACAAAGCTCAAAGTCAACAAAAGCACACCTCGTATTTCCCTTAGGTATCGAGTTTTCATGCAGTTGTTGACGGGATAAAGTAGGGTTGTCACTTTAACACAAAAATCTTTAATGTAATTTGAACTGTGTACTCCACTGTCATAAGATTGAAAATTGATTGAAATGAAAATGAATGAAAAATTTATTGGATAAACCTTAGTCACGCTGCTGCCTTCTTCTACTCCTTCCAATTAATTCGTATCGACAATTGCTAAGGTAACACTAACAGATGTAATCCTACTACAATCTCGTATGCTTGTGGGAGGGAGGGAGACTTTTGTATCGACAGTCAATGCCGATCACACCAGCGCTGTGCTGCGCCTGGTCGTAGCATAGCAATAAGCGGTTGTATAATGTTGACCACGTTGCCATGACCTTCGACGTGCTATCAAAACATCTTTACAATAGGCTTATTTTTTACTGTTAGTTTAGATCCTTCTTTGTTTTAATTTGTTTGTCTATATTGTCGTGTAACCACGTCGTCTGTTTTATGGCAATAAATGTATTTCACTTCTATTCTATTCTACAATAGTTTTATATCACGAATGCGAGTGCCCATACTGTAATGTCTCTATGTGCGATAGTGTGGGAGCGCCCTTAGCCAATGTCAAGTGAACGTATTATCACAGTCTTTATAAGTTCCACAGTCAGCCGATAGGCACGTCTTGACAGTGCAATCGAGAGACACGGGACGAAAAGGGCGTTTTGGCGCCACCGAACTGCCATACACTAATATGGTAGACGCTGCTCAACTACATTACTGTCTACTGCACGCTGTCTAGACAAAAGTGGCATTTTCCTCAACTTCACAGGCGTCCACTGTAAGTTTTTACGCTGATGTATTATTATAAACTTAAAATTGTACGAAGTTAAAACATGTATTTTTTAACAAGAATTCGTATTCCTATCACCACAATAGTCGCTTAGAGAGAAAATCTACTTTGTTCGCTCTTATGTGCGAACTAATCAGCGCATTTTGAATACATGGGATGAAATAGTACATTTACCAACAAGGGCGGTAAAACCATGGTAAAACAAGGAATGTCTCATATCGCAGGTAGAACTGAAGGCGAGGGCGATTAATTTGCGATCTGAGGCTTACTTTTTTGCCGCCCGAGGGAAGTACAAAATTTTATATGTCACTTCCTGACCAGCACGCAACTTTCTGGTCAGGTGTGAAATAAAATAAATTATTTACAAGGGAACCCAAATTGCGGTAGCCCTGATGAAATGATAAATGACAATGACGTCACAGGAGCGCGTTTTTCCATAACTACCGAGTGCAAAATGACTAGCGAATGGGTTTATGGCAATCCGGGTGTTTGCGTTAAATTGACTAGCGTGGGTGATTTATGTGGGCGCTTGGCGTTTGTAAGAATGAATGACGGTTAGATTTCGAGGGTTTTGTTATTGTTGTAGTGTCACTTTGTGAGTAGAAAGGTTTTGATTTAGAGATGCGTATTTTTGTGTTCTTTTATTCTGATCGCCATTGTGCCAGTTTCAGATCGTCGAAAAATAAATAGTACATAAGGTTTGTCCAAATAGTTAAGTTGAAAACATTTTTTTAGAATAATCACACTTTGGTCCATATGAAAATACCCCAGGTATGTTCCTCGGATAGTCGAATAGCGAGACATACTTGGAAAAGACAAGCGCAGAATCGCATTGCATGGCGAACTCTAGAGGAGGCCTATGCTGGACAGCAAGACCATCTTCACGTACCGGCGTCAAACAATTAAATAATATCATTTTAACTATATTGTAAGAAATATTGTTATATAAAGGCTATTATTATTAGTATGGATTATTAATAAAAACTCTTCCCGGTCCCTCGAGGGATCGAGGGGAGGGAGGACACCTCTCGACAGAGGAGGCCAGACGGCCGAGGGTCAGGAAAGAAATCGACGGACAATCCTGGCATTATCGAGCAAGACCGCTCGCTCGAGTTGCGCAACTAAAGGTCCGTCACGTAATCCCAATCTCTTCAGATGGTCGCGAAGAAAAGTTGGGACAAGGCCGTTGGTTGAGACTACGACTGGTTTGATCTCAGTGGAAGTAACTTGCCACATGTCAACAACCTCGTGTGCCAGGTTCAGATATTTCATCTTCTTGTCTGATTCTGCTTTCACGAGATTGTCGTCGAAGGGGATAGTGACGTCCACTTAGAACACACGCGACTCTACGCGGTCCATCAGTGCGATATAAGGTTTGTTCGCAGGAACTGTCCTCTCCGTAATGATGGACCGGTCCCAGTATAGTCGAGCACGGTCGTTATCGACCGATAAATTTACGTCACTATTTGATCTTGTATATTGTTTTAAAGCTGATTTAAAAATACAACAACTGCTTTGTTTTAATGAAAGAAACTTTTTGTGTGTTGAATAGCTTAGGTGTTTGATCACAATTACGCCTGATGGGAAAATATGATCAGGCATAAGATAGTACGCGCCCCGCCCACTTACAGAACATGTTTTTGTCTAGAGCCCCAACTTAATTTTACTTACCATCTGTCACGCAAATTTTAAACGGCTATTACCACGATTATATTTAAATCGCCTAATTCTTTCTGGAGCTTACTTTTCTACGGCCCCCAGAAATTCCCACGCTCACAAGGGGGCGTTATCTCCAACTTTGAGAACCTAAGGTCTAGAGTAGAAGATGCTTGTTCAGTCTGGCCTTACAGGTATCCAGATTACGGTCGTGGCATACTTATCAGCTCGGAAAGGGAACACCTATGTTTTAATATGAACTCTACGGAACAGCGGCTACGACACGGCCATGACTCAGCTACGACACTCTTCCAGGCAATCTGTTATATTCGTAATATTTTATTTTCATTAATCGGAATTTGTAGCACATACAATTCGACATGTATCTCGAAATAAAACTGAGATGCCTGAAAAAAATTCCAGCGAAAACATTCAACGGGGCATTTCTCCCATCTGTGCTATGATTTATATTCAGTGTTTTGCAAGAAATACGTTGGTGCGGGCGATAAATCAGACGCCGAGGACTTGCAACCTTCTTCTGTCATAAATAAAGAAATCTGTCTTTATGTTTTGTATTTTCGCATGGATATTAATGTGGCAGCGCTTACATATATTGCTTTGTAAGTTGTTTCATATATCAAAAGTACCTCTTATGTAGAAAGAATAATCTCTGACCATGAACATAAAAATGAGCAATACAGTCTTTGACTTAAAATTTGAATTATAACGCCAAAGAGATTCTGCCACGGTTGAAGAAATACCTGACGACCGAAAGTGGAAGCGATTTTCCTGTAACTACAAGGTTAACAGATTTATTAAGACAGATTTAAAATCGAGCCATCATCACGGAACAGTGTTATGTGGGAGCCACCTTGCATCGGTGCTCCATGCTTAAAATTATTTTGTAATAATTTTGGTCTGCGCTCTATTGGGGTGGTATGTTCCGAAACCTCCCCGCGGTGCACCCTCGGCAACGTCTAGCGCCTCCACAGGTGGCCGAAATAGCAAGCCGACGCAAAGCAAAAGTATAGCAAAAATATTTTTTTAACTTATCAAACTTAAAACAGACCCATCACTATTTTGACGCACTGCGTGGCTCATGCTACCAAATCTGGCTTTAGTCAAATACTACCTAAAGGCTTGCTCAACTCTTTTGTGGTTAACACCATGATAGTGTTGGGCGTCATGTTAATTTCCAGAAACAGAACTATAATGACAACGACAGTAAACACTTCACAGTTACAAAACAATAAATATTGTACCACTCAATGTTAATCATAAATCGTCGACCCCAAGAATTAAGACACAATTTGACGTTCAAATCAAGAAATTTGCTAAACTCCAGAACGCATCAAGATAATTTGTAAAAGACAAGATTTATAATCCTGTCCAACGAATTTAATCACGGGAACCAGTCCACCCAAATGAATGGTCTAAACAAATTTAGCCGATTAAGGAAATTAAATTTACTCGCCCCGCCTTGTCTGACGAATTACAGGGTTTACATTATTTTGTTGATTCCACCAACTGGGTTGTAAGTAAAGAAACTTGATTAGCAAAGTATAGTTGATCTACCTGATGGCTATGCAGTTATGAAAAGTCGCTATAAGATTATTTAAAATCTTGCTCAAATATTCGAGGTGAAATTTAATAAAATCACATTTATCTGAACCATGATTGGAGCTTGATCCGGAAAAAAAAAACGATTTTGATTTCTGAGATTCAAATAAAGTAAACTAAGTATTGCTTTCTGTCAGTCCCAATAAATAAGTTGAAAAAGATAGCTTGTATGGGTTTTTATAAAATTCAGATCACTGGAAGGAGGCTACCATCAAGTTGAACTCTTGATCCGTTCTCGTAAAGTTCTTAAGGTTTTAACGAACCGCTCCTTTTGCTATGATGAAGGCTGTAGTTAAAGTTGAGAGTTTCGCACAAAATCCGCAACCATTGAAGGACTGGAGTACTATCTGTCACCAACTAAATCGAGCATAAATTTGTATCTCCTTTTGAACCCGAGATATATGGATCTGGGCCAACCACTCTTTTACAATGTTAAACCATCAAAAGAAGTATGGCAAAGACGCTTCACTATTAAAATTTAAGTTGCTTCTTCCTGTGGTGCCTCGTTGTCTAGCACAAGTTGGCAATCAACTTTATATACTGCACTCTAATGTAACTGTGGTCTAATCACGGATACTTTTGAGCCATGGTTCCTTCTGACAATTTACTTTATTCAACTTATCCCATCATAATTTAATGACATCTTAATTTTATGTCCCTACACCAACTCCTCAGGATTAAAAATGTCTTTGACACTGGAACAAAATTTATATATGACATTGTTAGATACACTCAATTGTTGCTGAAATTGGGGTAGAGTTGAGCCCTAACAAGAAACTTGTTAATGGATTACATTGTGGTCACAAACGGAGCATGTATGGCAACCATAAAACTTTTGGGTAGACACGGCAACTTTGTCATTTAATTTTCTTCCGTTCCTCTAACTGTTTCTTTGATGGCCTGCCTTTGGATTTCATTATCATTAACGGTTGCTCTGGCATTAATTTAATGAACACTTACCTGTATATTTTGGATAATGAAACAATAGTTAGTAACTTTTGATAATTATTGTAATAACCTTAGTCGTCTTGATTGGTTTAGCCATGTAGAATTCGATTCAGAGGTTCCAGGCCCGATGGGCAAGGGAGTACAAATTTGGGCTCTATTTGGTTGATGGTAGGACTTGTTTCAAATCCGCTTAGCTAACTACCACCATCTTATCAAAACCTGTCACCATAATAATAGTGTTAGCAGCATTATTGTGTTTTTTTTTTTACAAAAAGTTCAAGCAAATGTTGTGATATTTAATAATATTCATTCAATCGCTCCTTCAAGGTTCCGGGTGAAGTCTTCGACCTTATTATCACATAGCATCAGCTGAGATGAAGGAAAGAAGTTTGCCCGTCGTGTAGTTATTAAAAGAAATGATTTTGGAGCAATTTAAACATATTTCAAAACATTAAGGCTGGTATTATAGAATAAGTCTCAAGAATCAACGCCGTACTAAGCGTCGTACGTCTCTATCAATTTATGCTTGATAGAAAGAGACGATTCTCAAGACATGATTGATTTCTGAGTATCATTCTGTAAACAAAGTTAGATTCAGATTTCTATCCTACTGTTAATATTTTTTATCATTTCTGTTCTTTTCACGGTCACATTTATAACTCGTTTGAAGTAATTGACTAATTTTGGCAATTACTTGCTTTTTTACACCATGCATTATTGTAATATTATTCTTACGAAAAGATGAGTTATTTATTGTTGCGACAGGTGCCTGGTCATAAAAATATACAAATAATAAGAAGGCAGAAGGCATATTGCACTGAACACAAATAAATTTGGGTTAGGGTAGGATGAAGAGGAGGAGATGAGGTGTTTATTTTTAAACCCTATTCTGAGTAACTCATATACAAGACACAAGTTTCGTACGAGTACAATAATGATTTATATTTTTCCCTCTAAGGTCACAAGTAGGTCAATCCATATAACGAAATCAAGACCAAATGAAACATCTAGGCCGTCCTATTTGGATTTCATACATATCTAACGAACATCAAGCCTTCTCACTATACATGATCCTATCTTATTTAATAATAGCAACAAATACTGAAGCAAACGTGATTAGAACTCACAAACAATCCGATATAACTTGGACTCGGCAAACATACGAATTTAGCATATAAATGTTATGTAGGTTGGGCTCAAATGATGGACCCTCCCTACTTGTAAACAACTCGTTAATAATTGGTCTTAACCCTTTGTATGTTTTATTCATAGACGCTGTAAACCGAACTAGCCTAATGAAATGGGACATGGGGCATCAAATAAACCTACACTCAAACCGTAGTGTAGCATTTTTGGCTTTGCTGTAAAAGCTCATGTGTTCATATATATGGTCGTTCTAAATTTAAAAGCTTTGGCAAGTGACCGGCACCTGATTTACTCAAAAAATCTTTGAAGACATGGTCCTTATTGTCCAGCGGCATATGGACCAAAATCTCTCTGCACCTTCTTCCTTCTTCTTTATCGTTTACTCTTGGCAGAGTAGTCATGGTCATGGGGGTTGCTGTCTCCTGGCAACTCTCTCTCCGACGCATTTCGCACACACATACTTAGGGGCGACTTTGTAAGATTTTTTATTTTGTCAGTCCATCGCAGAGGATAGCGCCCCTGGATCTCGATCCATTCAATGTACCCTGGACAACGAGTCTTTCCATAACGTTAGTATTCCTACGCATAGCGTGGACAAAGTAGCTTAAGATCCGAGAGTGAACGATAGCCGAAAGTCTTTGCCCGACCTTGAGCTCCTGGAGAATAGAAATGTTAGTCCCTCGCTGAGTCCATGATATGCGCGACATTCTTCTCCAACACCGCATTTCCAAGGTATGGATCCGTTTTCGATCACTTGCTTTCACCGTCCACTTTTCTGAACCATAGACCAACATCGGGAACACTAGAAATCTTACAAGGCACCTTATTCACACAAAAATATACTCTTCTTCCTTGTGGGGAACGATAATCGGGCTGTTCTCAGTTTCTTTTCCTTTCTTCTACTCGAGGAATGGTGGGCTTATAATTTATAGCAACCACTGGTTCGTCATGGTCTTGCGTCCGTCGGCTTACAGTATATGTTCCCAAAGTGCGTCACTTGGGTCTTTGAAATCCTACCTACATCAGTGTGGGTACAGTAAAAAAATTCGCTGTCATCCCGGACTTACACGCTACATTTTTTATAAAACCAAAGGTGGAATCGAGTTTCCTTAAGGTGGAAATGGATTCTGAGCTAAACTGTACACGACATATTATGTCGACATATAATGTCGACATATTATGTCGACATATTATGTCGTGTACAATTGTGCTCAGAATCCGTCATTCACTGACGAAATGACACGATGCTTGGCGCGCGTGAGACTCAATTGAAAAGTGTTTATCAACCGCTTACCATCATACTATCAGGCTAGACCGGCTAGACGTATGCTTATTTATTTAATCATTTATTGTACACGAGAATTACAAAAATAGGAAAAGTTACAAATTATAAATAGTACAAAAGGTGTGGCTTATTTCTAAAAGAAATCTCTTCCAACCCACCTGTGATAGGAGACATGTCTCCATGCTGCATGCAGCATGTTGCTTGTTTGACAGTGCCAAATAATAATAAATAAAAAAAAACACGCCACCAGAGGTGTTGAACTTTGTGACCACCACTCTTAAGACTGTTTTTATTGATTGTCATCAAATTATAAATGCAATTCTAAAAAAATGAAAATATTGTAATCTGTAGTAGCTTTGAATGTACTTTTAAGTTTAAAATAACAGGCAATTTTATATTACGCGATCGTGTGACAGTCGGCCTCAGTTAACTTATTACGGTTTTAGGGGCGTTACATTTGATATCTTGTTCACAGTACTTCAAACTTGAGAATATTGCTAGGAGTTTACACGTTTACTGCTTGTCTATTAATATTGTTTAGGGTTCCAATTGCGTACTCCAAGTCCCTAGACAAAGGGTTGTACCTTCGGAATAACTTTCCAATATGTTGTACCAAAATACTGTTATTATTCGACACAGTAGGCTATATTACGAAGCGTAGTGAGATAGATTGTTTATTTATAGGTATATAATTATTATAATACCAGCAGTACGAGCATGGGATTGTCATTGATCTTTTCTTCCAATAAGCATTAACAATACACACATTTAGACGGGCCGAACGCCCCCCAAAATTTAGAATGTATAATACCCCGAAAATTTGGATGACGTCACCAGATTCGGCGCAGTCTATGTGGATGGCGCGGACGATTCGGCCGATGCGCTCGCATTCATTGTATTCACGTATTAATTACAGTGCAACTATTTCTTCGGCGCGTTCGACGCGTTCGGTGCGTTCAAATTCAAAAAACACTCCAGCAGTGGATTTGTTTTTCTTTGTCCGTTAATTCGATACTTCGCGTATTCTTTTTTCGAAATAATAATAATATTTCCATGTATCTTTGAGAAATAGTAGTAAGTTAGGGATTGCTGGACGAGTAGAGTTTTGACAATAACTACGATTCCGGCAAGCCAATTCCCACCGAGGCATATATACTTAGTGTTTTTCTCAATAAATGTGAGGAAATAATGAAAGACGCAATACCAAACAACCAAAAGTAGCCAAAAATTAACAAAAACCAACCAAAACCAACGTGGGCATGGTGGAGGATTGGGAAACCGGCAGAGCCCTTACTTCCAATCCCCACTGGCGATTGCTCGCCCACGGAACCAAAACCAACCAAAATCAAAAAGAGAATTATTTAATTTGGTGCAGTCGTAGTCTGAAGTTACGCGTACATACATATCGGCAATTAATTTTTATTTATTTAGATTTCTTCAATTCCTAGAGAACTATTTATACATTTATATCTATTCATAAATGAAAGAGTAGTATTGCTAACAGTAACAGTTGTGTACTCGTACAAGTACATAAAAATATCATCTTAAGGGTAAAGCAAATCCTTGAAACAAAATCTTGTACATGGCCAAGTTCTTTTGATGTTTAAGTGTAGTTGGGGCTAGGAATTTTGTATTAAGCTAAATATAATTACAATCCTATGTACAGAAAGTAGGTGCCGATCTAACTGTATATTAATGCAATGACGTTAGAGAAAAGGTAATGACGTCATTTCTCTTGGGCCTTATAGTCTGTAGCGCGAAATTGAAATTTTGAAAAGGGGGAGTACCCCTTGCTTTTGCCCCTTCCAATAACATTTATCAAATAAGTAAGTGAATTATTTTATACCCAGTAAAACTGGACTACCTCATTGGACCTTATTATACGGCTTTTGTACTATAGGTATTATTAGGTTACAAACAAAGCCACATCTGGCAGTATGGGTAATAAAGTGCTAGAAGACGTGATAGTTTGCCAGCCTATAGTGTAGCATAAGTAGGATTTCAATCCCAAAAAACCAAAAACAGACAACCAGAACAGTCTACTCTCTAAAATTACCTGAGTGTCCAGGTATAGTAATGAATATGACATAGAACTCAAAAAATTATACAAAAGGTATATGAAAGATGAACCATTAGGAACAATAAGACCGTGGCCCCATTAGGGCCCACGCCAACGGCGACTTTTTGTAGTGATGCTGTCGCGCGTTCGCATTGATATAGTCGTGATACAGTCGTGATGTGGTCGCTAGCTGTGTGCCCTTGCCAACATAACCACGATTCTGTCGCGATGCAAACGCGATACTGTGGCGCTTCTATCGTCGAGTCCCATATTACAAGACGGTTTTGAATTGCCATAATAAATGTTTCTTTGCCGAGCGACTCATTTTGCGCACGTTACAGGCAACAGCACTCTCGACCAGTCTGCGTTGCGCTGATGCAAAAAAAAACTCCACGCGGATGAATTCGCGGGAGGAGTGCTAGTAAAATTACATAGTGAGACGAAGTAGAGACAAACTCTGCCCTTATTATAAAACGGACTAAACATAGTCGTGGTTTAAAACTGATGCTACCTCTGTATTTTATTCAGCAAATGAAAGTGACAGAGCATCAGTTTTAAACAATTTCTAACTTTAGTTCATCTTTTATAATAAAGAGGTGAGCGTAATTAGGGCATGGCCTAACGTGATGCAAACCTAACGTGATTAAGTGTCTTCCAGATTTTATGAGCTTTAATTTTCTATCCGCTGGCCGGCCACTCCGTTGCTCCGTGCGGTCCACTGTATTTTTCCAGTAATCGAGCATTACTCGTTTAAGTCTAAATCGTCACAAAAAACTTGGCAATCTAGACTAACAATACCCAAAACTTAAAAAGTGTCAGCAGAATATGTCGTATAAATAAATTTGTTCTTCAACAGAACGCCGGCGTCCGATAGCTGTGCAAGCCGGCTCATTCGGCAATCAGAGGCCCAATTTGCACAGAGAACAAAGGGTGTTGGACTAAGAGACAAATTACAGATCACTGTGTAATTTCTAGAGCCAAATCACGGACAATTTGGATTTGTTTACGTTGACGGAGGTTTAGTAAACAATGCTACGTTATTCTTATACGAATTTTGATGAAATGTTTAAGTTGACACTGTGTCTACCTACACCATTGAGCATCACTTGGACTATTACTTCTGGTCTGACATGCCCTGTATTAGACAAAGTCGTATCGAATTACTATGTACCTTAACAATTTTTGCGGTCTTGAATAATGCAACGCAGAAGTTTATATTAAAATTTAATTATCCCTTCCTCCCATTCTGGTCCAGTGAAAAGTATATCACCATCTACCAAACCAAGCTAGGTTTTGGTATGTTTAATGGCCGGCCATCTGCATCATACGAACTCTCATTTAGAATAGTATTGTGGATAGTTTTATTGTCATCGCGCGAATAACCCATTATAAGTCAGCTTGTAAAGAGCAATGTAAATTGTTTGTATTAAAACTGCAGCTGATTCACCTTCTCCGCTGTAAATTTAGGCGAGAATTTATTTTAGTAATGAGACGAAAAATCCCTGGGCTTTTTTTGCAATGTTAGTACAGCTTAATTTACCGTAATAAATAAATAGGTACAGCTGCTAACTTTTCTTAAAATTTCGGCTATTAAATAACCAATATCCATGGATTTGAAGAGCTTGTATACTTATTCTAGTTCTGACTATAGAATCGCAGTTACATAGTAAGCGTTCCATTGGTTCCCGAGCATACCCACGTCATTTGAAGCTAGTTGCTACTGGAAAAAGTTTTTATTTCTCACACTCGGAAAGTAGCGTTTCTTTGAACTGAATATTGGAACGTGGAACACGCTAATTCCCTCCACTGGTCACATAAACTGTTCACAGGTCAAAACTACCTAGCCAGACGTTATACTTAACTGCCTTCAACGTATTTTTGTTAAAACGTCATATCCAAAATGTACTGCAATGGAATAAGATTACAAGCGCTATTCTAAAAACCAGTTATCTGGTACAAACGGACCGGCGTACGTCCGTGCGGCTTTGATACGCAAAACGGAACTAATTGGGATACCGAACCGTCTGAATTTACTTGTGTACGTTCCAATACTTTCATTTGGAAATTGTATCTAGATTTAGGATTTCACTTTGTGAAACCGAAGTCGGAGAGGCGTATTTTAGACCACTTTGTTATCCAATACATGTATGATTTTTGCCCTCGCTTCACAATAAAAGTACTACTTATTGCATGTTTTGTTTCGTCCTCCGTTTTTGGAACTGTATAACCCACACTTCCAGATGTATCTTTATTTTTAACCAAATATTGTCCAAAGTTCTGCTGAACCTTTTAGTAGAAAAAATACTATGGATAATTTGAAATATAAAAATAAACAGTTTTATTATTAAAAGTGAATTAGGGCAGAACATTTGCCATTTGCCGTTTATAATCTATGGTATTTTTCCCGAGGAATAGGAAATAACTTTTTGATAAAATCTACTCGACCAAAGCCATTATAGTGCTCTTTATGAAGATAGTTAAATTTCAAGCATTCATAACAAAAGTTTTTTGAAAGAGTCCTTTGCTTTTGAATACAGGGAAACGAGGAAAGTGTACTCAGAAATAAAATGTCCAAATCATGGAGTGACAAAAATTTCAACAATCAAACTTTTTCCATTTTCAGTGTAGACGCAACGGTGCTGCGTTTGAATAGCGACAGTAACTTGCATTTACGACACATTTGTTTTTTTATTTTATTAACCTGTTGAAATCACAACTAAACTCCTTCAATCCCGTAAGTGTTGTAAAAGCTGACTGAGGGAGTTTCTGAATCCCATGCGGACCATTACACCCATAGTATAATAATGATTACACCAAGAGTATACTCGAGTCAAAATATTTCCAAGGCTGGTGTCAGGCAGGCGGTCGGGTAACATATTGAAGATATAAGTCTTAAATACTTACGCAATAAAAACTACGAGTTGTCCAAATGTGAATACATAACATTATTGCTCGTGACGGTACTATCACTTATTAAGAATTAGGTTAATAATTATTATGAAATAAATTTCTGCACTATCGTTTATATTTTGATCCTTCGAGTCGCGTATATTTTATTAAACCTCTAGTATACATACACCGCTTCTATCAAAAATATGCCAAACCAACTCTGGCCAGAATGTAGCGAACATTACTGGTATATCATTTTAGGCAAGAATACTCGCTAGTAAACGAAGCATGGTATGGCGTTAACATTCTTTTAGAGGAATCCTTCAAAAGTTATCTGAGTGATGACGTTGCTTTACATATTTCTCCTTTATGAGTCGTGCTCCCATGAAATGACTTGGCCTGGAGCGTACATCGTTCGCGGCCTTTAATATGGACTTTTACTTTGAGAAATTTCTTGGTGCCTATCATTTTTCTTTCTCAGATATCTGGCGAGGTATTGGAGGCCTACGTACGGTGAAATCAGTGTGATTACTTGCAATAAAATTACTTAGATAATTTTGGATGAAATATTTTATCTTCATTTGTTTATAATGACAAGTCATATAACCTACAATTGTAGTGTGTTATTCGCTCTGGTTTAGATTTGAAAAACCAGGCAATTTTCGTTTTAGAGGATCCAAAATGAGCAAGGTTTTCATAGCCACTTAAATTATCAGTGTTGGTAGCGTTAGCGTAGCGCCATTGTTTTACAAGCATCCAGATTACAATAACTACTTAACAGAGGGATTAAAGCGTTGGTGGCGTAGTGCGTAAGAGCGTCGTCTCCCACCCGGGAGGCACTGGTTCGATCCCCGCCATGTACCAATGTGTTTTCAAATTTTGAATTCATATGTACGTTTAATCGACGGTGAAGGAAAAACATCGTGAGGAAACCTGCACACACCTATGAAGAAATTCTTAGGTTGTGTGTAAAGTCAACCAACCCGCACTTGGCCAGCGTGGTTGACTAAGGCCTAATCGCCCCTAATGTGGGGTAGGCTCGAGCCCCTAGGTGGGGGCATTATATGAGCTGTTGATGATGAGAGGGATTGGTAGAAATAAAAATGTTTTACACAAAATAATCAAGTCATCTTGCAAATGCAACTAAAGAAAACGAAAACAACCAAATTGGACCAATGCAATTCCCCAATGAGCAACAAACGTAGCCAATTAAGAAATTGTTAATTTCAAAGACAAAACACGAGACGGTACTCCAATTAAAACTTGGGAGGACTAAAAGGGAAAAACTAGAAATTATAAATGAGGAATGGGAAGAGGAAATGCTAACATGCCTCTCGACGCTGCACCAGAGTTCATTGAAGTGGTACTCGCTGAAAACAAAGTTTCATTGAAGGACACGTCTTTTCATCAAATGGACACTGTCCTCTCGGTTACGAGTGTATTCAGAGTAAAAACGAGCAAACAAAATATGGGAGGTACGGAAGTGGCCGGTTGTCTGGCTGACTCTATTGAGCCGCTACTATTCGTTCCAGTCTCGAATATGAGTTATCGAACGTAAGTATGATAATGATTTTTATTTACCAAAAAAGTAGGAAATAATATTTTCATATCTGCACGTAAAGCCTTGTCTAAGAGAAATCTGATATTTCTTTGAAACTCACCTTGATTCCACGTTTCAAATAAAAAAAAATCGGGAATGGTCTCCCCTTGACTTTCTCGTATTCCGGAAACGACTCAAAGGTTGATAGAAACCTTGTATTCAGATGTCATACATGCATGTTAAATTTTGGTCACCCATCCGAGTACCGACCTCGCACTTGGTTGCTTAACTTTCGTGATCGACGGCTCAAAAGTTGATAGAAACCTTATATTTTGATGTTATACACGCATGTTAAATTTGGTTGCAATCTCGAGGTCGAATTTTTTGTCGATTACAAGACTTAATCGTCAAAATTTTTTTAGAAGATTTATTAAGATTTACACGTTTTGGACCTCCCTGAGTCCAAAAATATTTTTATTGGAATTATGATACTACGTACGAGAAAGTAAAAATGCTTGTTATACAGGTTTCTGATACATGGCTTGATAAAAACAAGCAACCTACCCATGCTTACATAATCGAAAATAAACATTTGATGTTAATATTAATTGTAAATTGTAAAAAAGTTTTGATATTTCCCATACATTAAATAAACATTTGATGTTAATATTAATTGTAAATTGTAAAAAAGTTTTGATATTTCCCATACATTTTGTTCTACTTTACTAAACTACATTTTTGTATCGAGAAAATTAAATCTGTTTTACCATTTAAATTTTTTAATAACTACGTAGTATTTATATGACCATATTAACATGGAATATGCCTGCTTGTTATACCACGTGCCAAAATTTTGTATACGAAAAAAAATGTATTTGAATCTAAACTATATAATATCGAATTGATAATGATCATGTTGTACATTTGTAATACGAGTTTAATGCATTTAAAGGAGTTCAAAGGAATATATTAAGTATAGACGACTTTTTAAACTATATCCAACTTGAGCATGAATTGCAGATGCCTATTCTAATTAGCGGATATCCCACTTAGCTACCCAAGGTAATATGAGAAAGTCACAATTAGGGCTGTATTAATGCGGTTCCTGTTTCACCAATTATCGCTTTGGATATATCTGATTGTAGTAAATTGTCCGTCGGTATGACAAGATTAAAATTAAGTAAGAATATTTACAACTTTGTGGATTGTGGAGTGGTCAGTAACACCACGTAACGCCAAGTACGAGCAAATATTTGTGTGGTGAACACGAACATTTATTTTGTTCGTTAAGCATTGTCGTTTACAAGTTCTTAATAATACTTAATTTGGGCTAGATAAATGATGTGAGCGTGAAAATATATCGTGCGTTCATTAGAACGCTTATCTTGTTTCATCATATGACGGAACCGTGAAGACATTTTTTTCTTTCGAATTCAATCAATATGGGTATAAAACTAAAGAACTTATCATAAGGATTTTAAAAAGGTATATCATGACTGTATTATATAAGAAATAAAAATAAAAATTAATAAATTTAAAAAACCAAAATTACCGCCTGCATAAAAGGACATGGGATATATAGGATCAGTCAACTGAAAAGATGAAAACAAGATCAAATATTAAACTCAAACATAAAACATATTTATGGTAGTTTTTAGAACTTTTGTTCAACATAATAACATGCAGTCGGAGGCATAGAATTTAAAAATAATTCAAATCATTCATGATGTCATGCCTCCCACTGCATGTTACTATGTTGAACAAAAGCTCTAAAAACTACCACCAAAATGTATATATCAATCAATATTTGATCTTGTTTCTATATATTCAGTTGACTAATTGTCTTTTTATGCAGGCGGGTTTTTAATACTCTTGTTGCTCCTTGAATATGTAAACCATCAGCATAACCGTATCCATGAGCTTGAAGAGCCTGTAGTGCTTTGGTCTTGAATAGGCTATTTCCAGGATGTCTATCCTAACCCTGGCTTTAGAATCGCAATCACACAGCAGGTGTATTTTTGGAGGAGTAGATTTTTGTAAAGTTGCTTAAAATGCACAATCGTGATAAATATTTTTTTATTCGTAGTAGGGGACATCATACTGTTTAGACTCTTTCCCGGGATTTCCATTTCCAATCCAGCCTCTGTTCCTCTTTGTGCTGATTTTCGGAATACCGAGATTTGTGGAAATTTTCTACCGCTTTCCGTCAATTTTAAAGTTATTCGCAACTTTGGGATATGCATGCCTCAATTTCTATTTTCTATTCGAACATATTCTTCACACTTAAAGGTTTGCTCTGTTAACGCCAATTTCGAATAGGTGATTTATACGTAACTATTTTTACTTTCTCGTATACGTAGCATAGAGGAAGTCTTGTAATCGTCAAAAAATTCGATCCCGAGATTTTGCCAGATTTACACGTTTTGGATCTCCCTGAGTCCAAAAATACCGTCTGTCTGTCTGTGCGTAAGCACGATAACTCAAGTATGCTTTAACTTATTGCAACCAAATTTAACTTGCATGTATGGCATCAAAATATAAGGTTTCTATTAACTTTTGAGTCGTCTATCACAAAATTTGAGCAACCAAGTGCGTCTTGTGCTATTTTAACTGGCAGGAAGCAAAGTTAGACTCATAATCTTACTAATGGAGACATTTCTTTTCTCCGGTAAGTACAAATATACTGTTAAATAGAAAAAATATTATGTCGCGTGTGGCAGCACTGGCTCTGGTATTAACATCGCTTGATACGACTTCTAACCTCTTTTATTTGTTCAGTGGTTATGATGATTCTTTTTTTCCTACCCTGCTTCCGATTTACTTGGGGTCGGTGCAGCTTGTCTTGTTATTGACATGCTACTTTATCATGCTCGAACCCAATATTTCATAACACATAGAGTACTTAGAAGAAAAATACAATCTCACATTCATCTAATTTAGCTTCTAATTTTTGGTAATTGAAACATCTTGCTTGGATCTTCATTATTCAACTTGGCCTTGACAAAATCTCCGCCTAAGTGCGGTAATTATTCACCCTGCGGTAACAGATGAGGTGCTTTCCGAAAAAAAGTAGTTATCAGAGCTCGAGAATGCTTCAAAAATAAAATGAATCCCTGTGTCTAATACTGTAAGCCTGTTTTTATGCTTCGCCCCTGAAGATAAATTGAGAATGCACTAAATCATGACCCGGTGAGGGGTATTCTTTTTAGGGTAGCAATCTACTTTGTAAGCTGTGCTTAGAAGAACTTAGATCTGTTAACTAATTGTTACAGTATTTTTGCTCTTTTTTAACCGAATTCGAAAAAAGGAGGAGGTTCTAAATTCGTATTCATCTTTTTTTATGTATGTTCCCCAATTGCTCGAAAATATTAAAAATATAAGGCAGTCTGATCTGAAAGAAGCACTAGTGGCAGAAAGATTGACAGGAAGACTAGCATGGTACGCCAACTTTAACCAGCACTGTCACTAAGGGTTTAGCTACGACATCGGCGTCTAGGCACATGGTTGCAGACATGCCCGGTTTGACTGACTATGCATTGCTCGTACACTTCTAAATTCACCAGTATAGAGTATCACAACCGTGGAAATATATTATATTCGGCGACGAAGAGGTGACTAAACATCTTGAACCTCTCCAATTGCGTCGCAATGTTGCGCCATTGAGCGTATTCTACCGCTTGTACCACGGCGAGTGCTCTGAGGAGTTTTTTTTTCCGTTATCCCACAATCTCCCTTCCTTCTAAGGACTACTTGTGCTGGTCTACGTTGTCACCGACAAACTGTGGCTACCATTCCAACGCGAACTAAGAAATAAGGCATCTCGTTTGTATATCGCACAATCAAGAAATGGAATTCACTGCCAGCGCACGTGTTCCCTCCTTCCTACAATCCTGGGTCATTCAAAAGAGGCGTGAAGAAGCACCTTGCACTTCGGCAAGGTGAGGGTGGCTAGCGCGGCAGTTTAACTCTCGCACCAGCTATCTTCGCATTTGGACTCCACTTCTGCTTACCATTGGGTGGAATATAGTCATATGTTTAACCATTTTATAAAAAAAAATATATCCTCATTTCATAGTGAAAT
Source organism: Elophila nymphaeata (assembly GCA_955850985.1). Classification (NCBI taxonomy): domain Eukaryota; kingdom Metazoa; phylum Arthropoda; class Insecta; order Lepidoptera; family Crambidae; genus Elophila; species Elophila nymphaeata. The sequence goes on from OY039066.1 coordinate 3,955,312, forward strand.
AAGGACATAAATAAATATTCACAGCACGCGTCAATTCTGTACCAATTTATGAATTATTTATTCCTTTAGCTTTTTGTTTGCTTCGGCGAATGGTTCAATAAAAACATTACCGACAAACATTACTGAAAACCAATAAAACGCATATGCCACGGTGATTTTAAAACCTTTCAACCGAAATAAAGGCTTGTCGTGCATTTTAAATATTAATGCTTTGCTTTTTACCAGGCTTGTGGCTAATGGCCACAGCCTTGCCTCTGATGTCATGATAATCCCATGGGAGGTAGGGAGGAGGCTATGAGCAATCACGGGAGCTTTTGTATCTTATTTACCTTTAAGGCCAATGGACCAAACGAATATAATAATATTTACTCTCGTTTTGCTCCTCAAACGTTTTATAAATATTGTGTGATATTTTTTAACAGTATTAAGATCAAAGTCAAACATTTTTATTTATTTGTACACTTATAAAAGTCAGTTTGGATGCCATCGGCTCAAGAGTCTACCAGGAGGCCTTGTTCTGAGAAGAACTGGTAAGAAAGTCATTGAAATATAATGTACTAACGTAGAAACTCACCGAGTTTTATCCTTTCTGTCTTACTAAAGACATGATAATTTAATAAAATAAAGACTAAAAATTTAACTTATAATGAAAACATGTGATTTATGACGTCATCCCTCGCAATATTTAATGTGGACGTCTCTCGGACTGCTGAGATGATATTGAATGTAACATAATATGTACTGTTTGTTGGCTTTTGATGGTTTGTTATATGATTGATCTAGTGGTTTATTTAAGCTATATTTTTTGGCAAATGATTATAACTTTTAGGACTAATATTCAATATTTTGACGTTACATGGCATTAAAATACAAAAATGTAATTAAAATATATATTAGCCTACTTTTTTTAGCGCCAGTACAAACTATGTACTGGCACTAAAACTGACGGTTACGCTAACCATCCGTCAAAACGACGGGCAACAGCTACGTATTTAAAAAACCATAACACTTACCTTTTCGGTTGATACGCCACAGCAACGACCTCTCCAGCAACTGAGTTGACTAGCCGAACCACGGCATTCGGACGCATCGTTAAAAACATGCAGCTGTATTTCTTTACGCTACCCGTCGATACGACGGAGATCTAGGGTTAAACATATTGACCTCAAAGTCGTGTCACCTTTAATACCGGCCACAGTCTAATTATCAATAGCCTTTAATTATAGGCACATGATAACCTCAGAGAAGATTAAATCATCCTGGAATGGACTGCACAAATAATTTCGTCATAACCTTCCTCAGAAAGAATTATTTAAAGAGTAAATGAAACCTATTTGTCTACATCGAACTCCGTTCAGCAATAAAACGCATGTGTTTCGGTGATTTCCAAATACATTCGACAGCTTGCCGAAAGATTTAATATGATATATTTTCGCAACGTGTTTTAACTTTCTTTTTGTTAAGAGAAATTATTTCTAGAAACTTTTTTATATATTGTCTTCATTAACAGCTTTTAAAACGTGTAATGTTATATTCTGTACTAGCGACCCGCCCCGGCTTCGCACGGGTGCAATGCTTATGTAAATATGCATGTTTTATACATATAAACCTTCCTTAAGAATCACTCTATCTATTAAAAAAAACCGCATCAAAATCCGTTGCGTAGTTTTAAAGATCTAAGCATACATAGGGACAGAGAGACGGCGGATAGCGACTTTGTTTTGTACTATGAAGTGACAAACCTTCCGTAAGAATCACTCTATCTATTAAAAAATACCGCATCAAAATCCGTTGCGTAGTTTTAAAGATCTAAGCATACATAGGGACAGACAGACGGCGGATAGCGACTTTGTTTTATACTATGTAGTCATTACGACGATCCCTATGTATACTTTGTGCAAGACAAATAGATAGGTATTCTTACTTTTTTGCAGTCGAAAATCTTAGCCCTTTTTATGTGAGTGACATATGCTGGCAACCTGTCAAATTTTTAAAGCAGAACATGGTCCATACCAGACGTGGCTTTATGTGTAATTACATGTTATCCAAGGATCTGCTCAACCCCTTTTGAGATTAAAAGCGTGATTTTATAATAGGTCGGGGAAAAAAAATCTTCGCATTTTTTAAGAAAATTCAAAACATTTTTTAATATAGTTTATTTACATTTAACTAAAGTATGTAGGTACCATTTTGTTCGATAACTTTTTGCCATCTTGTAGGTAGGGACATGATTCCATTGCTATAGAAATTTTGGGACTTCTGGTCAAATACCGCGACAAGTGGTTTTGGCAGTCCTCTTGTGATGTTAACCTGACACTGCCTAAAGAATTCTGAAGAGACCGAAACAGGTGGAAATCTGAAGGTGCAAGGTCAGGACTATACGGCAGATGCATTAACACCTCCCAGCCAAACTCTCTTAATTTTTGCTGAGTGGCTAAAGATGTGTGAGGTCAAGCGTTATCATGATGAAAAACCACACCCCTTCTGTTGATTAATTCCGGCCGCTTTCTCTCAACTTCTTGCTTTAATCTCATCAGTTGTTCGCAGTAGAGTTCAGAATCGATGGTCCTGCCTGGTGGTAACAGCTCATAATGAATAATGCCCTTCCAATCCCACCACACACATAACATCACCTTGTTGCGAGTTAACCCGGGTTTCGCCACAGTCTGTGAAGCCTGACCGGCCTTTGACCACGACCTTTTTCGCACGTTCTTGTCGTACGTGATCCACTTTTCATCACCAGTTATCAGCTTCTTCAAAAATGGTTCGGTTTCATAACGTCGTAATAAAGAATCACAAATGAGTACACGGTTCATTAGGTTTCTTTCAGTGAGCTCGTGAGGTACCCAAATGTCGAGCTTTTTTGTGTACCCAGTTTTTTTCAAATGCGCCAAAACTGTTCTGTGGTCAATTCCCAGTTCTTCAGCTACGTCGTAACTACTGATATGCCGATCTTGCTCCACTTTTGGCATCCATTTTATCTGTAATAGGGCGACCAGAGCGACGTGCATCTTTGACATCAAAATTTCCGGATTGAAAACGCTTAAACCAAATTTGTGCTACTCTCACAGACACTGCACTAGGTCCATAAACATCGCAAATTTTTTTCGCGGCTTGCGTTGCATTTTTACCTTTTTTGTAGTAAAATTTTAAAATGTATCGAATTTCTTCATTAGATTCACTCATCTTGGCGGTACGAAAAACAAATGAAAATCACACATTTTCCTAATTTGAATTTGGAATTATGTTCTTTAAAATTTAAACTTTCAATGATACCAAAACCAGCCAGATACAAATAGTATAGCCAAAGAGATTTTATTACAAGTTTATACATTATGGAATAATTTTATTTTTGCGTTTACAAACGCGTAAATATAATACTAGAAAAATGCACTGAAAAAAATCGACTTGTCTCAGGCGGGACAAGCCTGAGGCAAGTCGATTTTTTTCAGTGCATTTTTCTAGTTTTTCAAGTTTATACATACTATAATGCGAAAAGACTTTTTCCCCAACCTAATATATGTAAAAATTTATAAAGGATTTTTTTTACGATATTCATACAATAATGTCCACCATATCTCTACAGTGCACCAGTTACTTGAAACTGCAGTAGCACCTCAATTTTCCCTAGATCCGATTTTGCATAAAATAAATCTTGTCCACGTTAATTTTGACACGTTCCCTGGGATGACAAGCTTGGCTTCATCTCGGCACGTGACGGTTCCGTAGTGGCAAAGGACTTTGAAATAGAATATTTTGTAGAATAATATTATGTCTACATCACTTACACTAAGATGCCGATGTTATGGCCAGATGCTCAAACGATTGCTAGGTAATAACATTTTGTTGTTTAGATAAGCACAAGAAAAAACAAAACACTGTGCAGCGTAATACTTGATCACGTCAAGATTTTTTCTTACAAAAATTGTATTGTAATTGAGCAAATTTCAAACTACTCAAATTCTGATTCATTTATTATTCCAAGTAACAAACTGTACTCTTAGCTATACCTTAATCATGCACAGTCAGCATCTGAAGTAAATTAGCACTTTAGTACTATGTTATAGCGAGCGCGAGCGCTTATAGAATAAGCCGGTCAATTTCAGCGCGGACGATAGCGCAAAGGGAATCCTATACTACCAACGCACATAGAAGACAAAAAGATCGCGCCGCAGTTGCCCGGTGAGTACTGGTGGCGCAGCAATTTTGAAAAACCGGCCAAGTGCGAGTCGGACTCGCACACCGAGGGTTCCTCGGTATAAACTGCTGTATCTTTTGATCGCGTTAACTTAGAAGTTTGATTTTTTCACTGCTTAAAGGGACAATAGACCTAGGTATTTGGTATAAATTTCAATTTGATACCTTCATTCGTTCGTGAGAAATAAGGTAGTAAGTTTCATTTTATTAAAATATTTTTATTAAATTATATAACTAAAAAAAATTTTCCTATATTTGCATCATATGGCAATGCTTCATGCCAAATTTCAAGATTCTGAGTTTACGGAAAGTATCCTGTAGGTTTTGATTCCTTTGCGAGTGTCGGAAATTTGTTGAAAATATCGACATAATCGGCTGTATCTTTTGATTGGCTTGGCTTAGAAGTTTGATATTTTCACAGCTTAAAGAGACAATAGACCTGAGTATTTCATGTGAATTTCAGCTTGATACGTCCACGCGTTCTTGAGATAAAGGGTCTTGACAGACAGACAGACAGACAGACGGACAACAAAGTGATCCTATAAGGGTTCCGTTTTTTCCTTTTGAGGTACGGAACCCTAAAAATATTTCAGCGACAGCGAAAGCAATGCCCTGGTAGCGTATTGGTTAACGCAGCCCGGATTGTGGAGGAGGCTGGGTTCAGGTTGATATTTGCAAGTGTACTTTTTCTAGTTTAAAAAAAAATATCACATATGACAAGGTGCTAAAGTGTCAATCTACTTCTGATGCTGATTGTAGGTACCTACCTCATAATTTCAGTTGAGAGACGCCCACTATTAGACATAGACCTACCTAGATAGGTACCTACCTAATAGAATAAAATTTTTCTTAGCTCCTGTGTAAGGATCCCTTAAAGTCGCTTGTTTCTAACGAGTCACACTGTAACCTGTAACACTGTGATTCGTTGGGACAATTCATATAAGAGGTTACTTATTATTATAAAAGATTATTTAACCCAATTATGTATTATGTTTATGATTAAATAGTATGCTAAACATCTCCTGCATAGTCATGGTAGCCTGGTACTTCAGGTTGGAAGATGTCCCAACGTGTTACAGTGTGACTGGTTGGGAATTATTTTACAAAGTTGTCCCAACGAGTCACAGTGTTACAGGTTACAGTGTGACTCGTTGGTAATAAGCGCTTAAAGTAATGTAGAAGTATCCACCGATGAATAGTGTTGGACATTCTATTGGGAATCGACATCGTAAATCATAGCTCAAATAACACGACATCTGTTTCTGAACACCGGCAACCCGAAATGCGCAGAAATTCCTTGCCGACAAACTCTTCACAATTCTAAAAAAAACGTATAACAATTTGGCACGAAGAACACGTACTCAGCCATAAATTCCATATTGCTCCCCCAAACAGCAATGACTCTACGACAATTTTTTTAAAGCGAAATAGGGTGGCAGCGGGTCCTATGCACCCCGGAGAGAGATTCGAACCCCTGTTTTTATTTTCGTGAAAAATATGCTCGATGGTGTTAGCATATTTAATCTTCGATGAGCTTTTGTCAAAGGGGAGAGTGACGTTCCGAAATCTAATGGGGAAATGCTCTGAAAAATTGATAGTGTACGCTGGATTACGTCAATACGTAAGGTCGATGGTCTATTGGATGTCAAGGAAAAATTCACGATAATGTAGTTGGCTTACTTTCGACGACGGTGTTGTAGACATGCATTTAGTGGGGTTGGGTATGAATGTTATACACCTGACACCTCTATAAAATAAAAATAATAAAATATTTTTACCAAAAAAAAAAATAATAATACAAAAACTGACTTCAAGACAAATTTGAACTGAAAAATAGGAATTAAATAATAATTTTATTAAGTAGTTGAAAAGAGCGTTAAAGAAAATCAAGGAAATTATTGATACACGTTTAAAATTATTTATAATTCATACTCCAATATATTTGGAGTCGGTGCCAGCCAGCCAAGGAGGATAGTGGAGTCTTTGCAACGAACTTCACGGAGCAGCGGAATTTTTCTCATCTTTATTAAGCAAGCATTCATATTATGTATTGATAATGGATTATTCAAGTACGTATCTATTTGGTAAGGTTATTTTGCTGAGGCTGGCTGGTTCGACTGCTGAAATGATTTTGTGTGTAAAGTCCTGCTCAACCTGGTATATGTATTACATTTATATATTTCTCCTGTATTATTGAAAACCTACTAGGTAGTTAGGTTTAAATATTAAAATCACGTCTCACGATGTTCGTCTACGTTAAACCACTGACTCGATATTATTTAAATTTTTTAAATGTGTTATCCTTAGAACAACTTAGATTTTACGACAGTTTATAACTAGATAAGTAGGCCTATTTTTTTTAATCTTAATATTTAGTATAGTAAAATTCTCGTGTCACGGCGTTCTTCCATGCAAATCACCAAAAGCCTAATAAAATTTTGTAAATGTGTTTTAATTGGTCTGATTTAGATAGTTTTTATTATAATCAGTAGCCCTCATTTTTTATTTCAAATTGAATGTTTATAAGTAGGACAGTAGTACCTACCTACCTATGGATTTATTTTAAAGTTTCATGTGTTTTTAAGAGATTGTGGTGTGTTTTACTGTTATCAACATTTGATTGAGTTAGTTATTATTATAATATCCTACTATTTATTCTAGTTTCAACCAGATTCATTCAGTAAAAAAAATCATTTGCCCGTACAAAGGCTCCAACGAACTGGTCCAAGGTATACTTAATTTAGGTAAAACCTGAAGTAGCGGAAACACCGCGGTTCCACCATTAGGTGTTTCCGGAGCGGTTCAAACCGTCTGCGCTCATTCACATCTGTAGGTGAATTTGTCGGAACCTGAAATTACTTGCTCTGTTTAATTTTCCGGATAATTTTGTGGAACTGAATCTGTGTACCTACTATTAAAATTAAAGATTGTTTTTTTCAAATAATAATTATACTTTTTTGGTTCATCATTTTGTTTCTATGTATACTAAATTTTTTTTAGAAAAATGCACTGAAAAAAATCGACTTGCCTCAGGCGGGACGAGCAAGTCGATTTTTTTCAGTGCATTTTTCTAGTATTATATTTACGCGTTTGTAAACGCAAAATAAAATTATTCCATAAATTTTTTTTTTTACTTTTTAGTCCGATTTATCATTAAACGGAGTTTTTTTAAAAACTATTATTTATTTTCTACCTTTTTGTGCGGATTATTATAGCCGATGAAAGTAAATAAATTATTAAACAAAACTCGCCAACTAGAATAAGCCGTAACAATGACAACACCATCTACGTCTAATTTATTAGTCCTGGCGATTCTAATCAGGATAATGGGATATTGTTATCGAATTATTGTAATGTCATCGGTCTTTGATAAGTCTATAAAGTTTAAATTAAATCTTACCATTTAAAGTGGGTCAAAATTGCGTACAAAGTATTCGGTTACAAACAAGCAAACATACAGATGAAGTTTATAAAAGGGTGTTAAAAAGAGCTTTCCCTTTCCGACCTGATAAGTGTGCTAAGACCTTAAGCCACCCAAAGTCACAACAACATCCCCAAGGAGGGTTGTAGTCAGATAGGCGACCTGCCATTATACTATACAAAAACCTATACGTGTGGTAGTATTACATATTTCACCGACCCCAAAATGGGACCAGGGTAACAAAAACAAGAATATTAGAAAATAAATATGTACGCACTAATTATAATCAAGTAAAACAGTTCCAAAGATTGATTTACGTTAAAAAATTCATAATTCCATGCTGAATGCGTGCGTTAATCGCACTGGCGAGTTTTACGCATCGCCCGCGTACCGGATACGCCGCCATTTCCTGTGTACTTCCGCCGCTGGAGTGTTCTTTACTCGCGTGGCTCTTAACGCCATCCATCTTGCGTGGCTGGCTCGGTCACTTAGGCGGAGTGAATTAAAACGTCTTATACTAGCTGTGACCTGCGACTTTCTTCATAAAGTATTATTATATAAAACTATTTTTTAAGTAGTTTATAAAAAAACCGTTTGTCTCCCAACCTGTTTACATAAAAAAATCACATACCTGCATCCTAATCATAATCCCAATAGGGGTTGAACAGAGATTTATGTAACATTATTAACACACGCGTTTATAGCGTTGTATAGAGGTGTTTAGGATTATCTTTACACTAGCTTCTGCCCGCAACTTCCTCTGTGCAGGATTAGTATAAATCATAGCTTATATGTTATTCTGATGTATGAGCTATGTTATTGTAAAGTTTTATTAAAATCCATTCAGTAGTTTGCGTGAAAAAGTAACAAACATACATCCATCCATACAAGCTTTCTCGTTGATTGCACAAGTGTACAATATGTTCTTGATTGCACACGTGTACAATCAAGAATATATCTATCTAAAGAACCGCTTAAAATACAGCGAATCCAGTAAGTGACCGTAGTGTTGTATAATGTAGGCTTTGAAAGATATTTTTACACATCCAACCGTTCCGGATGCACCGCCATTTCCTCGCTTCCGGCCCTAGAGAGGATCCTTGTGGAACTCCTTACCGATCCGTCTTCAGCCGCTTGTTGATTTAAAGCTTCGTAATGGACTCGCAAATTTGAAATGGAGATGTTTATGAAACAGCGTCAGAGGAAAAGGAAAAGTCAGAGGCCCGTATTACAGAATGACACTCAGAAGTCAAACATGTCTTGAGAATCGTTTGTCACTTTCTATCACTTACAAAGTGATAGAGACTTAGGACGCTCACGTCGGCGTTCATTCTAGAAACTCCTTCAATTATATGAACAAGAGAGAAGTTTATCTTGTAAGAGAAAACTGTTATTGCTTTGTTTCCTACGCTTTCGTAGAATACCTATTAGTGAGTACCAATTAGATTTTTCTGTATATACATATACACTTGATAGCCCTTTCGATGTCACCGCCGTCTTGCGCATATTCACCCCAAGGTCATTACGTTTTCTTAATTTGCACTGCGAAAATTACGAAAATGGAGTGTGTGAAGTCTGAGAAATAATGTATTAAATGGTGTAATAATCAAAAAGATAAAACTTTATAATCGAATATATACATTTTTTTCTTAATATACATAAAACCTTAGCATAAAACCTATTTAACAAAAAAAAAACAAACAAAGGAATAAACTTCTTTATACATTTTTCTAAAATGTCACGGACATTATAAAGTCACGGACATTAAAAAGTCAGGTACAGACTATAAAGAGAAACCAAGAAAAAAGGCATTAAATATAGTTGTTCTGCGGCATAATGTTATAAACAATTTAAGAAATATAAGATATAGTTGAAAATGTTGCATAAGTCAAGTCAGTAAAGAACTTAGATGCAGAAGTCAAACAAACGCAGTTTTGGAATTAGAATGCAGGGTCCAACGCTCCGTTATGTATTTTGCGGTTGCGGTGAAACTTGGAAATTTAATCCCAGCGACTGCTTACAATTAAGGTGCGAAAATTGGTGTCAATCAAATAATTTAATTAGTCTGCTTTTACCACTTTCTGACCGCTTGATGTGGTATTTACGTGGAAATTTGGAAACCTGTCCTTTAAAATTTTAATCGGGTAAGGTAACTTATCAACTCGTATTCATAGCGTGTACGTAGTTACACCCTTTTATTTTGATTAAGAAAACCAATTAAATATCGCCTTAATCGGTTCAGAAGGCACAATAAGCCGTTATTCTTTCAAGCGATAATAAAAGAAGATATTGCATCAATTTGTTGAGCTCTCGTAATACACTAATTCTAATCGTCTTCGGGATACCCAAAGGAGTACAAATTTGTGCTCAGTCCGACGCCAGACAATCACAAACATGTTCTGGCTATAAAATGAAGATTAATTTAAGTTCCTCCACTTGAGAATTCTGGGTGAAGTTTGCTCCTACCTTCGGTCTTACCTTAATTTGATACCAGATGAGACGAAGGAAAGCAGTTCTTCTTCTTGGAACACCGCTTTTAAGCCGCTTGCGTGGTGTATTGATTCGGTCACTGGAATTAGATCTGAAGGTTATGAGTTTGATGGTTAAGGAAGTATAATATATACTCAATTTGGTTAGTGGTTAGATTTATTTTAACTGTCCCTGTCTAGCTACCACTCCTCCTCTATCTCCTATCCTTCTCCTAGTTTATTTTGGAGTCAGACAAATAGGTTCTATTTTATTCCATTCTTAATTAATGGCATATGCGACATTAAGTGTCGCTAATGCCATTAAATCTATACATATAAATAAAATTGGAGTGTCTGTTTGTAATATTGAAATAACCGTTTTTTACTACATGCATATGAATATATTTAGGGTACATACACCAAAATAACATTTTTTACAATTTTTGTCTGTCTGTCTGTTTGTTTCGGCTAATCTCTGAAACGGCTGGACCGATTTTGAGGGGATTTTTTTTTGGCAGGTAGCTGGTAAAATAAGGAGTAACTTAGGATACTTTTTTTTTCTTTTGGTAAATTCTACGCGGATGAAGTCGCGGGCACAGCTAGTAAAAACTAAACCTGATTACGCAGTTTGATAATGTCAAGTAAAAATATATCTAAGTAATTTTGCTTTAATCTAAGCTAAGCTTAGATGAAAGCAAAAGGGAAGAAACGCCATTCTCCTTATAGCATCTACCAAAAAGTAGGCCTCGTCAACTACATAGACAAACTATCACTCACACTCTGTCAATTTAGGTTGCGTACAGCATCGTTAAGGTGCCGAATAGTGCCGACCGAGAAAGCGAGATAGAGTGATCGCTTTCTACGCGAGCTCAAGTCCATGTGTCTCGGGACGTCACTGACATCCAACCATGCAGCTGAACGTGTCGCTCTCGCACGAATCTTGCATTTTTATCTCGCTCACCTAACAATGCAGCGCAACGTGTCCCTGTCTCTCGTACAAGTCTTGTATTTTTTGTTTCGTTTACTCAGAATGTCCGAATAATATGGTATTTTCTAATAGGAATCTTCTTGAAAGTATTTGGTGTACTTTACGCGTGAAAAGTTATTGCTTGTGTATTGTTATTGTGCCTTGAGTGATTTGTGCACTGTATATACATACACAGGAAAGCATTTTGTAAACGCTATTAATGATTTGTTTCACAATATAGCACTTACCACGCAGGTACAAACGACTCACTGTCCTATTGGAAACTGAGACGTAGTAGGTCTATTGGACTCAGCTTCGTAGGCACACGCGCGTTATTCGGGTAACGTACCTTCCCTTTTGCTTTAATTTAAGCTAAGTAACAATAATTATACGTTAGATTGAGTTAAAAATTGAGTCTCTCAACACGTGTTAGTATAACAAGAACTCGGGAAAAAACTCTGTCTGGCAAATTGCATTAATTTTTTACGGCCTGCCACCTGCCTGACACCAATACTCCTTAGCTTAGCTACCACGACTTTTCAAAATCTGTATCAATAGCAACTATCTTATCAGCATGGAGGCCAATAGCATTCCAATAAAAGAACAACAATTCAATCAAAAAAGCGAGCTCAATCTCTCCGACCCGAATATCGGTTCTTCAATAAACTGAGCACAGTTTCCCAAAACACTGTCAATGCCATCCATTACCTGACAAATTGACTTTGATCAGGCTTTCAGACGCATTACCTTGCCTAGTACACTTCATTTGATTAAAACACCGTATTTAGTTAGAGTAAATTGCATGTGCAACTATACAGTGGAGTATCGGACGAGATAATAGAACTGGCCTGGTTCCAGACAGTTTCACGCGTGCGATGACGGCTCGCCGGATTAACCGACTATGTATACTGTGAAACAGTACAGTCTGTTTCGGGTATAATTTTAGGCCTGATATGATGTCGATAGCTCTGTATTCTAAGCTACGATTCCTGTGCACTAAGTTAAAGCTCACGATAGAAAGAAAAATAAAAATATTTTTATGAAATACTTTTGGCGTTTACAAACGCGTAAATATTTTTAATACTAGAAAAATACACTGAAAAAAATCGACTTGCCTCAGGCGTGAATCGAACCCAGCATCTTCCGCAATTCCAAAAATATTTTTAGATATTGTGACTAGACAAGAGCAACTGTCTTAATGTTAATGTTACCCAATTCTCTACACAAGTCCATTTGGGATTTTGATTTGGGTACACAGTAAATATTCTCTATTATCTGGATATTCGGTCTATGAAATTAATTTATCGCTAAGAAGAACATACGTTATATGACGTCATCAGATAACAAAAGCGACTCAAATAAACAAGCGAAAAATGAAAAAAAAAAAATATTCAAAGAAACGCATACTAATTAACCTATGAAACAAACTCTAATAAAATAAAAGGATTAAGAAAACTAATTTAAAAGTCAAGAAAATTAATATAATGGAAACGCGTTAACTCATTTAACGCTGCTTAATTTTCTATAAAAAATATTTTATCTTAAACGTGTATCCTTGAAATTCAAATTAAGAATTGCTAAGTTAATCACATAAGAATATAACTATTAATCAAAAGTATACTATCTCAAAATATCTAAATACTATCATAAAACAATAAACGCAAAAAATTCAAATTCATATTGTTCCCGCAAAACGCGACAAAGAAAGCCGAAGCAAAATGGATAAATCATTTTTCAGGTGATATACGATCACATAAAGCGTTTCCGAAAGCAATTAGTTGCTGTAGCGGCCGCAAAGCGGAGGTACCGCGCGAAAAAATAGACGACACGCACTGCGCCAGGAAAACGCGGCGGGAACGCTAGTTTCATCAGCTGCTGTGAATTGTGTTCGGCTATTTATATAGATTTCCCACCTTAAGATTACTCGCAGACTGTATGTAATATATCGATCCATAGGAAGTTTGTAACTTCCTATGGATCGATATATTACATATATGCAAGTAAGGTAAGAAGATAACGGTATAAATAATTATTATTTTTAGTAATGTGCTAACTCTTAATGATGATAGATTTTCAATTTCACCCTTAATATTCCACCTCATCATTCTGAATTCCTTACCTACCTATTCTTTTTCCATTCATGCAGTCCGGCTGTGGAATGCTTTACCGGATAGTATTAGGAGTGCTCGCACGTTGGAGTCCTTTGAAAATCAAGTTCGGAGTCATTTCCTTTCCTTTATGCATGTTTCTAGTTAAGTTAAAACTACTGTTTGTTTAGCTTGTTAATTTAGTATTACATAAACATTAATATTGTTTTTATTAATTTTTAATTTATAACATAAGTAAACTTTCTATTCCTCTAATTACGACAAAATCCTTCCACTTAAGGTTGCCTGGAAGAAATTGCTTTATAGCCATAAGGTACCTTGTACAGTTTCTTTGTTTCCTTTCTTATTGTATGTTTTTCAAAACGTGTGTGCAATAAAGAGTTTATTATTATTATTATTATAGATTTCGAAACTAGTTAAACTATCAGTTGAACTATAAAGAAAATCAAGACAAATCCTATTTCTGTAGGGGCATACAAATTAAATAATCAGTCCGTAACAAATAGTATAGAATACAAATGTCGATCCTAAAAATTCAATAACTTTGACCATTGAAATCAAGAAATACTAGAAAAATGCACTGAAAAAAATCGACTTTTTTTCAGTGCATTTTTCTAATCATCATCTTCAAATCATCTTTCAATCATATAAATAATAGTAACGCCAGCCTTTGTGCATCAATAGTTGCTACCATTTTGTATCAATGATTATTATGACAAGCAATGTACTTAAATGTTACAAGATACCCCTAAGGTGGTACAACCACACTACACGAACGTTATTCAATAATCATTCTATACGTTAAAAAACGAACGCTCTTCATCTCGCATCAGTCAAACGCGACGTTTAAAAGAACAAGTGGGTCGGCAAACTTAATAAAAATAAATGTTGCATCGTACAGGAACATTTCAGCTTTACGATATGGCCACAATAATTTAATACTGACCCGTGGATTAGGTATTTATTTAGGTACACTCCGCCATTACTTACGTATAGGATACTACTTTATCGTAATACCAATAAAGTACAGTTTGGCATGGCCGATCGCTCGTACGTAGTTTTCCGATAAAGTTATTGGGTATTTAGTTTATGGTAGCGGTATCCGTGAATAAATCTTTCCTTAAATTGTGTTGTTGTTTAAAAGATAGTAGGTACCTAATTATTTTGGTATGCTCGAGATATTATGTCCATTTGTTTCATCTCTTGCTGTTCCAAGCTAAATTGATGGATGATGAAAATAACTGTTCTATTATAATTTTTTGCAGTTTGGCTGTTGAGGCGGAAAGGTCCTCGAGTGACGGCAGCGTACCGGGAGACGCAGCATTGGTAGGTCCCCACAAGGTGAACCGACGATCTGGTAAAGGTCGCGGTTAGCCGTTGCGAGCAGCGCAGGATCTATCGGGTTAGAGATCCTTGGGGAAGGTCTGTGTCAGCGGGCGTCTCTCGGCTAATATGATGATGAAAAGTTACGCAAGCGAGACTTATAATTATTTGTTTTAAAATACCTAGCTTTGACTTTAGTGGAAATGCACCCTGATCCCCTTATTCTTTGTGGCCTGGAAACCTTACCGATTGTCATGAACTCAAAAGTGGTTGTACGTAATACGAGCAATTGTTTTAGCAGACTTTATATAGGCAAACTAAGTCGTTAATATTAAATAAGAGTGGCTTGATAATAATATAAGAGCTTACACGGACTGCGATTTAAAATATAAATAGTCATGTTATATAATTCACTTCTCAAATCAGCGCTCACTTCAAATTTAGCTGATACGCTCACGAATATTTCAGAATAATATAATGTTTTTAATTAATTTATTTATTATGTACTTGCTAAAATAATATATTATTATGTACTTTATCAATTAAGTTTCCATTAAAAATAATCCCTTAAAAAAACATTTAGATATTTACAGCTGTATCTACATCCTGCTTGAGAAGCCGATATCAAAACCCTATAACAAAATATTAACTACGCGGATTATTAAGATGAACAACAAGTTCTGGTTGTAGGATTTTGGTGGTCACATGGTCATAGAATAAAAAAAACAAACATACCTATCTAAAGCATCAGCTTTAGATAGGTATGTTTTGTTTTTTATTCTTCTCTTTTGTAGGCGATGGCTAATCAGACACTATTTTGATGCTCTATACTGCCTGATGTGGCTTTATGTGTAACCAAAATATGTTACCTAAAGGTAATATTATATATATATTTAAAAAATGTTATTACCTCACTGAACTCCGAAAAATTCTTCAATCAAGTATACGTTAAGCATTTTTCCAGCCCCAACCAAATTAAAACTTTTAAGCCGGCCAAATTGAAATAATCGAGATGTCAATTACTGAAACAAATCCGATTTCGACGTTACCGAAATGTCGAACAAAATCTGTTGCCGACAAATTCGAGAAGAGGGTTACGGCGAAATATCAGTTCACACGTTCACTTATGAATTAAAACTGCGCGGCATGTGTTAGGAATTTAGCAGAAATTCAATAAAGCGCACGGAGCGGTCTTTGCCTGCGTTATTCGTGAAATTATTGGGGTCCCAGTGATAGCTAGTGTGTTTGCCTAAAGGACTATTTTCTTGTCAGGTGTATTAAATTTCACCTAGATAATTATTTGAAGTCTCTGGAAACGCACTTTATCACAGATATATCTATCTAAGGAAATCGGTCGAATCGCCGAGTTCATAGGAACGAGTGTCGCGTTCACCGGTCGTACTTCATAACATGGTTCTAGTTGAGCATGCCGTAATATACACTATTCATTGCGCGCGTCATAAAGACTGCGAAGCAATGAAAGTTAAGCACATCCGCAAAGGAGATCGGTCAAATCGCTGAGTTCATAATTAGGAAGTCCGAGTGACGCGGACGATACACTTTGTCAGAAGTTAAACGCCGGCTTGGCCTATCTCTTTGTATTATTAAATCTTTGCACTGTATAAACATAGTAACTATCGAAATACTATGCACCTACTTTAATTACTAGATGTTTCGGCCACTTTATAAGCGGATGAGGTGATGCAACGCGTTATTATAATTGTTTTTAATAAACCAGTTGCCCGCTCCGGCTTCGGGCGGGTGGTGTACCTATTGAAAAAAAATCATAGCGCCGTCATATTTTTATTTTGTTAATCATACTACATATTAATTATACTTCCTCAGCCATAGAAAGACAATTCTACTGAAATTGATTATTGTTCACTCTCGTGTTATTGTCAAAAAATCTATAAGTCAGACCACACCTCATCGGCTATTTTAATTAACTGCGATACGGGAATTTTCTCCATTGACCAGGAGAGCTGAAAAAAGTGCTGAACACAACAGGATTAATTGAGAAATGGAAAGTAAAGCTTTTTTGCATAAAACTTCAAAGGCAAAGGCTCGAACAAGTTCCTGAATAATTAGCAGATTAAAAAAATATGATGAATTTAGTGACAAATCAGATACCAAAAACGAAAATGATAAATTAGACGAATGAGACGAAAACTGTTGGCGTTCCTTGCATTCACCTTGCGGATGCGAATCCATAGTGTTGCAAAGAGGGAAGCCAGAAGCAGTGTAAGGGACTTGTAATTGTAGCTCATTATATATTTATCACTCACCTCCACGATCCCGCTACATTTACTCGGTAGTCAGTGACGCAAAGAGACTTAGCTTAAAGCCTTAGAATCATGAGTTGAAAAGAAAGATATTTAATTGGCAGGAAGCAATCTCCTAAGCATAGGTAAAGGTATAAATTAGAAACCTACCAGTTTGTATGAAGCCATCGGTCATCATCATCATCATTTCAGCCGAGAGACGCCCACTGTTGAACAAAGGCCTCCCCCAAGGATCTCCAAATCGGTCGGTCCTGCGCTGCCCGCATCCAGCGGCTTCCCGCATCTTTTACTAGATCGTCAGTCCACCTTGTGGGGGTACTTTTTTTACAGGGACTAACCCACCACCTTCCCATGGCCTGACGCAACCTTACGGTTATACAGGCTGAATCATGGGAGAGTGCGCTGCTAGTTGCCGGAGGCTCTGGTTTCACAGCGCACCTTAATCTCTCCTACAAGTTATTCTTTGTCTGTCTTCCTTGTCCCTATGGTCCTTCTCCCCTTTCTGGGGCGGACATCACTCGTACGCCTTCAGTGCCTTCCAGGACGTCCGAGCCCACCCGAAGTGGTACCGCTTGCTCCCACTGCCCAGTCTTCTGCCTCTTCTGCGGCGTCTTCGCTCTTCACCTCTCTCTCTCTCTCTCTCTCTTGTGGGGGCCTACCAACGCTGCGCGAGTCCAACTCGAATTTTGGTGTTATGTCTGAACAATAACTGTTACAAATTTATTACGCCATAAACTTACTGCCACAAACTCGATGGAATCACAAGCTTAGCTTAGCAGTGTAGTATTCCTTTATGCTGAAATAAACTATGCTCAATGTAGTCTATAATGTTGTCAATGATACCCAAAACCGTTAAACGAAAACAACCGTGATTACTCATTAACGGTGCTTAATCCTCACATAGATTACTTAGCCGTATTTCAAAAGTCGATTTATCATGATTTAGGAGTTAGTCGTAAGTTATAAGCTTTAAGCGTTTTTGCTACGTTTTTTTTTCTATAGGAAGCTCGAGTCCCATCTCATAAAATGTATGTTTTAATAACTTTTTGATTGTCTTGATAACATCAATATTATTATGGTGACCTAATCTTTTAAAAAATAATATGCAACTGTCAGAATTTTACATGAATTTATTTGCTTTTTTATCAATTTAAAATTTGACTAACACACATTTTAAATTGATAAAAAGCGAAAAATTAAAACTCGAAGATAATTACGTTCATGTATAACACGTGTCAAAAGGATATCTAAACTAAATCCTATCTAATAGTTACCCGAAGAGTTAGCCGTTACTCTAAGTTTGTTTCGATTACAAATGAACCATTGCAAGGTCAGAAATTGAAGTATTTTCGTCTTTATTCATAATTTTAATGAGAATAATTTTAAAACAACGAAATTACTTTTTTTCATAAAAGGATGATAATATTGCTTTCATCATTGATATTGCTATTAAAGCAATTAATATAATTTATTGTATACCAAACCTTTACATGATCTTTACATAGTATAAAACAAAGTGGCTCCGTCTGTCTGTACACATAGATGTTTTAAACTACGTAACGTATTTCAATGAAGTTTTATCAATATATAGAGTGGTTCAAGTGGAAAGTTTAGATGTATAAATCGCTAAAGTATCTGCATTACGCCCGTGCGAAACCGGGCCGGTCGCTAGTTTTGTTATAATAACGCTATGGCTTATAACTTAAGCCCCGTTAAAACGTAGGTTAACATGATAATGTCGCATCCGCAATGCGCCCCAAAATCTACGATTATTCAAGGATTAGCTAACAACACGATGTCAGGCTTAATTTGAAAATATGAGAGCGACTGTTTAATTGCCATCCGAATGGATTTTCGATACACAGGATGCTTAAAACGCTTTATTTATGGCCCCGCAAATTTACTGTACTTGGTTTAAATCGGTTATGGTTAAATATCTGCAATTTTGCTTAAAGATAGTTCAACAAACTTTTATTTATTTATTCTAATTAACAATATTAAATTGAACATTCTTGTTTTTTAGGTAGGTGACAACAAAATATTTGGAGTAAACGTAGTCACGTGTCTTTGGGTCCGACCTCAAAAAATATTTATATTTTTTTAAATATAATTTTTTTATTTCTCCGTTTCTAGTTTTAAAGGCGGTTTTTTACATGCGACAAGCTGGCAGCCTATCACTATTATTGGATGCTGTATGGCCCATACTGGCAAATGTAGCTTTATGTGTACTCAAATGTTACACAAAGCTCGACTCAACCCCTTTTTTTAGTAGGATCTTGAATATATGTATGTGTGGTAAATTTTCAAAGCATTTATGCATCTTCTATGCCAAAAAGAGCTTTAGTGTTCGATCGTTAAATTCGCTATTTTATAATAGTCTCAAAATTGACTTTTACTGCTACGTCCAGTTACCTCCTTTTCCCTGTCGCACGTGTATTACCAGTAGCCAATAAATCAACGAACAGACCAAACGTTCTAATAAAACGTCGGGGTCAAAGAACTAACGGCTATAATAGTGATATTTTTATATGTATATAAAAATAATATATTTATTTTATTTTTATTTTATTATACACTTTTGAGGAAAACTTACAGCTAATACAAAGTATAGGTAACAGTAAATGAATAAATTAGAGCCAATAACAAGTTTTCACATATGTTTCCTAAAATGAAAGAAAAATCTTTAGGTGTCATGCTGCACAGATGAGTTAATTATTTAAAAAAGGATTATTTTTTTTAAATTTAGACAAAGACAAGTCGAAATCTATGTTGTTACTAAGATTATTAAATAATTTTGAAGATCTGACAATAAATGAATTTTGGCGATAATTAGTCGATGCCAATGGTACATTCAGTAAATTAGTATGTCGCGTTAATTTTCTTGGTGTATTAATATTAAATTTACCTCACAATTCCGGTGAATTTATATGACCCTGAAATATTTTAAGGACATAGGCTACATCAGCCATTTTTTATTTATCATTATCATCATATTAATTTATATAATTTCAATTTATTCAATTAAATTTAGTTTCTCTATTTGTTTTACCATCCAGTAGTATCAAATAAATCAAAATTCGTATTGCAATGCCAGCTTCGGTAATAGTACATATAGTTAATTTACATTTATTGCCCTCCAATCAGTTCCCTCATTTTAATATTTAATTTTAAATAAGCTATTTAAGAAACTTAAACCAACTTAAAAACTGTCTAAACAAAAGTTTTATGCTTAAGAAAATCTAAACGTAAATTATCTCATCTATTTTTGAGGTATTTTCAAAGTATATTCTTGTTTTGTGTCATCTTACACGTCGCACCCTCTTGCGAGAAAAAATAAAACACGGTCGACCTCCTTCCCCCTAAAAGTCTTTAGTAAAAAGTGAAAGATCAAGATCCTGGTCGGTTCCATCATTATTAGTTTGTATCGGATGGAGTTCCCTCATTATTGTATTGGTAGGTTCAGTTTATTTCTTATGACCAAGCGGAGAGCCGTCTTGTAACAGGTTTTGCAGTAAAACTAACTATAGACTTTTCGGCGAAACGTTCAGCAGCGAACTGTCAATAGCCGGATCCACTCCGGACCCAACTATTGAGCGCGTCCACACACCTGTCGGTTCATTCTGTTCTACCTAGAAAAGCTAATGACTGTTCCGCTACTATCCGACTCGCCGGTCACTACGCGATGGCGATCTAAAGAGAGCGCGATCCAAAAGTGTGCTCGGTGTGGACGTGCCGCGCGCGATCCAAGCAGCATTTGGAGAGCGCGCTCCTTGCCGTGGACGATCCGTTTGTTCTTGCTTTTTTCGCCATCTTCTAAGGCGACTCAAGTGCACCATGAAATCTTTTAAACTCGCCATTTAATACCCCTTTCATTAAAATATTTACTGCCGGCATCGCATGACATGGAGGCGCGGGTACAGCAGCGGTGTTGAATCAACACCGCTGCTGTACCCACGCCTCCATGCCCAGCAAGAGTTCGACTGATCTGAATATTTCAGGGATCACAAGTTTTAACTAAGCGTCGGTGGCGTAGTGCGTAAGAGCGTCGTCTCCTACCCGGGAGGCACTGGTTCGATCCCCGCCACGTACCAATGTGTTTACAAATTTTGGATTCATATACGTTAAATCGACGCTTTTACGGCGAAGGAAAACATTGTGAGGAAACCTGCACACCCTATGAAGAAATTCTTAGGTTGTGTGTGAAGTCGACCAACCCGCACTTGGCCAGCGTGGTTGACTAAGGCCTAATCGCCCCTAATGTGCAGTAGGCTCGAGCCCCTCGGTGGGGACATTATATGAGCTGTTGATGATGATGAAGTTTTAACAAACTGGATCGGCCTAGTATGATCCACGATCCCTTTCAAATGACCCTGGACGGACCCAAAATGGATCGGTGTGAACTCGGCTATTCGATAAACCCTACTAATCTCATCTTACACTGTTAACTGTACCAAACCTTACCACTGCCGTCCACCTACGTACAAAAATTAAGTTGTCAGTGTTTATTAATAGACAATATTAATTAAAGTTGCATCTATTAACGTGTTTCGGCTCAAGGTATAAATTAAGAAAGTGGGCGTGATTTGTGTGTTGCTAACGACAGGTTGAGCTTGCCTTTGGGCGAAACAAAATGGCTACCGTGTGATTATGAGGTATGGCTTTTGGGGGTTAATGGCCTTGTGATTGAGAAAGGCATTATAAATTAAGTAAAAGACACGCCCTATTTCTATCAATGTTTAACAGACATGTATATATTTATGTTGGGGATTTTGGTTTTATACATCAAAAAGCCTCTATGTTCTAGTGGTTTGCCAACAATAGTTAGATCCAGTTGTTCCGGGATCAATTCCCTCGGGAGTGCTTATTTGTGTTCATCTTGATCATCATGTCAGTAGAGTGACGTTTACTGTTGCAAATAGGCCTCCCACAAGGATCTCTAGACACACACACACACACACACAATGCATTGTTTTAAATCCCGTTTTCTCACATTTAACACACACACAGTCATAACTTAGCAGCTTTTGTAACAATAATAATCCACTTCTTTCAAAGGTCCAATATTATTGTTAACAGCATCTGCGGTCATAGCAATTATCATTAATAAAATAAAAAAGTAATTTAGATGAGGTCGCTTTACATTGCGTGGGCAGACGTGCTGTTACGAAAAAAATTTGTTTGTGCAATAGAAATAAAGATGTATCACAGCGTAATAATGGGCAATTTGATTATTGATAAACTGCTTACTGCTCGCGGCGTTTAGAATGTTTCATTATTTTTTAGATCGCAGAGGTGGCTAACCATAAAAATAACGATAATAATAACTCTGGGAATGAAATAAAATATCTTAATTATTCTTTTTCAAAACCTGATTTGTGTCTCTGATGTGCATGGGTCATAAAATTATGACGTTTAATAAAGTAGAGGTGGTAAACTAATCGGCAATAACAATATTTTAAAACTAATATTTCGCCCAAAACCTGTATACATATTTATGTATATTGTCAATGTAGTATTATATCAATATACCTATAGAATTTAATCTTTCCTTATAATGTTGTCGTGACAAGGAACCACACTGGAAATTAATTAATATTATATTTATCATAAAGTAAATGACATAATCTAGGAACAGAAATTATCGTCTATTTGCCCTTTTTATTATTGTACCTCCTTAATTTTGTAATAACATAAAGGTTCACGAATTAGTCTTGTATTTTAATTAGGCTAAATTAGAGGCTCACCACATGATTCATAGCTTATGAGTTACAAAGGTATGTCGCAAAAACTAGATTCTAATTTTGGTAAGAGACAACAAAAAGTTCCTGAAAATATATAATCTCAGTTCAGAGAAAAGCAAATGGTAGTTCAAAGTATTCTTCTAGCAAATGGGATATTTTCGAGCGAAAACCTGTGGAATAAAGCTTTAGAAAGCAAATACAGGTCTAATGTATTGAGTTACGACACCAAAAGAGTTTTCCAAGTATCTGGCACAGGAATATAAACTAAACCACAACGAGAATAAAGCGCAAAATATCAAACTGAAGTACCAGAAGTACGAACGGTGAACAAAATATTCCACCTTGTCAGGCATTTTGGTTGTTTTAAATAATTTCTCTCTGTTTTAGCTCCGGAATTACTTTGATTTAAAGTGATGGAAATGGAATTTGCGAATTTATTTAACACTGCATTCGGATACTCACGAAATGGTATAAAATCCGTTGTTTTGGTGCTAGGCAAAGGATTTCCTGCAATCATTTCATTGCTACTTTACTCACATAGAAATTTCGCAAAATATTTACATTCTGAATCTGACAAGTCTGGAATATGGAATAGTTTAAGTACAGTTATAAAGGATTGTCATTGAAACATTTTATTATGTTAAAGAACTTTGCGTTTTAATTGGTTTGCGTTTTGTCCTTGCTAATTTTCTTAGTTTTCAGTAACTAAGTGCATCCCTTCTTATGAAATGAAGTTCAACAAAAGAATACGTTTTTTTCCCTAATTCAAAAGTAATATCTAAATTTCAATTTCTTAGAAGGAAATTAGTTCTTCAGCTTGATATAGTTTCGTAAACTTAGTATTTACTATTAGTTTATTAGAATACGCATGCTTGTCCCTAATAATACCACTGATTATTGTTTTTTTTTTTATATATTTTTCATTGCATTGACAATTATTTTCAAAATTGGACATATTCAAAGCTATAGTATACTAGCTGTCCCGGCCACGCGTTGCTGTGGTAATTTCAAACTACTGACATTGATTTTGCAGAAAGAAAAATGGGGAATACTTATCAAGATAAAAACTCTATATCTCTCAAGTTGGAACAAAACACACATTTAAAAAAAAAAGTTAAAATCGGATTGTTAGTTTCTGAGTTCATTCCGGACAAACAACGTGACACGGAAATTATATACAATTTTTTTTGTAGAATTTCGAAAAAAGGAAAACGTACAGACAGAATTTTTATTAAGTGAAAAAACATTCTAATATATCATAAAAATTGGGTAAGAAATAGGATTTACCCGGTAGACGATGCTCGCCGTAATAATATCCTCTTACGCGCGAAGCACACTAATCTGGCAGACGGCAAGGATACGGCACGGACATCATTCTATTTCATTCAAATACCGTCCCAAACACACAGCAATAAGGTCATTCATTGAACAAATTTAACGGCCCTCATCGGACGCGCACATTTCGGCGTTGAATTTGTTCAATTAATTACCTTATTGTCGTGTGTTTGGTACGGTATGTGAATGAAATAGAAGGATGTCCGCGCCGTAACCTTACCGTCTGCCAGATCAGTGTGCTTCGCGCCTTAGGCAAATTTTTTGTAGAGGTTTTCTAGTCGACGAGTTTCTCCTGTGAAGAAGTCTCGCCGTTGTCTGAAGTCGCTGCAGGGTTCAGATATTCTAGTCTAGACCAAAGTGATACTCCTTAACCCTTTCCGTGCCAGATATAAGATAACTCCTAAAACGGTACCGTACTCGTGACGTAGTGCCAACTACGAATACATGTACATTCGTAGATTTTGTTGGGCCCGCCATACAAAAAACTATTTATTGGCACTACAAGTAAGATTGTTTTAGAAAAATGGTATTAGCGAAGAAAGCACATATAAGGGCGGCGTACCCGCGCCACACATTTTATCTCCACCGCGTCCCGGCCGCGCGCCCGATGCGCTTTCTATATCATCTTCCTAATAAAATCAACGATGTGAAGTTTAATGTGAAACTACTATGACATAAGAAACACAAGGCCTTTGTTTATTAATCAGACCAAGGAAGGAATAATTCTGTCTTTTTTCTGTTGAAATACAAATTCAGCGAAATGATAAAAGAATTAAATTAATCGCTGAAAGGGTGAATCCTACTACCGGTCAAACCTCTGAATTTATTTCCACAACAAAAACAGTCTGCTACTCGTATTGTGCAGGTACCGACGCTGCATTTACCAATTAAGAGATTTCACTAGAAATTTCCACTTAGGATTGGGCACCCCCGTGCGACAAACAATATGAAATCTTAACTTTTGCGATTACGTCGTATTGGACGTTGCATTAAAGGGATTCCAAACTGAGTTGTATTCAGTAATCGATTCTCAAACGTCTAGCATAGAACAGAAGATTGCGTAGCAAGCAGTTAACGAATCTCTAGCACTTTGTTGGACTACTGACATTGTTGCAAGCGTAGTCTAGTGATGCATGAATTCATCGATATCGCTTAAAATAATGTTTCTTAACTTTTAAAACTAGAAAAATATACACTGAAATAATCGACCTGCCTCAGGTGGGAATCGAACCCAGCATCATCCGCAATCCGGGCGGCTGCGTTAACCACTACGCCACCAGGGCACTGCTTTCGCTGTCAAAATTTGTCAGTGCTTGGTGCTTATGTTTTTATGGTAAACATTGTTTCATCAAATCTTTGAAATTTGCACTTAAGATCCCAACGAAATATTTTTACTAATATTTGACGTCCAGTTAAGATGAAACTACCTTATATCATGGAATAATTTTTGCGTTTATAAACGCGTAAATATTTTTAAAACTAGAAAAAATTACACTGAAAGGAATCGTCCTGCCTCAGGCGGTTTTCTTAACTTTTTAATAAGAACAAAACAAAAACAAACAACAATTATTGTTGTTTTTTCTTTGATATCAATTGCTTTGCCCCTAGCTCCCAATCGAAAGCTGTCCATTAATAAAATTAATTTAGCACTTAGTTTATTCAAAACCTTAAACAATAGCGACAGAAACGCTAAATACGTTTATATAATTTAACGATATTTATCGATAATAGTCACGTGATCGCCAATTCAATATCAATATTTATCTTAATATTGAAATCTGTGAATAACACGTTTACTTATAAAATATTCAACTTTATTTTAGAATAACGGGAAAAGAAATTATCATCTAAAGGGATCCAATTATTCGGTGAAAGCAATATCTTCTTAGTTTAGTGAACTGATAATTCAATTTCCATATTTCATTACGTGAGAGGTTTTTGATAAAATAGCTTCGTATATTTTATCAGTCCCTGAAGGAAATTGAGGTTTTTAATTTATTTATCTATACTGTATTTATTTTATTTTGTGTTAAGTGTTTTGTTTGCTTGCAGTTTAAATATTTTTTGAAAGCATGATTTTAGAATAAAATAGAATAGAATAAATATTTCTTCCACATCGACACAGATATAAAAGATTACAGTATAAACTTTTACAGTACAATGCACAATGGGCGGCCTTATCACTTTGAGCGATCTCTTCCAGACAACGTTTGGATGGAGAGGAATTGTTGTTGTTGTTGTGACGTGATTGTGATTTTAATGATATTTACTCATTTGGTTGAGTCTCCATTGGTTATTTGGCACATTTTTTTCATTAGAACATATTCGTGCTTTTACACTACAAACAATACTAACACACGTTGCGTTTCTACGGATATTCGTGTTTATTCTCATGTTATAGGAAAATGTTATTGGCAATTAATAGCTTGAAATTGATAGCAGTATTTTAGTTAAGAGGTGAAAGTGTTCTATTTTGTCTTGACGGGGAAGCTCTTCTCATCTGATGGTAAGTAATTAAGAGGGTGAAGTTAGAAAATCACTTGATCTGAACCATCAAATATGAGAGGCAGGCTATTTCCGGTAACCAGCTAGGGAAACATAGGCAATAAGTGGTAAGTGTTCAATATTGAATGTGTTTCATAGAGTTATAGTTAAAATCGATAGCAGTGGGACTTCCTGGCGCCCTCTTCATAAATCCCTTCTCGGAAGTTCAAGCCTCCAAGTTCGCACAACATCCATTCACCCTCATGACACCCAAGCACGCTAGCCGTTGCAACCTTGTAACTACAATGGAGCAAAAAAACTTTACTTGCACCATGGTCTGATATCTTATTTAATTCTAATCTTATAGATTTTATATACCTTACAAGTAAACTAATGATTTAATACTACACGGAGTGTTATTTCAAATTCATCGGCGCGTTCAGCATTCTTCAACTTCTTTTGTCAGCGGTTCCTGCCTGTCTGTGAAGTGAAATGAAAACTGGTAGGTACGTTAATTTCTGCAAAGCATTACTTAAAACTTTATTCGGCTACCCCCTTTTCTCAAAAGCTTAAGACAAGACATTTACATAATTATCGACATTAAAATCTTCCACACATTACATCCCTAATTCGCTTTCAGCGATTAAATTTTGAGCTAACAATCGTAAGTTGTAACGAGAGAGTTGTAAACTCCGTCTAATTTCCGTTAAGCACGTCTAAAACATCGATGTGTTATGTGTTGTAAAACGAAAAGGGTTACCCTGTGTTTGGCGATGCAATTTATTGCTATATTTGACGATAATTTTGACTTTGTCAATATACATAATTATACCTTAAACAATTATAACAGTGATTTAGGTAACTTGCCTCATAAAAAGGCTCGAGGGTACTCGAAGGGTAATGTAGAGGACCATTCCCGGAGTTTCTCTGCGTGCTCATGTCAGAAATGGTCAAAGAATTGGCAGTCAGCGGGCATATTGCGAGGTGAACAGGACGGTCGTTGGGGCGAAAGTTTCTCGAGTGTCGGGCACGTAGCAAGAGTCGTAGCTTTGATAGGCACAAGGTGCACCGACGATCTGATGAAAGAAGAAGGAAGGAATAGACTTCCAAGTTTTAAACTTTCACTATATTAACTCGGTAGCGTCACCTTATCGCCCTTACATGTTGTCTAGGTGTGGACTGCAAGGTATCCCCTTGTTGACCATGGGTATCAATGCTTAGGTGCCGATTTGACCTCATAGGTACTGTCCGTATTAAGCGTGATAGCTATGAGAGCCAATTCACGCTTTGTTATATAGGCAAACATTTTTCTACTCAATTTTATTCCGTGTTTTGGCACACATATCTATTAAGTTGGCGGTACTGATTTCTGTCGATAGACTCCAGGCACCGTTCAATAGAAATTATAATCTATAACCTTTATATGACTCACACTATATTAGTTTGATAACACCTGCAATCGAAAATTCGACATTGAATTATTGTATATTAGCTAGCGAGAACCCGTGAGAACCAATCAATACACCTGATTATGGTACTATTTCATCGCTCATATCAATTTTAATTGAACGCTTATTTTGTCGTGATGTTTCACAAAATTCTCTGGAAGCCTGAAAAGCAGATAAAGTTACCGGCAGCATTTCAGATTGAATAAACGAAATTCCAATAGCGAGTGGGCGCGTCACGGAGCTCCAAGTAAAATATTCATAGGACAAATATGACAGGAGTTTGGGACGAAGAAGCAAAAATGTCGCGTACAGTCTAGACGAGAAATTTAAGATATTTGTTATTTAACATGAGCTAACAAATTTCGATCCAAGTAAGGAGTAAGAAGCTTATATAATAAATGACATGATTCTCGACAGTTTTCAAACCAACATCTTAACAAATCTACGGATTTGTCTAACTAAAGCTTTTGCTATTTTAAAAATGTTTATGTTATTGTGTTCGAAACTCTTCAAGTACTAATGTAATCTCTACACAATTATTATAAAAACAAATTCTTTGAAAGGAATTAAAACTACTGTTCCGAATTAGACCTTCTTTTACTGGTATAATTTTATTTTTAAAAACTACTACAATATACATATAAATGTGAAAGTCGAAATAGAGTAATAATTTAAAAAAATATTTTCTAACGTCGATAATTAATATATCTTCTTATTAAACTTCTAAATTATAGAACGAACTCAAGAGACTACTCATCAGGATTCATATCATTTAATCTTTTGATTTTAGCAACTTGCATTTCTAGGTCAATATATCTCACATGTAATACGGAAACTGTCTCAATTTTGCTAATCATCCCAGTAAACAGAGCATCACACTCAACCCACACTAACACTAACATAATACTTATACGCATCACCGGATCGAATGTTGTTACTTTCTTGTACGTAGTATAGAGGAAGTCTTGTAATCGTATAAAAATTGGACCTCGAGATTTTGACGGATTTACACGTTTTGGACCTCCCTGAGTCCAAAAATATTTTTTTTTGGAATTATGTCTGTGTGCGTGTCTGTCTGACTATATGTCTGTGTGTCTGTGCGTTAGCACGATAACTCGAGAATGCTTTAACTTATTGCAACCAAATTTAACATACGTGTATGACATCAAAATATAAGGTTTCTATAAAATTTTGAGCCGTCGATCACGAAAGTTAAGCAACCACGTGCGCGGCCGGTACTCGGATGGGTGATCAAAATTTAACATGCATGTATGACATCAAAATATAAGGTTTCTATCAACCTTTGAGTCGTTTCCGGTATACAAGAAAGTCAAGGGGAGACCACTCCCGATTTTTTTAGTTAACATTTATTTTGTTTGTTTGTTTGTATAGCCTGCCCTTGTTTGATCATCCTTTTATATTAATTTTAATGTGACAAACTTTTTAATTGGCTATGTAAGAATTTAAATCTAATTATTCTAATGTTAAATTTACGTGCTGTAAAGTTTGCAATAAATAAATAAAAAATAAGCTCGCTGTACCGTCCAGTTGGT
Source organism: Elophila nymphaeata (assembly GCA_955850985.1). Lineage (NCBI taxonomy): Eukaryota > Metazoa > Arthropoda > Insecta > Lepidoptera > Crambidae > Elophila > Elophila nymphaeata. The sequence continues at coordinate 3,984,639 of OY039066.1, forward strand.
AGAATGCTTAGAAGTGCTTTAAATACCTAAGTTTTATATAAAATTTCATCAAAATACACGTTGCATAGAATTCGTAGCACTGCAGTGAGCAGGTAGGTAAAGCTTTTACAACGGCTATATAAGTTTGCATAAATGAAATTCCAGATGCGAGTGGGCGCGTCACAGCGCCCAGTAAAATATTCATAATGGCAAATATGGAAGAATCTTGTAGAGACGGTGGAACTGAAAATGCCCGGTTGAGTTAATAATGGCCAGGAAGTAGTATTAAATTTTCTTTATGCAAAACTGGGATCTGAGAAAAGTTTTAAGAAAATATTTTGTAAAATAATAACTGGGTACATGAACATCAAAGATTTCAAGTCTAGTAATTATTATTCAAAAGATTATTTTATTTACAAGCTAACGAACATCTGTAAGCATAAGCATGAATATAATAGGATTTTTCACCGTAGATAATATGTGGGTAAAAACAGTAGAAATTATTTCAGAAAAATTTGAATTCATCCCTCTTAATAAGTCTCAAACTAATATACTAAAGTTTATATCAGCTCTATCTATCATTTACTTGTTATACTAATTTAGCTGTTTCGTGAGATGAGAATTAATTTCTATTATTTTAAGTGCCCTCTCCAAATCAAAACCAAATAAAATCTAACGTGACCTAAATTAGATAAGACCACAAAGCTACACTTGCAAACTCATTTATAAATAGTGATTATCTACACTGTGATAAAAGTATTTTTCTTTGCAATCCTGCATTCACAAGATCAATGCATACGTAACATTCCGTTTTCTACTTTAATATTGTACATTATCATATAAAAATAGTTTTAACGCTTCGAGATCAACATTTAATACTTTCAACGGAGCTTTCTTACAGTTTTGTAGCTATAAAACGTTTCAGAGAAATGGTGATGAGCTCGGCTATGAGAAGTGAATCCGAACATAATCTGATACAATGTTACAACCAAGTTTCAATTTCAGTCTACTTTGTAAATAAACTGGAAAATGTTATCTAAAATGGTTCTCTAATGTTTCGCGCACAATTGATTAGCAAATTACCATTTCGCAAGCAACATTTGTCAATGATTCATTACGCAAACTAATGCTTTAACAAGGACATCAAAATGCAAACATGCATATGATAAGCAGGCATTTCAAAAATGCATTGTTAAATAAATTTTTAAAAGACATACTGACATATCAACAAGTTACAAAAACCAAAAATTTTATTTTACAAATAATTTGTTTGACTAAATTTCAATTACAAACGTTTTGTTTGCTAAAATTTCAATTTGCTATTTTTCAAATTAACAAGTTACAAAAACCAAAAATGTTATTTTACAAATAATTTGTTTGACTAAATTTCAATTACAAACGTTTTGTTTACTAAAATTTCAATTTGCTATTTTTCAAATTAAATATTGTTAATTCATAGATTATCACTAAAATATAATAATTTTCGCAATGCACTTCCAATCATTTAAACTAAATTAAAACGGAACGTGATTCATGCGTTTTAAAAAGTAAAATGCGAAAAAAATTTATATTTATTTTTATATAAAAAAATCTTTTGGTTTACTAAAATTTCAATTTGCTATTTTTCAAATACAGTGAAAACGCCCTAAAATCGCTTCTGGCACTCGACGGCCGCTGCCGCGGCACTCTCGCTTCGCTCGCTCGGCTTGTGCGCTGTATTCATGTCAACCTAACCCAGAAAACTATTCCACGATTTTTAATATCGATTTTTTTTTGTAAGCAAGTATGCAGAATGCAGGCAAGCATGCAGCATGCAAGCAAGTATGCAGCATGCAAGCGAGCATGCAGCATGCAAGCAAGCATGCAGCATGCAAGCTAGCATGCAGCAAAGCAAGCATGCAGCAAGCAATACAATGCTCCGCTCGCTTCGCTCGCTCCGCTATGCGTGGTCACAAGTCTAACCTAACCTAACCTAGCTTTATTTTCGTACTCATGGTTTTTCTTTATAGCGGGGGGCCTCAGGCTGCACCCCCCGGCAAGCATTTCGCAGGCAAGCATACAGCATGCAATCTAATTATTCATACAGCATGCAATGCAAGCATGCATACATCATGCAATGCAAGCATGCATACATCATGCAATGCAAGCAAGCATACAGCATGCAATGCAAGCAAGCATCCATGTAGCAAGCAAGAATTCAAGAAGCAATCGCAAAATTTTTAGGCGAACCGAATGGCACTAATAAACTATGATTAAATAATTTCTTTGTATTTTTATAATTCTTATGTTTTTAGTATGAAAAATTAAGAAATGATACAGTGCCATACCATAAATTGCCCAATGTCTTTAGACTAAGTAACCATATTATTAAAGAAAAATTGGTCAATAGATCTTTGTCGTTTAACATATTTGTGTTAGGAAAAGTTTACTAATGTTCTTCTGCAAAATGACAATATATGAAGAAATTACTTTATGAGATGTAAAGTTTGTGAAACATAAATAAATGGAACGTTGATTTTCGAAATGATAACTTTGCATTTCGTTGCTTGTTATCTGTAAATTTGTTTAATAACTGTTGGTCAACCAAAGGAGAACCATCTAAAATATCAATGTTCTTGAGCATTATTAATAAGGCTATCGAACCTTGTAGCATTTTTCTTATTATTATTATAGCACAGGCCTTGGGCTGACGTGGCACGTTTTGCGTCCGCAGTCAGCTGGTAAAATAACAATACGAGATGAACGGGAGGCGCCACGAACAGCAGAGGACATAGGAGGTGGTTGCGCGTCATGTGCATTTATCAAATCGTTTTGATTTTTCCACGCTTTCCGTAAGTTACGCAGCTGCTTCAACATGGCGTACTAAAGCAGCAAGGCACAGCGACACTCCTCCGCTTCCGCAGGTCACCTCCACTGCAGTCACTCTAGCGTGGCCAACGACTTTGATTTACACGAGTAAGAAGTCCAAAGGGAAATACCTCTACTCTCAAATCGGCGAGCATCACTACACCGACGAATTCATCTTCAACGGCCTTCCCGATAGCTGCGAGTTTTTGTTGCGTTTCCCGAATATCATTTATATACGATTCTATATTCGGATAAGAAATAGAATGGCATTATACATTTTCTTGAGCAACGAGAGGCAACTGCTGAGATTGATATCTGCGTACTCCTTCTTAAGAGCCTGCCATGTTTGTTCTGCTGTACCGCAGTTCATCACACAGGGAATAATTTATCTATCACATTAAGACAAATTTTCGATCTTGCCTTTTGATCTCGGCGATGTAACTCCTCTTGCGTAAACTTTTCAATACATGAAGATGGCTGTGAGACAAATTCCCATAGGTCCGCTTCAATGAGTGTCATTTGCATTTCGAAGCTCCATGAACTTTAGTTGACTCTCCCGTTCAATTTACTAATCGAGTTTTGACTATTATGATAGCTCACAGACAAAGACGGGGCAGGGTTGGTTGAACTATCCATATTATAGCACTCTGGGCCCATAACTGTTTGAAGAAAATAAATCCAGAGTATAAGCGATGGTGTAATTCAATATTTTTGATAAGTTAATGTGACAGTGAAAACAGTAGGTATGTTATAAAATATAAACATTTGTCAGATGGATTGCCAAGGTGTTGTACATATTATAAATTAAAAAGATTTGGTCTAACACCATCATGTCACTTACCATATAAAACTAGTCTGTTCTTTTATTATGAACTATACAAGGAACTCGTACGATGCCTGCGTTCAATTATTTGAACTATGTCGTAAATTGAGAGGCTCCCTCGTGTCACAAGCTGTAGGCAAGTTTCAATTTTCAAAGGATTTCACATATGTCACGGACGTACGTAAGTCATTACGTATGTTACCTACATAGGCATATGTATATAGGCAGTACGTAGGTTACCTATAATGTATAATATAAAGAGTTACGAGAGTAACTAAAATATTAAAATGCTTTATATCTTTGTTACATAACCTTATTGTTGTATGTTTGGAAACAACACAAGTCATGATGTATCAGTTTATAAACGAAGCTCTTATGTCAATAGAAAGTGACGTCTTGGTGTCTCCATCTCTCTCTCTCTCTCTTGTCTCTTGTCCCTTTCTAGCGCTCTTTGTGCTATTTTGCCTTTGTAAATAAAGTTCTCTGCGGTGTGAATTATTATAATTACAAATCTCATATAATTATTATTTTTTTTGTTATGTTTCACATATAAAGCCTAAGATTTTTCTGTTTAATTTGGTATATATTTCAAACATTTAGGATTATTTTTATTAGAATTTCACCTAAATAAATAAACAACGATTCATATTCGATCGAATCACGCGCTCAAAGTTTCACTGTCGCCAGTTAACGAACAAGCCAATATTAGTGCAAATATCCGCTAATCACTTAAATTATGAACCATTGTAGTACATTTTGGCCTGGAATCTCTCTTTATAATAAAGAAATATCGACTGGCTGAAACAAAAAGTGCTTTAGGATTTAATTTGTCACTCCTACAGCAAAGTTAAAAGCATTTTTGTGTCGAAAGAAAAACACTGGCTAAAATTATACAATCACAGTAGTCAATGGACCTTCCGTTCATTTATTCAGCATATTGGAAAACTACATCACAGCTTTGGCCGAATAAAAATCACACACTAGGTCAGACCCAGAAATAGAATTCTAAAATTCAAAATGCAACCGTCGACCGGAAATGAATCCGTGGAGGCTACCCTGATATGGATCTGATGGAGCCGCGCGTCCGACTTCCGGTCGGTTCGCGCTTTTATGGGTTCCAATTTCAAATCGTCGGTTCGAATGGTCATTCCGTATTCGTAACGAATAGTGGAATTCTAAAGAGTTTGGGACAATTCTTGGTAATGGGCTTTCATTATCTGTTAATTTGATTTTCCAATGTTATTTTTCCATTTTTTTATGTTAAAACTTTTTTTCTTTTGACAGGAAAACCTTGGCCTTCATCTCACATGATGGTAAGTTGATAATGCTCAAGGTAGAAGCGAGCTTCACTCAAAACCCTCAACTATTCAAAATCATCAACAATCGTCAATACTGTTAGCAAAAATGTAATTTTTCATGATTTCTCGCAACCTACTGATATTCTTAATTTCTTATGCGCCCTCCACACTCTCGCCGAGAACCCCCGAGAACACCCGAGAAGCGTGAGTGTGATTAGTTTCTCGCGTTCTCGTTCTCGGGCTCGCCTGTTCTCCGCTCGGTGTCGCTTTTTTGGCCCGTTTCAAAGGGTTTCTCTGTTGAGAAACGAGAACCGTATCACATTCTCGTTCACAGTAAATACCAAAGCCGCCGAATGGCTGTCAAAGTCATCCATTTCGCATAACGGTCGAGAACGCAAGTGAGAAGATCGCGTGAGTGTAGATACCATCTCGTTTCTCGGGTCAAGTCTCGGCGAGACTTCTCGCCGAGACTTCTCGCGTGAGTCTGGAGGGCCTATTAGACATCCGCGGTGGCCGTTATTCCTTTGCACGGTACTAAAAAAATTGGCGCGCGGCTGCCACCGGTGGCGGTGGTCGGTGGTCGGTGGCCCATTTGCGCTGAGCCTTGATCTTTGTTATAAATTCGAGTACCTAGCTTGACAATTTCTTTAAAATGTTTTCTAAAACAAACATGATAAATTAAATACTTAATAAATTAATTACATTAAAAAATAATCTGATCTGGTCGCAATAAATTGAAATCAATGGTTGGCGCGAGGTTTGCTTCCCTTCGTCTTAAGACAATGCAAGTTTTATTAGCACGAGTGAACTGTCCAACACAGTGTCTGAAATACATTTTACACTCAACAACTAAACAATAACGATGCCACTCAGAAACCTTCTCAAACACTGAAGTTATTATGAAAGACTGAACCACAATGTAAAGAGAGTTCAGGAGACTAGCACTGTCATATGTCCAGGTTGTTTCTTTATAATTAGTGTTGCCAATCTCTCCTTTATCTGCCGTTAAAGAGCTCTCTCACAAGAAGTGACACATTATGCTGTCTCCAACGCATTGTCTGGAGAAGGAGATAGTATAATATAAAATGGACAGCAGGCGTGCTCAGGGGAGAGCGCCTAAAAGGGGTCTGACGCAGTGAAGACAGCAAAGAGCGGCAGCATGCACCGTTTATGAATGCACCCAATTGGAACTGATTATGCATGGTCGCGATCCTCGGCTGTGAAGAAACGACGACGAGAACGAGGAGGCTGATAAAATGGCGAGTTTCTTAACCGCTACTACCTTAAAACCAACGATAGATAAAGTGGACGTCTGCAGTATGGTCAGTTTTGAGATGTTTTGAAATTGCATGTCAATAAGAGGTGTCTTTATGAAACTCCCTCAGGTTTATTTTTGGTAATCTTCTTCTTTTTCGTCTTATCGTGTGGTTAATATAGTACAGGTTAGCGTGGTATCAGAAATTTTACAAGTCATCACTCTTGTCTTTTACGACTGCAATCTTTCGACAGCGCCCGGGATAACCAGCTTAACGCGCCTTTCGAAGCAAGGAGGAAAATCGGGTTGAATAAATTTTGGTCACCCATTAGAGTACCAATCTGCGATCGTTGTGAGGAATGCTGGACCATGGCCCCACCAACCTCTTTGGAGAATTTAGGATGATTTAAAAAACATCATCATCATTTGAGTGTCCCTCTGTTTGTGTCTTATGTATTTTCAACAACAATAAACTAATTTTACTTGGCCGGTACGCGGTCGCCACTTTTTGTCCCAACTGCCGTCCTCGCAATGTTCAATGCACCAATGGCTATTGCCAACTAAGGTTCGTAAATCTTTGTTCTTTGTCTGTAAATTTAGTTCTCCCAAGGATTTCATCATGTCTGAGACGCTCACAAAGAAACTACGACCATCTTAGCCCTCTCTTGAGTGACTCAAGGTCACTATGCCTTTTTAGGCTAGACGCACTTTGGATGCGCTTTTGTACGAATTTGATTTGAACACGTACGAATATAATTGCATAAAATTGTACACAAGACTAGTTCGTGAAGTACGTATAGAGAGTGCGAGGCACCTTAGTACTCTTTGAGCCGATATCGTTCGCATGTTCATATGTGTGAAATTCATACAAAAAACGCATCCAATGTGTGGCTGGTCTCATGAGGTCCATTTTTAGGTTTTTTAATTATAATGTTATATCTGTGTAGCTCTAACGCGTAACATGGAATCTTACCTCCTGCAATCCCTTTATTTTGTGTCATCTCAAAGACTCACAGTTATATGAAAGACAGAACAAAGAATCTCAATTTGCGTACAGCAAACTTAATACAACTCGAATGGCACTCCAAAACATTCAAAGGACGAGTTTAATTTTCTCAAGTACACACTAAAACTTGTCTAACCGCGTAAAGCGATGTACAGTAAGCGACATAAATAAGGATAGTAAGATTTAGCACCGGCTGTTACAGAGATAAGTATCAGTGAAATGTATTGGCGGACGGGGAGTGTGCGTTGGCGATGTACCCCGTGTCTATTCAGATGTTTACGAGTTGAACTGTACTTGGTTATTGCTTTATTGTTATAAGCGTTGGTTTAGCTCGATAAGTCCAATGTGACGTCAATGAATGAAATAATAAACGTAATACTATTCATCCTAACTTATATCTATCTATATATATAAAAATGAATGAAAACTGACTGACTGACTGAATGACTGACTGACATATCAACGTACAGCCCAAACCGCTGGGTCTAGAGGTAACTAAGAAAGGATTTTTGCAAATTCACCCTCTAAGGTGCTGAAAAGGGGGTGAAAAGTGTGTATGGAAATCCGTCAGTTTTGAAGCTAAATCGATAAAAATTGATATATAGCTACTTAGTTAGAAATTGAGAATGACGTATTTCAGGATTTTTGAAAATTCAATCCCTAAGGGGTTAAAATGAGGGATGGAAGTTTGTATGGAAATCCGTCATTTTTTAAAGTGAAAACCATGAAAATCGGTATATGGCGCTTGGGTTAGAACAAATAATTAGAAAATTTAAATGCTGCCCGAAGTAACTATTCTACGCGGACGAAGTCGCGGGCAAAAGCTAGTAAATATATATAACTCTAAGGTGACTGACTGACTGACATAGTGATCTATCAACGCACAACCCAAACTACTGGACGGATCGGGCTGAAATTTGGCATGCAGGTAGATGTTATGACGTAGGCATCCGCTAAGAGAGGATTTTTGGAAATTCCACCCCTAGGAGGAATTTCCAAAAATCCTCTCTGAAAATGTCCACGTGGACGAAGTCGCGGGCGGAAGCTAGTAATAATATAAATTTGAAGATTAGTCTGGTTGTTTTCCATTCGCGACTAAATTACGAGTACTCAAGCAAAGATGATAACATTTCGTAAACACATTGACGAAATGCAGAAATGCACCAAGTCCTTTGCTGTAAACAGAAAACCTTTTGTTCAGAAAAAAAGGACTATTCTTGAAGGATAGAAAATAATGTTTTTCTTTTTGTTTGGCAAGTTTAATTATGATTGAAATTGATAACAAATTAAATAGAAACGAAAAACATGGAAAGAATTCCTGTCATGGATAAGTGCTGAGACGGGACATGAACCCGCGACCTTTCGCTATCCTTTCACAGTCCGTGTAGCTCAGTTGGAAGAGCAGTCGCGATATATATATATATATATATTATCTGCTCTTCCAACTGAGCTACACGGACTGTTTGTCCACGACGAATTTAGCCATGTCTTTCGTTTTTGATTACGTCATCAAGCTGACGTATGCCAATCATGATAGAAAATAACTTTTATGTTTGTATTATAGAATAAGTTTCAAGAATGAACGCCGACTTGAGCGTCCTACGTCTCTATCACTTTTTGCGTGATAGAAAGTGACAGACGATTCTCAAGACGTGTTTGACTTCTGAGTGTCATTTTGTAATACGGGCCTTAGACAAATGCTAGCGTATAAATAAATTATTGTATAACTTAAGCGCTGTGTTTTAGCAGCCGCAAGGAATATTTACGATCCTAAAGCTACTTATAGGTGTCGTCTTAGATCATTTCGTGTTTGTATTTTTTTATTATACGTTTTTCCTCTTTATGCACCTTCTCCTTCGGTGTTCCCGATATTCTGGTTCTTTGAACCGGCTCGAAGGAAAACAAAGGCATAACAATACCCAACATAGACTACAAATCATAGATCCCTAATTTAATTTTAAATATAAATTAATTTTATTTCTTTTATAGATCATCGAACTCATAATTTTGAGATATATATCCTCAACAACCACAGACAAATATTATTCTGCAGATAAGTTGTTAAAAGTACAACAAGGAAAACAAATAGAACATGGAATTAAAACTCCTGTGTGTATGCGCGCAATGGCCGTAAAAAACTGTGTTCCATACATACCTACATAAAGTCACGCTCATAACCCCATGTTAGGTTTCAAATACCTATAGGTAAAACATTCTAGTACAGAACATCCATTCCTTCTACCTTCCCATCACTTTCCTGATAAAAGACGAAACGGGGGTAGGAGGTGCAAACCGCAACTGTCAAACCGTTGTTGCAACTCCGCCGCGTACGCGAACGGTCGACTATCTCCGAAGTCCCGCTCCAAGTGAAATTAGTTAGTGGCAGTTGTCCAATAGCGTGAAAATCATCTCGGTAAATCATCCGGAAAATCATCGAATCGTGTAAAGGACGGAAGGACGAACATTGTAGCCAACAACATCTGGCTTACTTGCGACCTCCAGAACCAGCGCCGTAAGTAGTCTTTTATCTCCTTTTGTCCCGCACATGATTTCCTGGTCCTTCGCTCCGCATTATTCCTATCCCAAACCCTGAGAAAATCATCTTTTTTGTCCCAACATTCTAGAATATTTTCCTATACTGTGTTCATATAAGTTGGGTACTCCTACAAAATTCTCTCAAACTTTTATTAAAAATATCAAGACTACCGTCTTTATTTTTATCACTTGGCATCTTGGCATAGTCTAATCTATCATCTTAATAAGTCTTTGGCCATATGCAAAACACGGCTGTATAATCTTTAACCATTTTTGCCTTCCGTTTATGAGATCAAGCTTTGACAGTTTGACATTCGATTTTGTAAACAAAACTAATTAGTCATTTCACTTCAATTAGTTTGCATAATTTTTCGAATTTTTGGTTTCTTTTTGATTTATTTTCATCATGACTTCCAATAAGAGTGGAAAAACTAAATGCAGCGTAACGGATGACACTTCTAAACATGCAATAAGTATCATAAAAGTGAATGCAAATGATAAGTTCATGGATTCGTTGTACCGGTTAGCAAATCAACTTGGGTCACAGACTGATATGGATCCTAATTTGTTAGCGTCGTTTAAGGTTCGTTTCCGTGATTTAGACACATATCGTAACAATTTCCAAGAAGCTCATGATTATTTGTTAGCAGTTTCTACGGATGAAACATTTAGTTGTGAACTTGAAAAACAATTTAATGGTTTCTATGACAAGTATTATTCAGTGCAAGTGCTCAATGATTTAATCTCTCAGGACAAACCACAACTCGTAAACAGTACTCAAGTACATAAGTCATCACATTTTTCATTACCCAAAATTAGTTTACCTAGATTTTCTGGTGTTTATACAGACTGGACTAATTTCATTGCAATGTTTGATAGCTTGGTACATGAAAATACAGAGTTACCTAATGTACAAAAAATGCACTACCTGTTGTCCGTATTAGATAAGGAACCATTGAATTTAATTAAACACTTAGAGCTTTCAGATGGTAATTATCTCATAGCCTACTCTTTATTGAAAGATAGATATCAAAATAAAAGATTAATAGCTGATAAACATTTGGAATTTATATTGAACATTAACATTAGTCAAAATCAGTTCAATAATAATTTAAGGAAATTTGTTAATACACTGAAGGAAAACATACAAGCGTTGTCAGTTTTAGGGTTTAACACAGAATCATGGAGTTTTATTTTATTACACATAATACTGAGGAAACTTCCCACGGACTTAAGAACTAAGTTTGAGGCCGATCATCAGCGTGAGTCATTACGTGACATTCCAACCTTTAACAATTTACTTGGATTTTTGGAAACTCAGCTTAAAGTGATGGAAGCTGTCACTGGAGCCAAAACAACTTCTAGTTCTACCAGTCATGTTGCTACTCAGCCTAGCACATCAAAATCATTTTTTGTCAAGTTACCATATAGTTGTTCATGTTGTCAATGTGAACATAGTGTATATACATGTCAGAAATTCAACTCAATGACACCAGCTGAACGTAAACAGCTTGTCATTGATAATAAATTATGTTTTAACTGCTTACGCCCACATTCTGTTAACAAATGCCAGTCAAGAAGCTGTTGTCAGGTTTGTCGTGGCCGTCATCATACAAAACTTCATTTAGGTCAACAAACTTCTAGCATTGCCCATACTTCCTCAACTCTGCCTGCCACAGAGGCTACTGTATCGACTCTTAGTTCTACAGTCCAGCCTGATCATGTTTACAGAATCTACAGCGGTTCAACCATTCTATTAGGTACGGCTATGGTCGGAATCCGTGATGCCAATAATTCCATACTTAAGGTTAGGGCACTTATTGATAGCGGTTCACAGGCCACTATAATTACAGAAGCTTTGGCACGAAAGCTACATCTACCCAGATCAGATCCTACTACACTCTTCGGCTTAGGTGAACACAGCGGGCAGCGGACAAATGGTAGCATACGTTGTGTTATCCACTCTTTAATGGATCAGAGTGCAAGTCCATTGAAGACCACTGCTCTCATACTGAAGCGGATCACTGGTGTTCTTCCTAGTACTCACATCTCTCCCACGGTCGTTGACAGATGTAGGGATATTCGTTTAGCGGACTCTGAGTTTTCTGTTCCTGGTACCGTCGACATACTTTTGGGTGTAGAGTTGTATGATCAAATTTTCAATGGTCGCAAACTTTCATTAGGCGAAGGTTTTCCTTCCGCATATTCTTCTATCTTCGGTTGGGTTTTGATGGGTGCTGCTCCTGCTGAATCCAGTAATTTGCAACAAGCTATATCTATGTCCTGTACAGTTGATATTGACTCCATCCTTTCCAAGTTCTGGGAGGTGGAAGAGGTTCCAGATAAAGTCATACAGGATCCAGAGGATATACTTTGTGAGAAACATTTTGTAGAGACTCACTCTCGCGACTCTACTGGTAGGTTTGTTGTGCGCCTTCCCTTCAAAACAGAGCACATGTCTTTAGGGTCCACATACGAAAGTGCGCTAAAGCGATTTTGTGGGTTAGAGCGGAAGCTTAGTAGAGACGCTCGCCTCAAAGAACTCTACATAGAGTTCATGAGAGATTATCTGAATTCTGGCCATATGCGACCAATATCATCTAGCTTGTGTTCTGAGAGGTACTACATCCCTCATCATGGTGTATTGAAGGAGAGCAGCAGCACCACCAAACTTCGTGCAGTATTTGACGCGTCCGCTCCTAGCAGTTCCGGAGTTTCTCTTAATCAGCTATTGATGGCGGGCCCAAAGCTACAGAAGCATGTCGAAGACATTATACTACGTTTCAGGACGCACGCTATAGTATTCACTTGCGATATAAAGCAAATGTATCGCCAGGTTCGTCTGCATGAAGACGACTGCAAATTTCAAACTATATTTTGGCGCGAGTCTCCTGAGCAGCCTATCCAACAGTTCGAGCTGACCACTGTCACATACGGCGTTTCGAGTGCAGCTTATTTGGCAATGCGTGTCATACACGAGTTAGCTTTGAACGCAGATATACATCCTGCTGCTGCTGAAGCCTTGCTGAACGATACCTTTGTTGATGACGTCATAACTGGTGCTTCTGACGTTCCATCCGCCAAGTTACTTCAGCAGCAGTTGGTCGATGTATTAGCTCAAGGTGGTTTCCAGCTACGAAAATGGGCTAGCAACAGTGCCGCGGTTTTGGACGACTATCCCGCCGATCATCTCGAAAAGCCACTACGTTTTGAAGATTCCGGGGACAACGTCTTTAAGGTTCTCGGTATCGAGTGGAACTCTATGTCTGACAGTTTCGTTTACCAGGTCTCTAACTTAGGAAGCTGCAAAACTAAACGCGAGATACTTTCAAACATTGCTAGAATTTACGATCCTTGTGGCTACTTAGCTCCGGTAACGTTTTATGCCAAGGTTATCATGCAACGCGTTTGCGCTTTACAACTGTCCTGGGACGACCAACTTCCTGATGATATCGTTCGGCTTTGGAATTCGTTTGCAAGTAGTTTCAAACTTTTAAAAATTCCACAAATACCTAGGTACATACTCAGCACCCAGCCATGCACATATGAGATCATGGGGTTCTGTGATGCTTCTGAAAGCGGCTATGCTGCCGTTATTTACTTACGGGTACAGCACTCTTCCGGCGAAGTAGGCGTTCATCTACTTCGAGGCAGGTCAAGAGTAGCTCCTTTACGTCAAAAGCTGACCATACCTTGGCTCGAGCTCTGCGGGGCCTTGCTCCTGGCTCGCCTAGTTGGTCACTATATGGGTCTGTTAGACAGGAAAATCAGCATAAACGGCGTGACTGCGTGGTGCGACTCTACCATCGTGCTAGCATGGTTGCGCACTCCTCCGCACAAACTGCAAACATTTGAGGGTAATCGTGTTTCGCAGGTTCAAGGCCTTATCCCCTCTGCGATCTGGCGTTACGTTCCCTCTGCGTTCAATCCTGCGGATTGCGCTAGCAGGGGCGTAACAGCCGAAAATCTTGTGGGTCACTCGCTGTGGTGGTCTCCCTTCTGGTTAAAGGATGACCCATCCACATGGCCCACAAGTGCAGCATTCGAGCACGAGGCCTTACCTGGTTTGAAGCCCAATTCTATTTCTTCGTTGGTTGCAGCTGAAGTTGATCCTTTTGCGCGCACGTTTATCAATCAATACAGTTCCCTTTCGCGTTTACAGCGTATCACCGCATGGATTTTTCGTTTCTTTCAAAACACGCATTCACCTAACAATAAAATCAAAGGCGTACTTTCAGGTCAAGAGTTAAACAATTCTCTTTTCACAATTGTCAAACTGGTACAGGGAGAAGTCTTTGCTGACCATATAATAGCCATCAATAGAGGTCGATCTTTGAGTGGTCCGTTGTCACGTCTTGATCCTTTTATTGATGCAACCGGTCTTCTTCGCGTTGGCGGCAGACTTCGCCATTCTACATTATCATACGAGGTTAAACACCCATTGATTTTGCCAAAATCTCATCACTTAACCATTCTCATCATAGATCATTATCATCAACTTCATCTTCATGCCGGTTTCTCTATACTTATAAACATAATTCGTCACGCATTTTGGATTTTATCAGCTCGTCGAATCATAGGCGACAGATTGTTTCAGTGTCAGGTCTGTGACCAAAGTTGTTCCATTGCCAAAATGTGACGAGTTGAACCAAAACCAATTTACTTACACATTTTTTATTTATTTTAATAAACACAATTAGTTAAACTTAGGTATAGGTATATAATAAACATTTTTTTTTATGATACAACGCGGTCTTACTAACAGTTTATTAATTACTGCAAGGATTCTCACACTTATTGGAAAATCATCGTGAGAATAAAAAAAAAAACTAATCTATCTAGAATAAACGGTTTATAAAATTTTGCATATGGAAAATCAACTTATTGGAAAATCAACTTATTAGAAAATCAACTTATTAGAAAATCAACTTATTGGAAAATCAACTTATTAGAAAATCAACTTAATGGAAAACTTAACTTTTTAATGGAAAATCAGCACTTGTATTCTCTAAAGAGCTTAGCAGCTCTTTGGGGGGCGGTCATGTTAGGTTTCAAATACCTATAGGTAAAACATTCTAGTACAGAACATCCATTCCTTCTACCTTCCCATCACTTTCCTGATAAAAGACGAAACGGGGGTAGGAGGTGCAAACCGCAACTGTCAAACCGTTGTTGCAACTCCGCCGCGTACGCGAACGGTCGACTATCTCCGAAGTCCCGCTCCAAGTGAAATTAGTTAGTGGCAGTTGTCCAATAGCGTGAAAATCATCTCGGTAAATCATCCGGAAAATCACCGAATCAAGTAAAGGACGGAAGGACGAACATTATAGCCAACAACATCTGGCTTAACTTGCGACCTCCAGAACCAGCGCCGTAAGTAGTCTTTTATCTCCTTTTGTCCCGCACACCCCAAAAGAGTATTAGCTGGGTTTTAGGTAACATTCGGTTACACATAAAGTCACATCTGGCTGTATGGGCCAGATAGTATCCCAAGAATGAGAGGTTGCCAACCTGTCGCCTACATAAAAGGAGCACCAAACACAAAAGCAAATAAGCCTTCAGGGAATCAACGAACAAAAGCCAACGACCAGGACATGTCTCAGCAGTCTGGATATGAACTGGAAATATTGCAAGATATGCCACGCTAATAGTATAATCCAGTATTGTATCTTCATACAAACGGTCAGAATGCGATTCATGGCCATGTGACCCAAATTCGGTACACAGCTTGTACACAGTCAGGACCGGTCGCGAATGTTAACGAGTGTGTGCCAAACTCGAGAAACGTGGGCATGCCTCGCGTTTTGACCGTTTGTATAATAATAATGTATTCAAAAAAGAAAGTACATTGACACATAATACATTGCAAAAGTCGCATATATTGCTTTATGATAAGCGATCCCTAACTCCTAATCTAGGGTGTCCTGTATTTTAAGAGTTAGTGATACCTCACGCAGTAAGAATTTTAAAACAATCCACAAGTGGCATGTTGTCATTGTTAGTGTGTGTGTGTTGTGTGCGTGCGGGCGTGCGTGTGTACGTGCGTGCGTGTGTGTGTGTGTGTGTGTGTGTGTGTGTGTGTGTGTGAGTGGTCGTAGATAGGTGTGATAGGGTGACTTAAAGCTGAATGTTTCACTTCAATATGTTTTCAGTGTCATGGTAATTTCGATTCAAGAGCATATTAATGAAGTATGAAGATACAATACTGGAATATATAAAACATTACAGTGTCTTTGTGCAATAAAGAGTTCATAACTATTCCCTAGGAGCTAAATTCGAGCAAAATAGATCAGGCAACAGACGGCTAAAAGTTCTTGAACAAAATCAAATTAATATTTCCAATATTTTCCGCTAACTGCCACTCACCTAGGATGGACAAGGCGACATTAAATTTCCTTCGAGTAGTCACAATGATGGGAGCATGTCCTTATAAAGGACTACGCGGTTCAAATGTAAGAGATTTTCTTTTTTTTTGATGCCTAATTGATTTTGTAAAGCATATACATCCAATCACGCGCATAGTCCGAAAAGTGATTGACCAGCGCATTAGGTAACATCCGGGAACAGTATAGACCATGTAGTATAAGCAAATTATAATGTTGAAATATTTGTATATTTTAACTAACTCTCCGACCGCGAATTAAATAATATGTATAATAATATAAAGATTATGTTTTATCTAAAAGTAGCATTTTAACGGTGAAAGAGTTTGTTTCAGTGGTTTTAGGCCTATTCGTTACAAATAAACAAAGAAGTCTATATTAGTTTAGATATAGATGACGAACTAAGAGAAGACAAGTTTTGACGTGACAACGTCTTATAATTCGATAGAGCCGCCTGCACGCACGAAAAAACATGACGTCATGCGGCGTTACCTCGCTCTGAATCTAATTCTCTAATTTGAATTTGGAATTATGTTCTTTAAAATTTAAACTTTCAATGATACCAAAACCAGCCAGATACAAATAGTATAGACAAAGAGATTTTATTACAAGTTTATTCATACTATAATGCGAAATCTATTAAACAAATGAAATTAAATTTTTCTTTTGAAAAATGCTACCATTCCATCAGTATTTTCTTAAGACGTTGTCACGTTCAACTATCGTCAGTAAACCGACTTTACAGACAACCAATTTTTTATTTGAAATTGGCCTTTGTTTTCTTGGTTGTAAGTTTTAGGACCGGTCGTTTACCAGACAAACCCTGCTAGGGTAATCAATTCATAAGAATACTGTCACGTATTATAAACTACATCTTAATAACCGCGGTTTTAGGCCATCTTGAATCTTGGAGCATCCTAAGTAAAAGTTTCTTTGTTAAATCAAAATAAAATGTCGCACACTTAATGTAGAAACTGCTTTTTAATATTGTGCATGTTGTATCATCTTTCGAGACAACACTTAAAATGTACTACTTTTTGTTTGCGGAAGTTTCGCGAACTCCAGGACACTTATCAAGACATCTGTTCCAAACTTTTCTTCACTTACTTTTAATATTTTTATCACTATTTAAAGACATTTATTTTTATATTATTTTGGAGTATGGGATGAATTCTTTCGTCAATTTAAATTATAACCCGGACTGCTGAGATGATTTTGAGTGTAACATCTGTCCTGATAGTTGGTGTTGTATGATTATTTACTAAAGGATTGTAACTTTTTAACCTTTTACTATTAGGATTTAGTACATGACCCATATTGCCAAATGTGGCTTTATTTGTAACGAAATGTTAATAAGGCTGTTCCACCCCTGCTAGGATTACGAGCGTGATCGCAGGTGTGTAAATTACAACTTGCTAGTATGAAAACTGAGTTCAATATTTTTTTTTTTATCCTAACGTGGAAGCATGTTCTTCTTCTTATCTGAATCTGATGGTAAAATGCACAGATGAAGACATTAATTATCCGCGGACTTGTTTGTCCATCAAAATTGAACGCTATGAACTGCATAGCATAACTGCACAAATCTTAGCAGCCCGCGCGGGCAGTATTTTTTTAGGGTTCCGTACCCAAAGGGTAAAACGGGACCCTCTTACTAAGACTCCGCTGACCGTCCATCCATCCGTCTGTCACCACGCTGTATCTCATGAACCGTATCTCATGATAGTTAGACAGTTGAAAAATTCACAGATGATGTATTTATGTTGCCGCTTTATCAGCAAATATAATAAGTATTTAAAATCAGTATATATTATAGTCTCAAAAAAATCAAATCCTCATTAATATTTACCAATTTTTTATTTTTCTTTGTAGCCCTTTTTAATATGTTATCAGAATTTTAAAATTATAAGTGCTCTATAGTGGTTTATAATAATATATTAGCTATTGGAAAAATATCTTTTGCAAAGTATTGTTTGCCATTATAATGCTTGTATTTCATGTGTAAGATACCTCCGAATTGCATTTTTGTAAAACTGCGCCATGAGATTCTCCTTCATACAAAACTATAAGAGTAAATAGTGGTTTTAATCAAGAATTAATCTTCCATAATATATCGCTTTAAAATTAGGTCTTAAAAATCCACAAAATGTGCCAATATTGACGTAAATAGAATGCACGCCCTTAACAAAAAGGAAAATAAAAACAATTTAATTTGTGTCAATTTGTGTAGAGAAAATGCCATAACTGGATCCTCAATTTTTGTGCCCCTTCACATCTCCCCATCTGCCTCCCATGGCCCGGTGTGAAAGCCTAGTGGGTACCATAATCTAATTTCTTACGAGCTTATAGTGATGCACTTACCGTGAATAGCAGGGGATTTTAGTACGGAGCCAATCGTATATGAGGGAATTTATGGCGACACGTTTCTATTCAAAGAAAATGTTAACATTGTAGTTTCGCTAAGAGAAATAGAATGAAGACTTTATTTTTTTATGTTAAGAGGTTGGCAGATTACCTGGTGGTAAGCAGTAGTCTACAAACGCATACACCAATGACACCCTTTTTATCGATGGAAAATCCTTTACGGACCGCATTGCACTGTGGGCTAGACAGTGCGGTGTGTGCGGGGCTCTCCCGGGAGTTCCCGGGAATTCCCACCAAAAACCATCGGTACCCTCACAGCCCTTTGTGGGGACGTTTCGGGACAGTGTACGCTTCGTCTCCGAAAAGTCTCCGGGCTAGACAACTGACATCCTAGACCCCTTTCCCATCCCATGGAGCTATAGCGTCCTTAAAACAAGAACCTATTACCAACAGAAACACGACTCCAGAATGTGTTTTTTGACTGTGGTCTTCTGTAAAGTGGAGCTACAAACACAGTTCGGGCTGTTCTGTGCTGAAAAGTGGACTGCTGGAAAATGTAGGCGATGTCTTTTTTATTTCAAAAAATCGGGAGTATCCCGTTGACTTTCTCGTATACCAGCAACGACTCAAAAGTTCATAGAAACCTTATATTTTCATGTCATACATGCATGTTAAATTTTTGTCACTTTCGTAATCGACAGCTCAAAAGTTGATAGAAACTTTATATTTTGATGTCATACATGCATGTCAAATTTGGTTGCAATAAGTTAAAGCATACTCGAGTTATCGTAGTAACTTTTAATCGTTTGTTTTACGTGTTGGTCAACTAAAGCCTGACTCCACCTTCCGCTTAGCATGTTTTGAGATTGGGTAAGTAATTATCTATTTTTACTTTCTCGTATACGTAGTATAGAGGAAGTCTTGTAACCGTCAAAAATTCGACGTCGAGATTTTGACGGATTTGCACGTTTTGGACCTCCTGAGTCCGAAATTTCCGTTTTTGGAATTATGTCGGTGTGTGTGTCTGTGTGTGTGCCTGTGCGTTAGCACGATAACTCGAGCATGCTTTAACTTATTGTAACCAAATTTAACATACGTATACGACATAAAAATATAAGGTTTCTATCAAATTTTGAGCCATCGATCACGAAAGTTAAGCAACCAAGTGCGCGGTCGGTACTCGGATTGGTGATCAAATTTTAACATCATCAAAATATAAGGTTTCTAGCAACCTTTGAGTCGTTTCCGGTATACGAGAAAGTCAAGGGGAGACCACTCACGATTTTATTATAACTAGCTGTCTCATAATACTGTCCTATAACATTGATTTGCAGTAAAAAAAATGAGGACTACTTATCAAGATAAAAACTATCCTATGTTTCAAGTTAGAAGAAAACACACATTTAAAAAAAAAGTTACAATAGTATTGTTAATTTCGGAGTTCATCCCAGACAAACATCACGATGTTTGTATCACCCATATCACGATACGGGAATTATATAAAAGTTTTGGAATATTCCTCAGAAAAATGCGTGGTGAATCGATACACCGATGCATTCGGTTTTGTATGCAGCAAATTAATTTCCTATTCGGATTCATTTCCTATTCGGCCAGTACTGATTCAATTCTGATTTACAAATGTAACAAAGTTACTGGACGCTCACTCGCTAACAAATTACTGTAGCTGATAATAAATTAAATACAAACAAGCAAAACAGAATCAGGAGAGGAGGTTTTCACTGCGATGTTATTAATTGACCCCTACTAACGATTATTGATTTTAAAATCTCTTAATACATACTTACATACAATAATCAGGCTCTCCCAAAAAGGGCTTTGATAAAAGTTTTAGGTAACATTTCATTACACATAAAGCCATAACTGTGAGTGTGTGCTACACATCTGGCATTATTAGACACACATTAAAGTGAATAATCATTGAAACAATAATATCTATATATATAAAATTCAAAGTAAGACTCATTGACTGAGATATCAACGATCGAACAGCCCAAACCGCTGAACTTAGAGACTTGAAATTTTGCACATAGATACCTTATACAGTGTAGGCATGCACTAAGAAAGGATTTTTGACAATTCCACCCCCGAAAACCTCTTCGGCCGAAAAGGGGGATGAAATGTTGTATCTGGAAAGTCCTTCATTAAATTTATTATTAGGCTTATGGTTGGAAAGTAAAATAATTAAGCAAACAGATGTTTCGTATTTTTTTTTCGAAAATCAACCCATTAGAGGTTAAATGGGATAAATAATAAGTAGCTGTCACATGATAAATACTAGCTTCTGCCCGCGACTTCGTCTGCGTGGACATTCGAGAAAATCCTTAGGGGACCAACAACAGTGGGGTCTACGTCCGGAAGCCTCCTCGTGGCGGACCCTGGTAACGTGGTAGGGAAACTTTCTCGGCCGGGTGTGGCTTTTGATGTCAAGTCCCCTTGGTTTTCGAAGTCACATGCCATCGTCGAGATGTTTTTGTTTTCCCACCACGGCTAGTTCTGGACGGCCCTTTTCAGAGCCACGACCGCGCCCGAAGTCCCCCGGGTGCGGTCCGATGGTTGCTCCCGGTGTCCTCGTCAGGAGGACGCGCCAGGTCGAGCAGCCGTCGGTGAGGAGACGGCCTATAAGGCCGGCGTAGGCCAGCGGCCCACAGGGGCTGGCGTTAGTCGGTAGCCCTTGTGGGCTGCTGGCCACCAATTGGTGCACAAGGAGTGCCTAGACGGGCAGCGTTGGGACGATCTCGGTGTAGTTGCGCTCACGTGCGCAAATCCCGAGCTGTCCCGCAATAGCGCACTGGAAGTCAGGCCGGGGAGGATGTTTAGTGGGTATGGAGGGAACGCCTTTACCTCAAGTCCCACATATCCCCTGCGGTTGGCACTACCCCGCAGGGACGATGCGTAAATGCATTTGACCTCCCCGTTAAAAAAAGGGGACCAATAATAACCGCAGGATAAAAAGTATTCTATGTTTTAATTTTATCAAAATCCGATCAGCCGTTTTTACGTGATAAGGCGAGTAATCACCAAGCGAACAGCCTCGTTTGAGGCCCGCCACACCTGGCAAACGTTCTGCCTCGCGAGAGGCAACGCGCCGCGGTAGTGACGGGTCTAGTTCACGACATCGATAGTGACAATCGATGGTCGCTGTATCGAAAACGTTCCATCGACGGATCACTAATATTGATGGTACGTTATATCGACAGTTATGTTCGTATTAAAGAACGAGTCTCAAGAATCAACGCCGTACTGAGCGTGGTACATCTCTATCTATTTGTGCTTGACAGAAAGTGACAAACGATAATTGATTTCTCAGTATCATTCTGTAATACGGGCCTTAGAGTGGATCCGCTGCTGCACGTTCCCTTCGCTTCGTTCACTCGGCTCACGCTTTGTTTTGCTCACAGTTCCAATCCGTTGATTTTGTTTCTAATTAAAGCTCATCATCATAACAGCCTTTATAATTCAACCCACTGCTGGGACACAAGCCCTCTCCTTTTCAACGAAGGAGGCTTAGGCGGTAGTCTACCATGCTAGCCCAATGCGGATTGGTGGACGGAATATAAAGTGATCAATACCCCTTCCTTCACCCATTGGAGGATATGGGGTGATGCTATTCTACTCTTATACTTCAATTATGTAATTAAGAATTTATGGACACTCGCTGTCTAAAATAAACTGTTTTTTTTTAATTTATTTAGGTAGTTGTTGTGATGTGGAACTACACCGCTGCGAAATAGGAACAGAAATAAAAATCAGCTTATTTACTACTATCGTTCATGACCACGAAACGCATTTGAAGCAATCAAGTTTATCTTTTAAACGACCAATTCCACTGCTTGATAAATGCGTCTGTTCATGAACATTAAAATTATCACACGTCGCCAGTTTCGAAAACCGCCAAATGATTTCCATTCGTTCGTAATGTCCTGATAAACGATGTTGACAACGCTTGAATATACCGCACAAAGTTTTATCGATCATCAGGTATTCGGAGATACAAATGAAATGGGCATTTGTTTTTCTTAAAATTGAAAGTAATAAAGCGAGAATTTATTGCCTCCTAGAGCTTTAAATATATCATCAGCATCATCAACAGCTCATATAATGTCCCCACCGAGGGGCTCGAGGCTACCCCACATTAGGGGCGATTAGGCCTTAGTCAACCACGCTGGCCAAGTGCGGGTTGGTCAACTTCACACACAACCTAAGAATTTCTTCATAGGTGTGTGCAGGTTTCTTCACGATGTTTTCCCTCACCGTAAAAATGTCGATTAAATGTACATATGAATTCAAAATTTGAAAACACATTGGTACGTGGCGGGGATCGAACCAGTGCCTCCCGGGTGGGAGACGACGCTCTTACGCACTACGCCACCGACGCTTCTTCTGATTTAAATATATGGCTCAATTTAATTCCTTGTAGGCCATTTTGATATCAAAAACTTTTTCTTGAAACTATATCACTGACTCACTATTAAGAATGAAACCATGTACATAATATTCTTTTAAATCAAGGTACAGAATGTAGATAATATCGTCAGTTCAAGCACGAAATTGTTGATGGATCATCGTTAATTATTTTTTTCTTTCACAATCTGTTCTTTCTTTAAGATCTTCTTCGTCGTACTAGTTGTTTCTGCAACTCGACAACTATGCGCCTGTTTTGCATCGGGGTTGAGAGTCCGGTCAATCCATACAGCCCAACTGTTCCAGGAAGTCTCCCAAGTTTATTAAAGACCGTTTTATGTTATTTGATAGGCAGACAAGCATACGGCCTGCCTGGTGGTAAGCAGATACCGTAGCCTATAGACGCTTCCAACACTGACGTGTCAGTCGTGCGCTGCCTATCCTAGTTCCCTTCCCTACACGGTGGAGCTCAACCTTACTCACCGACAGATCACAATGCCACAGAAATTTAGTGTTATTTAACTGTGGTCTTCTGTCCTCCTCCTTGCGTCGTTTATCCTCAATGCTGAGGGTCGTGGCCTCTTTGAACAACGTCCTGGACTATCTTCCGCCAGTTCGCTCTATCTTCGGCGGCGTGGATGGCATCGTGCACCGAGGAGTTTAAGGCCGAGCGAATTTGGTCCGACCAACGCATTGGACTTCTGCCTCTCGGTCTCTTGCCGCTCACCTTGCCCGTTATAAGTAGCTTTTCTAGATTGTCACCTCTTTTCCGAGCAATGTGGCCAAAGAACTCAAAACTCCTCCGCAAGCAAGTGGTACTGAGTCTCATTGGTGCCTTCAGCTCTGCTAGAATCGATTCATTGGTTCTGTGTTCTGTCCAATGAATTCCGAGCATTTTCCTCCAGCACCACATTTCAAACGCGTCAATACGTTGGCGGTCAGTTTTCTTAAGGGTCCAAGTCTCCGCACCGTAGAGAAAGATGGAAAAAACAAGGGTGGTAACGAGCTGTTTCTTAGTTTTCCTTGAGATGTTCCTATCGCTCCATACACGGCCCAGTTGGGACATAGCGCTCTTTGCCATGCCAATCCGTCTTCTGACATCCTTCTCACAGGATCCGTTGTTCGTGATAACGGAGCCGAGATATGTGAAATCCTCTACAATTGCCAGGTTTAATCTACCGGTCATGTTGAGAGACATGTTGCGGTCGACTGTATATTTATTACTGACGTTTATAGATTGGCATAATCGACTACGCTGAGACCAACAAAATACACCGATGTGTGCGTAATGCGCATGTGTGCATGAAAAATAGTACTACAGTCTGACAGTTGCTGTGTTTTCTATGTGACTGACAGGCCTCCTTAGGCCCTCTGCGTGTACGTGAAACGGTCTCGTCTATCTATCTCGCTCTAATATACGCGTTAGTATGCTTTCTCTTTTACGTAGCCGATCTATAGTTTCCTATATCTATTGACGCCGTCGTGGTGGAGTGGTCAGTATAGCTGCCTACACATCAAGCGGTCCGGGTTCGAGTCCTGGTAGTGACAAATGTTTGTGTGACAAACACGAATGTTTGTTTGCGAGTCATGGTTGTTTATATATTTATTTAAGTTTATTTATAAAAATATCTAAAATTATTATGTATATTAAAAAAAAAAATGTCCGTTATCTAGTATCCGTAACACAAGTTCTTAATGATACTTACTTCGGGCTAGATAATTGGTGTTAGTGTGAAAATATATTATATTATTATTATATTATATTATATATCTATGGTACTACCCTAGTCGGGCGCTGCAAATTCGAGCGGCTATTACGCTGTACCCTCATCATCATTACAAAAGCCTTTTTAATTCGATCCACTGCTGGGACACAAAGGCCTCTCCTTATATTGAAGGATGCTTAGGCAGTCGTCCACCACGCTGGCCCGATGCGGATAGGTGGACGGGGTATAAGGTGATCAATACCCTTTTCTGATCCATTAGTCACCTTCTACGACACCCATCCAACCAACGATGTCTTCTTCGACTGAAGAACTAAGTAGTAAATTACTTTATTTAAGTACTTCTTCTTCTTAAATCTGTCAAATTGGTCGATGCTATATACATGCATATATACACATGCATCGACCAATTTGACAGATTTAAGAAGAAGTACTTAAATGAAGTAATTATTATTATTATTAAATGAAGTATATAAAAAGGTGTAAAATACACGAACAGTCAAACGAGAACCATGTATTCTATACATCAAAATAAGAAACATACTCGTATAATTGCTGGGAAATGATTTTTATTTTTTGGCGTTAAAAAAAAATTGCAAATTGTACCGCGCAATGTAAAGCACTCAACTCGCACGCAACTCGCAAAACCGCGATAATTTTTCCAGATGGCGGCCCCGTTCGTTTGTGTCCGTGCACATCTAGTGAGCTACATTGAACGCTAACGTTTTGAAGCCATTTTTTGATATGAAATAATAAATAAAATTAAAATGTTTCTTTGGACAATAATTAAGAAATAATGTTTAGAATACGTCTTCATTAAAAAAGGAAAAAAAAATATGACTTTGACCTTCAATAAAGACAAATTTCCCAGGTATAAGACCAGGTAGGTCTTAAGGGAAAAAAAATGTTATGATGGTGAGCAGAATACATGGTTCTCGTTTGACTGTTCATGTCTTTTACATCCTGTATAGAGAAATCGAAAGTCAAGAAAAAAAAATCTGACATGATCAATCATGAGACGGGAGTCGAACGCGCGACCTTTCGCGATCAGGGCGATTGATCTTTCCTCTGAGCTACACACGACTGGTGTATCACGACGTATTTAACTTTAATCAGGTCTTCCGTTTCTGATAAAAGCTGACGTTTGCCTAACAATATCCATGACATTACACCCATTTTACACTGTTTTGGGAGTTTCTCCCGAGTTCTTGTGGTAAAAACACGTGTTGAGAGACTCCATTTTTAACCTCAATCAACCGTACAATTTTTATTACCTACTTTAGTTACATTTTCACTTGACATTTGCAAAATGCGTACGTTTAATGCGACGCGACGCCATTAGAATAGACATTACTCCTTAAACATCCCGATGACTGAGCGATGAGTCATTTTTACCTGACTACGGCGAAGCCAAAATCAAGGGTAGTGATTTTTGCAGTCTATGTATGTATGGTTGTATAAATTTGCGTATGTTCCACCCTAGCGCCTAAAATTTTCATCTGGTTTTGACGAATGAGGTGTCAGTCAATTCGGTATTAGGGTAAATTTCAACAGGCCCATGAAAATGTTATTTTTTAAAAACATAATCGCGTTTTTAAAGTTTTCGATAGTGTATGTATTATTGCTTATTATTTAGCAGATAATATAAAAAACAAACGAGATATACAAGATTAAAATTTTCGTGTCACAGCGATGCGGCCGAGCACGCATGTTACACTCGGCAATGATACAAGCGTTCACGGCAATGAAAGAACTGTGCCACGGAAATGAAAATCCATATATAATTTCTTTGCAAAGTCTGTTTACATAGCTTCAAAATTAGGTCTGAAAAATCCACAAAATGTGACAATTTTAACGTAAATCGAGTGCACGCCCTTAAACAATATTTTATATACTTACCTGAGTATTATCTATAATCATCATTTTAGCCGAGAGACGCCCACTAATGGACATAGGCCTCCCCCAAGGATTTCTGAAAAGGTCGGTCCTGCGCTGTCCGCGCAGCGGCTTCCCGCGACATTTACCAGATCGTCAGTCCACCTTGTTGGGCCTACTAACGCTACTGGTCGCCACTCGAGGACCTTTCTGCCCAATGGCCGTCAGTCCTCCTTGCAAAGTGCCCTGCCCACTGCTACATAAAGTTTGCAATTCTTTGGGCTATATCAGTGACCTTGGTTCTCTTACGGATCTCATCATTTCTGATATGATCACGCATAGAGAAACTCCGAGCATAACCCTCCAGAGCCTTCTTATGAGGCCCATTCTAAGCGGCCACGTTTCGGTTTCATAGGTCATCACTGGCAATACACCCGAATTAAAGACTCTCTTCTTGAGACACTGCGGTAGATTGGCCGAGAATATGCCGCGTAGCTTCACGAACGCCGAGTTGGATTCGTCTTAAATGCAGGTAGATTGCGTTCGCCCATTTTGCGTCGAACTTTCGCGGCTAATAATTCTTGTATTTATTCATTCAATTGTTCCATACTTTACTCGATATAATTCTAGTGCGTTTTATTCCAACAACATTCATTCGTTAAAGTAGGTCACTCATGACATGACACAATTGTTCTATTAAGCAATATTTGTCGATTTAGCTGCTTTAATTTTTCGTGTACTTTGTTATTCGCAAAACAGTTGTGGTTTTATATATCATACCTATACAATCTTTATTTATTCGGCGTAAGGTATTAACTTTAAACCATCCAACTATTAAAACATACAATCCAAACTTTTTATGACAGATCTTTCATAGACGGGTTCCGCTTTTATTTAAAATTGTATTCGGTTTTAAACGTAAACAATCTACCTATCAGTTTTCGATGTTTATATACATTTCATTCGACTGTGACACCCAACATACACTGTTCTTATATTCGTCGGTTATTATGGATCGCAAATCAATAGGTTCTGTTTTTATTTGCAAGAATATTCGGCCACAATAATCAGTAATTCGTTTCACACTCCATTCGATTGAAATTAATTATTATTGTAATAATTAATTATACGTTTCTTGTTTTTGATTCGGTTTACTTTATATTTATTAAGTAAAATCTTTATACCTGCTCGATCAGTCAGCTGTTAGAAGCTACATATTACTATTATTATCCGTATAGCGTTCATCTGGTGCATTACTCATTAACGCTATACAATTAAACCTGTCTATTGATAACCGTATGCACTTATAACTCAGTTGCTATGCAACCGAGTTACAGGTGAATAGGCAGACAGTTTGTATTTTATTTTATTTCTTATTGTTTTATAATCATTACTTTGTTTGTAAAATGGTCTTTAATCTGAAACGGGCTACTCATAAACCTAGTTAGGTAGAGAGTAGATCTAAATCGAAATATTGGGAAGAATATACTGTTCATGATTTGCGTCGTAACAGTGCCATCACTTTAAACCGTATTACAAAGGCTTTAGAGATCGGTCAACTTGCTCAAACCGATATTTGTCAACAAGACTTATTATTTTCGTATTGTGATCAAGTTGAAAACCTTAGAACAGATTTTGAACTAGCGCATCTGCTAATTCTTGAACTAATCAACTCGCCTGAAGATGGCGATGATGAGACGCTCGATGATGATGATTTGCGGAATCGTTAAGATCACACGAATTTTAAAGTTATATCAATACTTAAGATGTTAACCATGTCAGAGTCAAAATATTTGGATACGTCATCGATGCCCAGAAAATCAGCATTATCACGTCAAATTGCTAAAAATTCAGTTACCATCGTTCTCAGGATGCATTAAACAATGGCCTGGCGTCTATGACACGTACAAGGCGGTTATTCACGATAATCATTCTCTTAGTAATTCGGAAAAAAATCCTTATTTAATTTCGACCTTAACCAGCGATCCCTTAACGCATATTCGAACTTTCCCAGTAACAGACGATCACTGCATAGATGCGTTCGCGGCTTTAGTCGCACGTTATACGTTATCATTATAGAGCGTCGGCGGGGTAGTGCGTAAGAGCGTCGTCTCCCACCCGGGAGGCACTGGTTCGATCCCCGCCACGTACCAAAAAGTGTTTTCAAATTTTGAATTCATATGTACGTTTAATCGACGCTTTTACGGTGAAAGAAAATAACGTGAGGAAAACCTGCACAAACCTATGAAGAAATTCTTAGGTTGTGTGTGAAGTCGACCAACTCGCACTTGGCCCGCGTGGTTGACTAAGGCCTAATCGCCCCTAATGTGGGGTAGGCTCGAGCCCTTCGGTGGGGACATTATATGAGCTGTTAATGATGATGATGATCATCATACGCATGAACAGGCCTTTACTTACTGGAAAGACATTTTGAACATTTCTTTCAATTTACACAACCCGACTGAGTTCCGCAGGGTGCTCGATTGTACTGAGGAAAATCTAACAATTTTACGTAAACAATTTCTTCCAGTGGACCAATGGGATTTTATTTTGCTTAATCACATTTTATCGAAATTAGACTCAACATTGCGCTCATTGAATCACATATTGTAATCGTTTCTAGCTACATCCGTTAATGAACGTATGTTATTCGTTATTCAAATTAATTAATTTTGTCTCAAGTCATCCCATCAACTGAAAGATTGCAATTCCGTTTTTCGTTGTTTAAAATGTAAGCATAGGCATCATAGGTACATATCTCCACCATGATCGTGTAACTACCAAGGCCTTCACTAAGGGAGAAAATACTACCATATTCACTGAGGCTTCGACAAATACAACTTTTAGCTACGGCTATTGTTCAAGTGAAAGATTCGTCTGGACAATATCATTCTTTCCGAGCACTATTCGATACCAGAAGTTAAAATAATTTTATTAGAAGCAAAGCAGCTCAATGTTTAAATTTTAAGTATACTTCATCCGATGCAAATATTCAAGGCTTAGGAGACATTTATGCTAATGTATCCGGCATGATTTGCTGCTCCATCGCGTCAAACAATAATGCGTTATTCGACACTGACATGCATTTAATCTCAAATATTTGTGGTAAGCAACCAATAGCTAAACTAAATACGATGGGTTGGTCACACATTAATTCATTACCGCTAGCAGACACAGGTTTTGATAGCCCAGGACCCATC
This sequence comes from Elophila nymphaeata, assembly GCA_955850985.1. Taxonomy (NCBI): domain Eukaryota; kingdom Metazoa; phylum Arthropoda; class Insecta; order Lepidoptera; family Crambidae; genus Elophila; species Elophila nymphaeata. The sequence goes on from OY039066.1 coordinate 4,014,350, forward strand.
GATATTTTACTCGACGCGGATATCTTTGTAGAGTCTTTATTATATCAGCGTGTTAAGGATAGTGCGAATGAACCCCTTGCAATTAATTCGGGCTTCGGTTTGCTTTTACTAGGTAGAATGTCACTTGTCACCTCTTCACTGGAACAAGTATCGCCATCCGTCATATCACGTAGCAACTTTCCTGGCGATTGTTCTCGTCGACAACCTCCAAAAGGTCTTTCGCATAACTCGTCAGGGTGGGCGGGATCTCCCAGACCTCCCGGATCTCGCAACCTTCGGAATGTTGTCCAGCTTCATATTAGTTCTCTTCTACTGGAGAAGCGAATAAAGCTATGCAAAGAGAAGAGCAAAATTTTAGGTTGGTTATCCCCAGGGCCTAGACAAGTGGCCAGTCGATTGCGTTGAACGTCTAACGAAAATGATGATAATGTACGAAAATGACGTTTTAGTGAGAAAGCTCTATGGCGACCATTGTCAAAATTTCTATGAATTTATTGATTGCGAATATATAATTACCTAAGGTATATTTGCTCTTAGATAATTACCTAGTGGGTAGGTAACAAGACAGGTATTGAATTGAATATTACTTATTAACGTCAATAATATCTTATATTGTTATTCTATAGTATGAAAATATTGTTTCAATTTGGGTTTAATATTTTTTTTTGTGTGTACTATTTATTAATTGGGATGGCAAGTTATTGATAAGACGTGGTATAAGGTAGCCAGTGGTTCGCTCGCCGTACGCATTTTACACATATTTCCCGTTTTACACAAACTCTGCCTTCTTATGTATTCCCAATCAATAAATTCATAGAAATGTTGACAATGGTCGCCATAGAGCTTTCTCACTAAAACTTCATTTTATATATATATGCGTATATAATAGGTTGAGGAAAAAGTTTCTTCGCATTTTTTAAGAAAATTCAAAACATTTTTTAATATAGTTTATTTACATTTAACTAAAGTATGTAGGTACCATTTTGTTCGATAACTATTTGCCATCTTGTAGGTAGGGACATGATCCCATTGCTATAGAAATTTTGGGACTTCTGGTCAAAATACCGCGACAAGTGGTTTTGGCAGTCCTCTCGTGATGTTAACCTGACACTGCCTAAAGAATTCTGAAGAGACCGAAACAGGTGGAAATCTGAAGGTGCAAGGTCAGGACTATACGGCGGATGCATTAACACCTCCCAGCCAAACTCTCTTAATTTTTGCTGAGTGGCTAAAGATGTGTGAGGTCTAGTGTTATCATGATGAAAAACCACACCCCTTCTGTTGATTAATTCCGGCCGCTTTCTCTCAACTTCTTGCTTTAATCTCATCAGTTGTTCGCAGCAGAGTTCAGAATCGATGGTCTTGCCTGGTGGTAACAGCTCATAATGAATAATGCCCTTCCAATCCCACCACACACACAGCATCACCTTGTTGCGAGTTAACCCGGGTTTCGCCACAGTCTGTGAAGCCTGACTGGCCTTTGACCACGACCTTTTTCGCACGTTCTTGTCGTACGTGATCCACTTTTCATCACCAGTTATCAGCTCCTTCAAAAATGGTTCGGTTTCATTACGTCGTAATAAAGAATCACAAATGAGTACACGGTTCATTAGGTTTCTTTCAGTGAGCTCGTGAGGTACCCAAATGTCGAGCGCTTTTGTGTACCCAGTTTTTTTCAAATGCGCCAAAACTGTTTTGTGGTCAATTCCCAGTTCTTCAGCTACGTCGTAACTACTGACATGCCGATCTTGCTCCACTTTTTCAAAAATGGCATCCATTTTATCTGTAATAGGGCGACCAGAGTGACGTGCATCTTTAACATCAAAATTTCCGGATTGAAAACGCTTAATCCAAATTTGTGCAACTCTCACAGACACTGCACTAGGTCCATAAACATCGCAAATTTTTTTCGCGGCTTGCGTTGCATTTTTACCTTTTTTGTAGTAAAATTTTAAAATGTATCGAATTTCTTCATTAGATTCACTCATCTTGGCGGTACGAAAAACAAATGAAAATCACACATTTTCCTAATTTGAATTTGGAATTATGTTCTTTAAAATTTAAACTTTCAATGATACCAAAACCAGCCAGATACAAATAGTATAGCCAAAGAGATTTTATTACAAGTTTATACATACTATAATGCGAAAAGACTTTTCCCCCAACCTAATATATATACAGAAAACAAAAAGCCACTACTGGTTGTCGCGTCGTCGTGTAGGCGCGACGGAGGGCACGAAGAGATTTTAACACCGTCATTCTTTCATGCTTTGCGCATCCTCTAGAATTCATTCTATAAAAATTGGACATTCCGGTAGGAACAAACTCTAGTGGCTGGGGGGCTATTATCATTTCGTTCGATAGAAACGTCAGTATCGTTTGCCACTTGTCTAGGTCCTCGTCCGTCATCCGAACAAGAATATGCGCTGGATATTCTTGTTCGAATGACGGACGAGCATGCATCTTGCTGATGACAAGGAACTTATATCGCTAACTAGAACGCTGACGGCAACCTCAAAATCGTTCCTAAGATTTAGCGACTTAAATGGAGTGTGTCTCGTTCTACTAATGTGTTATGTAATGTAGGAAGCGTCACCTAAATTATTAAATTATCCGGATGATCTCCTCTTTTTCATAGTAAAAAGAGGCGTTCCCTTTCCTAGCTTATAAGTGTGTTAGGACCTTAAACAACCATAGCTCGTGAACAAATGTTTGAGTTCATTACACAAACATTTGCTACTACCGGGACTCGAACCCGGATCGTCCTATGTTTAGGCAGCGTTACTGACCACTCAACCACAACGGCGTCGATGGGCAGAGACAGAAGCTGCCGGGGTGGTAGAAGTCGGTGCTGGCTGATGCAGCATAAACCCCACATCGTGTGCGACTCACTCCGATGAGCGTGTTTTTGTGGATCTGTACCCGTAGTGTAAGGTTTTTAGTATAAAAAACGTAACTATTGTGGTTGCGGTAAGAGATAAATTTGTATGGGAAACATGATTTACGCTTTTTTTAGAAAGAGACACACTCCATTCTTGTCGCTGTCTGACGGAACGTTTTCCTCTTTTAATATGTTAAAATCAAATCTAGACCTTAAGCGCATACGCATAAAGTAAAATATTCATTTCATGATATTGTTTCGTGAGCATTCCAGTTAGATATACAAGTTTCTTGGCTGATGCGAAATAAATTGTAATAAATTGTCATTGAACTGACATTTATTTAACATTGACATTATTTTGAATTTTTATTTCTTGACATAATCAATGACGTCGGAATTCCTACGTCATTGGCAATAATGTACATAATTATTAATTATTGATTTATTTAACAAGGAATCCAATTTACCTAAATGTAAATTATTATTTAGAAAAAGTGTGATTTTTTGGAGATCTTTACCTATGAAACTGGCGTTTTTTTCTTACACACTATTAGCTGTGTAACTTCTTTGATTAAGTCGCTGTTTCAGTTTTATATTTTTATTATGAATAAGGACTATACTGTTACGAATTTGCATGTAGTGAAATTATGATTATTTAAATCTTTAACAAAAAAAAATAAAAATAAAGTGGCTGTTTTATTTGGTCGGCAGAATCAACTCTTGGAATCGTTGTAATTTATTGACGGGATTATTTTTTGTCTAAATTATTGATTCAATATTTAACTAAGTCTTGCCCAATTATACGCTCCAATTTTCAAAAGATTTGGCAACGGAGTTTCTGAGAAATTTTAAATAACGTTAGTATGAAAATACATATTTTTTTGAAAATCTACATAAAAATTGGCGTTGTTCCCTACTATTTCTATATTGTTTTTACTATAAATCCTAATATTACAAAATTTGGAGGAAACTTGGAGGAAATAATCTAACAACCCTCGGCTAAGTCTAGCATCAATAAATTATGAAAAAATCCAGTCTGTCCATGAGTTAGTAGGCATCAAATAGTCAATTCCGATGAAGAGATTGAAGAGTCATTTTCACTTTCTTTTCAGAATTTAACAATTGAAATATAATTTAATTACAGACAAAAATCTTGCAAAGAGTGTAGTTTCAAAAAATAATAAGAAGAAGAACCTAAAACAACTATTGAATTAAAGAAATTGCAAGTTTAGGTACAAGATAATAAAACGCCAATTTCATAGGTAAGGACCTAAGATGTAAGAAAATGCTGTTCATATGCCAATACGGCGAATCATGGCTGTACTTAATAATCAAGACCATTGTACAGCTACCCAGATTATGAACTAATTAATGGATATGAATATGAATATCCACAGATGTTTTCACACAATGAACACTGTGTGGAAAATTATAGCATTACTGCTTAAGTTAATATTAGTCTTACATTAACATAACTATTTAAGTAAATGCTTTGGTCAATTTCTCAACGATTACTTTTCGCACGGAGACGTTGAGTGTTTGACTCTTAGTCTTTTTTCAATCATCAGTAAAGTTTTGTTAAGACTTGGAATCGGTATTTCCAGGCTATGATATTTTAGTAAGATCTACTCTACAAAATACATCATCAATAATGACGCAATCGAATCCATCTACAGTTAATGATGAAAATATGAATATTGAAAATGTTGATGACTATCCTGAATTTGAGAAGCTGGTAGCGCCACAAGCGGCACCGAGGAAGTACGATATAGTTGTGGTGAACTTCTTCAAAATAGGCTATCTTCATTTAGCTGCGTTTTACGGAATATATCTTTGCTTCACATCAGCAAAATGGCAGTCTGTTTTATTTGGTATGTATACAAAATTGATTTATATTATGCCTTAGTGTTTTTGGGGCTCTGAGTGGTTTAGTGAATCTCGTTTTTGCTTTTCATCACTTACCATTAGGCTTACCTAATGGTAAGTGATGAAAAGCAAAATCATCTTAATGAAGACATGGGACTTCCCCGTCAAGATTAAAAAAGGATTTAGGGAGGACGGCCGCGAAATCAAAACAAATCATATTAGTTTATTACATAATTGATTACTTCAAAATTGTGAGAACATTAAAAAAAATAGTAAATGTCGTGTAATAAAGGAAAAATATTAATTTCGAGAAATTAAATATAATTATTTAAAAGACATTTCTTAATCTAAGTTTTATAAGTTTTAGTGTTGTGCGACTCTCATCATCGTCGGTGTAGAGGTGATAAACCATTTTGAGCCTATGACATTACTGCGTGATGTTGATGAACAAAATGCTAAATTTTCTCATATGAATATTTAACCCTCCGTGTACTAGGTGACTAATTTTCACGTCCCATATACCAGGTGGGGTTTGACATTACCCCAAAATATAAAAGTGCCAGAAAAGACAGATTATCTTTTTTATAGGAAATTATGTATTTAGTAATTATAAATACACCATAATAATTAAGTTTCAGTAAAATTTTGAATTAAAAGTGTGTACTTATTTAAACATTTTTATTTATTAAAAACAAAAAAGCAACAGCTTCTGGAATCATTGTAACATAAAAATCATATTTTATGCCTTAATTTAAAATGGCATTTATTATTACCACTGTTTCATTATTTAATTAAGTATATCAAATTACAATATATTTTGTATTTATTAAAAGTAAATCAAATACAGTAAAATATATCACAATTAGTTGGAATCGTCGCTGTTCAATGTACCTACCACTGATTTGAGTAAAAATCTAAATGTCATATTTGGAAAAAATACGGTTAATTGTTGCGTTTTTATCGGACTGGGGTATTTCACAACCCATCTGGTACAACAGAGAGGGTTAAGTCTACTAGACGAAAAAACAAATTATGCAAACAGCTCCAGTAGTTTCAGAGTTGCAAGAGAGTTTTTTATTTATGTAATTCTTATTTTCAAAATTTAACTATCAAGAATTTAAAATTTTGTACACTAAAATGTACAAAATTTTACATTTTCATTACATATTTCAGAGTTAATCTTTGTAAGTAGTCTAGTTTTATTGTTTCGTACGTGATGTTCGTTCGAAAATTGGTAATAATTGCATATTACCACTTATGCGTTCTACCGTCTATACTACGGCGAGACGGCGAGTGTTCTGAGGAGTGTTCTTTTACCGTAATCTCGCTTTCATTTTTTCTTAAACTTGGCAACTCTATGCAACACAATCAAGAAAAGAATATTGGTGTAGGCCTCCTTCAGCCCCGTCTACTCTCCTCTGTTTTGTGCTGTCAATATCCAATTTTGTGTGTGCGCGCACGCGCGGTGCGTGTGCGTCTGCGTGTGCTACTGCGTGTGCGTGAGCTACTGCGTGTGCGTGTGCTAGTGCATGTGCGTGTGCTAGTGCGTGCGCGTGTGCGTGTATGTGCGTGTTCGTGTGCGTATTCCGTGCATGTGCGTGTGCTAGTGCGTGTTCTGTGAGTGTCCGCGTGTGTGATTTTTTCAGTCTACTCATAGTTTTTACTTTAAGCCAATTTGGAATAACCTTTTACACTCATAGTAAAATTTCCCAATTTTATCAAGTTCCTTATTTATTGTACAGGAAGGCTGCACGAAAATTAAATTGTATTTTCGCGAATACAAAATTTGGTATTCTATATTCTATTCGTATAGCGTTAGATATATACTCAGGTGTGACACTTTAAATTATCGCAGCAGTCCAGGAAAAAGTTTACCTAGTTTATTATTTCTCACAATATTTTTGTTTCAGCATACGTGTGCTACGTACTCGCAACCATTGGCGTGACGGCTGGAGCCCACAGACTGTGGTCACACCGCTGTTACAAAGCAAAAATGCCGCTGCAAGCCATCCTAATAGTATTTTTGTCAATGGCGAACCAAAGAGCCACGCATTGGGTACGAGATCATAGGTTACATCACCAGTATAGCGATACTGACGCCGATCCCCATAACGCGGCGAGAGGATTCATCTATTCACACATAGGCTGGTTATTCGTGAAGAAACATCCAGAAGTCATAAAGAGAGGAAAGATGATCAACCTTACAGATTTATTCAACAATCCAGTTGTGCGCTTCCAACATAAGTGAGTATCACGTTTTAATCTTCACTTTAAGCAGTTTTCATTACTTTTGGTACAGAATTTGAATTACATACAATCAATCCCGTTCTGCTCGAGCCCCTCGGCGGGGACATTATATGAGCTGTTGATGATAATGATGAATCCCGTTGTTATCCCAAAAGTGGTTGAAGGTCTGTTAAACACTAAATACATAAAAATGCTTTTTACACACTGACTTGCAAAGAAAACGGGCACGCCTTACTAATTTCATACAAAGTATTTATCTCACTTTGACTAGGTCCCAGTTTAAGAAGGAAGTTAAGTTTTGAATTGATGATTGGTTCAAGTACGGAGGAAATAAACATATTTTTAATGAGTCAGTTGCATTCAAACACTACCTTCTTAATGTAAGACCTAGTCAATGTGAGGTAATTTGTATGAAATTACCCCTACTAATTTCATACAAATTACCTCACATTGACTAGGTCTTAGATTAAGAAGGTAGTGTTTGAATGCAACTGACTCATTAAAAATATGTTTATTTCCTCCGTACTTGAACCAGCCAGTTTTTTTTTTGCAAGTCAGTGTAATATTTAATTTCTAGTAATTCGCTTGTGTACATGATAAATAGTACTGCAGATAGTACTGACAGCTGCTGTCGTCTCTACATGACTCGCAGGCCGACGTAGGCCGCCTGCGTGTAGGTACCTGAAATGGTCTCGTCTACCTCATCATAACAGCCTTTATAATTCGACCCACTGCTGGGACACAAGGCCTCTCCATTTCATCGAAGGAGGTTTGGGCAGTAGTCCACCATGCTTGCCCAATGCGGATTGGTCGACGGAGTATAAGGTGATCAATATCTCTTTGCTGATCCATTAGTCGCCTTCTACGACACCCATTGGAAGATATGGAGTGATGCTATTCTACTCTGCCGGCATCACACGGCTCGTCTGTCTCGCTCTAATGTACGCGTTAGTATGCCCTTTCTCTTTTACATTGCCGATCTACGGAGTGGATTAGCCGCTCGCATTCAGAGCCCCCGAAATGGGGTAGATCCTCCACCTACCACCAGTGGAGTCATCATCGAGTCATCAACAGCTCATATAATGTCACCACCGAGGGGCTAGAGCCTACCCCACATTAGGGGCGATTAGGCCTTAGTCAGCCACGCTGGCCAAGTGCGGGTTAGTCGACTTTACACACAACCTAAGAATTTCTTCAAAGGTGTGTGCAGGTTTCCTCAGGATGTTTTCCTTCACCGTAAAAGCGTCGATTAAACGTACATATGAATTCAAAATTTGAAAACACTTTGGTACGTGGCGGGTATCGAACCAGTGCCTCCCTGGTGGGAGACGACTCTCTTACCTTGCTCTCAGTGCTGCGGCGACTGCACTCCTGGCGACCAGCGGCTTGGGCAGTAGGTCCATTCCCTTCTTAGCACGCACTTGAAACCTTTATTTTATAGTTACACACACTTCACACACAATCAATGTAGGTACTTATAAACAATTGTTAGTTCCTTTTATATTGTAATAAATAAATAAATATTAGTCAAGAAAATGGACACATAAAGAGGTCCAATGGATGCTACTTGCACTCGTATCGGTTTTCGGCGCGGGAAAATATGTTTGTAGTAGCTCGGTTCGCGAGAGAGTCACCGGCGTCTTCGCCGGTGATGCCATTTCTTTCTCTTGGTCGCGGCATAAGGTGTGAGAGCCAGAGAGAAAATGGGAAGAAAAAGGTGTACCACACAATAATTAAAACCTGAATATTCTAAATCAATGGCGCCAACAGATTGAATTTCGAAAAATCCAACCTTAACCCTTGCTTACATCATAAAGAACAGAATATGTAGAATAATATTTATGTAACATGTTATGTCCATTTTCCTGGCAGATAAATTAATTGAATTGAAATTAAAAAAAAAATTTAAAGGAATCTCTTGGCGAAATTATAGCTATCTAGATCCAAACGTGTGGACTAGGCGTTGATCAGTCAGTTTCTTTTTAACCGACTTCAAAAAAGGGGAGGTTCACAATTCGACTGTATTTTTTTATGTGTGTTACCTCATAACTCTCTACTGGGTGTACCAATTTTGAAGATTATTTTAACGTTTGGAAGCTGGTGCTTGTCATGATGTCCGATTTCAATTTTATCGACATCAAATAATTCCTATTTAATTGACATCCATGTTAACGTAATCAATTTGTTACTTGTTTGCCAAAAAAAACAAAAATTTGACATCGTGAATCACACACACGTAGGTCCTTGTGTGTGATTCACTAAAAGCATTCCAGATGTGAAAAAGATTAACGTACAAGTTCGTAGCGTTCCCTGCTGCTTCATGTAGTCTCCCTTCCGACTCAGACGCCCTTGGAACGCTAGGCAGTCGAGACACCTGAGAGGGAGAAGCTCAGCCTCCTAATAATCGCCTTAGAACGTTCGCCAAGGTATTTTGAAGAGGGTATTTTGGCAGGCCTAGCACAGGAGCTCCCGCTAAATCCCGAGATGAAGCAAATTTTGTCTTCTCTCGAGTGGAGAGAGATATTTTGTCCACGTCCCGTGCTAGTCCTGCAGATATCCTATATAAAATATGTCAAAGTTCCGTTATCACGGGAAACTATCGATAGTTATGTTATTGAAACCCTTCATTAGAAAGTTGCGCCCAAATTTAGTATTTGCGATGTACAACGCTCACAACCCATAGATGATGGAAGTTTCCAGAGAGGCCCACGAAAAACGTTGGTATATACTGGTCTATTATATTAAACCGCCACTTGTGTTATCATACACAAAACAATAATTATAATTTATAAAATATAAAACCTATGTAAATTAAACTGATCCACCATGGAAAAGGTGGTTTTAAATTTCCTGCTATATAATATAACTAGCTGTGCCCGCGACTTCGTTCGCGTGGATTTCTAGTTTTCTAACATTTTTCATTGATGCTCAACTATTAGTCTATTAGTCGTAGCGTGATGTGATGGAGGTATACCTAGCCTAGATCAGGGTTTCCCAAACTGTGCGTCGCGTCGCCCTAGGGTGTCGCGGCATAACCCAGGGGCATCGTGAGACGATCCACGTAGAATGACTGTCTTGCTATGCGTGGTAGTCGAACGAAAATAAATGTAGAGCAAGAGATGAAAGTCGCGATTTCAAAACCTGAGGCCGGTTTTGAGAAGCTATTTTTTTAATTAAAAATATACTGACAAAATCGCTGGCCAGGGTGGGAATCGATCCCAGCATCTCCTGCAATCCGGGCGGCTGCTTCAACCACTACGCTACCGGGACATTGCTTTTGCCGTCGAAATTTTTCAGTGCTTGGTACTTATGTTTTTATTGTAACATTTATTCAGTCTACTTTCTAATTTTAAAAATATTTGCACGTTCGTTAACGCAAAAATAATTCCATAAAAGTAAATAATATATGGTGTGTCCTCAAGCTTTTAAGTCAAATCACCCCAGAGAGGATTCCTGACCGGTGAGCATCTCCCTCGGAGGAAGCTCTGAACATATTAGGGTCTCTAAGGCGTTCGAGTCAGTAGTTCTTGAGATTAGCGCATTCAACTAAACAAACAAACAACTCTTCTGCTTCAAAATATTAAGTACCTATAGACACAGATAATAGGTATAATACCATACGTACGTATATAGATGCGTGCGTGATACTTGATCATTATTTTTATTGAGGAGTTACTTTAAAACTATAATATATCTTAAGATATTCATTGAAATCTAATGATGTCAGAACAATTTTGTACAAAATTAAATACTTGTGATAAATAATGCATTAATTTTGGTAAGGTATAATATAATGTTTACAAAAACACCTTCGCTTAAAATGCATTATTTTAGAACTAATTTGATTACCAAAAAAAATGTTATAGTGAGTCAACCTTAAAAGTTAGATATATACTGTTTGGGACTTTTTTTAGAACTTTTAAGGGAGAATAATTTCGCCACACATAATTTTTGCGTAATTTTAACCGTTTACGCAGTGCACGCAATGAAAACTCTAAAAATTAAAATTTATTGTTTCCCATTTATTTCAAACAATGATATCTCTAAGTATATTCATTGAAATCTAATGTTAACCATAACAATTTTGTTCAAAATTAAATACTTGTGATGAATAATGTATTTATTTTGATAAGGAAAAATATCATGTTTACAAAAACACCATCGCAGATAATGCATTATTTTATAACAAATTTGATTACCAAAAAAAGGTTATAGTGAGCCAACCTTAAAAGATAGTCATATGCTTTTTTTATAACTTTTAAAGGAGAACAATTCCGTAATACATTGTTTTTCTGTAACTTTAACCGTTTAAACAGCGCACGCAGCGAAATCTTTGAAAAGGATTATTTTTGCCGTTTTTGCAACATTTTTCATTGATGCTCAGCTCCTATTGGTCGTAGCGTGATAGCATATAGCCTATTACCTTCCTAGATAAATGGACTATCTAACACAAAAAGAATTTTTCAATTTCGAATCGGTAGTTGCTGAGATCTTGGGGTTCAACCAAACAAACAAACAAACTCTTCAGCTTTATTATAGATTTATATTAGTAAGTATAGATTAATTTTCTGGTAGAGAATGCTGTCTAGCATTAAGTCCGCCCTTTGTACTTTTTTTTGTGCAATAAAGTTTTGTAATAAACAAATAATATTACATAATATTTAATAATATTACATTATTACATAATACCAGAAAATCACATTTAACAACATTAATTATTAATATAGATACAGAAAACGTGCACCTTTACCACGATGTATGCTTTTTAATTAAAGCGTGCTTGAAATAATTTATATTTTATGACATTATTATGATATTTTGTGTGCTTACTGTTTTCTCAGCTGCAGCAGTTTGTTGATTAAAATTTTGCACGAGCGGTAAATTTGAACTATTTACTTCCTATTAATTAAATGGTTTTATATTGTCACTTAGTTCATGAGTAAAATGTTTGCTATGAAATAAATAAATTATTATAGCACATGCGCACTATTGCAACATTTGGTCAATTACAGAAGGTATGTTTATTCATATAAAAATTAACAAGACATCATAATGAAAGGAAGTCCCTCACAGAGATACTTATCGCAATTGTAGGCGGATTCCTCTTTCTTGCTCAAAATATATCAAGGAACAGTCTCGTGCACATGTGCTTACATGCAATAAACGTGCCATATCAGCAAATAAATACTTAATACCCTGCCCGCTGGCTTTAGGCTACATTAGGCACACATGAAGCCACATCTGCCATTACAGACACCAATGAGGTAAACTTCACTGAAACTAAGTACCCATCTATGCCACATACTACTACATACCCTACCCGAAACTGTGCACATCCCTGTCAGGAAGGTATATCAACAACTAACTGCAATAAATTGAGCATACATATCCAGTGCACTGGAATAAACTCGCTAATATAATCGGTGTTCTGTATGTTCTTTTGTTTTAGTTCAATCTACTCAAATTTAATCATGATCTTCCTTATCCACGCACTAAAGTTATAAGCCTAGTACACTTTTACTGATGAAGCACTGACATTTTACCTTCTGTAACTGATGTAAGATTTGCTAGAATATAATGTTGCGTGAAATTCTCTAATAATAATAATTTATTTGACCAAAATGATTTACATTACTTAAAGTCTATAAATAGTGTACTAATTTATACAATTTAAGTTATAGCATCTGTTGCCGAACTAGGTAAAAATTTACCTGTATTTCAGCATACAGCGCCTCTTGCCTCGGAGTAGGTAGGATACATTCTTTATAAACTACGATATTACAAATTTCTCTTATATAATAATTACATGTGAACTTATTATAAAACAATATGATATTTTTATGACAGTAAGCTTTGTCAATAATGGTCGCTCTTCGTCTTATTTCTTCTGGCTAGTGTCCCATTTTTAATTCAGGTCAGCCCTCCTAGTATTCTGCGCCACACTTGTATGGTTGTGTGTTGTTTCTCATCTGCAGTTAATTTTGTAATTCGTCTATAATTGTCGCTCTCGTTGGTTTTACATTAGGTCACCAACTGTGGTTTATTATTCAATATCGTATACATTACGTTCTATTCTAGTTTGACAGTCATTCTATTGACCTATGTCTTAGACAAAGAATCCTGTAGACTTGGCATGAGTTTTGACAGCTAAGTGTAAGAAGGATAGGTATATACAAATACCTATAAGAGTGAAAGAGTACTCATTATAATTTTTGTCCTTGTCAGAGTTTCACTTTTCGCTTATTTGACACAAAATTTTGGTGTCAAAGAAACGAAATAACAAACTGTTGGTGATAGTAAATATTCAAAATATTTGTGTTTACAAAGTGTTGTTATCAGTGTGTAAAACGTACAAGTGTTGGAAACTATATCCTGCTTGTGATTGTTACAAAGCATTGTTGTGTAATCGGCTGTAAAAGCCGTAGCTACCGAAATTGCGAGAAAATAAGTTATTACTCGTAAGTACGAAAACTACTTTAAATTAGTATTTTATTGGCATTTACAATAAAGTTTAGATTAAAATCGAATAATATAGGATCTCAAGCTTGATAGAAAACTAAAAAAATCATGAAAATTTGCTTTCGAAAATATTGTTATTGTCCAATAATTGTCATAGAAATCCGACCAAATTTAGTAGTTTAGTTGTAGTTGTCAATTGCTATATAATTTGACTGTCGGAGCGTCATTTTGTAGATTTCTTATTTTTCTGGATTATACTGCAGTTTAGGGATACCAGTAATATAATTTGAAGCTGTCCTTGTTGTTGGGTAAATACAAAGATTTAAGTTATCTTAATGTTTCAGATTTCTAGGACATAATATTCATGGATATTCCTCAGACCAATAAAAAAGTCGTCTGAGGGATATTCAAGCACGTACTGCTGGTCAATCTGTAAATACCATGAAAAGGACATCGCCAAAAACGTATCACACAAGGCATTTACGTTTTGACCGCGCTATGAAAACCAATAAATTCTTGGAATTATCGTTGTCGTTATTTATTTACATTCACGGATATTCAAGCACGTACTGCTGGTCGAGCTGTAAATACATACCATGAAAAGGAGTACCACCAAAATCGTATTATACTTTGTATTTACGTTTTACCACGCTATAAACTAATAAATACTTTGAATTGAGTGTTAGGCGGGATACCATGGCGTCTCGACGTCGATCTTTTGGTTTTAAAAATTTTTAATATCTTTTTATGACTGTTTATTTCTTCGATTATACTCGTGGGCGCCACGAGGATAATCAAAATAATAAACTAAGTTTAAAAACTGAAATCTCACTACGTAAACAACTAATGTTAAACACCATGGGACAGGCAAAATTACCTACCCCATGGTGTTTAACATTTGTTGTTGTTGCTATAAGCAACGAGGAAATATTAATCTAATTATTTTATCGTTGCTTAGCAACCACAACATGAGTTTGTGTAAAAACTTAAAAGGAATGAAATCGTCTAAAATCAATAATTTACAAGGAAAAATCGACTCCTTCTATTATTAAAGTTGGTTATAATGTAGCCTATATTGTCCGGACCATAATATGAGAGATGCTAGAGAGATTGCTACTACCAGGGATTTTAACTCGGACTGCTTAATGTGCTAGCTAGCTTTACAGATCACTCCACCACGACGCACGGCGCACTTCAAAAATCCTATTGTCGTCCATCCAGTGAGATGAACTCGAGAGTACACATATTTTTCAAACATTTCAAAATAAGGCAAATCAAAATATTTTGAACATTTAATGGGGTAATATTTTAAAAACCTGGCCTCTTCTGTTGACGTCAGTCACTTCTGTCACTGTCATGTCAACTCTCAGTCTATCCCTTACAGGGTGTACGCGGATGCCCAGTCTACAGGATTCTTTGTCTAAGACCTATGTAGAACTATTCCAGATTGTCTCCTGTCAAATAATTTTAGTTTAAAATAAGAAAGTCTTCCAATAATAACGAAATCTTGCCTATGCATTAAAAGTTTTTTAGAAAACGAATTTTGCAATTGTTGCAGGATGTTGTATTTTATATTATGTTTTCGCCTCTTGTTACAGGTACGCAAAATACTTCACCAACACCTTCTGTTTCATCTTGCCAACGTTAATCCCGATGTACTTCTGGGGAGAAACCCTAAGCAACTCCTGGAACATCAATATCATGAGATACGTCTTCAACTTCCACGTGTTCTTCTTAGTAAACAGCGTTGCACATTTATGGGGAAATAAGCCTTATGACAAGTTCATACAGTCTGTAGAAAATAAATTTGTCTCTCTGGCTACTTTGGGAGAGGGTTTCCACAATTACCACCACGTATTTCCTTATGATTATAAAAGCTCCGAGTTAGGGAATTTAACCTTAAATTATACTACGTCGTTCATTGATTTCTTTTCCTGGATTGGGTGGGCATATGATTTGAGAACTGTATCGAAAGAAAGTGTTAACTACAGAGCGCAAAGGAGTGGTGACGGTAGCCGAAATGCAATGTCATAATTAAGATAGTTATAACGGTAAGTAGCTTTAAGATTTATTGTCTAGTTTTCCAAATGAAGATTGTTAAATGTCGATATAATTTATTGTACATTAATTTTAAGGGAACTAATATAGCACTGATGATTTATAAAAATATGTGTTTAAATTATTATCTATATTACAGACAATATAAAAGCTTTAGTTTTAATGCTTGCAACCCGTGTTACAGACAAAGCTACGTCAGGCAATAGCGAATGGTGATAACAGGTTATTGGTAGGTTAAGGTTATTTCTTTTCATGACCAATCGGATGCAAGTTTCTGTAAAGCCGGGTCCGCAGCTCCAATTTTCTAACAAAACATGTTAGCAAAACATGTTAGCAAAACATGTTAGCAAAACATGTTAACAAAACATGTTAGCAAAACATGTTAGCAAAACATGTTAACAAAACATGTTAGCAAAACATGTTAGCAAAACAGCCGGTCCGCTTCGCCTATTTTTAAAGTGTTTTTGTTTCAAAAACAAGCTCCGACGAAGTAGATGTGGCTGCTGTTCTGTTAATAGTAAATTTCGTTTTCCAAAGAAGAAACAGGATTAGATTCCGAGTTAAACCTCATCTAAATTCAAGTTCATTCAGTATTTATCAAGAACTAAAAATTGAAGATAAGAGAAGAAGAGAAAAAAATCTCTCTCTTTTTAGTTGTATAAAAAACAAAATATTTTCTATATTCCACTATATCACAAATAAAACCAAAGACAATTGTCACAAACCTCAAACGATACGTCTTTTTCTAGCGAACGCTAAAAAATGTTTAGTTTCCCCTCCCCGCAGGCGAACGCGGGGGTGTTATCTATTCGACGCGGGAAACATAAATTATTTTATTTTTTAACAAAACTGTGAGGTCGACAGTACGAAAACGCGGCGCAGCGGACCCGGCTTAACAGGTGCATATTATTTGTAAAAGCGACTACGAACTTTTCGGCGATAAGTAATATTTTTTCCTTTAAAGCTGCATGTGCCTACCTTGACGTCATCATATTCTCCCTTTCTCGAGCGTCGTACGGAAAAGATGTGTCGCTCGCGTAATACCTTAACATTGTGAACATTTTTTTTATCAATAAACCTAAATAAATAAATATTTTTAAGATGAGCGTCATCGCCGCGTCGGGGGACCGCTTATAAATGAAATGACACCTATGCGGCTAGGCGTTGTAAAGTCCACTGATATCATGGGCATTAGTTCCGCGCCAGCGACTTAAAGCAAAGTATAGTTTTATACCAAACATAAGTATTATAACTTTATAAATACGTATCGTATCGAAGTGAAATAAAAAAAATGGTTGTAGATAAACTTAAAGAAATATATAAACAACCATAACTCGTAAACAAATGTTCGTGTTAATCACACAAACATTTGCCACTACTAGGACCCGAACCTGGACCGCCCGATGTGCAGGCAGCGTTACTGACCATTCCACTACGACGGCGTCAGATCAACAATACGGAGAATATTATTCTATGTATTTACTAGAGACAAGTATCTGATAGTTCACTAGATATTATTCTATGTAATTGTGTACTGAAGACAAGTATTTGATAACAAGTATTTGTTTCTACGAAACTCCTATCTGATAGTATCACGTAATAAATAGTTCACGAAACTAGTGAACTATCAGATACTTGTATCTAGTACATAAATAGAATAATATCCTCCGTATCGTCGATTTGACACCATGGTTAACTGGTTTTAAGTGAATGTCCTGAATGCCTATCTTTAGTTCTTATTTCAATATAATCAGAAGTCAATGCTTCCATATTTATTTTGTTTTATTAGTTTTACACTTTTATATATTTTATTACTTCTCTTAGTTCATTTATAAACGTTTAAACATGTTTGTACGGACAACATCAGATCAGACTACCCAAATATCGCACCTCCGGTACAACACGGTCACTTTTGCAAAATGCATTTTTACAGGAGCCACATTATAAAGTTTCAGTGTTTGGTAAAATAATAATGCTTTCATAATTTCGCAAGAGAAATAGGTTTTATCATTAGACGTACTTTTAATTTTATAATTACTCAAATAATGAACTATAATATGTTAATAAATTATTAATTTCAACCGTGTAGTTCCCTAAATTGTGACATTGTGGCACTAACATAAACATAATAATGTAATTGTGTCACAGTAAGCTACTCTCTCAATTAATTTGTTCAACAATATTCTTCGCCATAATTTTTCTTCGAGTTATTTTGATTACGACGTCGTTTTCTCTTTTTTTTAATAGCATAACTCATTAATTTCATTTATTTAAATAGTCAAAAGTATGTACTTAGAACATTATTGCTCCATACATTAATAAAATACAATGTTGCATTTATTTTAGTAACGTTGTAGCTCCAAGAGACTCCTGCATTTGCCGTGGGCCGCGGCATAACTGACCAATGAGACGATGTCGCACCCCAGTGTCCGCTAGATATGGGCCAAAGCAACAACGACACTTAGCCCTCACGCGGAAACTATTAGTACATATAAGTGACATTAACGCACCAACAGCAGGAGTATTTCAGGTTACTTGTAACATGCATAACTCATTTTTTTAATGCAAAAGTGCAGTGTTGCACCAGAGGGGCGATAAGTCAAATTTTTTGACACTCCCAAAATGTTTTTCTGTTTGAAAATTCATAATTTAATGCATGTCAATTATGTGAAATTAATTAACTTGTATTAAATTAATTGCAGACACGCTATATGCTGAGCCAATAAAAACCCTACCACCTGTTCACACCAAGATTAATAAAATCTACAGTCCTATATTGACATAGCAGAATTGAATAGGTAGCTAATAGCTACCTATTCAATTCATTTAATGTAAAAATTTTAAGAGAAAATTATACTTAACTCGTAGTTTTTCCTTGTTTGGGGCCTATTGTTGTTTGAATCGCTTTGTCTCTGTGAAAAGCTCTTGATTGTAGTAAAATTTATACTAAAATCTTTAAATTGAATTATGAAATTAAGATAATTGGCATCAGCTAAAATCTTTCTTGTAGGTACCTTAAAATACAGGATGAATTTTTCAAGTGGACCTTCAGGGCCAAATCCTAAACTATAAGGAATATCGAAAAATGCTTAAAAGAGTCGCGAGCCCGATTTTAATGAAAACAAAAACTGCATCATTGAATTTTTGAAGAAATCCAATGATGCATACGTACGCGCTCCTACGTGCGCTCCCCTATGAGCGCGCCCCCACGTGCGCGCTCTCTACCCGTGCGCCCCTAGGTGCGCGCCTGTACGTGCGCGACACCACGTGCGCTTTTGTGCATCTACGTCACTACGTGCGCGCATCAGCATGCGCACGGATATCAGACATGTTTGCATATATTTTGACAATGTACTTAATTATGATATGAATTAATTAATTACTTGCTACGTAATTACAAAAATCAATATTTAAAAGAAAGTTGTAATGAAGTAAAGGAAGCTATGTTCTACATGTCTCTTTATAGGTGGAACTACTGTATACAACATGTAAATTAAATAACCAACACCCTGAATACAGGTGGTTTGGGATAGGCTTCTGAGTTGATTTCAATATTTGTTTTTAGAAAAAAAAAAACGATTTTTTTTAAAAAGAACAAAAAAAAACAAAAATTACCCAGAAAATATTGTACAACATTTTCTGGGTACTTTCGTTTTTTTTTTGTTTTTTTTTTTTCAAAAAAAAATCGTTTTTTTTTTTCAAAAAATTATTGAAATCTACTCAGAAACCGATCCCAAACCACCTGTATTCAGGGTGTTGGTTATTTAATTTACATGTTGTATATTTACTTATTTATTAACATTCACTTTAATTAACACTGCTTTCATAAAGTGGTTAATTTTTTATTACAATAACTCGCAGTTGTTACTTGTTAATTATAAAACATTTGTAACTTTTCCGTATACTGAAAATGATAATAAAGGTGGGTCCAGATATGTATGATTTGCCCGATCCGATCTGCGTATCCGTATCACCGACGCGTATCATGATCGCATCATGTGGACGGGTGATGATACGCCGTTATGATACGGGCCGTCCCATGTCGTGTCGGTTTTTGTCCGATCATCAAAGGACTATTATGAAGATCATATCACGTGATCACAACGTGGCATCCACAACTTGATGCGGGGCTTGATACGTGATACGCTGATACGGATACGCTGATCGGATCGGCCAAATGATCATATCTGGACCCGTTTTAATGTACGTAAGTACATAGACCTACCTACCTAATTTACTATCGCAAACTGATTTAAATTTTATAAAGTTCGGTATCTTTCGACAAGACATGCATGACATTTGGATACATTGATATTTGTTTTTCTAAGTGAAAATACTAAGATGCTATCTGATGTAACCTTAAAATCAAGCCGGTAAGGATCCACCACCGCACTAGCCAATTGCAATAGCTGCACGGTACTTCTATCTAATTCTATCAACACGTTATGATTTTTCTAAAAATTGCATGCTTTTTTTTTTTTTATTTTGTAAGAATTTTGAGGACATTGATGCAAAGTTGTTACAGCTATAGAGACCAATCAAAATTCTGCCTCAATTGGCGTACAAATATTACATAAATAATATTTTCTTTTTTATATATACAATGTTGATGTGATGATTACCTAGATTTTACTAAATTATTGAATTAAAAATAGAAATGTTAGAAATGCTAGCCCTTATCTACGCTGGTATTAAAGTCATTTTCCGACGTTTCGCTAGTCATTATAATTACTTACTACTTGCAAAATAACGAGTAGCTTCATGAAAGCTTTCGAACTTCAAGCTATTCCACTTCCTTTTCAATTCCACTATAAAACAGCCATACATTAGCCAGTACAAATTGAAAATTTAATTTACACAATTTTCATTTAATATCCATGATCCAATGTGAGAATAATATTAATGATTGTTCGGTAAACATATGGCACAGACAACATTTGCCAATTCATTATTAGACAGACACAGCTAAATAAACTTTTGGTATGTGCTAGCCTTCACCTATCAAGAAAAACATCATAAACCTACTTGAGACAAATGCGATAAAGAATCAATCAATCAAGAAACACCATTTTTACGTTCTTGTATACCTAGTATAGAGGAAGTCTTGTAATCGTCAAAAAATTCGACCTCGAGATTTTGACGGATTTACACGTTTTGTACCTCCCTGAGTCCAAAAATATTGTTTTTTGGAATTATGTCTGTGTGTGTGTCTGTGCGTTAGTACGATAACTCGAGTATGCTTCAACTTATTGCAACCAAATTTAACATGCATGTATGACATTAAAATATAAGGTTTCTATCAATTTTTGAGTCGTCGATCACGAAAGTTAAGCAACCAAGTGCGTAATCGGTTCTCGGATGGGTGCCTAAAATTTAAGATGCATGTATGACATCAAAATATAAGGTTTCTATCAACTTTTAAGTCGTTTCCGGTATACGAGAAAGTCAAGGGGAGACCACTCCCGATTTTTGTATGAGTAATGAGCAAGAAATGAGACGCCTGAAAGGAACAAACATATTTAACGATCTAAATATAAAGTCCTATTAGAAGGTGAGACGAAGTTTTACATTTGATCTCTGCCCTGATTAGGTTGGTCGTGTAAACTTAAGAGTTTAAAAAAGCGAAAGTGGCTCACACGTAAGACAATTGGTCACGCAATGGTTAAAATTGTTCATATTATTATCATCTTGACTGTATAGTAGCTGTACCTACTACGTTGTTTTCTCGCTATATATATTTATATCTCGTATGCACCCATCATAGACTTTAAGTAATCCAGGGGTACTGGTATACCTATATCCCTATGCCAGTAAATAAATCATTTTTACATTTAAATAAATAATTTTTCATAATTAAAAACATTGATTAATAATCAACTTATATGGACTGTGATGGCACTTATTTTAGTCTCCGATAATATCTTTAATTGTTTTGGCAAATTTTTGTTTGGGGCTCTAAGCATAGGAAAATTTGACATGTTTCACATCGTGAAACAAAAAGGGAGATTTACAGTATTTGCACCTGGGACTACATTAAACATCGTCTAGACTTTGATTCTGGAAGAACTGGAACATCAGATGACCGGTGTTTCCCTAATATTACCACCAATTCTTACATGGAGATTGGAGATGCATGGGCAAAGCGTACAGGAGCTTACTCGCATTTTACCACGACCGAAGAAAGGAAAAGCGTCGGTGGCGTAGTGTTGTCTCCCACCCGGGAGGCACCTGTTCTAACCACGCCACGTACTAAGGTGTTAACAAGTTGTGAATTCATATGTATGCACGTTTAATCGACGCTTTTACGTTACAGGAAAACATCGTGAGCAAACCTGCACACACCTATTAAGAAATTCTTATGTTGTGTATGAAGACGTCCAACCCGCACTTGGCCAGCATGGTTGACTAAGGCATAATCGCCCCTTATGTGGAGTAGGTCGAGCCCCTCGGTGGGGACATTATATGAACTGTTGATGGTGATGACCCACTAAGCGGACTGAGCCCGACGGACGGTTTTACGCAATCATCCACTACCTACAAATACGCAGTAGCCAAAAAACCGTTGTAAAACAAAAAAGTAATCGATTTTTTTTATTTTATTTGTACGACTCTAGGGTTAAGTATGTTTATAAAACCAGTCATGCCATGCAATACTTTAAAAATTCGCATATTAATGAGAACTCATAAAAATTCTCAACCCACATAGTCCGCAAACCGCTACCACGTGTGAAAGGAATGCATCAAATGAACCAAAGTTACGACACAACAGAAAATTCCTGTCAATATATTGGAGCAGTAAGAAGATAAATTGATGCGTTAATCGACACCCCTGTTTACGTATTACGTTTCAAGCGATCTTACGTCCTTAGTAGGGGATTTTTTGTTTTTCTAATTCTATTAATAAGTGAGCCATTTATCTCATCATTCATCAATACGTTGCATGTCGTTTAAGAAAGTAATTTCAAGGAGACTTTTTTTTATTTTGATGGGTCTGTCTGTTGGCCTTCATCTGACTGATTGAGTATCGAAAAGGTGGATGGCACAGTCAACAGTGAAAGTTGATGATCAATATCTCATCATCATCATTTTCCTACCCTGCTCCCTTTTTATTTGGTGTCGGTGCAGGTAGCTTTGATATCGACCACAGAAATAATAATAAATGAGGATAGAAGTCCCTTAGTCGCGTGACCTTCGTGCCGCGCTTGTGTCTCCTTAGGACACAAGCGCGCGACTTGCAGCTCAGTGCTGCTCGAACCGTCGGTGTGATAAAATGCCTTAAAATGGTGTTTTGAGGCATTGGTAATTGCGGAAACTCATCCAGAGTGTGTAATTACACTAATAAAGTGATCACATTTCATTGGAATGTATTGTTTTTATGTAATAATGCTGTTTTTATCAAAATACACCTTGAGAAAATCTTTCACTATGAAATATTGGTCTATACGTTATAAACATAAAACTTCATAACCATTGCTGCTCATGCCTTTAAAAACGCAGAGTGTTTTAAAGTATACGCAGCAATGTATTGTGATTTTTGATATCCCTTCTCTCTAGCACAAAAGTTCATGGGAACAGATACGATACGGACGGACATGATAACAGCCATAATGCCGACGTGTAAGTGTGAGTGTGACTTATGGTGAGTGTAACTCAACGTTGTCTCTTAAGGTTCATCATCATCATCATCAACAGCTCATATAATGTCCCTGCCGAGGGGCTCGAGCCTACCCCACATTAGGGGCGATTAGGCCTTAGTCAACCACGCTGGCTAAGTGCGGGTAGGTCGACTTCACACACAACCTAAGAATGTCTTCATAGGTGTGTGCAGGTTTCCTCACGATGTTTTCCTTCACCGTAGAAGCGTCGATTAAACGTACATATGAATTCAAAATTTGAAAACACATTGGTACGTGGCGGGGATCGAACCAGTGCCTCCCGGGTGGTAACGACGCTCTTACGCACTACGCCACCGACGCTTCCCGGTTAAGGTTCATAATTGTAAATTGTGGGCGTGATTGCGTAGTACGGTTTCGTTCTTTTGAGTGCGTGCATTAATAGTAAGTAGAGGAGATAAAGCGGCGACACTGGTTTCGATAGTAAATGCGAACCAAAGCAATTCTATCCTCTTTATTATTATTTCTGTGATATCGACAATACTGCTTAGGGATTTGGCATTAGATTTTTACGACCGGCGCCTGCCTGACACAAACCCTCGATGGGGATGACTGCTATCTTTCAACAGCACCCGAGACCACCAGCTTAACTTGGTTGCTTAACTTTCCTGATCGTTCCTGATCGAACAAAAGCCAAAAACCAGGACAGCTGTTACACTTTAAACCATTTCTTTTAACCATTAATTGAGAGTAGAAACAACGAAATCACGGGAGTTTTTCGATTTATTTAACGATTTCCGAGATTTTTTTTCTTTAGCTACGTAAAATTTCATTTTGCTACGATACTGAAGAAAGTATGTCATATTCTCAATTGTGCACCAATCTCAACACATTCAACGCTAAGAGCCCCCGCACATTATGGCCACTAGTGGCCGCTACTAAGCGCGTCCACCAGTGGTTTGAAAGGGTTAAAATAAATTCAATCCGATCATATTCATCCTCTGTCTTTTCTGACCCAGGGCAGATTTGATAAGGTTAGTTTCTTTAAGTCAATAACATAGTTTTTCTGTCATAAAATCATTAGCAAAAGTCATAAATATGCTGTCGAATTCAGAAAACAAATAACGAACACCATTAACTTTGTAGGGTGATTTCAGAAATAAACTCTTAAACAAATCATGTCTTAATATCCGGCAATAAAACCTTTTGATCGTCAGCTTACTAATTATTACAAATAAGCATCCTCTCAACCGAAATAGCTCGGAAACTACGAGCGTTAAATTTAAGTTGCAATAAATGACTATGAAAGTTGTTTATGATTTTTAAAACACGTTCAGACTTCAGCGGCTGGGAAGGGTTAAATATAGATTGTTATAAGTCCAATATAACATGAGCCGTTCCATTCATATTACGTGTAGGATAGGGTAGATCTTATTAAAATTGAGCTACCAAATTACTTAGACCTACTGGCGTGAATAATTCTTAAACTTTACAGGTCTGTTTTAATTGGATAACCATTCAAGATGTGGTCTAAGATTTCAAAGTAAATGTTTGAGAAAGGAGGTCAAGTGAAAAAGGTGATGCTCTAAATTAGTTTCCAAGAACACGTTTAGTTTCAGCTCATTAACGGTTTTCGAATGATTAATGACAGTAAACAGTTTAAGTTTTTGTGGTTTTGTTTTGAACTGCGATGAGTTTAGGACTTTAAAATCATTAAAGTTTATTTTAAACCTTTTATTTTTCTGAAGATCTTTGCTTCTACATACAGGTGTTTGTTATATCGTATTAAAGGGTGGCACCTACCCATGTTAACCTTACGATTAGTAATATGAATAATATGGCGTTTTTAATAATTCTATACTAAAATGAACTTCAATTCTTTCCATACAAATAAAACCCAGTAAAACAAAAAGTTTCTGAAATTTTGAAAATAAATTTCACAATTTCAAATCTTTATACTATTTTTATGACTATGTGGTGACGACGTAACTTAGCCTGCTATAGAATTACAGATAGCGAAAAACAACAACGCTTGTACAAGCGCGACAGCTAATATAACGTCAGTAATTATAAATCTATGGTTAATATGGAATCCTGAATCACGCCAAATAAGTTACCGAACATGCTAAGACATCATCATCACAGCCTTTCTTATTAGACCCACTGCTGGGACACAAGGCCTCTCCTTGTCATCGAAGGAGGTTTAGGCAGTAGTCCACCACGCTTGCCCAATGCGGATTGATGGACGGAGTATAAGGTGATCAACACCCCTTTGCTGATCCATTAGTCGCCTTCTACGCCACCCATTAGAGGATATGGGGTGATGCTATTCTACTCTGCCGGCATAACACGGTTGGCTAAGACATATACAGTTCCAATTATACACAGTTGGACTGCGGTCCCAAGGAATAGACTGTTCAAATAGGGCTATTTGGACATGTACATTAGCATTTACAGGTATGCTCCTTAGTTCTACATACTATTATATATGCACGGTATGCTATGGCCGCTTGTTCTTGCTTTGAACTTTACCATTATCATTATCTTATAGATATAGATTATCACCGTCCTTCCTGGCAATATGGATTAAGCATTGAAGAGCACGCTTGAGGCAGATGGTAGAACCTAGTTTTATTCTTGAGTAGGGATGCACAAGACATGAGACCATTAGTTTTTCCAGATTATCACCGTCCTTCCTGGCAAAGTGGATAAAGTATTGAAGAACACTTTTGAGGCAGATGGTAGAACCTAGTCTTAATCTTGAGTAGGGATGCACAAGACTCGAGTCTTCGAGTCATAAATTAAGAGACTCGTGTCAGATTCTCGTATCAGATTTGCAAGCCTCTATGAGCTCAATGAGCCCGAAATCCCAAATCTAGTCGACCGCGCTCATCAAGAGTCGTGGCAAAGTTTTGGGTGGGTTTGCAAGCAAACATTATTTTATCTACTATTGTAATCAATCATTTTGTTTTATCTAATACATATTTTAAAGCAACTCATCATAGAAAATACTAGAGCGCAGAAAAAAGACTCAGAGCAGAAAAATACTCCGGTGCAGAAAAGACTCGACCCGTAATGTCACGTTTTGAGGCATTTAAGCTCGCAGCCGTCGAGATATCCTACAGAAATCGAGCCGTGTAAACGATTCCCGAGCCCTAAGTAAAAGGACTTGGAGGACTCAAGTCTTGTACAGTCAACAGCACGTCGGGCTATACAAAACTGTCAAAATTCTCCAAACGATTTTCAACCTAAGCGTATTCAGTATAAAGTGCATAATCGATTGGGAAAATTTGACAGTTTGTGGTAACCCAAAGTGCTGTTGTCTGTACATCACTCTTGAGTTGCCCTGGTATAGATAGAGTCCGATGAGTTGTCTAGAGTATTCGAAGCATTAATTGACACCATAATCTGTTCAAACAATAAATCCACATTTAACTTAGTAAATAGAAAGAAAAAAAAGTACGTATGATTTAAATCCCTGTATAATTTAATTTTACGCTAGGTTAGAAAGGAAAACAATAAAAACTGGATCATTACGAAATATTATCATATAAATTGAAAATGTCCAAGGAATATAGGACGTGTGGAGCTGATCGAGCTAAAAAAGTAATTTTATACTTAGGAATATAAACGTTGACTATTGAAAGCATTATTATAAAAATTAATAATATTACATGAAAAAAACTACATCTTTTTTGCATAGAAAGGCTATAGAGTTTTCTACGGGCGAGGAACTAGTTGCTCCTTGTTTTCATCTCACTTGATGGAAACGAGCTTCAATCGAAATCCCAACCAATCACGAACAGGCTATCTTATCACTGTCAGAAAACACACTGTCACACTCTTTTTATAGAGACGGACTTTGACAATCTGATAGCTAGTCAAGTGAATTTCGATATGTACAGCCTGAAGTTAGTATTGTTGGGTAAACCATAGAAGCGTATAAAATGTGGGTGACATTTACTAGGCTTAGTTATTAATTTGTAATATATTTTATAGAGTGGTAATTATGAAAGAACATTTATTGACATTAAATCTGCAGGATCCATCGGTGCAGACTTAGACAATTAGTATATCCGTTTTTACTGAAAAAGTAATACGTTATATTGATACAAATCAACCAAAATGTGATGTGAACATAAAATAATTCGACTGATTGAGTAGAAATTACTATTAAATGCCTTTTTATGGATTGTCTTCTCCAAATTTAATATGCACTTATGACGGTATTGATTATGTAGAAAAATGTTTGGCTGCTCGTTTGCACCAATGTCGATTATCGCGCCAAAAAGTATTGTGTCCTTCTCCAACTATGTCCATACCAAATTTCATCAAAATCGGTTTCTTGGTTTAGGCATGAAAACTTAACAGACAGAGTTACTTTCATCATCATCAACAGCTCATATAATTGTCCCCACCGAGGGGCTCAAGCCTACCCCACATTAAGTTCGATTAGGCCTTAGTCAACCACGCTGGCCAAGTGCGGGTTGGCCGACTTCACACACAACCTAAGAATTTCTTCACGGGTGTGTGCAGGTTTCACGATGTTTTCCTTCACCGTAAAGCGTCAATTAAACGTACATATGAATTCAAAATTTGAAAACACATTGGTACGTGGCGGGGATCGAACCAGTGCCTCCCGGGTGAGAGACGACGCTCACACACAGACAGAGGACAGACGGACAGAGTTACTTTAATACATTATAATATTACTTTAATTAAGTGGAGCAGTAGGTATTTTTGCTTGAGTTTTTAGTGGACTCCGGCTTTTTCACATTTCAATCACAATAAAATTTTATACTAATAAATAATTTAGTAATACAAAATCGCGTAGCTACTCCACAAGTGTGACTGTTCCACCCTAACTTCTCAACCACACATTATGATTTGTGGTGTCGTTTCGACATCTGATTTCAGTCATGCGTCGGATACTAGGGGATGCCGTAATTTATTTTTATTTACCTCCAGTGACATTGTGACATCCGTATTGTGGTCTGTTTATTTTTGGAGGGAACGAGAGTTTATAAGTACGGATTTTTGTAGCAAAAGTATGATAAACATGCCGTTTTACAAAGTAGGGAAGCATTATTTTTAGACAATTTATTGATTAGCCACTACATTGAATTAACGTATATAAAATTAAACACCTACATAAGGCACTGCGTAAACAGGCCATGGGCCACCTGCTACATTACAACAGTGGCGGAAGCAGCCACAATCACCGGTGTTCGGAAGCCGCTACATTTTATAACCAGCCGCTCTCTACTGCACTGTCTTCGATGGTCTCCGAAGCAATTGGTAATATTCACATGCGATGCGTAGAACGGTCGTAGCACACTTATCAGCTTGGAAAAGGAACGCCTCTTTTTACTAGCTACGGAACGGCGACTACGAAACGGAGACGGAGCGTAGCGCATTTTTTACTATGAAAAAGAGCAAATCTTAATTGTTACAAGTGAGAGGAGTGGAGAAGCGGTGTAGGTAACGGCCATTGTTGGCGAGTTGCGGAAACTGCTGTAGCACAGTGTAATATCTGTAGACTGGTGGCTGTAGTGTGGTCGGTGCACACATGTGCAGCAAGTCTATAGAGAATGTATGAAAAAGCGTATGCGCTACTTGTCGCTGCCTACCGATGGTTGTGGTCGATGGCTTCTTTGGCGTGAGCCTTACCTTATAATATTTTAATGGTAAGATATTATTAAGGATAAAGTATACTGTTGGTGGCCAGAACGCATTGCCGATGCTATCGTTTATAAGAAACAACTCACTATGAGGTAACATTACATTAAGTACATTACTTAACCACGTAAAATTTATTAAAGCAGTAACCACTAATGATAAATGTTGCAAAGAAAACGCAGAAACAGAACCAAGGGGTTTAATCACAACAGCTTATACAAGGAAAACAGAATATAATGATATACCCAACAACAACAACGATACTGTCATAGCGTTAGCGCTGTTGTAATATCCGAATCGTCTTGTTACTCTATCCATTTCAGTTAAGCATGCCATGATTTCCTCGTTATTCGGCACAATTTGTTCTGGTGGTAGTAAGAAGCCATACCTTAGAGTGTCTCTCAATTCGAAAAGATAAACGATGGGGACATCAGCAACGCCTTTGACCCAGTCAAAGCTGGAGCCACTTACGCCATCTGAAAAGGTTTTAAGAGAAGTTGAGGAACACATGGTGATTAATATTAAATTGAAAAATATGGAAGTCTATAAGGAAAATAATATTATTAAATACAATGATAGACAACTAGTACAGAATTAGGTTTAAGTCATCGCATATATAAAATATAATTAGTTATTGTTAATTCCTTATTAAGTTCCTAAAAGTAATGTAAAAATATAATAATCGTTGTTTGATGCTTAGATTAAAACATGTTTAATTAAATAAAATAATAATTAACAAAAAAAGTAAGTATTCATATTTTGATAACTTAATTCATATGGGGTCACATTTCACCCTCGATACCAACTAAGTTGTCCTTTTTTGCGAATCCAGTTAAGGGTTAAATAAACTGCGAAATTATAACGTAGGTATTGCAATATATTTTTTAATTTATTTTATTTGGTCCACCACAATACTGTAGGACCATATAGTTACTTTAACTGGGCATATTATAATAAATAATATTCTTAAACAACATATTTTGTTTCTTCTAAGAAACATGTTAAAATGAGTACCTGCGTATGAAGGTAATGCTGTTGAAGTTAAAACACTGTTTAGTAAAATAAATGATAATATCAACTTTGGTTTCAATGTGTTATATTATAGTTATTGTGACATTATTGGTATCAATCTTATGAATTAATTTAACACCAGATTTGGTACTAAATACCACTTACTATACACATTTTTATTAGTATTTTTAAGCATATAGTTATTTTCGAGCTACATTTAAATTACTTACATAAAATCTCCGCGGAGGGACCAACGATATATGGAGTGCCGTGCACCGATTGTAGTTTGGAGGCACCACGAGCTGCTATTTCGTACTGAAATATATAAAAAAGCATAAATGTTTAATTATGATACAAAATATTTCTAATTTTAATTTCAAAGTTTAAACAACAAGAATAAGTTAATTCCAGAAGTGATATTTCGAATAAGTTTTAAATCTTTAGTCACACCAAACACACAATGACATAAAGTGAAAAATTTAAAGCATAATTGAAAATAAAAATTTAAGTAAAGTGAGTAAACATACCAAATCAGCATAGTTATCAGCTTGCAGAACATCGTATCCTGTGACGTGGCTGTAGGGTACTAAAACCATTTGCCCATACGAATGGAAAGCAAAATAGTATATTAAATTGGAAGAGTCCTTAAGCTCAAGAACGTAGTTTGAAATAGCTTGCGCTTCAAGCTCCGATGTTGGATTAGGTCCTGCATAAGTGTTGTCGCAGGGATTTTGCGATGCACCTATCGCTGAAAAGAAAGAAATACTTCAATCAATATCATCTTCAAATAGCTATAAAAATAAAATATTTTGGGAATGTTCGCAAACATATTAGTCCGTATTTATTTATTAGTTTTTAGCTTTTACTGCTTTTGTTTGTAGGATATAAATTAAAAAAATTAAATGGCACAAAATTAATAACAAATTTCTATTTCGATTTTCCAACCAAATTCCGAATCTTCCTATATATACCAAGTTGAAAGAGAGCTGTGTAATTATGAACATTATAATGAAAGTTATTTTTTTATTTTTAATAACACTATAAAATGTAATTCTAATTCTTTGTGACATCTGGAAGATTGATTATAAAAAGAAAAAGAGTGAATTACAAAATTAGTAAAACAGTGACTGTGATACAACTTGTTAACGTCTTGTTTTTTTTTTAGGGAATATTTAATATTTGTTGAATGCTGTGACGTTAGTTGGCCATTTCTATCAAGTAAATTGCTATTTTTTCCTAGCACATGTGTTATCCCTGGAGTGCGCGTGTGAATTCCTCGACACATTTATCTCGTATTTCGTCTAAATCTCCAGGGGACATCAAAATGCCGGAACATTGCGCTTCCTTCCCTATTTTGGTAATTATCGTCTTTTTTGTTAACATTCCTTAAGTCTGAACGGTTTTGTTAATTAGCTTTCTAATTTATCGAAAGTTGTCAACAGGTACGCATTTTTTCAGTATTTGGAAACTACTTGTGCAGATCTAAAAAATACTATCTCTTTTGCTGGGTCTATTTTAAAATGACATAAATACAGATTTCTTCACAATATCAGATAAATCACGCATTTTATGTATACTCAGAAAAGCAACGAAGAGCAAGGTACATGCTAGGATAAGTAACATTTTCTTAACCTTCATAATTTGACCCACTGCTGGGACACAAGGCCTCTCCTTGTCATCGAAGGAGGTTTAGGCAGTAGTCCACCACGCTTGCTCAATGCAGATTGGTGGACGGAGTATAAGGTGATCTATACCCCTTTGCTGGTCCATTAGTCGCCTTCTACGACACCCGATGGAGGATATGGAGTGATGCTATTCTACTCTGCCGGCATCACACGGCTTCACGGCAAATTTTAAATTAATTTTATGTAGTCTGTTTTAATAATTTTATCATCACCCAATAACATTATCTACACCCAAAAAGAAAAAGACACATATTTGGTTTTCTATCTACATTTTTTATCAAACTTCGATAGATAAGGCAGCAATTTATTTGTTTATGGTATAAGCATTGTTATTTGCGTTCTAGCTGATAAATAAAGTATAACTGTTAGCAATCGGCTACCACAGGATCTTTTACAAACACTTGAGCAGATGAAGCAAAACATATTTGCCCTTAAATATCAAATTGTAGTGATGTTTTGATAGTAAAAAATGAACTTACACATCCACACAAAGTTAAAGTTTCTGTTAAGATCGATCCCGTTGCCGTTATCAGTGTTGTTTCCACATTGGATGTAATTAGCGGTATTTCTGTTTTTTCTCCACATTCGATTCTGAAAGTTAATGATAAAATAAGTAAAAATGTCAATTTATAATGGAACTGACTGACAAGCATAGATCGATTATAGATTCAAGGTTTCAAAAAAACAAGCTTTAAGTTTTGTACAAATGCTCAGTGGTATTGATGGAGCACACCTATATATGCGTGCAAACTTATCCAGTATTATATTGCAATACCCAAGTATTATAGAATGTGTTCGCCATGAAGTTTCAAACTATACTTATGAATAACATCAAATTTAACATCTTAACATAACTTACGTCTGAGAAAGTATAGGCGTAACCATCAGGATTTACCACTGGAAAAATATGCCACACGAAAGTCTCTGCCATGAATCTGACTTCAGGTTTATCGCTGATCAAAAACTCTTTAATGATCCAAGTAACAGTTGCTGGAGAAATCCATTCTCTAGCATGGATGCCACCTTCGATCATTCCAGTCAAGGGTTTCTCATCCCTGTTCTCAGGCTTGAAGTCTATAATAACACCTTTGATGTCACGACCTTCAGCAGATTGTCCTATGACAACAGTTTTGACTACATTAGGATACGATTGTTGTAATTCATCAAGCCATGCGTGAATATCAGTTAGATCTTGGTAGTAGTCCCAGGAAAAAGACCCTAGTGTGTTTGTTCGTGAATTTACAGGCGGTCTCATTTGATTGTCTATTAATCTGTGGACATGTATATTGAAGACATTGATTACTACTTTAAGTATAAAAATTTAAGGGTTCACCCTGACCTGTATTGGTTGTAAAAGATAAAAAAAACAATAATTTAATGTAATAAATTTAAATAATTTGAACAACTTTGTTTCGTGACCACGATAAACGTCACACTAAAATCAATAACATAAATTTATTATAACTTCTGCTTTATTATTATTGTCGCTATCCAATTGAGAAGAACACTAATATTTTCGTATATTATCGTTTGACTTTACTATACCACCATTCAATTTCTATTTAGCCCTAAAAATAAAATAAATGAGTAACTTACTCTTGTACATTTTCAATAAGTAGGTCTCCCTTTAACCCAACATTATCAAGATAGTCCACAAATCCCTTATCCTTATTAGGTGCCACTAGAATCCTAACATTATCACCAATATTAATTTGATCATCTTCCCAGAATTCAAATTCTTTGCGTAAATCAGTTAACAATTGAACCTGATCATCTGTGTTGGGAATCACATTGTACACTTTATAATTTTCAAAGTTCCTATAGGCAAATGTCACAGCAAGAATTGCGAAGACAGAAATTAGTAATAGTTTGTCACCCATTCTGTGGTTATCCAAATAGTGGAATAAATTACCTTTGTTATTTGATCATTGCTATAATATCTTAACCATAAAATGTACGTTATCGATTACCATAAAAATTATATTAGAAACACACGTCGTCTTATCAAATGACATCATTGAATAAATTATACCTATACACTTTTTTTAATGATAAAAGTCAATACAATCTTTGTTTGAAAGTTATTATAATAATATTTTGTAATTAATGAGACAGATTATTTTTTATGACAAATCGTAAGTTTAAAGTTAGATTTTTATTTTTATAGTACAATTTAATTTACTATTAATTGAAAAAAGCTAACCAGAAATAATAATAACAACAGTAATAATTATATATTTGGAGGGACACGATACTTAACTAACTTTACGTCATTACCTGCATTAGTTATAAAAACCGTGTTGCAGAAAATCAAAGTGTAACTAGTATTATATTATCTGTGGTGTAAAACACAATCCACTTGATCTCGTTAGCGGCTTTATTAAAAAGGTGTTTTATTTCGTTATTAAACTACTATAGTTATCAATTATTTATATATTTATTACAGTGTTAAGTTTTACATTTGATGTTTATTTCAATAATAAGAATTCTGATTACTTATTAAAATAAGGAATCATGACTGATCACCTACGACAGCACTCCCAAGGAGAGTTGGTCTTAGGCAGGTGTCAGGCATAACTGAACTATCAAGTCCCGACCACCGCCGAAAAGTGGCTACTATATCTAGTCGGATAGCATCACCCCATATCCTCCAATGGGTGTCGTAGAAGGCGACTAATGGACCAGCAAAGGGATATTAGGTGTTGATTTCAGGATCACGATGCTGTAAAAAAAGTCATAACACCAGTAAGTCTACTTACTGTATTTATGATAATGGGGGCAGTATTGATTACCTCATACTTCATCCACCAATCCGCATTGGGTATGGGCAAGCGTGGTGGACTACTGCCTATACCTCCTTCCTTGAAAAGGAGAGGCCTTGTGTCCAAGTGGGTCGAATTATACGATGTTAAAGTACCACGTTAAATTTTTGGTATCCGAACCATCCGTATGAAACGATATGTGATGATGTGATGTGCTGATATTGTATCAAATTAATGGTGAATAAATGAATTATGAATTATAAATTATGCCAACTCTTTTATAATGCGTACAGCTAATGAGTGGAACTTGTTACCTGCTGATTGTGTTCCCTTATATATAATAATAATTTGGGTGCCTTCAAAGCGAGAGTGAATAGGCTATTTCTAGGGAAGCATTGCATGTAAAATCGTAGTCCACATCTTCGCTTAAGATCAGGGGAGAGTGTGGTATTTGACCACTACTACGCTTTCCTATATTTACTTTAAAAAAAAACTAAACCAAAACCTGTAGAATAATGGTGACATTGATTCATAAGAGGACGTTTAGAAAAATTAAGTTATTCCTTTTGCTCATCGAGATTTTTAAATAAGAATACCAATTTTCGGACTAAAGTTATTCTGGAAATTTGGGTAAATACCCGACCGTACATATAGGACCTACATTTGTGACGCTATAGATGTACGCATCAGGAACATTTTGCAATCATTTCTTAAAGTACTTAGCTCTTGAAATACCAAGCACGTATTTAGTTTGAAATGGGACAATTCTCTTGATACCACAAGTGAAGTGAACCTCGGTAATCAAAGTCACTATTTATTAGTAAAGCCGATAGGTATATAAATAATTCCACTCGCCTCTTTTCGCTGTCAATGAGATAGACTCGGTTCCTCTCGTGAGAGTGTTACGTCAAGTAATATGATGTCAATAAAATTAATTCTGTAGGGGAATGGGTTATATACTGAAGTATACTGGATACTGAGTTTCACAAAAGGTTTAATATTTAATGCTCTTTTGGAGTGCGATTTTTTTTACCTGGCTGTTGAAACTATAAAAACGATGATTGTAAAAAACTGAGAAATGAAAATTTTATGTTTAACAAAATCTATTTTTTTTCCAAATATTGAGGTTGGCACTGACCTCAATAACATTTATATTTTTTTAATAAAAACTCATTGCTCCGTTTTTAGTCATTAAGGCATTTTTTTTATTTAAAAATTTTGTTAGTGTTGTAAGCTCAGTTGTTAGTATATGAATTATCTGGAAACTATCTCTAGATCTTTTAAACAAACAAGTAGGCAATATAAAATGAGAATGATAACATGGTATGTCAATTAAATACGCATTATTCGTGATAGCTTAAAAACTACTCTTCCGATTTCTCTCAAATATAAACAAGATCAGATGATAAGGGCCAGCTATCAAATGTAGAAAGAATCGTACTTTTATTAATCTATGTCAAAATCGGTACACCCAGTAAAAAGTAATTAGGTAACTGTTGCTGACTCCTTGGAGTGACAACTAAGATTTATATTTAAAAGAGATTAAATAGAAATAATGTTTTGAGTTTGATATTGTCAAATATGATGTGAAAGTAATAAGTTGAAAATTGAATTGTTTTGTGAGATATTTAATACAATTCCTTTATTATTTTAAAATATTGGTTTCTTTTAACGATCCAAGAAACCACTTGAAACAGTAACACCTCAGACCAA
Organism: Elophila nymphaeata; assembly: GCA_955850985.1. Classification (NCBI taxonomy): domain Eukaryota; kingdom Metazoa; phylum Arthropoda; class Insecta; order Lepidoptera; family Crambidae; genus Elophila; species Elophila nymphaeata. The sequence goes on from OY039066.1 coordinate 4,050,324, forward strand.
GGATGCAAGGGTAACACACATAAAAAAAAAACATACAGGCGAATTGAAAACCTCCTCCTTTTAGGTGGTTAATGAGTTATATAAATTCTCGAGAGAAGTGAGAATAAGACTGGTTGCCGAGATTCAAGCTCCATCAAAAGCTCGTCCCCGACATGTTACAAAATGTGAGGGAGTCTGCTCTTGGAAATAGAGTGCGAGCGAGGAACTATTATCAGGAAACAGATTGGAGCTTGGTTGGTTCAGTATGACCGTTGTTACCAATTATTATATTTAAATAAAATATCATTATAATAATAATATAATATGATAATAATATATTTTCACGCTCACACCAAGTATCTAGCCCAAAGTAAGTATCATTAAGAACTTGTGTTACGGATACTAGATAACGGACATTTTTTTTAATATACAAAATAATTTTAGATATTTTTATAAATAAACTTAAATAAATATATAAGCAAACAAGACTCGCAAACAAACATTCGTGTTCGTCACACAAACATTTGCCGCTACCAGGAATCGAACCCGGACCGCTTGATGTGTAGCCAGCTGTACTGACCACTCCACCACGATGACCGTTGTTTACAATCTGTCTGTCAATTTATTAAATTAGTAAAAAAAACTCTTTCCCCATATATTTTGACATCTGACAGCTATTGTCAGAATGAACGAGCAGCAAGGAAAAGTTTTGGATTTGGTTATTCTGTAGATATATGAAACAGATTGGCAAGGTAAAAGAGAAAGATCATACTAACATGTATATTAGAGGGAGATAGATAGATGAGACCATTTCATGTACATCACGGCCTAAGTAGGCCTGTCAGTCACGATGAAAAGACAGCAACTGTCAGATTGCAGTACTATTTTGCACGCACACATGAGCGTTACTTCAGTGCATTTTTTTGGTCTCGCCCTAGTTGATTCATTGCCAACCTACACCTATAAACATCAGTAATTATAAATCTATGGTTATTATGAAATAATCGAAAATAAATAAATATCAGATAAATAGTGCCAAGGGCCCAGGTCAATAACTAGACCTATATCGTCGTAATTCAGAATTTGTGACAAGTGCACTTAAGATTACGTAGTTGATTAATTCAATTGGGACCTATGTAAATAATAATATAAGTAGTATTAAATAAATTTATTGTTAAGTTCAATTCATCTCATACCTTAATATACATTTAAAAGAGTACAAAATAAACCAGTAGCTAGTAAAATTATGTTTAAACTAAAATTGTGGGATGCACTGTAATATCCCATTGCTCTGACCACTTTATCCATTTCGACAAGTGAATCCATGACTTCTTCGTTATTGGGAATTATTTCTTCTGGTGGTAATAAGAAACCGTATCTGCCTTTATCACGAAGCTCATACAGGAATACTATTGGTATATTAGCTCCACCTTTGGCCCAGTCAAAGCCACCTCCACCAACTGGGTCTGGAAATTACAAACACATCGGTAGACTAAAGTAGTTGTTTCATTTATTTTACATTTTGAATAGCTTGTTTAATCAAGCAAATAGAATCTATGGTTTACAAATACATTGCCACCTACACTAGAATCTTATCTCAGCAGAACATGACAATTTGCTGTTTTGAGCCAATAAAAATCAGTTTGATAAAGACAAGGTTCTTCCATTGGTCAGGATTCTATTTGCTTGATAGTGTCAAATTTTTGTTTGTTAAATGAAGAAGATCTCAGGACTAAATATATTGAAAAAAGTACAAAATTTTCTCAAAGTGGCTGTTTTCTTGTCCACTAGTCTTAAATACGAAAATGAATTAGAGTAACCTTATTAGGAATCAACCAAATACTTAATTGGTTTACTTACATAAGATGTCCAATGAGGTACCGACTTCATAGCTCGTATTGTATCTCACCTTTAACTTATCCATAGCACGAATACCGATTTCATACTAAAAAGACAGTAATGGTAATTAAATTTTATATAGACACAAATCATATTAGATTCATGAAATAAATATACAGTTCACCTCATAGTAAACGGTTTGAGTAAGCTAACAAGTGCTTTTGCAGTGAGTTGTAGTAAGGCTACTGTACTGCTTATCATATTTTCAAAATTTCCTCACAGTCCAATTGATATAATTTCTTCGACCCTTCCTTAAAGAAAAGATTACTTGATTGATGATCATGGACTGCGGTGATCGTTTACTATATGGCCGTTTCTTAAAAATAAAATCCGATTTTTGAATAAGTCTTACCAAATCAGCATAATTGGGAAGCTCCAAAACGTCTTTTCCACCAACATGGCTATATGGTACAAGCAAAATTTCGGACCACGAATGGAAGCTCAAATAATACATCAACTGGCCTCGCTGACCCAATGCCAATATATGTTGAGACAACGCCAACGATTCAGCTTCAGAGAATGCTCTAGGTCCGGCATATGTAATATCACATGGATTGGGACTGGCTCCAATATCTAAAAATGAGTTTGCTTTAAGTTTTTATGGAACATTCATCAATATTCTCTGTAAATTGCGCGCAAACTACATATAACAAACAAAACTATTTTTGTGGATAGCACGAAAAGAATTCCCGAGACCATTAACATTGAAGTGTTACAAAACAGGGCTACAATAAAAACGTAAAAGCTAAATGACGCGATTAATCTAAGGAAAATAACTGATAATATTATAATCACAAAATACAGAAAACACATAGAAAGTGACTTTTTGTATTTTACTTTTAATACGCTCGCTTAGTGAGCTGTTATTATAACTCTAATTTACATAAGTCCTAAAACAACAATAACCTAACAAAGTAAAAGTCTGTTTTACGTGTTCGGGCTCTTTTGCGATGTCCTGAAAATCCGTATTTGCAAACGCTCACGAGAGTGAGTCTTGTGCATATTCGGAGAACGTACTGTATGGATCTTACGTTCTCTACTCTTTTTATTCTATGACATTAGTTCTCAGTTGCAATGCGTTTTCGAAGTGTAAATAATATTATTAAAATACTTACGCATCCACATAAAACCAAAATTTCTGTTGAGATCAACGCCAACGCTCATATCATCGTCCACAAATTGACATGTAGTTCTGTTCAATGGATTCCTATTTTTTCTCCACATCCTGTTCTGAAATAATTAAACTATATAAATTAAATCTCTGAGGTAGGTAGCTGAATATTTTCTCATTATTTTTTAACCTAAGGGTAAAAATCAATTATTTCACCTGCCTTGTAAAATAATATTTATATATGTTACGCTTAAAGACTGATAACACTCACTGACTGAAAAAATAGCTCGCAACACGTTGTGGTCACAAAAAAAGGTGCACTCCGCCTGGTCATAAAAAAATAACCCTAACCTACCCATCACTAAGGATCGAAAGGATAATTATCAATAACAGATGTGGATGTCTTACTGTGACCAAAACGCGTTGTGAACGTTTTCGATCTTTGAGCGTAACATATATGTATATTAAAGATAGCATGATACTCACGTCAGTAAAAGAATAAGCATAGCCATCAGGGTTTGTTACAGGAAATATATGCCATTGTACATCTTCCGCCATAGCTCGTACGTCTGGATCAGTACTTGTTAGGAATTCTTTTATCATCCACAAACAAGTAACTGGAGATATCCATTCTCTGGCATGTAGTGTTCCTTCAACGATGCCGATAACGGGACGTTCTTTATCTGGCTTATAATCTATAACCATTCCTCTTATTTCTCTGCCTTCAGCCGTTATTCCTATAGTAATCATTTCGGTTACCGAGGGATATTCAGCAGCCATTTTGTCCATCCACTCGTTAATTTCATCAAAATCAAGAAAACGCTCAAAGGCGTATTCATTGTTGATTCTGGTTATTGGTTTTCTTGTTTGTATTTCTACTGCTCTAAATGAAACGAAATTTATATTTTAATGCGGTGAATACCTGCATGATCTACACAGTAGATGCGCATTAAATGTGAGAATCTATCTACATATCCCAATCAATAGTTCAATTTCATTTCAAAAACTTAAACCTGTTATTATTAAACGTGGACAAAAGTGGTTTAAAACTGATACTAAATCAGTTTTAAACCATGACTAACCCTAGTCCATGTTTTACAATAAGGGGGTACCTAAGAGTTTAATATCTCAAACAAACCGCTTAGTAAGGATTTTTCCTTTATGAAATAAATCAAATAAAGTCAATGTTTTAGAAATTATACCAATTATTGATAAATTGAACGCGTGTCGGTGTGTGGAGACTTATAAACTTTGAAATCTACACGGTGATTTTTTATTGGCTGTTAACAATCAACTCTTGTTATGGGACCAACATCGAAATCGAGTAGAGAAAATTGTTGCTCTGCTGTGAAATACCAACGCAATCAAAATGTATGGAAAGGCTGATTTATTTTTTCGCGATTTCGATGACGGTATCTTATCAGGAGTTATTTTTATTGATATACCAATTAAATGGCTTCGGATCTACAGCTTTTAAATATTTCATACTAATCATTTCTACTGGCGTACCTGTTATAGGTAGACGCTCATGTTCACTTACTATGTAATTACTTCAAGCTTTTTTACTCATATAACCTTAATAGGAGTTAGCATAAAATGTTATCATTTTAATATAATTATCATCCTGGCTAGCACCACGTTTAACAATTCAGTTTATTTAGTTCATTAACAGTTCAGTCAGTTCATAAGAATGCATCGTTCGTATGAAAAGAATGTATGAAACTGACGAATTACTGAGAAAGGTCTATGGCGATCGTCACGCGTCGTCTCAAATGTATGAGTAGTAGTCAAAAAATCACATTTCGTTCGATAGAAACGTCGTATCGTTTGCCACTTGGCTAGAACCTCTGGACTGAGGGCCGAAACGATAGTTTTGGCGGGGACGAAATGATAGTTTTGGCTACTACTCATAGCCATACATTTGTATGTTTATACGTACAATTGGAACGCTTCTATGAGAATTTTGAAAATGTACTTACTGTTGAACATCATCGATTGCAAGGTTTGCTTCAATTCCTTCGTCTGCCATCAGCTTCTCAAATTTGTACAATTTTTCTGGTGCCACCATAATCATATTGGCTTTGCCAAAAACAACACCCTCTAACCAAAGCATGTACTCATTCTGCTTTTGAATTTCATTTAAAACGTTCACATGTCTTTCTGTCGTAGGAGTCACTTTATAAACTTTATAGTTTTTATAACTCACATATTCGCCTTGAATCGTTATCAATAATACACAAATAAATGCAAATACTTTCAAAAACATTGTGTTTACCTATAATCCTACATGCACAATGACTTGAATAAATTCCTTTTTAATTATGTTCTTAAAAATTACTATCAAATAGATTAGGCTTGTTAGAATTTTCAAGATAAGTAAGCTGATTGATAATAATTTACCAATATTTTGTTACGATAAAAGAATTACGTTTTAGAGATATTTTTATTAATATAGCTAATTAACCCTTCGTGCACTACGTGCACAAAAAATACACCGCAAACATGTGAGGTTTCTCAGATCCCAAGAATTATCAGGCCAAAGAAAGTATAACTAGTGATTATTTGTTTATTTTATTTTAAAATACTGTTCTTTTGTCTATTTAGGAGTAACTCTAAAGAGCATTATCACCTTGCTCGGTATGGTGGTTCGCTGATAGAAAAGAGCTTCACGGAAACTAGGAGTTCTGAACGAGGTGCGGCGTTTCTTAACACCTGATCAACTGTGCTTGCTATACAAGATGTATAGTCCTGTGTGGAGTATTGCTCGTACCTGTGGGCTGTGGGATGGCTCCGCCCATTACTTACTCGATGCTTTGGATAGGTTGCAGCGTCGCGTGACCCGCATCATCAGCGACGAAGAGGTGTCCAACAATCTTGAGCCTCTCCAATTGCGTCGCGATGTTGCGTCATTGAGCGCGTTCTACCGTCTGTAACACGGTGAGTGCTCTGAGGATCTATCCCCATCTCCATAATCCCACTATCTCCCTTCCTCTCAAGGACTACGCGTGCTGCTGACGCCGTACGTCACCGACAAAATATGGCTACCATTCCAACGCGAACTAAGAAATTTGAAAACTCGTTTTGTATCCTGGATCATCAAAAGAGGTGTGAAGAAGCACCTTATTAATTACGCTTCTAGTACAATCAGGTGGAATGGAGTCACTAGGTAGGAGTTTTTATAAAAAAAAGTCATAATAAAGCAAAACCAAGTAAACAAATCAAATTTTTTTTACAAGAAAGGAACAAATCAACGAGTAATTACAAACTACAACTTAGCATCTTCTTTCATAAGTAATTTGTATCTGCAACAAATTATAAATGAGTAGAAATAAATACAAATACCTAAGAAATATTTTACTCCATAATAAAATTACTACTAGTATCGAGTAATTTAGACGACTTCCCCAACCACATGGGGTCTGTGGGACCCGAACACATTTTGCGTACGTCTGTTTGCTCCGGCGACGCGATAACTAAACCACTCTCACCAAGTGGTATGGTAACGTTGCAACTCCAGCTACACAAAGCGACGAATACGCCGCGTGAAGTTTTAAAGATTTACATACATTTTCGGATAACTGGGGTCTATTAAACCCCCTTGTCGTTCACGGAGGGTTAAGCAGGGCCAATTTAAATTATATTACCCCAAAAGCAAATTCATGTCTTTGTAAAATCTTGAAAATATTAATGTAGCAGAAATTGATTTCGTCACTACAAATCTTCAAGCGGTTCTTCTTCTTTGAGTGATCAACCTGCTAACAGTTGGCCTGCCGTATCAGAGTTATACAAGTTGCCGTTTCTGGCCTCTGACGTGACTTGTTTACGACTGTTCTATCTTTGGTGAGCAGCCTAAATGTGCATTAAGTGGTGAGATATGATCATCTACTTTGTACAGTAAGTTTTAACATCATCATCATTATCCACAGCCTGTTATCGTCCACTGTTGAGCATATGTCCAGGCGTGACCCGCGATCTTACGAATGTCGTCGACCCATCCAGCTGTTGGGCGTCGAATGATTCTTTCGTTTGTAACAGGCCACCAATCCGTCATCATGAAAGTGATTAATACTATCTAATGAAAAAGAAGGAAATTATATTGGTCACTGATTTAAGACACCTCCATGATTCTGATAGGAGCTGACGAGAAAGGTTCGTCTCTAAGATAGTGATGACGTCATTTTATCATATACCTAAGTAATATTATTAATTTCCACGCTATCAACAATTATCTAGCCCAAATTAAGTAGATATCAATAAGAACTTTTGTTATGTAGATACTAGATAACGACAAACATACGTAATAATTTGGATCTTTTTACAAATATTCGTAATAAAAATAACATTAGGTATGCAACCATGACTCGTGAACGAATATGCGTGTTCATCACAAAAACATTAATAACCATCGGACCGCTTGATGTGTAGGCAGGTTTCCCATCACTCCACTTCGATGGCAACAGATTTTACCTATAAAATTGCTGATTTTTTTTCTTCACACTTTATTATGTAATAATTTTCATGATTCTAAATATGCACTATAAGAAAAAATAATTTAAAAATTACATTTACATATACTTTAATATTCAGTTGGAATTATTATTAAACTATTTCTTATATCGAGAAAAGTACTCGTGTCTTGAATTTTACTCCTTTTTCTGCTGTGATATTCTTTAATTTTCTTTGGGTTGTTTTTTCATTAATATATGTTCCTATAGTTAAGGAGTATGGGGCACTTAGAGGTAAAGGCGTTTCTCCCTAAAATATCCTCTCCAGGCATCCTGCCAACGCACCAACGCACACTATGATGGCGATCCGGGATCACGAGGTTTCCGCTTTTCACCGGAAAGCCATCTGTGCCCGCCCTTTCAGGCCCAATCGGTGCGTCATTCAGTAGCGTCCAACATCTGGCATAAATACCTAAAGGACAGCAGACCTGAGGAGTCTTGGAGACCAGCCAACACTGAATTCAAAGCTCCGCTAGCCCTGAAAAGGGCATTATCCCGCGTTAGTGCCAAGGATGTCTTGGGTGAAACTCAGCACAGCTTAAGTCTACGAAATCTGTCCTTACCTAAAACCGCAGCCATCAGTCATACCGTTGTCCGCACGGAGGCGGCTTGTCGACATAGACCTACCCCAAGTATCTATAACCCAATCCGCAGAACTAAGGTAACCGACATAGGTAGCCCAAAGAATTGTGAACATTAAGGGACAGTGGGCAGGGCATATTGCGAGGAGGACTGATGGACTTTGGGGAAGAAAGGTCCTCTAGTGGCGGCCGCGTAAAGGGAGCCGCTGTGTTGATAGGTCACAAAGTGGAGCAACAGGAAACCGCTGGATTCAGGATTATTACCAGTGTACAAAAAAATCTATTCTATTCTTTATATTTTGTTTTTACATCACGTAAGCCATTGGTTCAGAAATGTACATGCTAAGATTAAGGACATCTAAACACAGTTTTGGGATTAATTAAAATGAAAATAAAATAAGTATTAAATTGTTTTAATATTAACATTTTATTAAACTCTAGACATGCTGCCGCATTTTAACTGCACTTCGACTGCTTTTCACTACTGCAATGAAACCAACCGATTGCAGTCAGTGTGCAGTTGAGGTGCAATACCAACGCTACTGACTACGAGCTAGCTGCATTGTCTGCCTGATAATGGAAGAGTTCCAATATGTCAATTTTTGAATTTCATTTAAATTCTAAAATATTTACAATTTAATATTACTCTAATTAAATTTATACACTACAAAATATAAAAACGTTACTAAAACTAGATACAAAATAAATTCTAAATATTTGTTTTGTCAATATGAAACTGAGACAATGTGATATGACAATTTTATTGTTAATATAAGGCATAATACTAGAGAGTGAGGGGTTTGAATGTTGAGGGATAATGGAAAGGGAAAGAGACATTGATTGATTTAAAAATGCTTTGAAATAAAAGGGGTAGATGATGATGACATAGAAAATATTGGAAGACCAAGATATAGTACGCCGATCACAAATAAATTGCAGGAGCAGCGAATGATTTAGAAAAATATGGGAGGGTAACTTAAATTGGACAGGCTTGTAAAATGTACCACAAGTATACATAAATATTATGTTTTTCAAAAACCAAAATAATCAAGTTTCAAAATTCAGAACTACAAATTAGGACCCTGAATTTCCTGCGCAGAGTTCATAAAATTAATGCTAGAATTTTTCGCTAAGCAGTCAATTAGAAAACAGAAGATATAACAGTCCAAATCCAACCAATAACGGTGAGTGGGCTACTGCAGACGATTCGCTGCGATAGTAACCCATTCTTCTTGTCGTCCTATCCATCTCTAAAAGGCCATCCATGACTTCTTCGCAGTTAGGAATGATTTGGGACGCCGGCAGGAGAAAACCATAATCTCCGAGATCTCTTAGTTCAATTAGGTATGATATCTTCGCGTTGGTATTTTCCTTGACCCAGTCGAAGCTTGTTCCACTCATTACATCTGAAACGTTTTGAGAGATTAGTCAATAGGTGGCAATTTTTAGCATTTAACGACGTTTGTCCCTAAGGGACAATAAGATCTAATGTGCATCATTTCAGCCGACTCTGAGACAAACTCCTCCCTCAGCTTCGCCCTGATAATAGCCAATCTCTCATTGGTTGCGGACCACCGAAGGACTGAAGAACACTCCGTGTGTCCATACCTCTCGTACCTTAGAATTCTAAGGTACTAGAGGTGAACCTTGCGTTGTTTTAAGGTTAGAACCAGTTCCTTTTTCTACTCCATTGTTCATGAATGAATCATACAATTTGTGGTAATTTAAAGACGGAAAATACTTACACAATACATCAGCTGAAATACCAACTCTGTATCTTGTACCGTATCTTTGTGACAGCTTCTCGGCACCTCTTATAGCGATTTCGTACTGGAAAATTGAAAAGTGTTAATAGAATTATATATCAGGCATGCCTCAAAGAAAAGTATCTCAGTTATCACGGTCCAAAATCTATTTCATTCTGCACCTTTTAGTTTGAGTAGGTTTTTTTGTCAAACTACTGTGTTCACGTTTGTGTTTCGAATAAAATTGTGTTTACGTCAATATATTAATATGAAATTTTTTCTAGTATTAAAAATACTAGAAAAAATACACTAAAAAAAATGGACCTGCCTCAGGTGGGAATCGAATCGTAGTGGTTAACGCAGCCTCCCGGGTTGCGGAAGATGCTGGGTTTGATTGCAGCCTGAGGCAAGTCGATTTTTTGACGTGACAACGTCTTATAATTCGATAGAGCCGGCTGCACGCACAAAAAACATGACGCATGCGGCGTTACCTCGCTCTGAGGCGTTCCATGTAAGGCCGGCAAAACAAATGAAATTAAATTTTTCTTTTGAAAAATGCTACCATTCCATCAGTATTTTCTTAAGACGTTGTCACGTTCAACTATCGTCAGTAAACCGACTTTACAGACAACCAATTTTTTTCAGTGTATTTTTTCTAGCATTTTTTTTCTAATTTGCCTTCTTTGCTTCTTTACAAAGCTTTAGGTTGTTTTATGTTTATGTTTATTTTTTATTATTATTTATTCAGTTTCACATGCTAGTTTACAGAGCAAGTCCAACACACCGGCAAGTCAATGAAATACGTACAAAATATTCATTCATAAATCTAGATCATAGTATTACATGTCACTTAATATTATTATATTTTATTAGATTCTTCTAAAAACATATGAAAATAAGTCATTCTAGATAAAGATTTAATTATTATTTTGAACGTTACGCTATTCCAGTTAAAGTTTTAGTGTCATTTACTTTAATTGTAAATATGCTCTTGAAAAAATAAAGGAATTATCATCTTTCACATAGTCTGCCCATATTAACTTAGATCTTTCTGTCTCCCTCTTTAAATATCCACATTCATTACTTTCTTTGTCACTTGCTCATCAAAATTATTCACTTACCATATCTGCGTAATTTTCGGCTGCAAGAACATTCTGAACATTGACATGGCTATAAGGTATGACCACTAGCTGTGTGTACGAATGAAACGACAGATAGTATATAATTTCATTTGTACTACTGACAGTGGAAACGTAATTAGAAATAGCTTTTGTCTCAGGTTCGGATGCCGGGGAAGGACCAGCGTATGTCTGAAGACACGAGTCGTTGGATGCTCCCGCCGCTGAAAAATAAAAAAAAAACATTTTAATTGTCTCCCATCACATAATAAACTGCTTTGATTAAATATTATTGTGTTATAATCGAGTAGAAGACTAAAGGTCGTGTGGTCGGACCTTTGTTTTTTTTTTGTTGACGGGGAGGTCAATGGCATTTAGGAATCGTCCCTGCGGGGTGCAGCCAACCGCAGGGGATATGTGGGACTCGAGGTAAAGGTGTTCCCTCTATACCCACTAAACATCCTCCCCAGCCTGACCTTCAGTGCGCTATTACTCGGGATCTGCGCACGTGAGCGCAACTACACCGAGACCGTCCCAACGCTGCCCGTTTAGGCACTCCTTGCACCAATTGGTGGCCAGCAGCCACTCCTCCACCGACGGCTGCTCGACCTGGCGTGTCCTCCTGACGAGGACACCGGGAGCAGCCATCGAACCGCACCCGGGGGACTTCGATCGCGGTCGTGTCCGGAACTAGCCGAGGTGGGAAAACAAAAACAACTCGACGATGGCATGTGACTTAGAATGCCAAGGGGACACACTTGATATCAAAAGCCACACACCTGCCGAGAAAGTTTTCCCCCCACGTTACCAGGGTCCGCCGCGAGGAGGCTTCCGGACGTGGACCCCGACCTCTGTAACTATTAAGTTTACCATACCCCAACAGGATGGGATTTGATGTGTCATTGTTGAAAACTGCATACTTATTTGTTCATTGATTTTCCAGATTAGTGCGTACTATATGAAAACTAAATAATTCCTAAAATCGGCCGTAAAGGTATTAAATAAGTTATATTATGAGTAGGTTCATGGTTATATTTATGACCAAAGGGAGTCACCCAGTGTTGACTAATATAGATACATTTATAAACTATATGTGCCTATTGTCAGTTGTACTAAATAATGTGATAATTATCTTTTCACATATTTCCTAAATGAGTCTTGAACCGAATTCCTATGCACTTTAACAACTTCTCGTTTTCACAGATTTTCAATAACATAAAATAATATTATACAATTAAATTTGTGACAGTATCACTATCACTGTAATCAACATCAGAAATCAGCCGAGAGACACCCACTGTTGCACATAGACCTCCTCCAAAGATCTCCAACCCGATCGGTCCTGCGCTGCTGGCATACAGCGGTTTCCCACGACCTTTACCAGATCGTCGGTCCACATTGTGAAAAGCCTACCAATACTGCGTTATTGTTATTAATTAAATGACGAATATAAAATAAACATACTTCCCCAAACAAAATCGAAGTTTCTATTTAAGTCGACTCCGTTACTAATATCGTCAGCGGTATTTCCTGGACAGGGTTTAAAACTGGCCGTGCTTCTATTCTTCCTCCACATTCTGTTCTGAAAAAGTTGAGAAGAAATATTCTGCAAACAACTCTTACTGGTAGCCCCCACCTTATAGAAATCCGTACTTAAATACTACATTCTCGTAGCGTTGTATTTCTATCAGTGATGATTTCTAGAGGTTCATTGGGTTAGAGAGTTGAAATACTTAGGTAATCAAGAAGGTGTTTTTATGTGGTAAAGAAACGTCTTTGCCACGTTTATAGGACAACAATATTATTTATATTAGTAATTTCGTATTGCTTAGTATTATCACGCATTTGATTATCTATATATATATATAAATTACGTGTCACGTTGTTTGTCCGCGATGGACTCCTAAACTACTTAACCGATTTTAATCAAATTTGTACACCGTGTGCAGTTGATGCAACTTGAGAGATAAGATAGTTTTTATCTTGTTAAGTAGTCATATTTTTTTTACTGCACATACAAGGTTATAGGTCAGTAATATGAAATTACCACAGCAACGCGTGGCCGGGACAGCTAGTTTAATATATGAATTTAAATAACGACAGAATAAGAAAAACAAGCCTTACATGAGTAAAACTGTACACGTAGCCATCAGGATTCACAACTGGAAATATATGCCACTCCAAGTCTTCAGCTAATGCTCTGACAGCTGGATCAGTGCTTGTTAAAAACTCCTTCACAATCCAAGTCACTGTTGCTGGGGATATCCATTCTCTTGCGTGAAGTGTGCCTTCAATAATTCCAACAACACGACCTGGCGTATCTGGCTTGTAGTTTATTACCATTCCTTGAATCTCACGGCCTTCCACAGATATTCCCATGACCCTTGGAGTGACTATGCCAGGGTAAGCTTCGACCAGCTCAGTTATCCAAGCATTAATTTCTTCCAAAGAATGATAGATGTCCCAACTGAGAGAGTGGAAGGTGTTCCCGCTTCTAGTATTCGACGAACGACCAGTTGGATTTTGTTCATCAATAACTCTGTAATGTCATATAACGTTAAGTCAAGGATAGATAACACAGTCAATTTTTAAAATTATTAGAATTAGATAAAAATATTCTTTATTACACCACTTACTATTTTTTTTTACATCAAAGAGCAAATTTCTCTATGCAAAGCTAGAAAGGATCTGGGGATTAAAGAAACTATACTTGAGATCGTTATAACACACTCGAGTTTCGATGAAACTTACGGTAAATTCATTTAGAGGCCAATTTTCTCAAAATTTATACAGAGGCTTTCAACATTACGCAATCAAGATCCTCCACGGCTTCATACACGAATTCCAGTCTATTTATTTTTACTCTAATATGTATTTTACTAATGAATATTTGTGTCTTGTCTTTTTAAGTTGTCAACCACCCACAGAAAAGAGGGGTGTCAACGTGTGTATCGTGTATAAATCGTTGTTGCATCAGAGCTCCCAAACGGATGAATGATCTAATTTTGATTTAGTTTTTCTTCTATTAGAAAAATACCTTTACTTTGATCAGGTGTGTTATATTTATCAAAAAATATGTTACGTTTTAACTTCTATAATAAAGGGGCACCTACACTTATGTCTACCAATCTGAATATGTGGGGCTACGGATGAGATTTAATTTGGAAATAAGCAGTAACTTTGTACAATAAATTGTTTGTCATTGTTATTGTGTTAAATTTATACAAAACTTACTTTTGTACATTATCGAAAACGAGTGCAAAATCCATTCCATCTTTACTAACAGTATCCTGAAAGGCTTTTTCTTCTTCTGGAGCTACCATTATCCTCACATCACTGTCTACACTAAAATTTTCAATCCAGAACATTCCGACACCTCCATCTCTGACTTTTTCTAAAATTTTCACTTCATTTTCATTTTTAGGAATAACTTTATACAATTTGTAGCCGTCGTACCTTATGCAATTTACACAAATACTTAACAGTGTTACACATAACAATAAATACTTTATATTATACATATTTGTTTGATTCTAACGGAGCACCGTGAAAGAAGAAAATTATTGAAGACAAATAAATATCGTTATCGAGAAATCGCGATAATAGTCAAATAATCAATTGTAATTAATTATTGATAAAATAACTGTAGGCAAATTTTTTATCAATAGGAATTATAAGTGGGTACATTATTTTTCTTTGTGAAATGGCGCTTAATCGCATGTTGTAAATATTTTGTATTGCACATAAATTTCAATTTATAATGTTCGCACAACATAAGCTAGCAAAGGTACTGAGTGTGGATGCGGAGATTACAGCATATCATGGTACAGTCGATTCATATTTTAGATAAGGAATAATATTTTGGGAAAATTTGACAGAAAACAATTTTATCTTTAGAGCACAAAAAAGTGTTTACATTCAATGTTAGGCCGTGAAACAGCTGTTAGTTGGAAACCATTTTGAATAAAATAAAGAATTCTCACAGTAACTTATTGAATTTATTGTAATTTAAATAAGTTTGGATTCATCGCAGCAAGAAGGAAATTCTGCGATGAATCCAAACAACATTATATTAAAAGAAAATCAGATTATATCCACGATCTATTTTTTGTTGAAAAGGTAAATCAGTACTTATGTCGTATTAGTCTACTATTTATAGCACACAATTCTCCAAATTCTATATTAGGTTACTGGACGATAATTATTTCCGTTTCATAGCCTCCGTTACATAACAATGATTGATTAAAATTTAAAGGTAAATCTAAATAAAATATTCAACTGACTAATTAAAGTATAACGGAAAATCTAAAGGAATGTTTAACTAACTTCGTAGTCTTCTAATAAAGGGATATATCTTAGATGACGTGATAACTAAAAAAAAAATACCATTTTTACACCCTCTGTTTGAGAATAAGGAAGAAAAGGTATAGACATTTAAAAAAAAATACAGCAAGACCACAGATATATCAATCTAAGGAGATCGGTCGAATCGCCGAGTTCATAGGAAGACTGAGTGTCGCGATCAGCGGCCGTACTACATAACATGGTTCTAGTTGAGCATACCGTAATATAAACTATTCATTGCGCGCGTCTTAAGGACTGCGGAGCGATAAAAGTTAAGCACAGCCGCAAAGGAGATCGGTCAAATCGCTAAGTTACGTATTCACTTGACTTTATCGGAAGGCGAAGTGGCGGAAATGTATGCCCACAGGGTATTCACTAGTCACAAGTTAAACGCCGGCTTGGCGTTTAAGTTGTGACTAAATCTCCTTGTATTATTAAATCTGTGAGCAAAACACAACAGTCGGTTTATGCAAACAATTTAGTATAGAAACAGATTTTAATATTGTTTTTAGTAACCACTAAAAACAATATTAAAATCTGTAGTCGTGTAGTCTCTCTTATAAATATTAAAACATTTATAAGACACGGCGTCCAAGATTCACTCCAAAACTCACCTTAAATGGTCTATTTCGAAAACGTTTGAGAAATTCTTGAATGTTTGATATTTGAAATACACCGACCATACTCAAACATCTATTTCCGAATGTAATATCGCAAAAATATAAATTACGAAGTTGTCGAACAACTGTTCTGGGCAGCGTTTGGATTTGCTTCCTTGCTCCATTTTGTATTTTAATGCTGTGACTTAAACCTGATATTGCTTTGGCTGGCTTCAGAAATTTTACAGAATGTTCCAAACGCGTTTGCCTGATGTGGTCTTCCTGGAGGATAGTACAACCGAGATTTGTAAGGTGTGCTCCACAATGATTATAATGCTATTTTTATAAAGGATGGTATTTAACTGGTAAGCAGATTAACCTAACCCAAACTTATGCAATTACTAAGTGGGCATCAAAAATACATCAGTACGCACGTACGTCTTATTCTGGATTTTAATTGCCACTTAAAAATAGTTTTGCCATAGTTCTGCATTTCTTTGACGTTTGTGAGTTTATGCCAGATATTACTGAATTTAAATGATTTTCCTACCCTTTACGTGATGTCGTTCTTCTTTCTCATAAAATTTTAAGTCTCGACCAACATTTTTACTTGGCCTTCATCTCTTCATCTCAATTGTTGATAATGCGCTCGGAGTACAGCTGTTTGTTTTTGCGCGTCGGTCACGAAAAAACAGGTCGCAGTAGGAAAATTGCTACAGCTTCCAGAAATCCTTGCTTTGATTAACGTTACTTAAATGACTATCTGTTGTGAAGTGATAGTAGTCCAGATGCAAGATACACTAGGTGACCACCTCTCGGTGTAATTGCGCTCACGTGAGCAGATCCCGAGCCGTCCCGTGATAGCGCACTGAAGATCAGGCCAGGGAGGATGTTTAGTGGGTATGGAGGGAACGTCTTTACCTCAAGTCCCACATATCCCCTGCGGTTGGCACCACCCCGCAGAGACGATGCGTAAATGTATTTGACCTCCCCGTATTTTTATATAAGGTAAATATAGAGGTAATAGACATCCACACTTGACTGCCTGCAATTTGCTTCTTCACGCGTGGGTTGTACAAGTGGAAAAAACAAGTATGAAAAGTATGCAAGTATGCAAATCCATTTACGAAAAGTTGCCAATTCGTTTGGTATTTTAAAATGCCACAATAAAATAAGATTTTGTTTTGTTATTAAACAATTTGTCGTGATGCAACAGCCCTTACACACTTGCCGCAAAACCACTGCCTGGGTGGGTCAGAGAAGCACAATTATATTTATCGCCAAGCTCCGGCGTGTCGTCCGTCCACGCATAAATCAGCTCAGAACGGGCATGTCTAGATACGTCGCGAATCGGCGCTCGATCTGCCTGTGGGAATAGACTTTTAGATTTGTCGATATCGACCCAATGATGTAGTTGGTAGCGTTTGGACATTTTGGACTCAATCTCTTTAGATTCGTGGCTTACTGGATCCATTAGACCTATCCTAAATTTAAGCGCCCTTCATTTTATTTCACGCTTTATTTCACATCCCTCGGGAGCAATTAAAAAGGCAAAAGAGAAGTACCTATGTGACTAAATTAAGGCTAAGAGTAGGAAAACGACCGTTCGCAACTTGACCCTATAACAAGCCAACACCTCAAGCTACATGCAAACACTTACTTGTGGTCATTTGGCAGGTTCAATGAATCAGGTAGGGCGCGCCCTGGATGTTCCCGTGGGTAATGCACTTGCGTAGTACTTGCGTCCACAACTGGTCACTGGGAGTCACAATCAGTTCCTTTTCTTCTATTTCACCATGAAATTGTTCTTAAATATTAACTATTAGCGGTAACAAAATTATGCGGAGCGATAACGAAACGTACTAAACCAGCCATCTTGCAGAAAGACACAGAACATGCGGCTTCTCGATAGCAGCGCTCGCGCATTTATTGCAGTGCCCTCTTCCGGCGTTTCATAGAACTGGAGCCGTGGTTGTCACAGACCCAAATTAAACGAACGGCCCAAACACTAACCATTGGATCTTTTATCGGCTACATTTTGGAGAGTGTGCTTGGAGGGAGTGGTGTATTAAATAATTTGTCCCCCCTGCCCCTTTCCACCACCAGACAACCAGGCGTGCTGAAGAATTTCACCCTTATCTTGTTGATATACATCCACACGAAGCGATTTGCTTCCGCTTTCATCATGCAAATAGCTAAGGACTGGAACGCTTTGTCGATGCCAGTTTTCCTGGATCAGTATAATCTTGACAGCTTTAAGGCCAGGATTAACAAGCATCTTTTAGACGAGCGTGTATCGTTAAAGCCTCACTATCACTTTCCATCTGAAGTGATGGCGGTCAAACACCTAGCCTATAAAACATAAAAAAATTATTCAGATGGTCCAAAGCGGTACCGCTTTGGACCATCTGAATCATTTTTTTATCCCAGGGAGCTATGCAAGTATGAGTTTGTTTTTGTTTTAAGTCCGCTCAGAACTCAGACAGAAATATCAGCTGTATCATTTTGGTTCGTAGGTGTTGTACTTTTATATGGAAAACCTGTTTTTTTTTTCAAGATTTCAGAGTTGCTTCCATGATTTAATATACAAGTCAGCAGTTTTCGCTGTCTGATTGGCGTTTAATTTTTTTTACTTTTTATTTATTTATTGCAACACAAACACAAATTAAAACCAAAATTAAATTAAATTGAAAGTTACAAGTTTTTATCTAGGCACTTCCCTTAAATAGTGTGGACAGCATAACAAATCATGAAGACAGTTAAGCAGAGCAATTAACAATTAGTGAGAAAGAAAAGAAATAATTATAGTTTAAATTAAAGTTAAGTATACATAAAAAAAAGGAAAAATAAAAAATAGAAAAAAAAAACTATTCAAATATATCGAATAATGTCAGTCCAACATCTGGGGTATAGAATGAAGTCACTTAGCTAACCGTACATTACCATCCAAAGTAAATGTGTAAGCAAAATCTGCCTTAATCGGTTGAAGATAACTGATTGTAGATTCAGTTCCATTATTTAATCCGAAATACCATATTGTACTAATAGAAAAACTTGTTTAAACACAGCAGTTTATTAACATGAAATAGACACCTAAAACAACAAACAGGAATGACATAAAACAATAGACATAGAAAAACGGTGTAATAAATTTATAATGAGATCAAAAAATGTTCAGAAAGGATTACGGATATTATGACGGGTCTACAGTACCGACTCACGCTTCACTGAGTGCAATATATTGATTCACTTAATTTGGCTTTCATGACTATGGTACTGCATGGCCCATACTGCCAGATGCGGTTTTATGTATAACCCAATTTAACATAAAATTATCTTCAACTCCTTTTGGGACTTTGACTGTAATTGTATGAATGTTCATTATTTACAAGCAATCATAATTAGAAAAAAAAACATTCCAACCGAATTGCGAACCTCCTCCTTTTTGAAGTCGGTTGAAAATAATTTTTTCACTTAGTTCTGTCAGCACACAAATTAGCGGACTCCAACAATTAGCCAAAGAGAATGAAGTCGGTACAAAGTTTCTACTTCGTATTTGCCGACAAAATATAATTAAAGAGTGCTCCGACTGGCGACAACACTAAACTTGGGCGAAATTAAAATTTTTATGACACTTTTTTCATACTTTTCAAGTTGCAAAGTTGAGAAGTAATAGAGCCAAATAAAGAGTACGAGAATTCACAGTCGATTATCATTCATGAAATTATATTAGATGGTCGAATAATATTAATAATATACTAGCTGTGCCTGTGATTTCGTTCGCGTGTATTTCCCGTTTTTGCAACATTTTTCATCAACTCCTATTAGTCGTAGCGTGATATTATGGAGGTGTACCCTTTAACAAGGTTTCCAAACTGTGCGTCTCACAAACTTTTTCCGCTACGGCATTCGAACCCGGACCGCTTGATGCGTAGGCAGCTATACCGGCCACTCCACGACGACGACGACACTTGATAATTATGTCGATGGGTCCTATGTATATGGGCCAAACTAACAATTTGGCCATTTTGACTTTTTTATGGTAAACGCATCTTATGGATATAATTAATTATGTGAGCTATTAAAAAAAGAAGATTTCTGCATAGAAACACGATTTTTTAGTACAGTATAACGGCCTATGTAACATGAATTTAAACGTACAAGGTCCTAAGAGTAGTTAGAGACTTTTACGCGGGGAGTTCCCACGCAAAAGCGTCGGAACTCCCCGCGTAAAAGTCTCTAATGTTTATAGTTTCGACCAATCATTAACTAATAAGTAGTAAGAATAATTAAAAAAACCGTTCAAGTGCGAGTAGGACTCGCCCACCGAGGGTTCCGTACAAATTAGTATTTTTTTTTTCGGCAGAAACGGCCGTATCTTTTTTTTTTGCGTTAACTTGGAAGTTTGATCTTTTCATAGCTTCAAGGGACTGTAGACTTGAGTATATTGTTTTAATTTGAACACTATACCTCCATGTATTCCGGAAATAAAGGCAAACATCAATGATTGATTACGTACTTTAAATTCAGACTATATTTTTTATGATTTAATTACAAATTTATAGTTTTCAGAGTTTTAACTGTGGTATAAGACGATATTACTTGCCAGAAGTTCTAGGTCAACGGGAACAAGTACCCTATGAATTTTGATTCCCTTGAGCGTGTCGAAATATGCGTTTTTTTGCGGCATAAACGGCTGTATTATTTTTGCGTCAACTAAAAAGTTTGATTATTTCATAGCTTCAAAGGACCGTAGACCTGAGTATATAGTTTTAATTTCAACTCGATACCTCCACTCGTTCCCGAGATAAAGGGTCTTGACACACAGATGGACAAAGACGAAACTAAGTGGTATGCAAGACGATGTTTTTAAACACCATTCGTTGTGGGCCAAAGATTATAAGAACTGCAATGAGTAAATTTTCTGATACAAGTAGGCTCACTTTAGTTAACCCATTAACGCCCAAACGAAAACCACCTTTATTTTTTTTGTTTTAATGATATTTGTTGTATTATTAGGGACAAAAGAAAATGTATTTAAAGAAAAATAGAACAAAAAAGAAATATGTATTGAAATATAGGTATGTACTCGGCCGGGTACACTGGGCGGATTAATAGTGAAATTGTCCGAAGCAAGGTCTTTCTACACATAATGTTTTCACACATTTTTTAGACACATTCACACATTTTTTAGTTCTATTTACTCGTATTTTGCCTGTAGCTCTGAAGCCTAAGGACCGGAGGTCAACGAATAACTGATATTTTGTGAAAAAATTGTCAAAATAAATGATATGTTCACTAGGAATTACGGACATTTTGTCCAGAAAAGATTTCACAACTCTTGCGCCTAGAGGATTAAGACATAGAAATAAACTTTCTGTACCAAGCTTCAGACTTCATAAAACTAGTCACTCATTCATGGGGAAATGTATACAAATATATAATAAACTCCCACATCATGTAACTGAACTTCCGTCACATAAATTTAAGCTTCACATTAAACAAATTTTAATGAAGAAAGCGTATTATAAAGTTCAGGAATATATAGACGACAAAAATGTGTGGACACATCCAAATGTGCTCGATTCTCCATTTTAATCTAGTGAGATATCAATGTGTAAAATTTCAATTCTCTAATTGACAATATTGTAAGGAAGGATGTCTTAAATCACATTTTTTATATATATTTATTTATTGTAAGTTTAATTATGAGTCTTTATTTTATTATATTATTATGATTAATTATTAAAGACTTGACAATGTGAATTATGACTCTTTCCAAATCAATACTATGAAAACTGTAAAGGGAGGATAAAACTTGTTGAGTTTCTTGCCGGTTCTTCTCAGAACAAGGCCTCCTGGTAGACTCTCGAACCGATGGCATCAAAATTGACTTTCATAAGTGTACAAATTGTACCTAAACGAATAAAGTAATTTTGACTTTGACTTTGACTTTGATTATCAGCTACTTCGTTAGTCTTGCCACAATACACATCGAACGCATAACAGTATCCATCTGAACTTGTGGCTGCCCAATTCCGATATCCAAATCGTACAGGTTTACCCATTATAAATTGTTTTTCGGGGTGACGGCCGATATATTTTATGGATTCATGGATTCCGATGGATTCATCTATACTGTATAAAGTTCTATAGAAATATTCTCATGAAAAATTCCCGATTGGCAAGAGTTTTTCTGTATTTTTTCACACAAAGGTCTCATCTTGAAAAGCTTATCGGTGGAACCTTCAGCTAATGAGTCATCTACGAAATGAAGATTACGTTTTATCTCCAAGAATCGATTCCGAGACATGCAATTTGATACTATAGGAACTCCAAGGTCTTCATCCAAACTCCAATAAGCACATTCAGTTGGTAGTACATCAGTGCAGGCTTTTAATTTTTCTACGACCACTTTTTGCATATACTGGCTTCATCTTCCTCCACATAGGT
The DNA here is from genome assembly GCA_955850985.1 of Elophila nymphaeata. Taxonomy (NCBI): domain Eukaryota; kingdom Metazoa; phylum Arthropoda; class Insecta; order Lepidoptera; family Crambidae; genus Elophila; species Elophila nymphaeata. Next base: position 4,072,658 of record OY039066.1, read on the forward strand.
TTATTTGATTGAATATTTCTGGATCGTTTCGAAGGCCTTACATAATTTGACAAAGGCTAATCGTCACTATCGGACCAGTCTGAAACATCATGATTGGGACAGCGTGGTATGACTTCTACAGTTCGTGGAACTTCTCTAGGAAGATTAGAAGAAACCAAATCATCATCGTTCCCTTCTTCTTCGTCACTTACAATAGCAGGTTCCGGAGATCCCAGTAGGACATCATATTCCAAATCATCATTTTCATCTGCAAATATTGAATCGATGGCTTCCTCCAGCTTAGCATAGCTATTTTGGCTAGCGAAGATACGACGGTTCGCCATTGTTGAATAATGAAAATAGCTGATAAAAATATAAATTTGATATACATATCTGACCATTGTACTCAGCCGAGTACAGTGGAATAAAGTGAATCAAAACGTAAAAATATCCAAATGAAATTCATCAAAAACAAGAGATAATAACAAAATAAAGAGTAACAAATTGTTTGTATCAAATTTCTGTTAAAAAAAGTTCTATTTTGTAATAAAAATTCATTGTTGAAACTTACCTTATAAACTTTCTTTGCAATCCGTATTTGACAGTGGCAAAAGTGACATTTATTTTCGCGCTACACTAAACTTTTTTATTTTATCAGACGGGTTAACCATCTGGTTATGAAATAATGAATTATTTGAATGACAACCATAGATTATAAAAACTAAATAATACTTTTTGTAGTTGTACTCACGCGAGTACAGAGGGCGTTAATGGGTTAATAACAGATGTCCACATGATCACCATAAAACATCTGTTGATGCAGAAATGATCAAAGTTATGCTGGACTGGACCACGTCAAGTCTTTTGAACCGGTTGATTCACATTATTGTCGCAAAAACAGTACCTAATAAACTTTATTTAGATAGTTCTTTAAGTTTTATCCGAATATGAAAAAAATCTTTAATCAGCCAGTACGAACAAGAAGGCAAATTGCCGATAGACCTACAGATATTCCTCTGCAACTATGTTACAATCAGCTGTTATCAACACAATCTTCTAAGAAGAAAAACTTGTTTGATGTAATGTTGAAAAAATATCATCCCACCTGCGTACCACAGTTATTAAGAAAATTTACTAGCATCTAATGACATTGTGTCAATTATTGAAAGTGATAACGAACAAAATTAATGAAGACTTATTAAGAATTACTAGTAATATTGATTTAGGTAATTTTATTACTTGATTAAACTACATAGATTTTTTTTTATTTCGTTTACACCAGATAGGTTTTGAATTTTGTTATTTTATGTAATTTTATTTAAAAAATAATAATGTGAAGTACATTATTAGTTACCTTATTTTGTTAATCAAACTAAGATCTCCAGCAACAGTTTCCTTATTACACTTTTTTTAGTTATTTTTTTATCATGAAAATACCAAAAAGACTGAGTACGGGTCCATAAGTGTAGTTTTAAGGCTAATTCAATTTTTATTTCAATAAATGAATAAAAATATTGCGAGTTTTTTTTATTATTCAAATGATCTAACTGAAAAGTCAGCCCGTAGGTTAGCAGATTGTAAAAGGTATAAGTGCCAATGTGACATAAATAACTAAAATTAAATATCCAAATGGCTTGTAATATTCTAATTAATGAATTATCAACTATTTCAATTGTTACTTGATTTTATGGTTAAAAAATATATACTTTATGCTAGTTAGCGTAATACGCGTATAATGGCCAATATGACACATTGGCCCTTTTAGGCTGTTTTTAAAGAAAAAATATTTTAACAAAAACTAACATAGAAGGGCCAATGTGACATAAAAAAAACCCCGATATATGTATGTATAAAATACTATAGTATAAATGAGGAGGATAGTTGTCTTAGCAAACAAGCAAAAAATCGAAAACTTCGGTTTTATCAATCTGAAGTTATAGTAAATTTAAACTTTGGAAGCCTCTCCTGTAAAGTTGTAATTTTGCATTTTGGCCCATATACATAGGACCCATCGATGTATAGGTATCGAATCTTTATCGACAACTCCTTCCGATTCGACAGCCCTAGGGAGGCTACGCGGTCGAGACTCGAGAGACTCCTGAAAGGGAGATGCCGGTCGCCCAGTAATCCCCTAGGAACGTTCGACTTACAGGCTTGAGGAGCTCCCAAGGTCTTCGCCTTCTTAAAAACCTAGTGACGTAAGAAATGTCATCAGCGACCACCTGCAGAGGTCAATAAAAAAAAGTTACTGACAACTTCACCAAGGCGTCGCCGTGTCGATTTTATTTAAAGTGAAATTTCGGAACATTCCATATTTGACCTTAATTATTTCTTTGAGTTTAATTTAATTTTCTTTGTTATTAATTTAATTTTCTTTAACATTGTAAAAATGAGTAATCATTATTGACTATGTGACTTTAATTGACATTGTAATATTCCTGATTCGACATCATATCACTTAATTAATTAAATTTGACACTAACAATATTTCCAAATTAAAATAAATAATAAGATCGAATCTTCATAAAAAGGAATTATAGTACCTATTGTGTAATTTGACCTTTAATAATAATTTTCATGACTACAGGCTGATTATATGGAGCTAATATATATTTTTGTAAAAATTGTATGTAAGGTTCTCTTAGATTTGCGCGAGCACTACACATTGTAAATAAAACAAAATTAACGGATTTACATGTTGTTATTATTGCCCGACGTTTCGTAACACTTTGCAGCGTTCCTGGTCACGGGATGACAACATGTAAAATCTAATAACACGCGAGTTAAATCCGTAAAAGTTTATTTTATTTACGAAGTTGTATGTTTTCTGCAAATATATGATTGATTGATTGAGTGACCAAGACTTGTGCGTTCTTCGTAGTGATCATGAAAGCTAAGCTACCAAATGCACAGTCCGTACTCAAATGGGTGACCGAATATTTTTCAACTCGGTTTTCCTTGGTGCTTCGGTCCTTTAAGCTGGTGGTCCCGTCTGCTATCAAAAAATATCAATCGTTCACAAGGTTAGTGTCAGACAGGCGGTCGGCTGTAAAATCTTATACCAAAACCTGTAGCAGTATGTCGGTCTATAGCAGGATATGCTGCACCGACCCCAAAATAAATTGGGAGCAGGGTAGGCAAGGGTCTATATGCTACTGTGACTGATTATCACCAGGAAGATCGTATGCTTTTTATTTTAAGAGGCTAGGAGACGAGCATACAGGCTGCCTCGTGGTAAGCAGCGACCTCAGCAGCGACCGTCGTAGCCTATAGACGCTTGTACCACTGACGTGACACTCACATGCTACCCTAATCCTCTTCCCATAGAGCTCTGGCGACCTTCAACCAGCGTCTGCCAACCAAATAGCATTAAAAAAATAAAAATATCCCCACAGAATACGCCAATTTAACACGTGTGCAAACTGGGTAACCCATAATGTTCCCAAAACCGGAGCGTGGCTCCTCAAAAGCGGATACACTTAAGGCTTTACGTTTAGGGGCTGAGAACAAAATAATTTACGATCAGCAGAGAACCGCTTAATCAGCGTTCGGTTCATTGTTCACTTGCTCAGCTTGGAATAATGGGGCTATTGTCTCTTAGTATCGCGATAAATGTTTGGTACGCGACATTAGATGCAAGCGATTCTATACAGTTACACTTGGAGTCACTGATATTGCACAATGTTGTTTAAGAAAAGCACCTCGGGTTATCTTGTATTTTTCGGAAGAGCACAGATGTGAAATTATTACTAAATATTGCTGTATTATAATGTTGCTTTGGTAGGTACAATATGTAGTCCAAGACGTCCTTGGCACCACTATGAGCTAGCCGGATAAAGCCCTTTTGAAGGCCACCGGAGCCTTGTGCCCAGCGTCCAAGATGCCATCGGAAACACTTGAAAGATGCGCACGTGAGCGCATATAACTTCCCGGTGAAAGATCGCGATCCAGAGACGGAACGGGACGTGACGGGATGTCCGCAGAGGACGTTTAGTGCGTAGTGGAGGCAACATGCGCAAACGCATTTGATCTCTTAGTTAATAAAAAAGGTATTCCTTTATAAAAAGGTCAAGAAATTGACTCCTTTCTACCTGATGGTAAGCAGAAGTGGAATTCAAATGCGAAGATAACTAATATGGTATCATTAGCAGTACCATCGAGTTAGCAATCAATCGATCCGCGTTGGACCAAAATGATGGAGTTACGCTAACAAACTCCATGTTTACCAAACTTTTGAACCTGTTATCCTTTAGATATACCATTTAGTTACCATGTAGATATTAATCAATATTAATCACTTTTTATATGATGCAAGCAACTCACGGCGGATTAGATAATTTCCGGTTCCAGTAACGCTAGCAACGTTTCATGTTCCCAAAGATTATTGGTATAATTTTTTTTAGTTTTACAAATAGCACTCAAATATTTTGAGAAATAAGAATAATAAGTAGGTACTTATATAATAGCCCGTAGTCGTTGTGATGTCTGGTACCTGTTATAGGTTGATAAGCAAGCGCAATCAATATACAGCAATAACATAATAATATGTGTTCTGAGAGCACGTATCTCAATAGACTACACATAAATAGTAAATAAGCTCAGGTTTTAAAACAATCTTAATAATACGCTTTTTCACGGGCTGTGATAAACTCTTCCGTCTGTAACTTGCACCACACATTATCTGTACCGGTGGCTACTAGTTGAACGTGTTTGCAGGGCAGTAAGGCGTTCAGCAGCTTGTGTATCACCATCGATTATTTTCTGATAATACAACAGATATTATTACTGTTTCGACGTTATATACGACAGTGCAAGCGAAGACAATGGCCGCACTTTAATTAACCCATTAACGCCCAAATGAAAACCACCTTTATTTTTTTTGTTTTAATGATATTTGTTGTATTATTAGGGACAAAAGAAAAGGTATTTAAAGAAAAATAGAACAAAAAATAAATATGTATTGAAATATAGGTATGTACTCGGCCGGGTACACTGGGCGGATTAATAGTGAAATTGTCCGAAGCAAGGTCTTTCTACACATAATGTTTTCACACATTTTTTAGACACATTCACGCATTTTTTAGTTCTATTTACTCGTATTTTGCCTGTAGCTCTGAAGCCTAAGGACCGGAGGTAACGAAGAACTGATATTTTGTGAAAAAATTGTCAAAATAAACGATATGTTCACTAGGAATTACAGACATTTTGTCCAGAAGAGATTTCACAACTCTTGCGCCTAGAGGATTATCAGCTACTTCGTTAGTCTTGCCACAATACACATCGAACACATAACAGTATCCATCTGAACTTGTGGCTGCCCAATTCCGATATCCGAATCGTACAGGTTTATCCATTATAAATTGTTTTTCTGGGTGACGGCCGATGTATTTTATCATGGATTCATCTATACTGTATAAAGTTCTATAGATATATTCTCATGAAAAATTCCCGATTGGCAAGAGTTTTTCTGTATTTATTCACACAAAGGTCTCATCTTGAAAAGCTTATCGGTGGAACCTTCAGCTAATGAGTTATCTACGAAATGAAGATTACGTTTTATCTCCAAGAATCGCTTCCGTGACATGCAATTTGATACTATAAGAACTCCAAGGTCTTCATCCAAACTCCAATAAGCACATTCAGTTGGTAGTACAGGAGTGCAGACTTTCAATTTTTCTACGACCGCTTTTTGCATATACTGGCTTCATCTTCCTCCACATAGGTTTATTTGATTGAATTTTTCTGGATCGTTTCGAAGGCCTTACATAATTTGACAAAGGCTCATCGTCACTATCGGACCAGTCTGAAACATCATGATTGGGACAGCGTGGTATGACTTCTACAGTTCGTGGAACTTCTCTAGGAAGATTAGAAGAAACCAAATCATCATCGTTCCCTTCTTCTTTGTCACTTACAATAGCAGGTTCCGGAGGCCCCAGTAGGACATCATATTCCGAATCATCATTTTCATCTGCAAATATAGATTCGATGGCCTCCTCTAGCTTAGCATAGCTATTTTGGCTTGTGAAGACACGACGGTTCGCCATTGTTGAATAATGAAAATAGCTGATAAAAATATAAATTTGTTATACATATGTGACCATTGTACTCAGCCGAGTACAGTGGAATAAAGTGAATCAAAACGTAAAAATATCGAAATGAAATTCATCAAAAACAAGAGATAATAACAAAATAAAGAGTAACAAATTGTTTGTATCAAATTCTGTTAAAAAAAGTTCTATTTTGTAATAAAAATTCATTGTTGAAACTTACCATATAAACTTTCTTTGCAATCCGTATTTGACAGTGGCAAAAGTGACATTTATTTTCGCGCTACACTAAACTTTTTTATTTTATCAGACGAGTTAACCATCTGGTTATGAAATAATGAATTATTTTAATGACAAACATAGATTATAAAAACTAAATAATACTTTTTGTAGTTGTACTCGCGCGAGTACAGAAGGCGTTAATGGGTTAAGATGAGTTGGAACAATGGGGCTGTGTGGATTGGACAACACAACGATTTGGTAATAAATGGCAAAACTGTGTTTGCATCAATATAAATGAAGTAGCGGATTTTTTTACTTTTAATGACTTTGTAAATGAACAACGCATATCTGACCATGCAGCGCGATAGGTTAGCGCGCTAAAACCCTGACGTACCGCCTCCCGGCCGATAACGCACAAGCAACCAGAATATTCGCGACGATAGCCGATAACGGCCGGTCACATCTGCGCGTATCGTGTCCTAGCATGAAGCTTCGTAACGATAGGCGCATGTGCGGCCCCAGCATGAGAGACATATCTGTCAGCATCTATGTGCTCGTAGATGATTTTTTCAATACCACGTATTGGAAAGCGCCTTGAATGTCAGCAAGCCTATCTCTCGCACTATGTGTCTTTGCATTTCTGTTTACCATTAGGTGGTAAGTAGAAGCTAGTGTTAGAACTATTTTTTTTATCACTTCTGTGTTTCTCCCACCGAATTTTATCCAGAGTTGTCTGATCTCCAGGGGAGTACAAATTTGTGCTCGGTCTGGTTGGTGAAAGCTCTGAGCTACCACCATTTTATCAAAGTCTATCCATAGTAATAATGTTAAAGCATTATTGTGCTCCGGCAGTTCATGATAAGATAGCCAGTTCCTCTGTGGTTCCAGGTGGAGTTGGCGTCCACCTTCAACCTTATCATCACTTATTACCAGGTGAGATGAAGTTCAAGAGCTTCTCTTAAAGCATAAAAAACACGTCATCATATCAGCCGAGAGACGTCCACTGTTGGACATAAGCCTCCCTCAAGGATCTTCAACCCGAACAGTCTGTCCTGCCGGCATCCAGCGGCTTCCTGCGACCTTTACCAGATCGTCGGTCCACCTTGTGGGAGGCCTACCAACGCTGCGCCTCCCGGTACGCAGGCACCATTAAAGAACCTTTCCGCCCCAACGGCCGTCAGTTCTACTAGCAATGTGCTCTGCCCAAAAAACAATAAAAAAGATGTACTTCAAGGAAAAATGTAGACCTCATAGTTCTTCTCCAGAATTTCTCAAGATGTTCATCTTCAGATAAAAAACGAGGTAAAAATTATCGGTCATCCACACGAGTATAACGACTGCTGACCTATTATTAAGATTGTAAAATTACAACATCACATCGATTCACTGGAAACAGAAATAAATACTTACCTTTCAAAGCCTTTTATGGCACTTATTAAAAATATTTTTTGAAAGGAATCTGCAAAATGAGATCGTAAAAAATAATAATCAAGGCTATAAAAGTGAACACCGTCGGCTTTCATTAGGCCTTGATCCTCGAGTCTTTTAACGGATAATAAGTATCTGTGACACTAGCAGCTTCTAAATATGCCAGCGTATAATTAAAATCCCTATTCAGTAAACAACGTTGAACCCCTACTATTTGACTGAATCTAAAAAGTAACGTAAGAAATGTACTCATTTTACTTTACACTTAAAACAATAAATCAATAATTATAATAACACACACATAAACATACAATGAAAAGAAATAAAAACATTTAAAACTATTCAAATAGGCACGAGAGGAAAGAGTACGTAACATTTGCCAGGTTATCCCACAAATATTATATCTACTAATGGTTCTAATCGTTTTTTCATTACCATATAGTTCATTGGCACTGATGCAACATCTATATATCCATCTTGATATAAGTAGGTATTAAGCTCTGTGCATGTTTTTATGTCAACAGTTTTCCGCTCCTGTGATCCTTTATTGCACGCGAAGAGTACGCCTAGATCGCGTGCGCGCTAAATTTGACGGGTCCAAAAGCCGTTCGTGGTACGTAGTGTGTCCAGATCTGGACAGAGCTTTAGGCAATACGCCGCTTGGATAATGAGAGATTGCGGATTGTCGTCACGGCTCTGGATGATATGCCTTGTAATTATTTTAGGAATCATCAATAATTTATCTGTACGGCTCCTAATTCTATTTGGGGTTGGCATCAGAAATGTGTTTTCTTCTTTCACTCTCCTCAATCGGCCGTCATCTCAACATCCTTCTTTGCCATATATCATCTTTCACATAGTATATCCATCTTTTCTTCAGTATTCCTCTATCTCTATATCCATTAATATGCATCACTTTCTTTGTAACATGCTCACCGTCATGATCTTTTTAAGAATATCTTCTAAATATTTACTGCATCATACATGTTTCTTATCGATCTCGAATCGAAATGTTTGAAGCAACTTTGTGACTACTTCAATGCCTTTTATTTATAAATCCGTAAAATAAACTCCTGAGACAAAAATAATTATTCGTGTTTCAGTTACCTGCGTTGTGACTTGCGACTCAAGCACCCTTGGTAACTCAACTCAGGTGTAACGACACCTTTAAAGACATTACCAAGTCTCAACACCGTTTTATGACGTCATTGTTAGATGTAAACGTCATTACCGGCCTCTCGGCTTAAGGAGGCGGAGAATTTAAGGGGAGAGAAAAAATTGAATCATTTATATTAAATGGCGCATTCTGTTGAAGACTTCTTCACTTACGTATAATACTGAAAAGCGGTTTTAATTAACGCCCTTTTATGTGCTTCTAGGGCAGCTGATCCATTTTTCCGTAATTAGATTGAGTTGGGAAATATCCTGCAGAAAGAAATATTGTAATGTCACTGTCCATTCAAACTTAATACATGTAAAGCGTTAAAATGTGATTGTTTACGTTTTAATAGTTTTCAATAATTATGTATCTCGGCAGAGGTTCGGTGAATTGCAGTGGGTGCTGTACAGTTGTGGTAAACATTCTCACCTTGCTACCTCAGCCTCTGGATGAATGCTTATTATCTAGTAAGTGGAAAGTATGTTCGTTAAACGGATTTCCCGTTAAATAAATAGTCATTCGAATCGTTATCTGTCTGAATGCAACATGGGAGAGAGACAGATAATATTTGAAATAAAGTTTTATTTTTATTTTAACACAGACACGATACACTAGATGCAACAGTGTAAATTATTAGGGAAAAAATAAAAAAACAAATATCAAATAATACGCCTTGTACTCTTTTCACTTTCAAGATAGCGCCACTTAATTAAGCTTTATTTATAGCATAGCTTAGGGCTAAAGTTCTCGGAAGAGTTCCTGACACACGTCTATGCGTTAATATCACTACAATAATAAAGACGAAGAAATATCGGACTGATATTACCTAAAAAGAGCAATATAATGAATTAATAACTGAGTATCGAAACGAAATGAAATTGTTCTTAGCTGTTATCTTCTCCATGACATGTACCTTAGAGAACATTAAGTCTTTTTATATACCTACGACAACCAACTAATTAGCGGTACATATACAATATTTCATCGCCATCTTCTGTAAGGTGGAGACACAGGTAAATATTGCGAATTATAGCAGCAAAATCTTCTCATGTCTTTTAAAAATATCCAAGTCCGAGGTACTCTGTGTCCGTATGTGCTTGGATTTTTATGAATAACGTCGATAGCACTCTTGTCATGCAAATCCATACTCTATCACATAGCCTGTTAATTTGAATATCATATTTCACGTCTGCCGTCACTCCAATGCCTAGGGTACATCCAAACATTTGACATGGAAAACCTATCAAAACTGCGGTTAGCATGTCCCTCGAAACAATAGTGTGTTTGTATCTTTTTTTCGTTTCCCGCTCCGAACCGCGGTCCGTACGCCGTGATTTTGTATGGAAAAAGGAAATAATATACCACCGTATGCGGGGTTTTAAACAACTGTACATTTGTATATTTGCATGTGTGAACGTTGGAAGAAGTAAAGTTTTATTTGGTATAACATGCGCTTTGAAAAATACGACTGTGCTCCATGGAATTTTTAATGGGTTAAGAAAAGTTTGAACTAGAACAAAAGACCGATTTTTCAAGATAGACGAGAAAGTTCTTAGACTTCATGTTATATTATCTTTGGTAATACAGAAGACAGAAGTTAGTGGAAACTCTGGACCACTGAGTAGTTACTTATCTCATCCATAAATGAAACTAATAACGCTGTTAACTCTATTATTAATGTCCTGGTCCACCACATCCTATATTTTTTATACCCCACGGAAAACGAGCCTAAGGGCAACCCGATGGAAAGTGGCCACCAGATACTTAAGTCGATACTTCAAGTCTACCAGGGAACACTATTCAGTCTTTCGTCTGGAGACCATAGTCATAGATAGTACTACTTTGTCGTAGAAAAGTAGTGCAAGACCGCCATCTTTTGTAACGACCCCAGGATCGAATCTCCAAAATCAAATAATAAACCCACAATAGTCAAAAGCCTTTGTCATTCTTCTGTTCCAATGTCTGCATTCTACTGGGTTACCTTAGGGTGTTGGATTCCCGTGCCGTTTTACAACTTCGACGGTCACTACATCGATAGTCGCTGTATCGAAGACGTTCGATTCCGTTCCAAACGATGTATCCACAGTACACCGTATAGATAGTACGTTTGTTAAAACTGGATAGGTTCTGATAGGTTACTTCTGTGACCTAATCAAAACGCGAGCCGAATGAGCGAAGCGAACGTGCCGTGGCAGCGACCGGCGAAGTGCCAGAAAACCATTCAAAGATCAACTCCAACTATCGGATATTGTGTACCGTCGATGTAGTGATCCATCAGAACGTTTTCGATACAGCGGCCATCGATGTTGTGAACTAGACCCGTCAGATTCTGCATTCACGGGTGACATCCCCAGGCTGTATGTTCAGTTGAATTGGTAATAAAGCTCGTTTTAAGTCCACTAATTTTGCAAGGTTTGTCGTCATACCAATTAATGTGTGTTCCAACAGTTAGTGCTTGCAATCACTAAGCATCAGGTGGGTGAGATGAGATGTATGCTAAGGAATTCTCCCTTAAGTTGAATTATTTTACGAACCCTTTCTTATATACAGATTAACAACGTTCTCTAAATAAATTCGCAACACAAAACTTAATATATGAAACCGCATTGTAATATCGTAACAACACTGCGGCAATCCAAAATGTTCTTCAAATTCCAATATTAAAATAAACTTCAAACGGATTATGGGCCTAACTCCTATAAATTTCCCCATACGATACTGCAGTGGAATGCGTTTAATATTTCGCTTTTTGGTTGTGCTACCCGGCTAGAGGCTGCCTGTCCTTTCTTAGTGATGTCCGAGGTACTATCGATGCTTTATTAAATTTTGCCTACTTACCAGTAAACAGGTTGGCCTGGCCATGTTACTTTTGATACTTAAAAAAAATTAAGCGGACTACATGCTCGATATTAGAGTACCCATAGATATAGGAAACTGTAGATCAGCATTGTGAAAGTGAAAAAGCATAATAACTCGTATATTACAGCGAGATAGATACACGAGCCTATTTTAAGTACACACAGGCAGCCTAAGTCGGTCTGTCAGACATGTAGAAAAGACAGTAACTGTCAGACTGCAGTACTATTTTTAAGCACACATGCGTGCCATTCGCACATAGGTGCATTTTTTGGTCTCGCACTATTCATTGCCTATCTATAAACGTCAGTAATTATAAATCTATGAGAGTATATGTGAGCTCCGATAGTTACTATTAATGAACGTTTAATTCAGATTTCTGAAAATCTATTCAAATATATATTACATTAAGAGTACAGTTAATGTTAAAATAGCTAAGCTCTCGCTAGTTTATGTAACCGAGTGAAGCTTGCGTCCACTGTTATTTATAAATTCGTTTACACAATTATTGAGTGGCGTCATAACAAAACAATTTAAATAATCAATGTTCAAATGTCACTAACCTGCGGGTTACATTGCCAGATTAACAAAAACAAATTATCACTTTTAAACTTTCGCGTTTCTAGATTAACATGAGCAACAACGGGAATTAGTTAATTAGTCCGCCTGTGACCACGGTGGGTGTAGCCCGGCTGAAACGCCAGGAATTTAAAAGCTAAATTAATCACGCTAATTCCCGTTTTTACTCATGATAAAAACAAATTTATCAAATGAAACTGATTACGATACGTAGACATAGTATTATTATTAATTATATCGATATGTCGCGCTGGATGACACATCCCTAAAAAGCGATAAGAAGGCAGACGGCGAAACAAAAGCGCTATCGACGCGAATTTCAACAATATCCGAGCGGCGCGTAAATCACGCATGTCCGCCATATTGTTTATCCCGTCGTGTTGTGCAGTTCGAGCGCTGTTCTTTTTTCAAATAGATGTCATCGATAACTTTTGTTATGATATTGTTGGCAGCACTACACCGTCTAATGGATTAAGAAAATTAAATGTTTTGTACTTATGTTTCTTTCAAAGGAAATAAAAGAATATAAATTGGTCTGGTGTATTTGCGATTCCCTTTATTCGTGTAATGTGATGGTGGTAGAGGAAATATTTAACGAGTTAAGCAGGCCACCCACGTTAGGGTTTACCTGACAGTTTTAACTGTTCAGGTGAACTGTTCAGGTAAACATGAGCGTGTATGCCGCAAAACTGCGCAGGTTTCCACACCTGTTCAGGCGAGCGAAAAAATATGAATTTACATATTGTATACCTGAACAGTTTTAACTGTTCAGGTATACAATACTGATAAATGGTGGCTTAATCAACACCATAAACATGGGTAGGTATTACCCATGTTTATGAAAGAATAATTAAATTAATTATGAATAATGATATTATAGCAAAATATTTGAGGTATTGATATAGTCATCTATGAGGCGACATATCTTTTCTCATTCGAAATATGGAGTGAAAAAAATAGACATTCTTGTATAATATCTAAAAGTATCAGTGGTAGAAAAATTGAGAGGTAAGCGATTTACGAGGTATGGGCATGTAATGAGAAGAGACGATAATCATGTGATAAAGAAGCCGATATACATGAATGGAAGGGTGAGGAGGAAGAGGATGGCCGAAGAATAGATGTGTAGATTGTGTGGAAGATGATATGGCAAAGAAAGGAGTTAATGCTAAGATGACGGCTGACCAAGATGTATAGAAGATAAAAACATACAATGCAGATTTCTAATAAAATTAAGAGCAAGCAGGCAATTGGACAGGTCTCATTGAGAATGGGGAGATGAAAAATCTAAATTAAAAATCTAATCGGAATGAATAATGGGATATCTCGTAGCGGTCGTGGTGGAGTGTGCTCTACATCAAACAGTCCAGGTTTGAATGCCGATATGAGCAAATGTTCATGCGATGAACATCAAAATTTTGTTGACGAATCATGGTTGTTTATAGGTACTTACATTTTTTTAGGTAATTTACGAAAATATTTAAAATTATTATGCATACCTATTTGTTAGTTATTGAGTTCTTTATGATATTTCACTTGTATAATTCGAATAGTTTTTTACTACTAGATGACAAACAAACTGACGGCCCAACTGGTGGTAAGTTTATACCATCGCCTATAAACATACTATAAACACCTGAAATAACAAAGAAAAAATCACTTTGTATTGCGTTGTCATCCTGATGCCTAAGATGAACTGCCTTCCATGCCCGGTAACTACACTGGCTACCTTTCCCTTCAATCCGAAACACAGCCAACTGTTTCACGGCTGAAATAGGAAAGGCGGTGGTACCTACCCAGACGACTCTACATCCAGGCCTACCACCTAGTGAAGGAATTATATTATTATTATCTATATGATTGAATGATGGAATGGCTTAGGTAGCACAGCAGTCGCTGGTCGCGTGAGACGGCTGATCGTGATTTAGTAGGTAGTAGATAAAAACTGGACTGCTGCATTTGTGCTGGTTATAAGGTTTTTACTGTTTCACTAAGATTGGATATGTGTATATGCTTTTATGTAGGGGACAGGAACCAAATTTAGAATCAGGAAAAGTATAAGCTAAAAAGCCTGTAAGAAAAATATCGCCAATTTAGTTAGAGAGATTTCACACTTAGGGGTCATCGTAATTGGCATCGATCGGACGATGACATCGTGTCATCGCGAGATGAGTTCAGCATAAACTGGGAAACTCACGATCAGTCCAAGCCATCACTCCAAAATAAGCCAAAGTTGTTCCGTGTGTTCGGAATCTGACGTGGCTTGAATGGAGTGACGAAAAATTTTGGATGACCAAATCTATCACTCCCCGCTCCAAACTCCGAATCCGCGCGCTCGTGTGTTGCTGACCCCACGTCAATTTTGTTACGTGTCAGAAGTCGCTGCGTAGAACGAAAGTAAATTGGAGTGACGTGAACGGCGCGATCGTGTGTTTGCTCAATTTTTGGATGGCATCCACATCGCGCGGACTGATGGAAACGGAGTCATCGTGAGTTCCCCGCTTAAAAGATTTCTTAAGATTATCCTGATTGAGCACCTCGTAAGTCATCACGCGAGCATAGAAACATTACTTTCATCGCGCGATGAAAACGCATCGTGCCATAGTACGATCGATGTCGTTTTAACTTTAAAATACAGTCTTATCAGCCTTTATAAGCACAAAAGATCCCATATGGTCGAAGTGCTCTGAGACACAGCCTCAGCCCCTTGCGTAAGAATAAGAATATCAGCCTTTATATTTGAATGCTGGGATGCAAGGCCACTCCTTGTCATCGAGGGCGGTAGTCCACCACACTTGCCCAAAGCGAATTGGTGGACGGAGTATTAGGTGCCCAATATCCCATTTCTAATCGATTAGTCACCTTTTACGACACCTATTGGAAGATATGGGGTGATGCTATTATACTCTGCCGGCATCACACGGCTTGGATACAGTGACACACATTAATCTCGCCTATTCTTCCTAAATAATACCTACTATATTTTCTTAACTAATGCAAAAAAGCTATGTAGGTACAAGTGTACAATATAAACAATTGGTTACGTTCCATAAATTAAAATTCCGCACCTGACAGCGTTGAATGATCGCACACAAGGCTATCACAAGCATCGCAAGGCTATTAGAAGTTACAGTTGTCACAGTACAGGTGTTCTGTGGTTCTGCGTTTTGACTAAGCACAGCGCGCGTGCGCATGTGTGTAATTTTGCATCGATGTGTCATCATCCAATCGTAAAGCCAGATCGTTAAAATCCATGATATATCGGAAACGACGCCTTTTCATGATTTGGCCATTCAATATGATAATACGTAATATGCATTATCCACTCTCACACCAAGTATAGCCCATACATACAATAATCACGTACTCTGAAAACAACGGGATTGTGAAATCCCAAATTGGGTCGAGCAGACCTTCAGGTAAAAGGAAAAAAAATAATTAAATAATAAAATGTCAACAAATTAAGAATTGTATAACCAATCCACGAGAACTACTGCCGACAAACTGTTGCACAGTTTGGCAGAATATTAAAATGTCTAATGTTATTCTTATGGTAAAATAAATTAAAAAAAAGTAACATTCGGTTACACACAAAGCCACATCTGGCAGTATGGACCATAGTACCCCCAAAATAGTGACACGTTGTCAGCCTGTCGCCTACATAAGGGGCACCAAACCCAAAAATTAACAATCCTTCAGTAAACAAAGCAACTAAAGTCAAAACAGATATTACACCAAAATCATCAGCAGTATTGTTGGCAACACCAACAAACCATAAATTTACCAATTTATGTTATATATGTGGCAACACTGTTTGTTTAGTTCCTCTTCCCATTTTGCCATTATACTGGTACTGATAGGTTCGGCCCATTGCAATTACAATTAATTAATTAAAGTAAGTTGTGCAGTCTTAAAGTACGTTTTTTCTACGTCGCCCTCACTCGACCAGACCTACACAAAATACAGTCCACAGATATCCTACAAGTATCTAGCCCAAGTTAAGTATTTTTAAGAACTTGTGTTATAGATACTAGATAATGGACAAATTCAACGGATTAGTTCGTGTTAAAGTAATTCTGTTGATGGTTAGGTTGCTTAGGAGTTGATTATAGGTGGTATACTCGGAAACCTACATAGCTCCCTATGCAACGTTTAATTTTTAAGGATCAGTTAGCTGTATAAATATAGCTTATTAGGTGTGTAATTGGTAAATTGTAAAACATTAAACTTTGTGCAACTGACGAACTTGGGTACAGACCGTAGTATCAAATTTTATAGAGCGCGAATATAGATAGGTAAAACTGGTTTCATTTTTTGTAAGGAAAAATAAACAGGCAGAAATATTCAAATGAATATTTCTATACACAAACTTAAATAAACTTAAAAACCATGACTCGTGAACAAAATAATGTTTCCTGTAGGTTCGTGTTGATCACGAAAATATTTGCTAGTATCAGGATTCGAGACCCGACCGCCTGCATTACTGACCTCTCCACCACGACGGCTTCCGTTGTAATCTGAAAATCTTATTTTTTATAAAACGTGCGGTAGATGGTTCATCTTCTTCGATACGTGGGATGGACACTCGCTGGCCTAACAATAACAATTGATGAATATTAATAAGCCATTAAAATTTAAACTAACAAACATTCAACACCAGATGTACCATATTAAAGTTCCTTTTCTGAAAGCGGAAACCACGAGACTTCCTACGTAACGTTATCCGACAAAGAAATAAAACAAACAAATAGATAATTGATGGGGAAACGACGTCCCGTTTCGTCAAATGTCATGTCCCGATGACAGCTGAGATGACGTTTAGATAATTTTAAGGATGACGACTTAAGTCGTGTAGATGCCGCAGCAATGTCGTATAACACGCCTTGTTACAAAACGGCGGCGCGCCGGATTGAAATGTGTGTGAGTGGTGTGTGATAATAACTCCACTCCGCTGATTCTACCAATGATCTGCGATCTCCGTTCGTTTAAACAGACTAATATTTAAGAATCTACTTCGGATTTATCGACGAACGGTTTTCTTCGGTTAACTTTTCACACCATTCATCCGGTGCACAGTTTTGAAATACGGCGTGTCATTCGATATAGCTGCGATATAGACATCATGTCGATTGTAGATGAAATAAAAATAAATATTATGACTTCACTACGTACGAAAACTTTTAAAAGTGAATTAAGTAGAAATGGTAAACAAGATGTCATTATCTTTTCGATTTTTATATACAGCTAAGTAGCTAAAATATCAGTAGGATATTTTAGCTACTTAGCTGCACTTTTCAATTATACTTAAACGTAATCATCGTTAACTTATATACTAAGTCTCAATGTCTTCTAATTATTATCAAAAATCACAATTTAAATAACAAATCAATCTACAAATAACCAAAAATAAATATATCGTATCGTTACAATAAAAATCTTTGCGCAGGTTTTTTTAAGTTAATGATTAAGTTGTTGGATTATAAAGTTATGTAGTTTTGGAGAACAAAATAAATTCTTCTAAATTTAAATCTAATAATTGAAATCCAATTATAGGTAAGTACATCAAATCAAAACTTTCATTTCTCAATCTCCACTCGTTACAAAAATTAATTACAGTCGCATCGTATGTTGTAAAGAAAATGTAATATTATAACGCCCACATGAAACTTGCTTTCGCCGCTTAAAATAGAAGAAACTTTTTAAGTTTGAAAGACAAACAAACATGCTAAGTGTCTATTATTTGTGGAACTTAGCAGTCACCACTAAAGTTAAATCATTAATGATACAATGTTAAAAATTCCTGAGTAGTATGTTATGTTTCTTGCTGATATTTATTATTATTATTAGAGTTAAGGTCATATCACTCTTATCAAGTCAGAAAGGGGTCGTTGCCTTTCACCTCATCACCCACCGGGCGTCAAACTGGGAAGCACCAAATCGGATCAGCAGTTCCGGTACGTCGACTCGACTGTGGCTAGAGCACACACTCTTACAGCTCACTGACAAGAAAACACGCGCACGACTTGAATTTTATTTGGTTTGTGAATGAAAGAATCTTCGGCACCAGTAGGTGTGCTGCAGGCAGGCCACGGGAGGGGTGTGAGGGGCACGTGGGCGAAAAAATGAAATGAAAGTGAAGGCGATGCATAGCGTAGCATTTACCTAAAATAGTCTGGCCATTTGATGCCGGCAGAGTAGAATAGCATCACGTGTTGTAGAAGGCGACTAATAGATCAGCAAAGGGGTTTTGATCACCTCATACTCCGTCCACCAATCCGGATTGGATTGCCAATGAGGAGGTTCAGGCAGTAGTCTGCCTAAATCTCCTTCGATGACAAGGAGAGGCCTTGGGTCTCAGCAGTTATAAGGGTTGTTAAGATGATGATGAAAAAGGGTTTGTGTCAGGCAGCCGCGGGTGAGGCGACTGGCCGTAAAATCCAATGTTAAAACTAATAGCTGTAAGTCGACAACGGGACGATAAAAAGTATGCACAGTAAGAGGAAAACAGGAGTTGAGGAACCTAGAAGAGAGCTAGAGATGTTAGAGATAATCTGCAAAATGTTTATTGGCGCTTCTTTTGAATAACCCATGACTTTAAGGACACGACGCGTACGCTGGCAGAGTATTTCATTTCGTGATTGTGTGACATAGAAAATTAAATATGTAGCCGAATTTATTTTATCTTTAGTTTTATTTATATTAGCTGGATTAGCTATTAACTCTCTCACTAGCCGAAATGATGGCCACTGTGGATGTAATAGAATGTTAGGATAGTCAACGAATTCACTCAAATTAATTGTGAATATTAGTTATGAAGCCAGTATTTGTAGTTAATTAGCGGCTGCATTCTCTACAAGCTAATACCCTCTGACATATTAAGTTTGTTTGATAATATAATCAAGTTTCCTTGTTAGGCCTTAACTAAGTAAATAAATTAGTCACTTTTACTATGAAATTAAAAACTTTATACTTTGCTTAATTTGTAAAATTATTTGATAACATTTCTCATTACAATAGACTGAAGCATTTCAAATGACAAAATAAAAAAACTGTTCTGATTCAAGTACAGAACTGTCTGTCTGTCTGTTATGAAGCTTACGAGAAATAGTCACTCATAATTTAACTGTGCTACGCCAATCTGGGAAAAACTTGAAGAATTTCTTCTAGTCTTGCAATAAAAATAACCTTCCTTTTTCAAAAATTCGAAATATTTCAAGTATGTTAAATTATGCAAAAAGAAGCAAAACAATCAAAAAGCTCATAAAGATCCCACAAAGTCAACAAAGCAAAATTATATACAACAAACAAACACATCTGTACACAGAAAAATGTCCACATTTAATATAACGTACGTCTGTTCCAAGGAACAATCCAACAGGGCTACTCCATTAGCGAGTCATGTCAAGTCACTACGTCTATTGACAGATGATGCCATTTCGGCCGGGAATCGAACCCAACGCCGCCGGGGAGCGTGCCTAACGATCCGTATGATTTATTACTGTCATTACAGAGGCCGGGCGACGAAATGGGAAATATGCCGTTTTGTTGGCAACAAAATCTGACATTTAATCGCAAGGTGTAAAGGTGCGTTTTAGTTTGACATTTTTTGTGTAAATAAATCGTTGCATCAACGCGGCGTGTGAAGAAAAGGACTTTATACGCAGGCAATAATTGCGTTTTTGAACTGTTTCCTTGCGATAATGAAAGTTTTCCACGAGGGGTGTTTTGTATGCAATTATTATTAATGATAGCTAATATTATTATCATGTAACCATAATTAGTTTATTGTGGATAGGTAATTTAGGTTTTTGTCAAAGAATTATGAGGTTAAACATTGCAATAAATTATTTCAGAGTATACTTTTGAATGCCTTTTTAAACAAAAATTGTGGAAATCGCTCACCATAGCTTGTATTAAATAATAGTTATGTCACATATTGGTCATGATTGCTGACTCTTTAAGGTCGTGAGTCCGTAGGCTGTACTAATATTCTGCGTGAAGTTGCTCTGTAATGTAAGTGTGCCACTTACCGGAAGAACGCTTGGCATTAGCTGCGTGCTCAACGGAGCTCAGTCTTGGCTCAGTCTTATTAGATTTGTCGTCTACTGAGTGTCATCGAGAGACGACACAACCTTAGAGACGTCTCTACAGTTGTGTTAGGATTACTTGTGAAAGAAATGTCTGTTAGTTATGTGATAGTAGAGAGAGAAGCCGCGGTAGTGGAGGTGAGCTTGTATATAGCTTGTGACAGCGCAAAGGGCCTTTAAAACTCAGGCATTGCTCCCGGCTTTCTCTGTAACGCAAAGACACGAAACTCACAAATTGAGATCGAAGGAAGGACTGAAATCCTGCCCATTCACCGACGGATAGATCTTCCCAGCCATGATAAGGATTCGCTGGCAGGGTTATGTGAGACTATCGTATTATATCGGCATACTCAATAAAAACTACTGGTACATTCTATACCCACGTCATGTCGACTCCGCTTCGCCGCGTCAGAAACTATAAAGACATCCGTATGGCTCGCTGTCTGCGAGCCTATTCTCCGTCGTGGAGAACATCCCGAGTGTACCTTGAACCTTTTTATGGAATAATTTTATTTTTGCGTTTACAAACGCGTAAATTTTTTTATACTAGAAAAATGCACTGAAAACAATCGACTTCCCGCCAGAGGCAAGTCGATTTTTTTCAGGGTATTTTTTCTAGCATAACCTTTTTTAAGTTATTTGGTTAGTTGACAAGCATACGGCCTTCCTCGTAAGCAGTCTCCGTAACCTATAGACGGGTGCAACACTTATGTAACACTCGCAAACTGCCAAACCCAGTTCCTTGTAGTTCTGGCAATTTTATTCACCAACATAAAGACAACACTAAAATTTTCTCACAATCTTAAGACAGTAGAGGGTTGTGGTTCGCAAGCAACAGGGATCCATCCCATCACTCGCTCTAACAATCCTGATGGTATCCTACTTCATCTCATGGAGTTTTGGAAATGAATTCTCTTTACTGTCGAAACGGTGGTTATTCGAATGCAATCGCCTATCGTTAATAAGGTATCTGGGAAGTTGAGATATTTCGTAAGGGTAAGAACTCTACATTCTATACTATAAACGAGCGGGACGTTGCCGATGGTTGAGACAACTGCAGCCATCAACGAGTCAGCAGCAGCCGTCGATCCATAGAGACGTTTGCAGTTGTAGCTGGTCGACTGGTAGTACCTTCTGTCATTGCTAAAGTGCCACTCGTGTAAAAACATTTCATCTCTTCATCTTTAGTACTATTGTCCACTGAAATTTGTCACCTATAGACACTTGCAATATTAAAATGAACACGACAATCATGTCGAATTTCCATGTCGCACCCATTCCTGTAAAGGTTGGAAGCTCTACACTGGAACTTGTCGACGATTATATTTACCTGGGACAAACAGTCCAGGGTGAATTACTTAACACTGCAAGTGCGCTGCCATCCTGGGGACTAAATTGATATGCCTGCCATGCCCAGTAATTACACGGGCTTCCTTTCCCTTCGAACCGAAACACAGCGAACTGCTTCACGGCAGAAACAAGAAAGGCGGTGGTAGCTACCCAGACGACCCACTATATGGGTCTACCACCTAGTAAACTATGTAGTAGTATGTTTTTTACTGGTATAACTTCAAATGAAATAGGTAAGTTAATTGGCATCAGAGCTAAAATCATCAATCAAAATGAATAGCTTCTTGCTTAACCACGTGCGTGAACGTAGGTATTTTCCATTGACATCTTAAAATGGACTTTGACACGCGCCGGTTAGTATAAATCGTACCTTACCACATATATTGGATCATTTGTAAGAAAATGCGAAATTATTTCAAAATACTTACATAAGCAACTTGCATACTTGTAGGTGACAGGTTGGTGAGAATTTAAACAAAACCCATGCACACAACATAGAAATTATTTATTTCCTTGTTAAAACGATGTAACACTTTTAACAATATGTTTTTATATAATATTTGTGGCTATAGCCCATAACACGTAAATACGCGTTTATTCCCGAAGGCAATCAGTAACAAAGACAATGGCGCGAGAAGCGCACCAACATAATAATAAAAACTAGAATGGCGCGAAAGGTGCACCAACCTTACATTTTTATGTTAAGTTTAGGACTTAACAATACTTGCAAACTCTATGTCTGCATTCAATTGTCTAGAGAAGCTATTTAATACATGAAGTCAAATTATTATCTTGAATTTAATACAATCTGCTTGCGTTACGAATTTATGGTGATGATTTGTGACTCTCATATCATACCTAATAACCTTCAATCCCTTTATCAAGAGATTAATCAAGCAACGATAACTTGTCGCACTTATGATGTATGTTGCGCTAATTAATAGAGACAAGGCCGTCTGTCAGATTAGATTTAAGCACCCAAAGATTAATAGTTGAATAAGGTATTCGCGCACTAAACGGTTTGAACGGCGCAAAAATAAAGCCCTGCGTGATGAGGAAGAAATCTTTGTATCTAGTAATGAAAGACAACTATTTACAAAGAGATAAAAGACAATAAGTAAAAAAACACAAAAAATGATAAAGCACTGTGTTTATAACTCTCCGTGCACCTCGTGCATAAAAGTTTCACCGCAGTCCATGTGGGGTTTCTTAGACCCCAAGAATTATCACGCCAAGGAAAGTGTAATTTCGAAGAAAAAACAACATACTATTTTATCTGAAAACTATTTTATCTTTCAGTTAATCATTTTTTCGCTATTTTTCCCAGCCCTTTATTAAATATATACAATAAATAAAAGAATTGCGGCTTTAAGAGCTTACATTTGGCCTCAGCAGTAGGTTAACAGTTTAGTACCAAGTCATAGCAACGCCAACACGTCTACAATAATAAATGCCAGTATAGTGTATGTGTACGAAGGATTATAATGACAACGCACTAAAGTGTTATCTTAAGTGACCGGCCGTACAGCAAAGCAAATCCGGAGTCAGCCCGAGTCCATAATTAGACCTTTAATTTTTGCGTTTCAGGGAGGTAAGAAACAGCGGACCAGGGTGTCGACCTTGGAGAAGACCACGTTCAAACAAAACATCCATCATTTCAGCCGAGATATGGCCAACTGTTGGACTAAGGTCTCCCTCAAGATCTCCAACACGATCGGCCCCAGTCAGTCGGTTGGCAGAAAACGATTGAATTTCAAAACATGTTCAATCGATATGGTTATTTTTATTATAATCTCTATAGTCGTAATAGTAAGGTCAAGCGATTTTCAATCAAAATGAATAGATTCTTCGTCAACCATTGAACATCTTTTACGGTGCATGAGCGTTGGTATTTTCCATTGTCATTATAAAATAGACTTTTCCATGCGTCGGATCGTATAAATCGTACCTTACTATATTGGATCAGTTGTAAGAAAAGTGCGAAATAATTTCAAAAACTTACTTTAGCAACTTGCTTACTCGCAAACTCTATGACAGCAATCAGTCTAGAGAAGCTATTTAATAAATGAAGTTAACTTAAACATAGATTGAAATTGTGTTTATTTTAATCTCTACAGGTATTTGTAAAGGTTTTAATCTCTATAGGTATTTGTAAATGATTCAGAGGACCGTATTGTCTGTATGTCCATTATATAGAAAGCGCTATGTCAACCACATTAGGGTGTGACGAACATGACATATTTGTGCTTATTCATCAAATTTGAGTAAGTATGATATATGTTCGTTTCACTTGATTACTTGGACACGCCTTTGTTGGGTAAACTGATGGCCATTAGTTAATTACCTTTGAGACGCCATTTAAGTTATAAAGTCATTACTTAAGAACGACAAAAAGAATCAAAATTGCATTTAGTATTTATACAATATAAAGATACTTTCAAGCAGAGCTTTATGTAAGATTTGGTTACACATAGATCCACATCTGGCGGTTGGGTCAAATAGTGGCTCAAAATATGACAAGTTGCCATAAAAATCGGGAGTGGTCTCCCCTTGAATTTCTCGTATACCGGAAACGACGCAAACGTTGATAGAAAACATAGAAACCTTATATTTTGATGTCATACATGCATGTTTTGGTTGCAATAAGTTAAAGCATACTCGAGTTATCGTGCTAACGCACAGACCGGATCAGATTTACTTTCAACGCTTATCAACGACCGACGACAATACAATATTTTGATAAGCTTGTCTCATCATCCTGATTATTAACACGCTTAAATAAGTTTCACCTGTATGTTTGCTTGCATATAACCGAATCCTTTGTACGCAATTTCGACCCACTTTAAAAGGTCAAATTTCATTTATGACTTTATAGACTTATCGAAGACCGATGACATTACAATCATTCGATTTGCCACGAATAATAAATTAAACGTTTGGAATGTTAGTTCAATTATACGTCACAAGCGGCGTTGTCATTGTTAAGTAGGCGGTGTTAAGAGTTTTTTTAAATAATATACTTAAGTACTTTCATCGGCGGTTATAATTCGCACTAAAAAGTGGAAAATAAAATAATATTATTAATTTGTCACTTTGTCTCCGCCCACTGGTTGTTGGCTTTTGTTCCTTGGTTTACAGAAGGTTTAGTTAATCGGTTTCATACCCATTTATGTAAGCGACAAGCTGGTTACCTGTAACAATTTTCAAGCAGCGCATGGCCTATTCTGCCAGATATGGCTTTATGTATTAGCATATGATTCGTAAGGCTCTGCTCAACCCTTAGACAAAGGATCCTTTATCTAAGGCTCCACCTCATTTTTGTATGATGAATGTGGTGCTTTGTTATGCAGCTAAGTCTACCAACTGATTCAGAAATGTTGAATTATTATTAAGTAACCTTTGATGCATGAAAATGGTTTCAATGTAATTATCAAATTAATTCTTACTGTCTAAGACAATGAATTCAAATTAGCTCTTGAATTATTGCAAAGTAAACCAATTCTCCGAGTGCTGCAGTATCTTTATACTGATTAACAAGCTTAACTCGGTAAATTAATCCTTGGGGATCAGAGTTCAAAGACTCAGTCTCCTGAATTATCACAACTATTATAAATCATAAAAATAATTTAATTAGCTGGTTCGCAGATTTGCTAACAGACAAAGAGGTGTAGGGTGACCAGGGTGTGAAGAAGATAAACCTTTTTATAAAATGATGAACTTCTTTATTTAGATGGACTTTGCTAAGTACTTTATAATTATCACTCTTTTTTCTACCCTGTGATGACCAACGGAACTGATACATGGCTGCTTATAATGGGCCTTATAAGAAGGCTCAGTTACCCAAAGCGTATTGGAGAAAGCTATACTTGGAGTATCTCTGGGTGATCATATCAGAAATGATAAGATCTGCAGGTAATCAGTTATTGACATAGGTCAAAGAAATATGAACCTTTACTGACAGTAAGCAGGTAAGTTCGTTGGTGGGGAAGGTCCGAGTAGCTGTGGCTACCACGTGGTTGCGGCCAGCGCAGGACTGATCAAGTCCCAATATTCATATATCAAGGATCTCCCTTGGTGAAGCCTTATGTCCAACAGTGGGCGTCTCTCAGCTGACATGATGGTGATGATTCCTTCCCTGATCCCAATATATTTGGGGTGGATGCAAAATGTTTGTGCTCCTATCAGACCCTCGTTTCAAACATTCATTGCTTGAAATTAGTCAAATTATAATTATTTATTCCTCCTTTACATTTCTACTATAGATTGGTGTCCCTACACCAGGAAAGTCTGTCTCATTAAAACTCGGCATTAATGAAAATAACGAAAGAAATGAAACTGACTCTAGAAGAAGTTTTTTTGAATAATATGAGAAGTTGCCTGGAATGCCTCGTCTTTTTTAATTCTATTTATTAACTTGGTTCAACTTTTGCAGACTGACGAGGTGATTCGCATTCTGCAAATTCTGTTAAATTATATTTTGTTTTGCGTCATTTCTTGGTAGTTTTGTTTTTGGTAATTTAACATTCGTAAAGTCAAGTGAAGTTAAGCTGATTGAAATAAATTGTAGTAATAATTTGTACTTTGCAGTTGTAAGTTGCCTTTAAGAAGGTAAATATGCATCTGTACGAATGTGTATCAAATACAATACATGCATATTTTCTAAGCGTGCGTCCGTGCGAGCGGTTACTGCTGGTAACCGTAATAACTTATTATTATTACGTATTCGGATAGTTATTCCTATGGTTCGCTCACGTCCGTGAGGTAAAAATACCATAAAAAATGAAAAACCGCCTTCAAAACAAAAAAAAAATATAAAAATTCAAACTTTTTTTTTTGAGGTCGGTCCCAAATACAAGCGGCATCGTTTATTCCTTTATTCCTAATATTGAGGTTGGCACCGACCTCAAAACAAACCATTTAGATTTTTATAAATATTTTTTTTTATTTCTCCGTTGTTAGTTATGAAGGCGGTTTTTTTTTATAAAGTAATTTATATTTTGCTTTATAGCTTTTATTAGGGATATCTCGAAACTACTCATCAGATGTTGATCAAATTTAAATGGGACCAAGTGACAAGCACCAGGTTGAAGAAATTCAAAATCTGTACACCCAGTAAAGTGTTATGAGGTAACAAACATGAAAAAACATACAGTCGAATTGAGACCCTCCTCCTTTTTCGAAGTCGGCTAAAAACTGTCAAATATTCCCAATAGACCTTTTATTTTACACCGAAAAGCATGAGTTATACAGCTTAAATTTTTCAAGTGGGCCCACTTTAAAAATTCAGTCTATTTCAGCTAATGATACAGTTTTTGTTTTCATCAAAATCGGACTCGCGACTCCTTTGAGCATTTTTGATATTCTTTAAAGTTTAGGATTTAGCCCTGAAGGCCTACTTGAAAAATTCATTCTGTATAAATTAGTAATAGATACCAATTTTTTTATTATATCTTATCAGTTATAGGTATCCAAGTTGAGCCGTTTGTTTTCTTTCAAAGTCCAAGTTGTCTATCTATTCGATGACAGATCTCAGAATAAGATAATATTTTCACGCCTTTTATGTATTCTGCTGTTAAATAAATAAACTTGATACGTGTGTAACGTACTGTACATTTGCAAGCTGTCAAAAGATATGAAAACTGTACAATACGCGTCAGCCGAAAAAGACAAAGAAAATAGTATTTTTTTTTCACACTGCTACTTTATATTGCTAATAAAGGAGTGAACGTTAAGATGACGGATGATAGACGAAAATGGGAAAGTAGGGCATAATATTATGCCTAGCGCAATTTTGGGCATAAAACTGAGAATAGAGAAATGAAAATGAAAAAGCTCTTTATTAAAATGGGACTTTGCTAATTTTTTTTAAATCGTCAAAAGCCCTACCACTAGGGCATGGCCATGTTGATGAAATGTGATTATTTGTATATGAACAAAGATCGCAAACAAGCCCATAAGATCTGAATGTCGACTTAGGAGACAATGCCATAAATCCCAACAGAAACTTTCCTGGGCGAGCTCTGGTGTACGAACTGGCGCAACCTCTAAGCCGGACCTCTTTGTATTTCACAGCCTATGTGAAAACGTCAGGCAACTCCACTTCTTCTCACCATCAGGTAGTATGGAGAGAAACCAGAGCTAATAATCTAAAATTCATTGAAATCATGAAGAACTTTAGGTTATATTTTTTTGGAAAATGCATCCTGCATCGAGCCAGGCGAAATCACCTTTACTATCAAAAAAATGTCAGGAAATGACAAATAATTAATATTTGCACCAATTAAGTTGTACCCAACAGAAACAAACATCGAGTTTCGTAGAATTATTTCGCTTTATTAGATACTTTTCATGGCATTTAATGGGCCAGAAAAGGGCAAGGAATTTATGGCAAGGCGATAAATCTGGTCCAATTGGGATACACGCCCCAGCACTTACACTGAATTGGGCTTTTTGTATGCGATAATAATAAATTAATATTATTATAACATGGAACGGTCAATCCTTTGTATTTAAATAAAAATAAAAGCCATTATATTCACGACCTTTCCTTTATACTTAGCAAGTTCTAAAATACGAATTTGAGACACTTCCTTGGTCGAAATCTCTAATTTTGGCGTCCATTATACACTTTATACATTATACATTTAAATATCAAATTGTATAAGTATATGTTTATTTCCACGCTCACACCAATTATCTAGTCCAAATTAAGTATCATTAAGTACTTGTGCTATGGATACTAGATAATGGACAAATATACATAATAATCAAGATATTTCATAATTAAACTTAAATAAATGACTCGTGAATAAATATTCGTGTTCATCACACTAACATTTGCCAATACCAGGACTCGAACCGGGACCGCCTGATGTGTAGGCAGCGTTACTGACCACTCCACCACGACGGCGTCAAAATTATATCGGTCATATCAAAGTGTCATGTGAAATTGGTGCACCTTTAACCAATTTTATTTGGAAAACCTTAAAACGGTATATCACTTTGGTATTCTGGTTAGTCGTTGCAATTAAATTTAAATAGAAATCCATGATTGTTACTTTTTTACTTACATAATAAATTGTTACTTTTTACAAAAGCTTCCCATTCAAGAATGGAAATCTTTTGTCCTTCATCACAGCTGATGGTAAGTGATGATAAGGTGGGTGGTGTTCCTTCACTTGCAGAATTCCCTACCACTGAAGAACTGGTTATCTTCTAACTGTCGGAACACAACAATTCTGTTAACATTGAATTACTATAATTTAGAGCTTCGTGCTGATAACGTGTTGAAAGTGAACTACAAAATAATATTGATTTAGCTTTCTTAAAAAATCGAACGACTGTTCCTTATTGTCCACAACAGAACGGTATTGCGGAAAGGACTAATCGTTCGATTTTTGAGAAAGCTAAATCAATATTATTTTGTAGTTTATTGAACATACATACACATACGATCACGCTCCCAAGAGAAGTTAAGCAGAGCCTTAGGTAACAGTTCATACAAATAGGTAGCTGCTGATAGGTTGCTGTCGCCTACATTTAAAAGGGGGACCAAACCCAAAAAGACCCAAACCTTCCAAGTTAACCAACAATCAAAATCCAACAACCAGGATAGATGTTACACTCAAAATCATCTCAGCAGTCCGGGTATCCTCCGGGTATCATCATTATTGTGACACATTAGTGTGACGTTCAACAAAAATTAATTAATCTCAACTGTAGGATTTATCGCAACAAAACAATTGGCAAAACAATAGGCAATATAGCCTTCCTCAATAAATGGACTATCCAACACAAAAAGAAACAAGTCTTAGCTGGATTGACTATTTGATGAGAGAGATATAGTAACTTATTAAGTAGGCAAGGAACAATAGTGAGTCCTCTAGTCATTAGGGCGAACTTCTCGTAGAAGGCTTTTAGTCAACAGTTATCTCTCGTGTGATATCACTGTCTTCTAGAGTCTCTGTAGGGTTGTAGGGAGTTGAAAGGGAACTGCATAACAGGGTTATTATGTGCACATATACTGGGTGTAAAAGACATGAAGTAATAATAGTTTTAGCACGTAATAGCACGTTTAATGTGACATCTTCCCACCCGTCTAAGTGTTTGGAGTGCTTGAATTGGCTGTTGTGATGTATGATGAATTAGGAAAAGGACGATTAGGGATTGGGGCTTTAGCGTAAGTAGGTCGACATGGCTGAACAATATATTTCTAGGCCTCTGGAACGCAGGAACAGCAACGCTAATAAGAGTGTCATCCGCGGAAAATTCTCAGTCTCAATTAAGTATTCTGTACCTTTTATAAGAAAAAAAGTAAAGACAAGTCATCACTCTTACTAAGAAAAATCTTTTTCTTTTCAACAATGAATTTGGAAAGATAACAATTATAGTTACGCAATAAGAACGTGCTATAATTTAACAGCGACCTTCCCTTCAGAGAAAAATATTATTGAAACAACTCCACTTACAGTAGCTCAGGCAATATTGGTCATGCCTCTAATAGTGGGGACAATTTACGACCATCCCATAAATCTAAGTGAGACGGATCTACATGCACTTACACACTTTTTGCTGGTTTTACATATGGCTTTCTATTCACATGAATAGCCTTTGGTGTAGCTTTTCAGAGAGCTTTAGGCATTTAATTTCAGTGTTCTGGCGTAGAAAGGGAATATAAAACTGTATTTCTACTACAAGCCACACAATAACAAAAATACACGTAGTCTAATAGAAGCATGATAAAAGAAATTTAAAGATTTTTGTATAATTTACCTCCTATATTTAATATTTCTAGCTAAATCTCATTACTAAAAGGCGTCGTGTTTGTCTAAAGCTACCGTTAGTTGTGTACTGGAAGCCGTATCTAAAGCAGCTTTCGCAGAATCATAACAAATATCAGTAGGTACGCAGAGAGAAAAGCTAAGAGCTGCTGTTATTTTTTAAGGGCCTAAGCTTTTTGAATGACGATGGAAAATCTATTGACAAACCATACATCATATTTAAGTTTATAATGTAATGTTCATATGCCAATACGGCGAATCATGGCTGAACCTATTAATAATCAACACCATTTTTTAACTACCCATGTTTATGAACTAATAAATGAATATATCACGCTGGTTGGGCGTTGTTCCGCGCCGGGTCAGTTCCACACCCGGCGTAGAACAACGCTGGTCCTACAAATTAAAAACCACCGGTACCCAAGCCCTTCTGGGGGCGTTTTGAGATCGACGTACGCCATTGTTGGCAATGAGATGTCTCCTCCGCCGAGCACCGTTCTCAAAGTGCATCGCACGTTTCGCCAACCCGGGTACACGATGAGCATGTGCTCGTGAGCTAGACTGCCCCGCTGGCGCCCTACCCACTCCTCCAACCATATGAACAAATCGCCTGGATCTACCTGTGAATTGCTTAAGCCTATAGAACGCTAAGGGTTTTCGTCTCACGTCACACGAGGATTTTGGGTAGAGTTCGCTTCCACGTGTAGCCTTATCATCACTTATCATCAGGTGAGGTGAAGGAAGAACTTTTTTTACTAACCGGGAATATTTTGGCCTGCATCTGACTTAATGGTAAGTCACGATAACGCCTAAGATGGAATCGAGTTCCACCTGGAACTTTCAACCACACGGGGACTATCTTGTCATTATTTGTCAGAACACAATAATGCTGTTAACATTATTATAATGCTGATAGAATTTCATAAGATGGTGGTAGCTAGCCAGGCGGACTGGGAAAAGGTCCTACCACCAACCATACCGAGTAAAAGTTTGTACTCCCCGGTGATCGAACCCGAGACATCTGGATCTAATTCTGGTGGGCGTACTACTAAACCACAGAGGCAGTTAAAAATAATGAAGGCAGATTAAAAAGTAGTTCAGTTAAAGCCAATGGTTATAAGAACACAAAGAATGATAGACTGATAATTATTATTGTCAGCCATAGCCAGCATCTATTCTTCGAAGGAGTAAACAGCAACACCATAGACGAGAAAACCTTTTGTGACCTTAAATTATTATGTCACCTATGCCTGTGTGACTTATTTTTGTAGCAAGATCGCAAAATTAAATATCAGAGAAAAAGAAGTTTATACTAGAAGAGCTTTATCTATGAGAAATGATTGAAGGTTTGAGATCTGACAGTCAATTTGACTTTGGCTTTCACTTTTGTTGTTTGTTATTCGCTCCAGCCTGCCGAAACTCAATACTGCAGAAAAAATGTATGGAGTTTAGGCAATTTTTAATGGCGACTGGTGTTTTGTCTCTTACTTCCTATCTACTCTTCCTTGTCTCGCGCTGCTGGAGTGTCACTAATGTCAATATGGCGGCGGGAGGTTCTTGAAATTTTTAAAAAAGCGTCGTTTTAGTTTATTTTTCCATCTGTGTGCGTATTTATTGTTTTCGGTGACTATTATCATTAAGTGTATACTGGTTTTTATCATTTATATAAGTGCATAACAGCAAAATGTATTACACAAGATGTGAAATATGTGGACTAAAATCTGGTAGAAAATTTAACCAAAAGCGGGTTTTCATGGCTCAATTCCCACTAGATGAGAAGCGGTAAGTAGTTTTCCATGTTATTTTATTGACGCTAAGTAATTAGAAAGAATTTCAGGTCACTTTAATACTTTGTCTTAAAATCATTACCAAAAACCATATGCTCCGTAGTGATGTCCTTACTACGTACCAAATTATCGATAAAACTATATTCGTACATTTGAGTATAAAATGTATTTGAGATGTTTCATTACTACTGCATTTGTTTAATACATATAAAATATTTTCAATCCTTATCTAATCGTATAAAATAATGGAAATTAAATACAAAGAAATTTTTTGAGGTTAATTAATTGAGGTTTCCCGTGATCAGAGGGCTGGCCTATGTATTGCACAGAAGATAAGCATTGCCAGAAGATTAACATCTCTCATTATCATCATCAAAAGTTTTTCTGGGTTTAACCCCACGTCCATATTTTCAGATCTCAACGTGACTGCCGCCTTGAACACGGTGCCCGCCGGGTATGATCATTACTTGCAACCGCATAAGCACGGCTCCTACTCCACCCTTGGTAAGTTACATAACCTATTTTTCTGACATGGTATGATAGCTCAATTCCTGAAGCTAATGAGTGATTTATTTCAGGACCAGATGTGACTTTGATTGGTCACCAGACCAAGGCACGCGTTACCCATAGTCCGCGATGGTAAGTGGTGAACTATAATTTGAATTGATGATCACCGTAAACTCAAACGATACTATTTACTAATCTCTGTTTATTTATTATTTCAGATAAATGCCTGCTTACTATCTAAAACTGTTGCAGAATAGGGTTCACTATCCATTTGCATAAAAATTTAAACCATAAAATATTTTGGCATATGGTACTCTATGCGAATGATACTTACGCATAATAATTTTAGCCATATCAGATTTTAGCATAATTATTTTAATAATAAATACAGTCGGCTAAATCATGTTTAAGAATAACATTCACAACCATAATTTTAAAAAGGTATAAAGCTATCAAACTGTAATCAATATAAGCATAATCATCGCTCGGTCATGTAGTTGCATAAAACACTTGACTCTTCTAAAAACAGTGCACTCCGCCTGGTCATAAAAAATAACCCTAACCTACCCATCACTCAGCCATGTAGGTGCATAAAACACCAGACTCTAGACAAAATATTATGCCACTATCCACTATGCCTAAAAAATAAGAATTATGCTTAAAAAGCAACTTAAAAATTATGCTTAAATATATTAGTCTAAATTACAATTATGCCAAACTACATATGCGGCCAAAATCAAGTGTACCATAGTATTATTATGCAAATAAAAATATGCCAAATTCACTATGCCAAAGTATTTTAGGAATAAATACATTATGTCAACGAAACGGATCCCGCAGAATCATCAGAAGGCATTATTTGTAAGTCAGTGATGTGGATCTTTTCTAATGATTCAACGGACTGGAAAAAATCTTCAAAATCAATCATTGCTTTATCGCTGTCTTCCTCACAGTTAGCTCCTCTGCTCACTGGTGTAATTAAGCGGGTTAATATATTATATTTTAAGGCAGCTGTAACGTGGTGACATTTTTGGGTTTTTATTAGTTGGACAATGTTGTCTCATTATGCCGAAAAGGTTTTCTAGTGCATCCTACAAACAATTAATTAAATTGTAATCCTAACTTTATTATTTTTTGTAGTGACATAAATTGTATGAAACTAGAAAAATGCACTGAAAAAAAATCGTCTTGCCTCAGGCGGGACAGGAGGGATTTTTCAGTGCATTTTTCTAGTATTAATATTTACGCGTTTGTAAACGCAAAAATAAAATTATTCCATTGTATGAAAATAATTACATGTAATTGAATAAAACTCAATATTTCCCAAACTAACAGAGGTTTTTATTTTCCTTTTGTATTATTAAAAAACCTGTCTGCAATGCAGGGCAGGGTACCCATTCTTTTTTATCGATATCGACATATTCTGTAGCGTACACCACATCCTTAGTTTGATTTTGTCATGTTGGCATTACTTTTTTTGTCTGTCTCTGTTGGTACTAGATCTGAGCCTAAACTGCAGTCAAAAAGCTTGTATGAAGTCCCGACTCTTAAACGTAGTGTATTATATACTCTTTGATTCGCTCAGAGGAGTTTATTCCTCTGAGGTTATTCGTAAACCATTTTTCAATGTAGAATTAATGCCAAATTCCCCGACGTTAATAATAAGCTATGAACGCAAAGCTATTCGCGTTCGTGTTGGTGTTCATTATAAATTTCAGAATCTGTCAAAGCAAGAAATATGACAAGTTCACGCTCTATAGCGTCGTTCCCATTGAGGTAGACCATCTGAAATTTCTGCAAAACTTAGAGAAGCAGAGGTATATAGACATTGTATTTTGGAGGCGACCGATGAAATTGTTTCATCAGGTTGAGTTTATTGTCAACCCAGCAGACAAGGAACTGTTCCTGGAGAGAGCAAAACATTTCAAAATGAATGCCAATATGCTATTGACTGATGTTCAGTTGTAAGTAAAGTAATTTGAGATGTTAATAATGTAACTGATCGTACTAATAGTGTTTAATATATCGTACTATATCGAAAGTGGCAAAGGTGATTAGTCCGATGAAGTAGAAATTCTTCGGGATAATATACCATTACTATTGGTAAATTCATTTTTATTTAATATTTAAATGAGGTGTCTGTTTTCCTCATAATAATGACACATTATCACTAGCTTTCTCTTATGTTTATAAATGATATCTAAGCGATGATACCATAGATTGATCACGGGTGCAGAAAGGCAGGTGTTGGACAAGTCATTGAATTCTGAGGTATAATTATGACTAATCGCCAAATGACCAGCTTGACCAGATTAAGTATTTGCCTTCTTCAAATTTGAATATAGGTATATTTTAAAAGACACCTAAATAAAGATTTTATTTCACCTTCAGAGCATTTGGCAATCAAACAGTCAGACGATACCAACGATTCAGAGTAGATAATTACTCTTGGGACTATTACCATACTCTTGAAGATATTTATCAATGGCTGA
Organism: Elophila nymphaeata; assembly: GCA_955850985.1. Classification (NCBI taxonomy): domain Eukaryota; kingdom Metazoa; phylum Arthropoda; class Insecta; order Lepidoptera; family Crambidae; genus Elophila; species Elophila nymphaeata. Next base: position 4,107,934 of record OY039066.1, read on the forward strand.
GTGATTTAGCAAAAGAACACGAAGATTTAGTAGAACTGGTTTCTATAGGGAAATCGATAGAGGGGCGAGATATATTTGCACTGAGAATAAAAAGAGGTCGATCTAAACACAGAGTAATAGTTGAAGGTGGTATACATGGATGTGAATGGATTTCAACAGAGTTTGTGAGATATTTAGCTTATGAGCTAATAACGTGCAAAGAATCTAATAGCCGCCTTTTGAAACTTGCTCGTGAATACGAATGGTATCTAATACCTGTAGCGAATCCTGATGGATATGATTACAGTCATAACGTGGTACGTGTTCTTGCTAATAATTTTTATTTTACTTATTTGAAGTCTTTGTATAATGTTGCTCAAATCCTCTTGTAGTCCCAGCAGTAGATTACACGTAGAAATATCCATAATATATATCTAATTCTTATATCACACACCCGTCTGCAGACGGGTGTAATGAACCATCTCACACACATCGAAAAGTTCCAGCCGAAGTTCGGACCCCTAGACATACTTTTAGGTCTGCCGTTCCCTTTATACTCGAGCCCCCTAGAGATTCAAGATGACCTTGAGGCATCACAGAAACTTTTTAAATAGAGAGCAACTTGATATTATGGCTAATGATCCGCTACGGGCACTAATATTACAATGACATTTATTAATACACCTTTCTTGCAGGATCGTCTGTTTATGAAAAACAGAAATGTTTCCAACAAAAGCAGTGGTGTCAATTTGAACAGAAATTTTGATTATAATTTTGGAAGTAAGCTCTGTATTATAATAATTTATTACTTTTTAGTTAAGACGAATAATAGTGCCGTTCATAAACGACATGATTTTTCTAATAGTGGAATTAAGTAAAATCCACGTTCAGTTGTGATACCAAATACTTTACAATCAATAAAAAAAATCGAAAGTATCTTTGCACAGGATTAAATAACATCTTTCATCTATAGAATATGGGACGAGTGACAACGTGAATGATGATTACTATGGCGGTTCTTCTGCTTTTTCTGAGCCTGAGACTCAAGCATTAAAAAGATTTATTGAAGAGACTTCTAACTTGAAATTTTACTTTGCTATTCATGGTTATGGTCAGAAGATTATCATACCATACGCTGATAGAATTAAACACGTAGAGGATTATACTGAAATGGTAAGTGAGTTTAATTGATAGCAAAGTCATTGTCCCATAAGATTAAAAGAAATGCTCTGATACACGATAGGCACGTAGTCGCAAAGGCAACCAAGGCCGTCAATTTGCTGATGACACTTATTTTGAGCGTCAGAAAAAAAAAATATAGTTTTTATTTCATAAAATTATATATATCTCATTACTATAATATAATCAACAGTTTTTATTTCACATAAATACGATGAGTATTTACAAAGTTATAATACATTTAAATTTTGTATAAAGCTATAACACCGCTCCTAGTGGCTGATGGCCCTGTGACGTCAGAGAACTTGCCGCCCGCTCGCGTTCACACGATATTTATACCTAATCCATACCTACTTTATGCTTATATTTTTATTGGTTTTCTGGTTTAATATCATTTATTAGTGGTCTTCCGACGTGGTGACTCTCATTTTAAAAATATTTATTTATTTAAGTTTATTATTAAAAAAAAATCCAAAATTATTATGTTATTAAAATTTTCCGTTATATTGACTACTGCAGATTGTCTCTGATGACATTTTCTGTGTCACTGTCTGGGTTTTTAACTTTGTCTTTGGGTTTGTAACACTGTCTTGAAGGGTCCTCAAGCCTCTAGGTCGGCCGTTCCTAGGCGATTGCTGGGCGACCGAGTATCTCTCGCTCGAGTCTCTCGCTCGCCTGGCGTCCCTAGGGCATCCGAATCGGAAGGGATCCTTTCCGTCAGGCGCATGCAGCTTTAAAGGAAAAATTAGCGCGCAGACATTTTTACGAAAATTTAAAAATTTATTGTGAAGTTATTTGAAGGGCTACAGAAAAAAATTAAATGTCATATTTTAAGATGAAATGTCTATATTTGGAATAAAAATAAAAAAGCATTGTTCCCAAATGACAGCTTTGTAAACATCTAGGCAGGTCGTATCGTCGTATGCTTATCTGCTAACCCAATGACATAAAAGATATACCTGCAATACCAAAAGGAATACTATGACAAAAAGCAGCCCTTTAATAATTACTAACATCGGCAATAAGATAATAATTATTTTCGTTATTCGTTAATTTAATAAAGTGCGACAATAATCAAATTATTTAGATTGAAATTACAATCTGGTTCATTTAATCTATAAATTGATTATGCTAGTTAGGATCCTAAATATCTAATCATAATCTAATGAATTTAGTCTCTAAATTAAACTAGAAAATCTAAATTAGATATCTGTTATTTATAGCGATCATGATTGTAAACCGAATAGTTAATCGAAATTAGCAAAAGCGAATTAATTTCACAAACAAGAGATTTAATTCATTTTACAACTCAAAGGTGACAAAGAAGCATCAAAGCAGTGTTTGATGCCTCTGCGTTTAATAATAATTTACCTATTGACATTGAGTTAGAAATTAGCTTGATTTAGTTAGTTTGTTAGAAAATTAATTTGGGCGTAGTTTGTATTGTCTTTGATAAGAATAACTAACTATGCTAACGTGCTTTATTAAAATACATAGGGTTGAACACAGCAACTACCAGTTTCCAGTTCGTATGTACAGACAACAGCTACAAACTGTAAAATTTTCCCAATTGATTATGCACTTTATATTGAATAGCCTTAGGTTGTAGAAAAATGCACTGAAAAAAATCGACTTGCCTCAGGCGGGACTCGAACCCGCACCTTCCACAATCCGGGTGGACGCGTTAACCAATTTCGCCACCGAGGCACTGCTTTTCGCTGTCGAAATTTGTCAGTGCTTGGTGCTTATGTTTTTATGGTAAACATCGTTTCATCAAATCTTTGAAATTTGCACTTCCAAGACCCGAACGAAATATTTTTGCAAATATTTGACGCCCAGCTAAGATGAAACTACCTTACATTATGGAATAATTTTATTTTTGCGTTTACAAACGCGTAAATATAATACTAGAAAAATGCACTGAAAAAAATCGACTTGCCTCAGGCGGGACTCGAACCCGCACCTTCCACAATCCGGGTGGACGCGTTAACCAATTTCGCCACCGAGGCACTGCTTTTCGCTGTCGAAATTTGTCAGTGCTTGGTGCTTATGTTTTTATGGTAAACATCGTTTCATCAAATCTTTGAAATTTGCACTTCCAAGACCCGAACGAAATATTTTTGCAAATATTTGACGCCCAGCTAAGATGAAACTACCTTACATTATGGAATAATTTTATTTTTGCGTTTACAAACGCGTAAATATAATACTATAATACTAGAAGGTGCGGGTTCGAGTCCCGCCTGAGACAAGTCGATTTTTTTCAGTGCATTTTTCTAGTATTATATTTACGCGTTTGTAAACGCAAAAATAAAATTATTCCATAATGTAAGGTAGTTTCATCTTAGCTGGGCGTCAAATATTTGCAAAAATATTTCGTTCGGGTCTTGGAAGTGCAAATTTCAAAGATTTGATGAAACGATGTTTACCATAAAAACATAAGCACCAAGCACTGACAAATTTCGACAGCGAAAAGCAGTGCCTCGGTGGCGAAATTGGTTAACGCGTCCACCCGGATTGTGGAAGGTGCGGGTTCGAGTCCCGCCTGAGGCAAGTCGATTTTTTTTTCAGTGCATTTTTCTAGTATTATATTTACGCGTTTGTAAACGCAAAAATAAAATTATTCCATAATGTAAGGTAGTTTCATCTTAGCTGGGCGTCAAATATTTGCAAAAATATTTCGTTCGGGTCTTGGAAGTGCAAATTTCAAAGATTTGATGAAACGATGTTTACCATAAAAACATAAGCACCAAGCACTGACAAATTTCGACAGCGAAAAGCAGTGCCTCGGTGGCGAAATTGGTTAACGCGTCCACCCGGATTGTGGAAGGTGCGGGTTCGAGTCCCGCCTGAGGCAAGTCGATTTTTTTCAGTGCATTTTTCTACAACCTAAGGCTATTCAATATAAAGTGCATAATCAATTGGGAAAATTTTACAGTTTGTAGCTGTTGTCTGTACATACGAACTGGAAACTGGTAGTTGCTGTGTTCAACCCTATGTATTTTAATAAAGCACGTTAGCATAGTTAGTTATTCTTATCAAAGACAATACAAACTACGCCCAAATTAATTTTCTAACAAACTAACTAAATCAAGCTAATTTCTAACTCAATGTCAATAGGTAAATTATTATTAAACGCAGAGGCATCAAACACTGCTTTGATGCTTCTTTGTCACCTTTGAGTTGTAAAATGAATTAAATCTCTTGTTTGTGAAATTAATTCGCTTTTGCTAATTTCGATTAACTATTCGGTTTACAATCATGATCGCTATAAATAACAGATATCTAATTTAGATTTTCTAGTTTAATTTAGAGACTAAATTCATTAGATTATGATTAGATATTTAGGATCCTAACTAGCATAATCAATTTATAGATTAAATGAACCAGATTGTAATTTCAATCTAAATAATTTGATTATTGTCGCACTTTATTAAATTAACGAATAACGAAAATAATTATTATCTTATTGCCGATGTTAGTAATTATTAAAGGGCTGCTTTTTGTCATAGTATTCCTTTTGGTATTGCAGGTATATCTTTTATGTCATTGGGTTAGCACTGACAAATTTCGACAGCGAAAAGCAGTGCCTCGGTGGCGAAATTGGTTAACGCGTCCACCCGGATTGTGGAAGGTGCGGGTTCGAGTCCCGCCTGAGGCAAGTCGATTTTTTTCAGTGCATTTTTCTAGTATTATATTTACGCGTTTGTAAACGCAAAAATAAAATTATTCCATAATGTCAGGTAGTTTCATCTTAGCTGGGCGTCAAATATTTGCAAAAATATTTCGTTCGGGTCTTGGAAGTGCAAATTTCAAAGATTTGATGAAACGATGTTTACCATAAAAACATAAGCACCAAGCACTGACAAATTTCGACAGCGAAAAGCAGTGCCTCGGTGGCGAAATTGGTTAACGCGTCCACCCGGATTGTGGAAGGTGCGGGTTCGAGTCCCGCCTGAGGCAAGTCGATTTTTTTTCAGTGCATTTTTCTAGTATTATATTTACGCGTTTGTAAACGCAAAAATAAAATTATTCCATAATGTAAGGTAGTTTCATCTTAGCTGGGCGTCAAATATTTGCAAAAATATTTCGTTCGGGTCTTGGAAGTGCAAATTTCAAAGATTTGATGAAACGATGTTTACCATAAAAACATAAGCACCAAGCACTGACAAATTTCGACAGCGAAAAGCAGTGCCTCGGTGGCGAAATTGGTTAACGCGTCCACCCGGATTGTGGAAGGTGCGGGTTCGAGTCCCGCCTGAGGCAAGTCGATTTTTTTCAGTGCATTTTTCTAGTATTATATTTACGCGTTTGTAAACGCAAAAATAAAATTATTCCATAGCCTTAGGTTGAAAATCGTTTGGAGAAATCTGACAGTTTTGTATAGCCCGACGTGCTGTTGACTGTACATTTACAAGACTTGGTGTACTAAAGATACGAGTACATACAAATAACCATGCTCATAACTCTAAGAGGAGCTTAGCGGAGCTTTAGGTAACGTTAGGTTACATATAAAGCCACATCTGGCAGTATGAGCCAACCCAAAAAGAACTAAACTTCAGTGAACTATCAAACAAAAAAGAATCATCTCAATTAATCTACAGTCCAGGTATTTGGTGTAGGTACTACTGTTATATTAAAGTAAAATTTAATGCCCTGTTTTATTAATTCATTCTTACATTTCCTTGAAACTACATGATTTTATCGATAGACGGTAAAAAAGTTAGTAAACAATCAGTAAATACGTATCTAAGTGAAGGATCTCAAGCCTTCGTATGAAGCTATGTCGAGACCTGCGCACGGCACGAACCGTGCACACTGAGCGCCTCAAATTAGGCATGGAAATGATTGCTACTTTTCGTTCATTTTCATTGATGATTTCACATGAGAAATTTCTCATACTATGATTTTTCACAGGCAGTGTTTACTTAATGAATTATGGCGTATGATCTGAAAAGTAACATATTATTAATAATTTTCGTACGTAGATCGAAAATTAACTACATCTAATATGTGTTGCATACTTTTTTAAAACAACGAACTCTAACAATGGAATGGAATGCGAATGATCTGCTATTTCACAGAGTGTGACTTATAGCAGTCGATGTGAAAAAAGTAGCCAGTGTGACAATGAAAAAAAATTATATGATTTTTAACGTGCAATTTATGAAATGTTCTATGCCTATCGAACGGTTACTGGACGCGTCCAATTCAGCACGCGCAATACGGTCATGTGGCACGTGAGTCGTTCGCGAGCGGTTCGCGTGCAAAGTAGAATCATAGGAGCGCCAAACTATGTGTCCATGAAATGCATGTGAACCGCTCGCGAGCAGCACGCCCACCCAAACTGTCCTTAGATTCATACGAACGGCACAGGTCGTGTTCGTAGTGGAGATTATAACTTTCACGCAAACCGTTTGCGAACACGTTCAAGAGTGTCCAAACTATGTTCTTAAACCCTCGTTTTCACAATGGAACAAGTTGAATACTAGTTTTATACAAAACTTGTAGAATACTTGTCAAAAGAAAATTATTTGTTTGATACATGTATTGCGACTGTCGTAAACATTCTTTCGTTCATACTGCGTCGCCAACAAGTCTATATACAAGTATAAAACATATCTGCGCTTACACCTAAGTCATTTTTGAACTAGTCCGATTCATTGACAGCGTTCAAACTTACAAAAAGAACAATATTGACTTTAACAAGTACCTAATGTTAATTTCATTGAAATTTCTGTAAAATACTTATTAAAAATAAGTTAAAAGATGTATCCATGCTTGTTGGATAAAGTTTTAAACTTTACCTAGGGTCCTTATTGACTGTCATAAAACTATTAATCCTATTTTTCTCTCTCTCTACCGATTTTTAATCATAATAATCACTCTTCATAAAAAATAAATCTTTTTTCATCAATCATACTTTTTTCCTCACAAAAAATCGACCCGCACGCAGGTCTGGACAGAGCCTTAAAAAAACTGTATTTCACATTATTACGGCATAAGAAAATCATAGCGCAGGCGTATCTAAAGAATTGAAAATAGATGTAAGAAATTATTTTTTATGCAGCTCCAGTGAAGGTAAATCTGAAATCAAATCAAATGAAAGTATTAACGGTGACAGGTGTCAAAATGAGAAACGGATCCAGTCGGTCTCGTGAAATGACAATGACGAAATCACGGGTCGATGAATAAAATATTTCTTGCAATCTTCAAGTCATTACCGAAAAGACAAAAGAGCTGAGACCTATTTTAGGTGAAAATAATATCAACAGCGAGGAGACAGCCAGATTAAATTGAAATTCCCAGTTCAAAGTTTTCACCCGGCGTCAATATGAGAACGGAATATTCATGCAACATTTAAAATTCAAATAGGTTTTTGTTTTCAGGAAAATTACGGTAAACAAGCAATATTGAAAATGTATAAATTATTCGGCAGCAAATACAGTGTTGGCACTTTTTATGACACAATGGGTGAGTTTGGGATTTATTTAGAAGTTGTTTATTAGCTTTTTGACGTCTGTCAAGTTGCCGTGTTTTGATAGGAAAGTTGAAAAGTGCGACTTTTTCTTTGTTCGAAATGTTTGTCAGCAACATGGATGTCTCGACTTCCAGGTGTCGGCGAATAATTCCTAATTCTTTATTTTCCACATGTGTAACAATGCAAATTATTATCGGGATGAATTTTTTTTTGTCAAAAGTCTTAGATTTACCAATTCTTAATATTCGTAAAGCCTCATTTTTCTATTTATCAATAATATGAATTCTGTTTTTTACAGAAGAAAGTACAATTAGACTTATTTGTGGAATTCATAATAACTCCTGTCTCCCAGCAGTGGGGGCATTGGTTGATGATGATATTATAAACTCGCTGTGTCCCGCGGTGCTACCCGCAAAGTTTTTAAAATAAAATGTACTCTTTATCCTAAAGCAGGCCTAGCACTACATCATTTACCAACAATAATAATAAACATACTTAAAATAAATGGTGTAACATACATGACTTTGGTTTTAAGTATGTTTATTATTATTGTTGGTAAATGGGGCATTCGGCAAATTTAGAATTTTCACAAAGAAGAATTCGCCCTGAAAATAATTTTCATGTTCGCTTTTTCATTTTCATCGATTTCTATAGCTAGCTTGGCCTTCAACTCCTCTGATGGTACGAGTAAGTGATAATAAAGCCAAATTTGGAAGCGAGATTCACCCGGTCTCCTCAACCAATGTGGCACTAGCCACATTGTTTGATACTTTTTTGCTATTATTAAATCTCCGCTGTAAAGATCATCTGCTGCCAACACAATTTTACCAAGACACACCGCAGTTGCAACCAATCCGAGCTACATACAAAAATCGGCAACTCGAAAACAACAATTTAAACGATAGAAATACCGAATTTCATAGCCGTGTTAAGAAAAGTCACGTGAATATAAATAATAAGCACTGTAAAAGGATAAAGGTGACTGTAGACCGAAAACTTAGCTTTGTCAAAGCTAAATAAAAACAGACTAAGTTAAAGCTCAGTCAGTGTTATAAAGTTAAATTACAACAATGACTGACCGACGTAACTGCACAGTATACCAAGAACCGTAGTTTATCTGCGGGCTGTCGGCGAGTTATTAGCCTACTCTTGCGTTGACGTAGGGCTATCGTAAATGTGCCGGGCGGGAACGAACGGCGAGCGAATGTGCAATGACATAAAAACGCGCGATCACACCGAGACGGCGAAACCAACTTATGCCCATATATTTTTATGTCAATGTGTGCGTCACAGTGCGTGCGTACTCGGCGCCGTTTACGCACGCACACGATCTAATGGATAGCGGCCAGTTTGTATGAAGACGTATTACTGTTCTTGGTATACTGTGGTAACAGTGTCAATAAAGTGCACCACATTGAAAAATAGTTACAAAAGGACCGGGGCCCAAATAAACTGGACAGTACTGGCGAAGGAAGTGCAAAGCGATGCCATTCGTAGTTGGGCACAGAACAGATAAAAGAGGTTAGAAGTCGTATCAAGCGATGTTAATACCAGAGCCAGTGTCGTCACAAGTTACATAATATTTTTTCAATTTAACAGAATATTTGTACTTACCGGTGCAAAGAAATGTCTCCATTAGTAAGATTATGAGTCTTACTTTGCTTCCTGCCAGTTAAAATAGTACAAGACGGTGTTTTAAATTTATTTATCTTTTAAATATTTTTCCTCTTCGAAAAGGATCGAATATGAGTGTTTAGTCAAAAACAGCAGCGCGCGCGCCCCGCCTACTTACGACTTCTAACCTCTTTTATTTGTTCTGTGGTTGGGAGGGGCTTAGCAGTTCGTGTACCTGCGCATCAACCCGCACAAGTCGCACAACGCATGACCGACGCAGTTTGGAGGTTGGAAAAATGCGTCTGCCATGCGTGTGAAGCGAGACTAAGTTAGCTTTTTGCGAGTTGCAGAACAGAAGTTAAGTAAGCTAAACTAAGCATGACACTCCTTCGCACTTCTTCTCCACAGTTGTCCAGCGTCTAATGTCATGAACAGGGTGGATTTGTACAAAATATTTTTTTTTGAATGAATGCTCCATTCGAAAAAAACCTTTTATTGAATGGAGCAATTTATTGTAACTATTGCATCCATCACGTTTACATTTACAACCCTAACTGAGCTTTCGCTTATGCTACGGCCGCACACATCGCGATAACATTCGTACGATAATCTTCGCCTTCTCGGCCTACCGCGAATATGCATGGCCACACATTGCGCGCTGTAAAGATGGACGCCGCGGTCGGCCTATATTTTAGGGCAATTATTTTTTATTCTGTCAGGAATCAAGGCTAAACAATATTATCTCACACTCCTAATAATTGCTAATAAGTTCTAAAATCCTGTCCTTATTCCAATCCATGGTAGAAAACTAATTTAAACCAATACGTCCGATGCGCACGATGTCTGTGCGCAGACTGAAGACCACGAAGTGTGGCCATGCAAACGAAGGACATCGCGATAAAAAAACGCTTTGATGTGCGCCAGTTTACCGACAACGGCGCGATGTCCCTGCGACTTCGCGCGAAATGCCGAAGTATTCGCAAATACTTGGCTAGACACATCGCGATAACGCGAATATTCGCGAAATCGCGATGTGTGTAGCCGCAGCATTAGAGCTTGTTATGCATTGGACATTTTACTTATTTAGTTTAGCTCAGCTTAGCTGTTTTAGTTTTTCCTTAGCATTGCTGAGTTTCCGGTCTGCAACCCGCGTAATAGCCTTGTGTAGATGGGCTGTAACATTTTTATTTCTTAATTCAATAACTGGTTTTGGAATTCTACAGGTATAAGGCTTTCTGGTAACAGCGCAAGCTGGGTGAAGAAAAATCACAAAGTTAAGTGAGTAATAATAACTGCTTTCCATTTGTATTCAGAGTGAGACGCTTTCATAAAGACGTTGGGCTAAATCAACTAATATTATTTGAGGAGTTTTACGTCGAATTTCAGAAGAAATTGAATTGTGAGCAATTTTACTTACTAAGAAGTAATTCGGCGTCTTTTACCTGCTCACGTCAGTTGTGAATTGCTGTAGCGCCGTTTTGAATTTACTTTTCGAAGTTTACGCGCCAATTAGGTACCGCCGTAGATAATTATGTAGATACAAGTCGGTAAAGTAAAAATTCATAACATTCGAAGGTTTTTTAGAAAGAAAATTTGTCATAATGTGTATCTTATTCCTGAAAATTATGACTTATTCCCTTATTCGGCTTTTACAAAATAGGTTCGTTATTGAACCGATACAATTAATGATATTTTTACAGATAATTACAGTGAATGTCAATGTTTAAAATAAAACATATACATCCTATTGTTTATCCATTAGTGACAGTTTTAATGAACTTAAAGTCAGCTTGCTTACATGAGCAATAAGGGCGAGAGAGCATTGCGGCGCAGGTTCACAGCGGTGCCTTGCTGCTGGGTAACATCAAAGACAAATGAGCAAAAAAAGTTTCAACGACGGGACGATATGGGGCTCTAACCCGGCGTCTGTTTGATAGAAAATGGAACGAGGACTGTAAGGTGGGTCAATATGACCCGGATATTGAATCGAGTTTAGTTTCTACTGTTTAAATTAAAGTTAAGAAAATATTATCTTTTAATCAAGACAGTCAATAATTAAAATTGCTATTTTAGTTAAAAATAGTAATGATGCAAATATTATTAGGTTATAATTTTTCATTTACGAAAATACTAAAAAATCGAACACAAAAAAAATCAACTTCTATAATTTTCCAAAAATTTTTAAGTGATTAAAAAAGGATCAGCCGGTGCGTGTACACATGGCACTATATGACCATATGACCCAACGTGACAGTCGCCGGGTTAACGGAAATAATGTAGGTACTTATGGTGTTTAATGTTTGTTGTGGTTGCTAAGCAACGTGAAAATATTTCATTTCTCCTTGCTTAGCAACCACAATAAGAGTTTTTAAAAAGGAATGAAATCGATTAAAATCAAGGTTTGCAAGGTATAATCGATTCCTCCTATTGTTAAAGTGAGATAAGATCTAGCCTATGATACTCGGACCATATAAACCTTATTCATTAAAATTGGATGAACAATTTAGGCGCTACGTAGGAAAATACGTAAATACAAACATAATTATTGTACTCTTTATTGCACATAAAAAATTATAAATATATTTCACTAAAATATAGTTTGCAAGAGCGAACTTATCTCTAGAAGAGATCGCTTCCAGCTAACCAATGAATGTGTGTTATAACGTTAATAAAGTAGGCAGCATAAATGCAAAATAAAGGTTTATAAATAGACAGCAGTATAACACTATAATAATAATTAATATACAGTGTGAATTTTTTAAGTGGGCCTTTAGGGCCAAATCCTATACTATACGGAATATTGAAAAATGCTCAAAGGAGTCCGAGCCCGGTTTTGATGAAAACAAAAACTCATTGGATTTTTGAAAAAAATAATGACTATCGTTTCAACGGTGGAACAAGAAATGTTTTATTAAAATTTAATATTTTTCTTTAGTTTCACGTATGTCATTACTTCCCAGAAATCGATCTCATTGGGTTCGATTCTTGGCTAGAATTAATGATTTTTCAAAAATCCAATGATGCAGTTTTTGTTTTCATCAAAATCGAGCTAGGACTCCTTTGATCATTTCTCGATATTCCTTATAGTTTAGGATTTGGTCCAGAAGACCCACTTGAAAAATTCGCTCTGCATACTTTGGCCGTCTTGATGTTGTAATACTCGTACATAATAGTAGTTGTTGCTGTAAGAAGTAATTGGAAAGAAACCACTTGAATTTGGAGCTTCAGAACTGTGTCCGTGCCCACGCCTTACGGAAGACCGCAAGAAAATAATTCTAACTACATTTTCGTAATTTTAATATATGTTTCTCTGTTTACAGATACGTTTTTACCCTACTCTTGCGGGACAACGGGACGTACGGCTATGCGCTACCTTCGAGCGAAATCCTCCCAGCTTGCAAGGAAGCTTTGACAGGACTTGTGGAAATAATGCGCGCGAAGCCGAGACGGGTGCGAGCCGACATGTTTAATTCTTCGCGTGGCTTAAATTTCTTAGTCATGTTAATTTTGTCTGAAGTTTTCATGTTGGTGTTGAAATAGAGGAGTTTATTAAATTAAATTTGTGTTTTGCTAAAGGTTTAGAAATAAACAAAAGAGTTGTCAATACTATCATCCTTTACTTTATGCATGTCTTAACTCAACTGTGTAACATTGTAAAGGACAGCGTAGAATGGCTCATCGAATTAAGTTTCTCCGAAAAAACCATAGTCGGTTCTATAAATATAATTAGGTGAATAAGCGAATGCTGACAACTAATTATTATTAGGTTGTTATTTTTATGACCAAGCGGAAGCGAGTTTTTTTCAACGGGAATTTGTAAAACCGTCTGTGGACTTTTCGGCAAATCTTCGTCGGCGAACAGTAAGGTACCTATCGAGTTATAAGGTCAGTCAAGAAGCTTATACAAGGTTTGGTACATGGGGTATGAAGCCGGTGCTAACATAGTCAAATAAATACTATGGTGATATTAAAAATTCAAAACTGTAAAAATATTTTTTTAATTTTCCATTCATTTTGTTTTTTTGATCGAACTATTTGTATGAAGAATTCATTTTTTTTAACATAGTCATATAGATACTATAGTTTTTGATATCACTATAGTATTTATATGACTATGTTGGCATGGGTAGGTGCCGGCTTTATACCCTATGTACCAAACATCTTGTATATCTATCTTCGTGAGGTCAGTAAAGAAAATGAGATTATTTGCTGTCTTTATCAGTAAGTGAGTTTGTGAGAAGGTTCTTCAAACAGGATTCTGTTTGCACGACCCTCAGACCGACGATTGACCGTATCACAGCGTACACGAGGAGGCGATACTAGTATGAACCAATTATTGGCACAATAAAAACAAAATTGGCAATATACTCCGCTGTAATTTTTTAAGAGAGTATTATATCCTTTGATTATATGAAAGCTTATACTGTGCTAAAATTTATAGTTGCTAAAAGTTAGTTAGTGCACTGATTGAGCCCCATCTATGCCCAATATTCCTATAATTCATTGTTTCATAACATTGTTCTATATTATAAAATTCCTGCGAAAATACCTCACCGATTCTAACTAAACACGTTCCGTTGCAGCATGTTGTTATTGCACGTTCTGAATGATGGTTTATTTTATTTTTTAATATTTCACAACTCATTTCGTTTCTTATTTGTATGACACCCATCAATATGACAGATGGGAAATAAAAATAAAATTTGAACAAACAAAATCACGGAAATCTCTGAGACTCAAATGGATGATATAAAAGTTTAATTTGATAATCTCAGTAACAATTATGAATTATAGATTAAGTTTATTATCTGCTGTCTTTGTTTTTTGTATAAAAATTTGTAATGCCAAAAAATACGATAATCACACTCTTTTTCGTGGTGTGCCTGTGAATGAAAATCATTTGGAGTTTTTTAGGAGCTTAAGTGAGACGTATAATGTGAATTTTTGGAGGTCGCCCGGGAAGCTTTACATGCCGATAGAGTTTGTGGTAACACCAGAAGACCATAAGAAGTTTCGAGAGGAAGCTGATAAAAGGGGGATATATTTGACTACTCTTATGATGGACGTACAAAGGTAGTGTATACGCAATGTACTTAATATAATAAAATTGAATATAAGGAGACATGCGATGGTGGAGGCGCGGTAGGGCTGTACCAGTACGAGTGCGCTGAAAATTATTTACTGTTTTATTAGTAGCAGCTGAACAGTATACGTTGAGAAGCGTCGGTGGCGTAGTGCGTAAGAGCGTCGCCTCCCACCCGGGAGGCACTGGTTCGATCCCCGCCACGTACCAATGTGTTTTCAAATTTTGAATTCATATGTACGTTTAATCGACGCTTTTACGGTGAAGGAAAACATTGCGAGGAAACCTGCACACACCTATGAAGAAATACTTAGGTTGTGTGTGAAGTCGACCAACCCGCACTTGGCCAGCGTGGTTGACTAAGGCCTAATCACTCCTAATGTGGGGCAGGCTCGAGCCCCTCGGTGGGGACATTATATGAGCTGTTGATGTGTGATGTGAACAGTATATATACCCTGCTATAGATTTTAGTATAGTGTAATGGCCGCCTGTACTCGTATGATACCTAATCTCCTTGGGAATGCACCTGTAATAGGTTGTAATACTTTCACTCTTCTCTTTCGCGAGTATTTCTTTGGTGCTATTGTCTGTACGGGATTCAAACACCCATTTTCAGCTTTTACGACACCTATGGAATGAAAATGGTACTATTAACCGTGGACTACACTGGGGTAAAGGTAGCAATCGAATATTATAAAAAATGGGAAATAATAAACTGAGTAATTAAAAAATCCAGAATGAGCGACTAAAAAACTAATAATTTTTTGTCACTCATTCTGGAATATTTGTCGCCCACTTAGTATTTGCATAGGTTTAGGTTAGGTTAATCTACTGTTCAGTTAAATACGATCCTTATAAAAGACTGAATATAAATTCATAATCCTTTGGGATTCAATGCCAAAAAGCCATAGCACAATGATCCCTTCAAATCTATTAATTTCTAAAAAAATGAAGTGACGGTTCGAGGAACCCACTGCTGCTTTTGAATAAAAAATACTAAGTACCTGTCATATGATAATATCTAAACATAACTTATTTTTTGTTTTGATAAATCATAAATAATTTCAGTGCATTCGACAAACAAACAGTGAAGACCTACATCAGAAGAAATTTGAAATCGTTTAATTGGCAAAGCTATTTTCGGCTCAATGATATATACAATTGGCTGAGGGACCTGCAAAAAACTTACCCGGATGAAATGAAACTAATAAATATTGGGACCACAACGGAATCAAGAAAGATTTTAGCCGTGAAAATAGTTCTGAAAGGTTGTAAGAGGAGGTTGGTACTTTTGAGCTACTTGTAATAATTTTGATAAAGACAATTACTACGTTAGCACTACTGTTCAATTTCTTCAAGAGACTTTGAACTTCACTATTGAGGAATAAGGACAACATTTTATTGAAGAAAGCACGATTTATGAATTTGAAAAAACAACGATGCAGCATTTTCGCCTCCTTTGGTTTTCAAACAATGTAGGAATTGTAACTCTTCCATTCATCTAAAGTTACGTTCAGCCATTGATCCAGGTTGTCTCTAACATTTACTGATTAATCCGTATTAAGTCAAGTAACTAGTGTTTTAGTATTAAACCTCTCATGTGTTTCTGCCATAAAGACGCTGATGATGATTGATGGTAATCTTAAAAAAATATTTCCCATAACTTCAACAGATCTAAAGTCATCGTAGAAGGAGGTATACATGCCAGAGAATGGATCTCACCTGCGTTTGTAACATATATGATACAGGAAATTTTACGGGCTCCAACTAGCAATAATACAAGTTTGAAACGAACTGCGCTCACTTATGAATGGTATTTTATGCCTATGGTAAATCCTGACGGTTACGAATATAGTCATACCCAGGTTAGTGAGAAACAGTATGCATTACCTTTATTTATGTATATCGACGGTTAAAAGGTAATAGGGCATAAGCGACAAAAACCAAATTGTTCAGGAGATCAGTTTAAAGTTTCAAATTTATGAAAAATTAACATAACTTTTTTGTTTATAGTCGTAGGGTGAAAATTCAAACAGCTCTAGAATAAAAAAAAATTAAGGCATCATTTGACATTTATATTTATTTGATTCGACTTTGTTTTTTGGGTTTTAATGTCGCTTAGATCAATTTATCTTATTTTGCAAAAGAGGTAATTGGGCATAAGTAACATCTACACGGAAGGAAACTGAGAGTAAAGAAGGCTAAGCTACATTCGATATTCTCATGCAAAAAGGTAATAGGGCATAAGCGACATGACTGTAGGGTAAGTTAAATCGGTAAAATGGGACAAACGACAATTCATATCATTATGATTAATGGTAATGGAGCCTAAGAGGCAGTGATTAGCAAAAACACCGTGAGGATATAAGACATAAACAACAGCGTAAGTGGGTGGAAAAAATGGTAATGTGGTACAACACACATCAAGATTCATAATACCAAGGAGAAAACGAGGATATCCAACATACGGCATTATCTAAGTAAATGGTAACATGGATTAAACGTCACTTCTTATAACACTAGATACACAACCGACATGATTCTCCTTTAAAATAAGACCTAAGTAATTTCATTAATAAGTTACTTATACAAAATCAAATTGACTATTTTTTATGTAATTTTATGTAACGTATTATTTCAGCTTAATAGAATCGAAAAGAGTTGTAGGGGGTTCCGAACAACATTTTCCGGGACTCAAGTCAACCTCACCTGCGCTCGGTACACCCTGCCGAATAACAGACGAGGCTCTGGGACTGAGGCGTAGGGACTAGGGGTGCAAAGAATCCACGGGCGGCGGCAAACTCACGTCAAACGACCTTGGCCCTGGCAACCTACAACACACGTAAACTGCGGACCGAGGAGAAGCTGCTAGAACTTGAGGAAGAATTGAGCAGCATTTGCTGGAGTATAGTGAGATTATCTGAAGTCCGAAGACAGGGCGAGGATACGGTGATCCTTAAATCCGGCAACCTGCTCTATTTCCAGGAGGGCGAAAATCTATCCAAAGGTGGTGTCGGATTCATTGTTCACAACGCTCTCGTGAACAACATTGCACAGATTGGAAGTGTGTCGAATAGTGTGGCGTACCTTATAGTCAGAATCACCAAACAGTATTCGTTGAAGGTCATACAGGTCGGCCCCGACCTCAACGCACCCCGACGAGGAAGTGGAAGTAATGTAGGATATTTTTCATGCAATACATGCTTCCAGGACCCACTACGTTGTTTGTCATAGGTGACTTTAACGCAAGGGTAGGCAAACGTGGTGAAAATTAGTCGAAAGTGGGGCATTTTGGAACTGAATGTTGGAATTAATGTGGTCAAATGCAAGCCAAATATATGGAGAGGGAGCGACTCTATATGATGAACTCCTTCTTCCTTCTCGACCTGGGAAAGTCCGCATAGTGCAACAAAAAATTAGATTGACTTCGTCATGTCGACTAAGACTCGGATATTCAATGATGTCTCTGTGATCAATTAGTTTAACACAGGGAGCGATCACTGATTGGTAAGAAGCACATTGAATCTACACGCAAAATCCGAACGATGTCGACTAATTAAGTCAACGCTCCGCTCTGAAGTCATCTATATCCAACACCCCGAAAACTTTCAACTCGAACTGCAAAATCGCTTCGATTGCCTGGAGGACTACATAGATGTGGACACTACAACGACAGTTTCGTGGAAGTTGTCCGTACGGTGTGTTCCACGTTTTTCAAACGCAGCCGTAATAATAGAACGAAGAAAACCTCAGTGCCCACGTTAAAGCTTATGGAGGATCTTTCCTCCATGGAATGGTTCTGCAGTCCCCTGAAGACACTCGTGAGCGTCCGCAGCTCGGTAAAGAGATCTCCAAGTGCCTAACTCGCGACATACGCCGATACAATACAAAATGTATTGAAGAGACCACAGAGCGGAGCAAAGGCTCCAAAGTGTTTTCTAGAGATCTGTCGCTTGGAGACGAAGCTGAAGACGGAGAATGGCACAATTATTACATCGCCCCCTGAGCTTTTAGCCGAGATTGAAAACTTCTATGAAGAATTTTACGCCACATCACGCACACCTGTCGTTCAGGCCGCCGATCCAACAGCCAAGTTGACCCTACACTACATCGAAGGTATCCCCCGGAAATCAGACTATACGAGATTAGTGTAGCTTCCAAACAGCTCAAGAACAACAAGGCGCCGGGTGTTACAAAGAGGACGGAGTTACAGCGGAGCTTCTAAAAGCAGGTGGACGAAAGGTCCAGAAAACTCTTCAGAGGCTATTTAACTCTGTTATACTCGAGGGTAAAACACCAAAGGCATGGCACAGAGGCGTGGTGGGACTTTTCTTCAAAGAGGAAAGAAGGATAGGATCTATTTGAAGAACTATAGACCCATCACGCTTCTGAGTCATGTTTATAAGCTGTTTTCAAGAGTTATAACAAACCAGATTCCGATAAGGCTTTAGTACCATAGACGACATACATACGCTGCGGCATGTATAACCATACAGAAGACCGAAGAGTATAATCTGCCATTATGCTTAGCGTTTGTGGACTATGAGAAAGCCTTTGATTCTGTCGAGACTTAGGCCGTGCTCCAGTCACTCCAGATATGCCAAATAGACTATCGATACATCCAAGTGTTGCGGTCACTGTACGAAAACGCCACTATGTCAGTCCGCCTTCAGGACCAGAACTCAAAACCCATACAGCTCCACCGTATTGTGAGACAGGGCAACGTTATATTGCCGAAACTGTTCATAGCTACGTTGGAGGACGCGCTTAAGCTTCTGCACTAGAGAGACTTGGCATTAACACATACATGGCGAGTATAACCCACCTTCGCTTTTCAGATGATATTGTTGTCATCCCTGAGACCTTGGAAGACTTGGGGACAATGCTCGACGATCAATCTCTGTAGAGTTTCCCAGCAAGTGGGTCTTTATATGAACATGGACAAGACGAAAATCATGTCGAATTCCCATGTTATATCCACTCCTGGACAGGTTGGAAGCTCTACATTGGAAGTTATCGACCATTGTGTTTACCTGGGAGAAACAGTCCAACTTGGTTAGTCCAACTTTTAGAAAGACGTCACTCGACGAATCTAAGTCGGTTGGGCAGCGTTCGGGAAGCTACGTGGCATATTCTCAGCCCATCTACCGCAGTGTCTTAAGAAGAAAGTCTTCAATACATGAGTGTTGCCATTGATGACATACGGAACCGAAACGTGGCTGCTTACAATGGGCCTCAGAAGAAGGCTCAAGGTCGCTCAAAGAGCAATGGAGAGGGCTATGCTCGGAGTTTCTTCGCGTGATCATATCAGAAATTATGAGATCCGCAGGAGAACTAAAGTCACCGATATAGACCAAAGAATTGCAAACCTTAAGTGGCAGTGGGCAGGGTATATTGCGAGGGGGACTGACGGCTGTTGGGGCGGAAAGGTCCTCGGGAGGCGACTGCGTACAGGAAGACGCACCGTTGGTAGGCCCCCCACAAGGTAGAGTCCACGGCCGGATGCCTCCTCGTGGCGGACCCTAGTAACGTGGTGGGGAAACTTTCTCAGCGGGCTTGTGGCTTTTGATGTCAAGTGTTGGCATTCGAAGTCACATGCCATCGTCGAGTTGTCTTTGTTTTCCCACCACGGCTAGTTCCGGACGACCCTTTTCAGGGCCACGACCGCGCCCGAAGTCCCCCGGGTGCGGGACGATGGCTGCTCCAGGTGTCCTCGTCAGGAAGACGCGCCAGGTCGAGCAGCCGTCGGTGGAGGAGTGGCTGATGGCCACCAATTGGTGCAAAGAGTGCCTAGACGGGCAGCGTTGGGACGGTCTCGGTTTAGTTGCGCTTATGTGCGCAGATCTCGAGCCGTCCCGTAATAGCGCTCTGAAGGTCAGGCTGGGGAGGATGTTTAGTGTGTATGGGGGGAACGCCTTTACTTCGAGTCCCACATCCCCTGCGGTTGGCACCACCCCGCAGGGACGATACGTAAATGCATTTGACCTCCCCGTCAACAAAAAAAAAGGTGGAACAAGGTGGAATGACGATTTGGTAAAGGTCGCGAGAAGCCGCTGGATGCGGACTGCGCAGAACCGATCAGGTTGGAGAACCTTGGGGGAGGCCTATGTCCAACAGTGGATGTCTTTCGGCTGAAATGATGATGATGATTATAAAATCGTCAGAGAAAGGTAAGCATCCATTTGGTAACTAAGCTAGTTAGGCTTCAGATATTGGGAAGGTAATTTTACTGAATTTTTTTTGCATGATACACAATAGTAATATATCTACTGAGATATATTACTATTGTGTATCATGCTCACAATCACATCAAAAACTTGATGTAATTTAATGAAACAAAAATGGTTTTTCACTATTTATTGAAAAATATTACAGTTATAAGCAAAACAAGTTTTCGCTTAGTTTGTACCTATTTGTATCAACTTAGTGTGACAAAAATAAAGTAGGAACTTAATGAAGTAACGTAATGGGTACTTTCTTAGTATTAACCTCCGTATGAAGTAATTAGGTATCATTGTTACAAACATAACGTCACTGCCCGCGGCTGAATGATTTTGGAACAAGCGACTCGTGCGATGACTACTTGAGTACAACGAAGTGAAAAATATTAGCATAAGCATCAAATAACAAATAATGATTGAGGAGTAATATTGTATAAGAGACGGAGTCTTATTAAAATTGTAAATGGTAGTAGGATATAACCGACATTTCGATATCAAATTTGATTTTAGTAATTGCGTATGACCGACAAAGTTGTATAAAATTAATAAATAGTAATAAGGTATAAGCGACAGTTCACAGTAAAATAAGATTTTAGTAATTGGGCATAAGCGCCAACTATATTGTATACTTGTAAAGTGTAGTATGGTTTAACCGACGCTCGATGATTTTAATAACAAAGGTAAAGAGGCATTAGCTCCAGTTTTCATAACAGGCGCTAAAGGTAAAGAGCTATAAGCGTCTGAAATCTTTACTCTAATAAAAAGTAAAAAGACATTACCGACTATAAACAAAAACTATGCTATTTTTACAGAGGTACAAACGCCTTTAGGGTAAAAAAGACCTAAAATTCAGTCGGTTATCCAAAATGACACTTCGAAAACGCATTTTTTTACTTGGGCATAAGCGACAAAAAAGTCATCGTAGAGACATGGGAGTAAACGCATTCGAAAGAGCGGAAAATTTTAAGTCGGATGGCATTCATAACTCATTTTCGACAAAAGTGTCGCTTATGCCCTATTACCTTTTAACCGTCGATATGGAATCTAAATAATAATTGAGAAATTCATGCAATCGATTGTACCGGATAGAATACTCGATGTGTATTTAAAAGTAACACAACCGAAATTTACAGAGTATTTAAATTCGGCATGACATGAGTTTCAGATGCATAACATTGTACAATGTTTTTCGTCCTAACTTCAGGATCGTCTTTGGAGGAAAAATCGAGCACACCCTAATGGAGTTGACCTAAACAGAAATTTTGATTTTGCTTATGCCAGTAAGTTTGTATTGTACATCCTATTATTAAAATTAATCAAAAAGTCAAGCAATCCAAAAAATTTTTTTGTCATCACAAATTATAATTATAAAATAGTCTCGACCAAACTCGATAAAGTTATCATAGTTACCATCTTAAATATGTCTGTCTGTAAACATCCAATCAACAACGTTCTTGCAATTAGTTTGTCGACTTTCAATCCATAAGGTATGAGCAAAATATGCCATAAGTATAACATAATAATAAAAAATATGTATGTTGAAAGTCACTAAAAATTCAATAAAAATACATGATAACTTTACAGAAACTGGTGTAAGCCATGACAAGTACTCGGGCATCTATTGTGGACCAAGGCCATTTTCTGAAATGGAAACTATAGCTATGTCCAAGTTCATAAGGGCGAATAGTAAGAATCTGGAGTATTACATCAGTTTCCATTCATACGGACAATACATGATTTTACCATATGCCCATTTGACCGAACATCTTCAAAATTTTGAGGAAGTTGTGAGTGATTGTTTTCTTTTTCTCCGTATTGTTAGATGTGTACAGTTGAATCCACTGTTAACAGTCCATTAAAGTTGGAGCTAACATAAAATGTCACTGTGCCAAAGGGAAATGGCATACGTTACTATTCTCAAAACTTATTTGTCCCCCTTTCACACAGTCACCTTTTATGTTAGGAGCGTCTTTAAGCAGCATATACAAAATCTGGAGTATACTAAGTATTTTTCTTTCAGAAAAGAATGGGATTGAATGCTGCTAAAGTCATTTATCAAAGATACCAAACAAAATATTTTGTAGGAACCGCTTATGATACTATAGGTGAGACACACAACGAGCACTGTAATTTTAGCAACAATGCTAGATTAAAGTTCATATAAATAAAAACATTTTAATTTTATATTTTGCTATTTTAGGTTATAAAACGTCTGGTGTAAGCAGTTGTTGGGTGAAGAGTAATTTTGATGTGCCGTAAGTAATGATTTCTTTATTTTTATATCAGGTGAAAATTTAGGCTTACAGATGACGTGGCTAGATCGCTTCATTATGTGTGCAACCATTTCATGAAATCGTTGTCTTTCATGATATAAATAATCAGCGAGAATTGACATCGTTAAGCATCAACAGTTTAAGGTGTCAAAAGTGGGTTCTGATTTTTATATATCACCAGCTGTCCCGGATACGCGCCGCTGTGGTAATTTCATACAACTGTCCTATAACATTGAATTTGCAGTTAAAAACTAATTACCAAGATAAAAACTATTCTATCTTTCAAGTTGGATCAAATTGCACACGGTATACAAATTTTATTAAAATCGGTTAAATAGTTTAGGAGTCCATCGCGGACAAACAACGCGACACGTAATTTATATATATTATTACAAGATGGCAAATAAGCTTGGGCTGCAAGCTTATTTGCCATCTTGGTGTTAAGTGGTTACCGTCGCCTATAGACACTTGCAATATTACGGGTAAATCACTTAACAATGCAAGTGCGTTGCCATTCTTGGGACTAAGATGTTATGCCTTCCAAGCCCAGTAATTACACTGGCTACCTTTCCCTTTAATTCGAAACACAGGGAACTGCTTCACGGCATAAATAAGAAAGGTTGGTATTGGAGGTGCGTTAATGTTACGTGTGTTAATGGTGCGTGCAATAATGTTGAGGTCACCAAAAATAATTCTACAATCTGTATTGAAGATACAAGCTGAACATCAGACTCTGCAGCGGCGTGGTCAACAGCGAGGTAACCACCACCATTCCGCAAGTCAGCAGCTACGTGCACCGTCATTAACTTACGCTTATGAGCAATGATATTATATTTAAAAAGAGGTAGATAGGTTACCTTCATACTAATTCAAAGTCAAGAATGGTCCAAAATGTCATTGTGTATACCTACATATAGTTATAGATACTCTCATGTTACACGGTCAAATTAACTCGGCACCTAAAGTCTACGATTTCATGTTGTCGTATGTGGCGAGTTAACTTGTGAGTTAAGTTGTGAGTAAGACAACATGATATCCAGCAATAGAGTAAACGAGAAAGATATAATTGTTGTGCTATATGCTCGGATGTGCTAATCAGCTTACTTTTAGGGTGCCACTTTTTGCAAGCAAGTAACCATTTACCTCTTTTTAAATATAATAATCATTGCTTATGAGAGATATACAAAAACCTATCTATGTCTACAGTAGAACTAATTAGTATAAATTATAATCAATATCAAAACATCAATAAACAGATGTCAACTATCTGTGTTAGGTCTCCCGCTACTGGCTACTTCTTGGAGCTGTAATGCTTAAGCTAACACTCTTCCACAAGATGTCCTGCATGTACTTGTGGAAAGCAGCGCCTAACAACCACTGTGAAATGATTGCATAATGCTATTATTTTTACCATCAACTTCTACTGCTGTTGCTACCATTATGATATCATTAGTAGAAGTAATTTCCTTTTCATCTTCAGGTATGTACTGACGTTTGAACTCCGTGATGACGGCGAGTTTGGCTTCGCTTTGCCACCGAATCTGATCTTGCCCACTTGCATAGAAACCATGGACGGCCTTATAACCTTTTTGACTCCTCGTTCCGAAAAGTATGTAAAAATGCACCACGGACTAATACCTGGTGGAGAGAAGAGGGCTCACATGGATCTACTTGTGATTGTCTTTAATATTTTATTTTTTATTATAGTACGATTCGATTGAGATATCTTGTTTTGCTTATATAGAAGAGGTCTATTCTTCTTCTTAACAACTTCAGTTTATTTCTCTTCGCTCTCTTTAGCATTTACAGGAAATCTCTTGAGCTTCATCTCACCTGCTGATAAGTCATGATAAGACTGAAGGTTGAAGAGAGATTAATTTGAAGCCACCAATCCTTTTCTTCTAATTTTTGTGACACCTAAAACGAGTTGGAGTTTTGCAAAAGTTACACAAAGAAATAAATCAAATTATAGGTATCATTAAAATAATAATATGTTGGCAATTTAAAAGTAAAAAAAAATATGGTCTCTCTTAAAAAAATATTGGCAAACGATTAGTGTAAATCTTGAGAATATACCCATTTTTTTGTATTTCAATTCAAATCTTCCAAGTTAAAAAGCTGCCAATATTTCTAAACTTATCCACTCCCACATAAGTAATCATCAAATTCAGAACGCAACTGGACATCATAAATTCTTAAATGAAAGCATAAATGATGTTATCAAAGGTGGTAATATGACTAATGATCCGAATAATCGTTTAGGCCTCACGACAAATCGTTGGATCACGTGATCTGATGCCATTTATTTCGGGAACGCTCACCAGAAATGGTAGACACCTGACCTTCCCTAATTGCGAATGGAACGGAGCAAATTATAAGCGGCTGCCACAGAAGCACGTGTCACGTTATATTGGTGATAAACCAGCATCGGTAATGCCAAGAGTTTTGTGTTACACAACAATTGCTATTTCAAACCTTAACTCCTGTTTAGCAGAGTCTGTTTTCGTTTGCGTGTTCATTAATTGCAGTTCAGTTTTTTGGTGTTGTTTCCTTTGTATAGTTATTAATTGCTCGCCACCGTTTATTGGATCATTACTCGTATCTTTATTTTGATATATCGGAGTTTTTGTACGACAGATTTAGTGATATTACAGTTTGGAATATAATGTGTTATAAGCACGTAAATGTATGGATGATCCTATAATAATTAAGCTAATTGAAAAAAGTTATCGTCATATGATTTTGTGTATTAATCATTGATTTTATTTCTATAGACTGGTAAATAAATCAAAATATAACTAATGGGATAATTGTCAGACAACATCAAATGTTAAAAACATTTTGTTATTATAACTTTTCTATAAAATGATAAATATTATAGGAAAAATAAAAAATATAATTTAAGATGTAAATATGTTGAGACATCATGATTTTTTTTATTAATTTATTAAATTTACTTCTATAAGTAGTAGAATGTATTGATCAGATAATAATCTGCTTACTGTTTTAAAATTACCTTTAAGCCATGTTTATGACTGGAGTTTGATAAATAACAATGTACACGAACTTTTTTGCTATTTCCTAGTTACATAGAAGAAGACAGACAATCCACATTCGTAACTAAAGTAAGATAACTGGCAACATAAAGCGACCTTTTCCTGGTCTTAAAGCCACTACACTAGAGGACAAATTTTCCACCGCGACACAGATATAGGAAACTATAGATCGGCATTGTAAATGAGAAAGAGAATACTAACACGTATATTAGAGGGAGATGGATAGACGAGACTATTTTACGTTCACGCAGGCGGCCTATGTCGGCTTGTCAGTCACGTGGAAAAGACAGCAACTGTCAGACTGCAGTAATTTTCACGCACACATGCGCATTACTCACACATTAGTGTATTTATTGGTCTGGCCCTAGTTTTGGTTGAAGGTTCCATGTAATGCTCGATTCCATCTTTGGCTTATCATCCATCACTTACCTTCAGACATCGAGCACATAACCAATTGAGGAGAAATATCACTTACATATTTTGTTCTAAAATAACTCCGCCAAACAATTTGCAACTACGCGTCATACTAGAGATGGGGATACACAGGCAAGCATATGTTTTATTGAAGTGAAACTTCTTTATCGGCGTTGGAAAAAAATTTACCGTCACATTTTTCCGTTACGCGCCATCTTGTTTTGTATTCATGTCTATGTAAGGCCATAAAGAAGTTTCACTTCTTACGTGTGTACACTAGTACACGCACACATTTTTTTTTTGATACCGATACATATGATTGTGAACATTAGTCTCTAAGTAAAAGAATTAATCTTAGTGACTAAATGTAATCGCACCTAATTAATAACTATGTATTCACGATATGGAATAGTAATAGACATAAACTAAGCTTATCGTCACCGCAGGGTGAAACGTCGTAGGTTGTGTCGCGTTGCATCATCCACTTGTACGATAATTTCGCATGAAGGCGCGTACTGCAACGAAAAAATAAATCTATTTCCAAGGGATAGCGTGTTATTGAACTGCATATATCGATACACGTTTAGATTTATGTTATTGCAGCATGTTGCAACACTAGTAATATAGTATTTTAGGCTAAGGGTTTTAGGTGAGATTGACTGTTTGACGTTAGCGAAAAACCGCTAACCTGTTCCGGAGATGAAGGGCGCGTATTGGTTATGTGCTCGTTGCCTTCAGATGAGATGAACACCAAGAGCTTCACTGTC